>CM062806.1:102320584-103012080 GCA_031772625.1 Pinus tabuliformis
AAGAAAAAATGATAAAATCTTTGTCAAATTGTGGACTTGTGAGGACAGGGGCTTGGGTCAAGGCAGCTTTGATACTCTCAAAGGCTTGCTTGGTTTCAAGAGACCATTTTACCTTGGCATCCTTCTTTAACATGTTGCTTAACAGTCTTATCAGCTCGGCCAAGTTTGGGATAAATCTCCTTAGGAAATTGATCTTTCCTAAGAACGCTTGCAACTCTTTGATGTTTCTTGGATAAGGGATTTGAAGGATGGCTTGAATTCTTTCAGGATCAATTCTAATCCCATCTTTTGAAATGATATGGCCTAGTAATTTGCCTTCTTCAAGGCCAAATAAAGACTTCTTGGGGTTCAAGGAAATGCCATATTTCCTACATGTTAGGAACACTTGTCTCAAATGTTTTAGGTGCTCTTGATCAGATTTGGAGAAAGGGGTAAGGTCATCAAGATAGACAACCAAGAAATCATGGATTTCCTTGGCAAATGCAATGTCCATGGCCCTTTGAAAGGTAGCACCTGCATTCTTTAGGCCGAAAGGCATCTTCACATACTTAAATGTTCCCCATGGTGTTGTAAAGGCTGTCTTGTCTTGATCATCCGGGTGAACCAGTATTTGATTAAAACCTGAAAAGCCATCTAGCAAAGAGATTCTAGATGACCCCACTACTCTTTGTAGGATGTGGTCCATTTTTGGCAATGGGTAGTGGTCTTTAAGAGAGACTTGGTTTAAGTTTCTCAAATCTACGCAAAGCCTAATCTCACCTGTTTTCTTTCTTGTGGGAACAATATTGGATACCCATTCAGAAAATCTAATGGGTGCTATTATGCCAGCCTCAAACATTCTTTTCACTTCCTTCTCAATCAAAGGGAGGAGCATGGGATTGATTCTTCTGAGTTTTTGTTTGAAGGGCTTTTGATTTGGTTTTAAAGGGATGGTATGTTGAATAACTGAGGTGTCATAGGACTTCAAGTCCTCATAACTCCAGGAAAATACATCTTGGAACTCTTTAAAAAAGTCAACATATTTTGGCTTTTGATCAGGAGGCAAAGACTTGGACAGTTTAATCATTTTGGGCTTCTCTGCTGTCCCAATATTACAGTCTTCCACAACAGCATTTAAGGGCTACATCTTTGGCTTTCTAGGGACATCGTTTGCATTAAAGATGTCTTCTAATGGAGTGAGGCCAGCAGGCAGAAAATTGTCTTTCAAATCAATGATTTCGGCCTCTGTTTCAGCTATCTCTTCTAAATGCATTTGCTTCAGCTCTTGCATGTTTTTCTCATAAAAAATGGTTGGGTGCAGCATTTGATTTGCTGCTTCAGCTGTTATAGTTTGTTGATTTTCGTTCATTTGCTGTTGTGGGTCATCCATGGCATCTTCATCAATGTTCAAGCTTGAAAACTCTTGCTGTAAAGTTAAGAAATTGTTGATTTGTGCATCATTCTCAAAGACTTGCCAGTCTTTGACATTATTAGGGACAGCAGGCCTGTGCTTTATCTCAGCAGTAAAGTGGTGATTGGGCTCAAAAGGCAGCTTACAAGTGCTAGCAAAAGTAGCTAGGCTGTGCGCATGTATGTTATGGCTTCTAGAAATCTTGGCAAGCTTGGATTCGGTGAAGGAATTGAGTATTTCTGTGGCAGCAGACCTATAAGCTCTCAGCCTATTGTCATTAGTAACAAAGTTGCCTTTCATTTGTTGTATGATTAAATCGGAGTCACCTAGAATGGACACTTTTGCAGCTCCTAGAGCTTTGAGCAGTTTAAGGCCTAAAAGGAGAGCCTCATACTCTGCCATGTTGTTGGTGCATTTGAAGTTTAGTCTATAAGCATGACCCTCTGCATGGCTGTTATGTGTATTGTGAATCCATATTCCTGCCCCTGCTCCTAGCTTATTAACAGAACCATCAAACTCTAAATACCACGTGATTTCTTGCTTGTGGTTAGTATTAAGAGTTTCAGTCATTTTAGGATTGGGCGGACCTAGGTTTTGCGCTTCATGTGGTTATTCTTGTATGTTGGTTGCACTAATTGTTTTAACAGTTTCATGGGTATGGGCAATCGACTCTTGATTGATCCATGTTTCTTGTTCTAAAGGCAAAGGCTTCTCATCAGTGGGAGGGCAGCTATCATCATTGAACAATATAAAGGAATCCATATCAGAATGGATTGAGTAAATGGGAAAGTTTTGGGGTTTTTCCTCTCTACTTACCACATACTTCATCAGTGTTTCTCTATACAGTCTCTTTGGTTGCCCAAAGACTAAAATAGTGGCATAGGAGAGGTCTAGTTGGAGAGATCCTTGGAGTTTTGCTCCCCAAGATCTTGATAAGAGCATGCCATACTTTGGTGGAATGTCAGCAACCACCACGTCCATTAAGATTGTTTTGTTGGGGTATTGGACTAAAGACACACAAAGGTCTTTGATTAAGCCTAAACACTTGACCTGATTAGAATCAAATGAAAATAAGTCTTTGTAGGGTCTAGTGACATCAAGGTTTAGCTTCTCCATTACAGCTTTGGGCATAAGGTTGTGTGAGGCACCTGAGTCAAACATAGCATTATGCAATACTTTATCATGGATGTGCAAACTCACATAAAAGGGTAGGACAGCTCCATTAGCAGATTTGCCATCGACTTCAGGGCCAAAAAGGAGCTCAGGTTGATCATTTAACACATTCACATCATCCCTATTCTCTGGCATTTGCAGTGATCTTTTCATTTGTTGCCTATATACATCATGTTTGGCAAGCTCAGAGAGAGGGATGGATATCTTCAATTTACCAATTTCTGCCTCTAAATCAAAAGGTTTTTTAGATTGAGTTTTTGTATTGTGACTGGCAGATTTTTCTTTTTCAATTGCTTTTTCAGCAATTTTCTCTTGGTTTTCAGTGATTTCTTGAGATTGTTCTATTTTGGGAAGGCTTTGAGGAGTGCTGTTTACATTTTCTTTTGAGGAGGAGGATATAAAAGGCTGGTTATTAGAGGGCTGCATATCAGATACATCCTCTATGGTCACTTCTTTTAATTTTGGGTCTGTTTTATCAGCAGGTTCTGTGATAACAACTTTGTCCTTTATCTTCTTAGGCTGCTTGGCATCCTTTGGCTTGATGGGATCAGACACATCAATGGTTCTTGTTCTTAATTTGTATTGTTTGTGGACCTCATAAACTGCTGAATCATAGCCTTGTTTGAAGTCAAATGACTCTCCAGACTTGGTCTGAAATTGAGTTATGTCATGGTCATCTTGGTCTTCCTTAGTTAGGAAAACATGTTGTTCATTTTTCAAACCCATCAAGTTGATGTGAGGGTCTTCTGTTGGCTCATTAGATGTGGATGCTTCAGCATAGTTTTCATGAAAAGGAGGTCTTATATCATGGTCAGGACTAGCCCTTCCAACGTTTCGGTTCTGATTTTTTCTAAAGTTTGGGTTTCTAATAACATTGTTTTGCTGTCCTTCCCATGAGGCTTTTCTTTCAATAGTACCCATTCTATTTTCAAAACTGTCCATACCTTTGATGATTGTATCCAATTTTTGCTCAAAGGCTGAAGGTTCATCTTTAAAAGTAGTTCTTCTCTCAGCTCTTGCTCTATTTCGTTTGGCAATCAGATTTGCCTCCACACTAACAACTATATTCTGCATCTCTGCTAAGGTTTGAGGGGCTCTTTCCCTTAACTAATAAGCCATGTCTGAATCAAATCCATCAAGGAATTTGTATCAAGCTAAATCAGGTGGAGGTCTAAGGTTTTGTGGAATAGCATTGTAAATATTGTTGAACCTAGCACAATAGTCTAAGACAGCTTCTTGAGGGCCTCTTTTGATAGTGTCATATTCAGCTAGAATGTGCAGTGGATCTTTCCTTTTCTCCCATCTGTTAAGAAATGTTTGGTATAGGGCCTCTGGGTCAGCTATTGAATTAGCAGTAAGGGCTCTAAACCAGGGCCTTACATCTCCTATTAAACTTTGGACAAAAATCTTCATTCTTACACTATCATCATCTATTTCATAACTCTCAAAATAGTCTTGCATTTTCTTGGTATGTTGCAGGGCTGTGCAAGAACCAGTACCATTAAAATATGTGATTTTAGTTTGGTAATCCTGAGGCATAGCCCCTGGATTTGCAAGTAGCTGTAAAGGGGCATATCTGTTAGCCATATTTACAGGGACAAGTGGAACAATAGGGATAAATGGAACAGCTGGAACAGGGGTAATAACAGTGGTAGTAGTGGTAGTATGTGCAGTGAATGGAGGTGTGGAAAAGGTGCTTGGAGAGGTGGATGATGAACAAGGGGAAGTAGGGGATGAACGAAACAAAACTTTAACAGGGGTTGGAAAACAGCTTGGCTGAACTGTTTCAGGACTAGAATCAGCAAGATCTTCTTGTTTTTGTTTGCTAAGGTTTCTAGGGATTAAATTGGGATTTTCAAAAACAGCTGGGGGATTTGGGTCTGGATTTGACCTTGTATTACGAGTTTTCTTCTTGGGAGCCAGCTTCTAACTTGTTTTTTGGAATTTTCTCAAAATGTCGCCAGCGGAGTCGCCAGTATGTTAACACTCAGGTTGTTCCCTTTGACTCCTAAGGGAATACGGCCGAGGTAACCACAAACCAATCTTTGGACTGCAGGTCCTAGCCTACTTGCAGTCAGAGAGGGCTCTCTCTTTAGGATTTAGCTTTGTTTAAGGGATGATTTTAGGCTAGATATGATGCACATGGGTTTTGTTTGAGTTTGGTTAGCTGGTTGATTTACACATTCTGGACTTGCGCTGTAAATGTTGAGAACTTCTGTAATCAAAGATTGCTGGAATGTTTGCATCTGAACTGGCTGGTTGTGCTTTTAATGGCTGAAGAGCTTGATATGGAATTCACGTGCTTGCTCATGGTCCAATAAGTCTTTCCTCCCTCTGTTTATCAGCTTATATATATCTGTATCATCTATTTATCATAATTTAAGTTGCAGGAAGAAGGAATAGTTCAGAACTAGCTTTCATGCCCTCTGTGCTCAATTCTTGTAACTTTTCTATGTTTTCCTCTGAATTAGTGATGAATATGCATACTTAATTGATCATGTTTAAGCTATTTCCTTCACATATGAATGCTGTCTAGAAATTCTTCATTGCTCCTATTTAGCCTTCATCCACTTTCCCTCTTTGGCTGGATGAGATATCCTTAATTGCCTCTCATCCCCTGACCTCCATTTCATCCTTGTTCCAGCACTAGTCATTGTGCCATGTGTAGCTATCCTGCTCCATATTCCTCTCTTCTGCCAAAGAAAACACATCCATCAGTTCACATTCATGGACTCCATGCCCAATGGTTTGAACTTCTTACACTTTGCATGCCAACTCTGCTTGAATAGATCAACCATCCCACCAAACTCAAACAAAACCCATGTGCATCATATCTAGCCTAAAATCATTCCTTAAACAAAGCTAAATCCTAAAGAGAGAGCCCTCTTTAACTGTAGGTAGGCTAGGACCTACAGTCCAAAGATTGGTTTGTGGTTACCTTGGCCATATTCCCTTAGGAGTCAAAGGGAACAACCTGAGTGTTAACAGATGGAAATCTTAATCAGGGCCAAGGGTAATGAAGAATCCTTGATAGGGATTAAGGTGAGGAAGGGAAGTTTGGCAAGTAGCAAGGGCACTTAAGAATCATATACTAGGGGCCAATATAAGGAATGAATTACAAAAGTGAGGGAGCAACTAAGAATTCCCACACTTAAGCAATTTAGTAGAAAACATTAAATAAGAAAACAATTAAAACAGAGAGCACTTAAGCTAATTCTGATGATATTATTCCTCATTTTCTTTTAAGAATTATAAGAAAACACATATGATATTTCCTAACATAAAGGAAAAAAATATTCAAACTCAGAGAAATGATGCTTATTTGTTTCCCACAGTGCACATGAATCGAGTGAAATGTCCTCAGCTTTATTTAATCCAATAAACCAATCCAGCCTTGATTACAGTAGCTCCTTTAGCTCAAAACAAAAGTCTACAGAAATTATTTTTAATCCACCCTAATTACTTCAATTTGTGAAGTATTTATACAAAATTTGATACAAAATTCTCATAACTATATGAGAATTAATCTAGGAAACAAAAAGTATCTTCAACACGAAGATAGAGATATATGGAAAACAGATTGTTTGCTATCCCTTTATTTGTGAATGTGCTGGCTGTTGGAATTCGGATTTGGCTCTTGTAGTTGCCTTAGTAGTTATATGCTGGATTTCACTTTTATATTTACCTACTGATACTATTTACCTATTGATACTCTTTACCTGTGCTTTTTCATCCTTTCATCCGGTATTACCAAACTTTACCATAATAACATTTTTTCACTGCAGCAAGTTAGTCAAACTGGTCCACCATTCGTTATCTGGCAATTTCACCCTGATCATTTTCTTGTAAACTTCATCAGCTTTTGTGTACTTAGGAAACTTAGGTTGGCTGGTGAATAGATGTTTTATTTCATGCTCTATGTAGAATAGATTCTCCAGTCCATCATAAAGTACCTTTCCTATAGGTAATGCCTTTACTGCTGAAGAACTTGCTTGGCTCTTGGCCTGTTTTTCTAATTTCTCAGTGTAGTCCTTCTGTGTCATTAACTTGTCATGTATAACCATTGGGATAGGAAGGCCTTTCTCTCTTAAAATGCCATATTTTAACATGAAGCTATCTATGTCTGCCTGAATACTCTGACACCTTTTCTCTAAATTAAGCATTAAGTTCCTCTTAGTAAGAACTTTCTTTATGTCAATAATAGTAGCTGTTCTATCCTCAATCACTAACTCGTCCAGCTGGTACCTATTTTTGTTATTTAAGAAATCAATCAACTAGTTTGCCTCTTTAGGTTTATCTCCAAGCTCTTCTTTAGTCTTCTATATAGCTTCCATAGTTACTTTCATTAATTCAGTTTGCTCAAAGATTACCTAGATAGAAGGCCAAATATCATTGATGGAATCAATGATATTGGCCCACAATATATTTCATGTCTCCCAATGGTTTTTCTAATGTTAAATCCTTCTCTAGGACTCTAATTCTTTCCTCCATCCTTTTGTTTTTTCGTTCTTCTTCTTTATTCCGAATTTGTGCAATCTCATAGTATGTTTCCAAACTTGTCATTTGTTCCTTGAGATTTTTTAGTTCTGTAGCCTAGATACTCATTTGTTCCATGGCTTTGATCACTTCATCTGTTTTTCCTGTTGTTGTCCTGCACTAGATGATGTACCTGTAGTTGAAGTAGTCTCTGTTACTGGCAATGCTGTCACTTGTGGAAGTGTTGGTGCCAGGGAAGTTACCAGAGTGGAGGGTACTGCTATAGAAACTATGGGTATGACTATCTGAGGAGCGGTGGCCAGCTCACTCTGCTTAGACTGTATTGCTTTCTCTAATTCCTTCTTAGTTTCTTTCAACTGATCATTTAACTTAAGGACTAGGTCCATAAGTTCTTCCTCTTTTTGCCTCTCTATGACTTTTGCAGTTTGAGGATGGTGGAGAGGAGGGATCTTGAGCTGCTTCTTTAGTGCAACTATATCATCACTCTTCTTTTTAATCAATTGTTCAGCTTCTTTCACATATTTGGGATCATGTCCCAATACTATCACTAAGTCTTCTAGAGTATTTATTCTAGTGTCTTTAGGCTGAGAGGAGGCTTTTTCCAATTGGAGCTATGTCATGGTATTATGCAATGAGTTTTGCAATTAATGTGCTATGATGGCCTTATTAGTCAATGTAGAATATACCATCTCTCCAGTTTGTTTGTGCAGTTCCATTTGGTCAATAGGATGAACATCCTTTGCCAAAACTTCAAAATTAGTTTTTAAATAATAAGTCATGGATCTTGGTTGTTGCACAGTTGGCTTGAGGAAGCTCATCTGCATTTTCCCTTCCTTTATGTCAAAAGCTGACATAAGCCTGGTTTGGTTAGTTGGAGCCATTTTGAGGTAGTAAGCATAGGTTTGAGCTTTTAGTTTCTCATTCCTCGCTTTAATCTCTTTGTATTTTCCTTTAATTTCCAAGCTCTATTCAAAGGGAGCCCTAAAAGAAGATACCTTTGTGCTCTGTTGCCTTTCCAATGCTTGTATCTGTGAGACAGGTGGTGTGCCCCCTGTTGGAATGGTTGGTCTGTTGTCACTCCTTTCGGCTGTTGAGTTTCCTGCTATTTTCTCACTGTACTCCTCCTCTGCATATGGGTTTAATCTTTGCCTTTTAACAAAATTTTGATCAATAGGCATAGTAGAAGGAGTGGCTTCATTTCGTCTTCTCTTTAAATTTTTCTCCTCATTTAGAGGAGTCTACAAAACAAGAGGTTTGCTCATGATTTGTTCAGGTTGAGCAAGCTCCTCTGAAATTTCAGGCTGCTCTGAATCTTCTTGTTGTTTTGAAGTTCCTTGTTCTGAGGTTCCTTGTTGCTCTAATGGTTGTGTTCTATGTTCCTGTGACTTCTTTCATGATGAAGTTTCTCCAAACACCTGTACAAATGAATCTTCATAAAACCTTCTTTCTAAGTCCACCATTACATTGTCAACTTCAACTTGTGTGCTATATTGATCTATCAGAGTGCCTTCCACCCATTCTAATTGATTGGCATATCGTTCAATATCTGGGATCCTATGGTGGATATAAGGAGATAGATTATGTTTCTGCCTTCTGTTACAAATGAATCCATGGGGTTCATAGGCCCAGATGAAATTGTGTTTTAATCTAAATTTTTGGAGGATTTCATCTACCTCCTTTCTTGCTTCTCTGTTATTGCAAATGAATGGGCCTAGATGATCCTTTATTCTTAGCTGGGCCTTCTTCTTGGTTTTGACAACGTGAATCTCATCAGAATTGATCATTTGCCTGTAGTACTCCAGAGCAAATAGTTGCATGGGGAGATATCTAGGTAATTTGTAAGGAGGCAGCTCACACCCATAAATTCTTATTTCAGTATGGTTTTCGTACAAGTACCAATCCCCTACTTTGTATTGTTTGGACAGCTGGAGAACCCTTTTAATGTCTGCACTGATTCTAGGAGGGGGATTTCCTAATAACATTGTAGTTACTGGATGTACAAATAAGTCAATAAAATCAGTGTATGGATAGTGAGAAGAGCTTGACCTATGGAATAGAGAGGTTCAAAAGATGACAGATCTAGGATTCCCTTTAGTATCAAGTTTTTGGACAAAGAAGGGAAACTTATCAATTTGGTAGTAGAGAAACAAATGTTATAGGACTGATGAATTTTTGAAGACTCTTTCATTTTCTAATCTCATAAACTAATCATGCATTTTATCTACTATGAATTTTGCATAATCAAACTTGACTACAGGGGGTTGACCAAGGGTAAAAATAGACATGTAGGCCAAAACAATCTCATCTACATATTCATTGGTGGTAAAACCTAAAATGCATGATATAATTGTTGTAATATCTTTGCCCAACTGAGAAAAGAAAACTGACATGTAAGGAGGAGGGTCTTTTGGCATGTACTTTTCTTCAATAATGAAAGTATGGAGGATTTGGGTACTTCTGAAACTTGATAGCTTAGAAAATATTTCAAGAAATCAAAAATTGTAAGGGGGGTGAGATCTTGACCAGGTTGTAGCTATAACATTTCATTTATGGATTCAGGAGTGAGAGTGAATAGGATTTTCTAGTCTAGGGACATCACAGCTCTCATGGTGGGGCCATAGTTTGCATGAAAATAGCGAATAATTTCCGGGAAGACATGAACACTGGGGAATTGATATTTGGGCAGGTTTGATTCCCAGAGGCCTATCTTATTTGCATGGTTCAGATAATTGTCTCGGTATCTACAATACAATTTCAAAGGTGTTTCGTCGAAGGTGAGGTCTTTTATTTGAAAATCTTTGTCAGCCAGGGGAAGATGGTCTATATCTCTATGGGGAGTGGTAATTGGTGTGATATTTAAGCCACTGTGTTTTCCATCCTTGGTTCTTGTGGATTCAAGGACGAGGGCAGAGAATTTCAGGGAACTGTGGAAAAATTGGTCATTTCAGAGAGTCTCAATACTATCGAACAACTTTCAATACTATCGAACAACTTAATTTCACTAAATTACTTAATTTCTACAACAATTTAGTTCAGGTTTAGCATGAAAGATAGAGTTTCTCTGCTAAAAACAAGTAAATACCTGGTTATGGTTGTATGAAAGGATAAATAGCAGTGGTGCACTATTCGCAGATAATGCAAAGGTCTGCAACGGTAATCTGGAGTTCAGCGACTTCTGGAGGTTGACGGTTGGAAGCAGGGTGATGGTTTGAATGTATTCTGCTTGTGCATGGAGAACAAAAGGTTCTTTCTTGGTAAAACAAAATTAATGATTATTTTTTGTTTTATTTGCAAAGTCAATGTTTTGGTGGGTATAATGGAAATCGACAGTTGGCGACAACTAGCGGAGGTGACGTTTTGTTGTTTAGTGGAGGTGGTAAATGGAGGTGGTAAGCGGAAGTCATCGCATCGCTTATGAGAGCTTGGCGATATTGGGAGAGGTCCACCCGATGCCATTCATCGAGCGACACGTAGCGGTGGGGTGAATAGAAAAACCGCTCACGTTGGGCGAGTAAAGTTCGGCATCGAGGGCCGCAGGATATGGGCATTGGCTGTTAGATCTGAAGGGGTCAGATCGCACAGTGGTCAGGGAAGGGATTTGATGGGGAATTAATGGATGGGCCTGACGGGGTAATAAATGCAGATTAGGGAGATTAATGACGTCGGGGCAATGTGATTGGAGGACGGTTATTAATTAATCACAATTTGATTAATTAATCCATTTTAACGCGACGGAGGGTTATGGCTCTTAATTAATTGCAGATTGATTAATTAATCCATCTAATTATTTCATTATGGTTTATATTTCAAACCATCGAGGCGGGATATTAATATATGGAATTTTAATAATATTTATGGGAAAGTGGTATATTTTTGGGATTTAAATACATAAATAAAATTAGATGTTAATATGAAAATGGAAATGGAAACGCGCTAAGTAAAATGCTTTAGACATATATTGACATTTCTGCATTTTAACATCATAACATAGGCTTAGGTACATTTTATGGGTTTTTTGTGAGAAGGAGTTTGTATGAGGATAATTACTTTTCCTAAGCAAATAGTGATTTTACTCTAGGAAAAGGGGTTTTTAGGGGAAATGAGTGAATGATGAAGGGGGTTAATGTTGATGAGGGGGTTTTAGCACTTGGAACCTGTAAGTCATTGGGCTGAGGGTCCGATCCCTCCAAAAGTCAGAGAAATGCTCTGAGCCCCTTTGACTTAAGGTTTTAGGCACTTAGATTGTTATTTGTGGGGAATTAGTGAAATTAGGGGTAAAAGGAATGAGGAAATTAATAACTTGACTTTGTAAATGACTCATTGTTATCCATACTTTTAAAGTAATATGACAATGAAAGTAAATGATATGAGTTTCAACTAATCATTCATCATACACCATTCTGCAACCATTCATCTACTTACCCACCTACACATCCTACCATTTTTTCTAATTTTTATTAGGGTGCACTTAAACTGGCAAACCCTTATCAAATTTTTCTTTTCTTTTACAATAGAAATCTATCTAAACCTAACCTTATTACCTCCAAGGGCTTAGATTAAACAGTTGAGCTTCTTTTGTTCACTCTACCTAATCTAATTATCTGCCAAGATTACACTGTTTGGTCAGATTTTATTTTCTATCTATTAACATGAAATTCAAAACATGAAATAGTCAAGTTTACACTATTTGACCATTCATGGATTGTGACATAAGTGACAAGCTGCACACAACCTTTTATTTTTATCAAATTAAATAGTAGTGGCATTTGGACTTGCACACTTTCATGGTCTTCTTTTCCTTGGGGTTCATTTTTCATCTTTTTTTGACCTTTTCTTTTTTATTCTTTTTATCCTTTGATTTTATTTCAGGATATACCCTCTTTACATTTTTATTTTTTTTTGAATTTTTGAATATGGAAAACATTTGCAGAAAGCAAAGGTATGTACATATTACAGAGATAAACTAAGTCAATCATAAATTATGACACCTATTGGTATAGGAACATAACAGTGGCTCCACTTGGGGATGGATTTCCCTGGTGGAAAGTTAAGAACTGTAGATCAATGGCCTTCTGAAAGACTGTGATTTTCTTCTACAATTTTTCCTTTATTCTATTGTTTTATTGATATTTATGATAGTGACACTTTTGAAGCTTAGGGCCTTCTCTTCGGGCTTCAACTCCAAAACTTTACCATCCAATCCACTCTAAACATTATGAAGGATATAATATGTACAACTGAAACTGGTAAAATTAGTAACTTGGCTCAATATAGTGCTTCAACATTCGACCATTGATTGGTCCTCCTTCTACCTCTGCACCATTCAATTCTTTAAGAAAGTAAGCATTATTACCTCTGAAGGCATATATAATGTATGGACCTTTCCACAGGAAGTCAAACTTCCCATGCTTCCCTTTATCTTCCCTTCTGGAGTCCCACTTCAAAACTTTATCGCCAAGATAGAAGTCTTCTGCCTCAGTTCTTTTATCAAAAACTTTCTTGAGTTTCTCCTGAAGTACTTGGGCTCTGATCTATACTTCCTCCTTGGTTTGCTGTAAATGAATGGTCTGATTGATTCTCCTCTAAATATCATTAGGCTCGACTTGGGATTCTTGGAGTAGTTTCTGCAGAAATTTTGAATAATATGACACTTATTCACAGAGATTATCCCGATTATACACTATTGCGGAATACATGCATAATACGTAACCTCATCTACGTTGATCATCAATTTAGCAGCATTAAAAACAATGAAACATCAATCGCATGCACACGCTAACACGGTATGTAACCCGGGGAAAGCTTACAGCTGAAAACCCCACACTATCTATATATTAATGATTGAGAACATGTAACAATACATACTAGTACAATACTCCTCGCAAGTACTCAGTACTATTTCCACCTGTTACACACAAACTAGCTCAGATCTGATGCCTCAAATCTCCTCCACTGTTTGCCTGCCTCCATTGCACAATACCTGTTGAGAATGAATGAGAATGGCTGATCCAAACTCCTATTTACCTTGTGAAAATCACCCACACTATAAATCACATGAGCACAAGCTATATTTCACTTGGTATTGGCCCACACTACGTAGAGATCATTGGCATAACTCAATCCCATGCATGTGCACAATCTCATGCACAACTGATAGCAATCTCAATGTCTAACACCTGTCTCCACTGAACTATACATGCACTGAGTTAACTGATGTATTCTTCAGTTGCATTATGAGTTAATAATTAGTGAATTAATTAATAACTAATTCACACAACTCATCACTTAGTCTATTGATCAGTTAGACTAAATACAACTAGTTCAACTAAGTCAAACTGAACACAACTCCATTAACTGCTCATCCAACTCCATAGAACTCAACCACATGAGTTCTAACTAATGTCCTACATGCAATAGCTCAACTAACCCACAAAGAAAGCGTATTTCCTTCTGACAGCTGCATGTGCCACATCTGTAGCTCAAACTGAAGTGCTCCAAGAGGATAAGATAAAGTTTATAGTCTAAATATTATTATGAGACAATAATATTTGACTTTTCTATTTTTGACTAGCAGTCTAAAAATAGACTCTGATCACTCCTGCTGTGATCACTCCTACTGTGATCACTCCTGCTATGATCACTCCTACTGTGATCACTCCTGCTGTGATCCAAAAATAGACTTTGCGCCATAATTTGCCTGTGGGCCCACTTAGTGAAGGTGACTCCTTTCCACTAAGCTCCATCATCTTGTTGCATTCTCAACAAGCATTTCTTGTTGCACACTTTTCAACACTCCCTCTCAACAAGAAAGGCTTCCTCTCAAACCCAATCCTGTAACTCTAGAATGTTCTGCATGCAACACATCTACCCGGTCCACTTTGCTCCAACAACACTTGGGACAAAAACACTCCCAATTGACCACTCTGTTGGGCTAGGAACATACTCTGATGCTGGAGCTCTACCTGCTATTGACAAGTGCTCCCTCTCTGACATCTACGCTACTGCAACATCTCCATGCATCTCACACCATTGCACACCTCTCTGTGCCACGTAGCACTGTGCAAAACACTTGTGCCTCTCGCATTGCTGCAGCCTGCATGCTATGCGTTGTCCTGGGATTCCCTGCATTGTCACTCTCTCTACCGCTCCATCCGCATCTGTCTCTACCCAATCAGTCAGTTCCTACTACTACACATTGGGGCTCCCGTAGCAAGGTCTCATCCAAGAGGTTGGGTACCTCAAGGATCCTGCCCCTCCTCCTTGGGACGATCAATCCACATCACTCCACCTCCTACCTGGAGGTATGGCTGCATGTGATCCCTCAGCCCACCTGGCTCGAAGTTTCCCACTACTGGAGGTCTCTGCATGAGTAGATGTCTCTACTTGATCTCCTCTTAGCTTCCCTTGTTGTGGCTGCTCCACAACCTCCTAAAGCTGCTGCACCAATCGTGGCTCCTCCACAATTGTATGAGACTTCTTCTGGCTCTGCATGTTGAGAGGTAATATATGCTTCCTCTCAACCACCAAGTCTCCATCAGTTGCCTCGCTACTCAAGGCTTTGCATGCATCTTGAACCTCAAGAGCATACAGGTTCTTGACCCGTGAACCAATCTGCTTCACCTGTCTAGTGATGATGTGTCTAAGGAAAACCTTTCCCTTACTGAAGACTACATCATAGTCTCTGTCTTCCAGCATCGCAATCGACACCAAGTTTCTCTTCAGTCCTGGTACATACTTGACATCGGTCAAGGTAAGGCAAGCTCCATGCTCCCTCTAAAAAATAACCGTGCCTACACCTGAGACACTATACTTCTCATCATTACCCATCCCTATGAGTATCTGGAGATCTTTCTCCTCCAAAGTATTGAACAAACTTTTGTCACCGGTCATGTGGAAAGAAGCTCCACTGTTAAGAAACCAACCACTTCCCACCATGGATGAAACCATGCATGCGAAGAGTGTGAAGTCCAACTCAAACTGTGAAGCAAGTAAGGCTGCCTCACCTTCAGATCCTTCCCCGGATCCCTTCTTGGACTTCTTCTTTGGGCAATTAGTAGCATAATGTCCTAACTCATGACAATGAAAGCATCACACCTTCGACTTGTCAACCTTCTTCCCATTATTGGAAGAACTGGATTGGGAAAGAGAAACCTTCCCCTTCCCCTTCTTTGCCTTACTCGCTAAGGCACATTTCTCCTCATCATGCATGCATGAAGAACTGTCTCTAGTGCTCCGTCTGATCTCCTCTTGCACAAGATCCGACCAAAGTCTCTCCCATCCTGGCAATTTCTCTCGACCATTGATAGAATCTTGGTACGAATGCCAACTCTTCGGAAGACCAAGGAGAGCCAAGCTCACCAAATCCTCATCATCGACAGTCACCCCCACACTTCCCAGCTCATCCCTACATTGGGTGAACTTCGTGAGATACCTGGGCATACTGTCTCCATTCTCACACTTGATGTTTCTAAGTTTATCTTTGAGCACCAACTTCCTCTGATCGCTCTTGCTTTGGAATAGATCTATCAACGCTTTCCACATCAAGTATGGAGAAGCCTTTCCATGCAGGCTGGATACAATGTGATCCTTCACGCCCTCCAACAGAATCCTTCGACACTTTGCTATCTTCTTTTTCCAAACCACAGCTTCAGCAGCATCAGTAGGCTTTGGGACCTCAGCCTCTATGAACTCCTTCAGCCCATTGTCATATAATACCGCCTCCATCTTGTCTTTCCATGCAATATAGTTTGAGCTGCCTTCAAGAGCATACTCCAATCACAATCCGTTGAAAGACATTTCAACTTTGACACCAAGAAAACACTGCTACAAATTCGAATTCCACCAGCTCCAAAACTCAACCGCTTTTGATCTAAAATTCGTGAGAACAAGGTATTTCTTGTACAGAGATCGACTGTATGGGCATTCACTAGATATCTCACCTTCCAAAGGAAGGATGAATCCAGAGGCTACCTGGCCCGATTACAGACTCTGCCTAAAGAAATAAAATGTAAACACTTTCTGAATAATAGATCTGATGATCAATAGCTCTGATACCATGTAGAAATTTTGAATAATATGACACTTATTCACAGAGATTATCCCGATTATACACTATTGCAGAATACATGCATAATACATAACCTCCTCTACGTTGATCATCAATTTAGCAGCATTAAAAACAATGAAACATCAATTGCATGCACACATTAACACAGTATATAACCCGGGGAAAGCTTACAGCTGAAAACCCCACACTATCTGTATATTAATGATTGAGAACATGTAACAATACATAGTACAATACTCCTCGCAAGTACTCAGTACTATCTCCACCTGTTACACACAAACTAGCTCAGATCTGATGCCTCAAATCTCCTCCACTGTTTGCCTGCCTCCACTGCACAATACCTGCTGAGAATGAATGAGAATGGCTGATCCAAACTCCTATTTACCTTGTGAAAATCACCCACACTGTAAATCACGTGAGAACAAGCTATATTTCACTTGGTATTGGCCCACACTACGCAGAGATCATTGGCATAACTCAATCCCATGCATGTGCACAATCTCATGCACAACTGATAGCAATCTCAACCTCTAACACTTGTCTCCACTGAACTGTACATGCACTGAGTTAACTGATGTATTCTTCAGTTGCATTATGAGTTAATAATTAGTGAATTAATTAATAACTAATTCACACAACTCATCACTTAGTCTATTGATCAGTTAGACTAAATACAACTAGTTCAACTAAGTCAAAATGAACACAACTCCATTAACTGCTCATCCAACTCCACAAAACTCAACCACATGAGTTCTAACTGATGTCCTGCATGAAATAGCTCAACTGACCCACAAAGAAAGCGTATTTCCTTCTGACAGCTGCATGTGCCACATCTGTAGCTCAAACTGAAGTGCTCCAAGAGGATAAGATAAAGTTTATAGTCTAAATATTATTATGAGACAATAATATTTGACTTTTCTATTTTTGACTAGTAGTCTAAAAATAGACTCTGATCACTCCTGCTGTGATCACTCCTACTGTGATCACTCCTGCTGTGATCCAAAAATAGAATTTGCGCCATAATTTTCCTGCGGGCCCACTTAGTGAAGGTGACTCCTTTCCACTAAGCTCCATCATCTTGTTGCATTCTCAACAAGCATTTCTTGTTGCACACTTTTCAACAGTTTCATCACTGGGATTCCTAACGATGAAGGGAAAAATTCTTCCATCCCATAGACTAACTGATAGGGACTGGTACCAATAGATTTCTTAGTTGTAAGCCTATCTACCCACAAAACATTGATCAGTTTCTTGTTCCACATTTTCTTATTGGCTTCTAGTGATTTTTTAATAATATTCATTAGGATTTTGTTAGAAGATTCTGCAAGTCCATTCCCTTGTGGATAGTAGGTTGTAGAGTGTCTAAGGATTATATGGTATTTATGGCAGAAATCAATCATCCTCTTTGATTTAAATGTTGCAGCATTGCCTATGATAATTTTATTGGGGAAACCAAATCTGGACAAAATATTAGCCTCTAGAAAACCTATGATGACAGTATCAGTGGCTTGTCTGGAGGGAATGGCTTCTATCCACTTTGTAAAGTAATCTGTGGCAGTCAAGATCCACTTATGTTGAGCAGAAGAGGGGGGGTGAATTTCACCAATGAAGTCTAGACCCCACTGTTGAAAAGGTTTTTCAGTAGAAATGGGTTTCAAAGGTAAAGGCAGAAGTTTTCTTTTCCCTTCAAAGATCTGACACTTGTGGCAGGAGGTTACAAATTTTTTCACATCAGAAAACAAGGTTGGCCAGTAAAATCCAGCTCTGAGGATTTTATCAGCTGTTGTCTTCCAGTAGAGGTGTCCTCCACAATCACCTGCATGAAATTCTTGGAGTACTTTGTCAGATTCCTCCTTTAATAAACAATTCAACAGAATGCCTTCATGATTTTTCCAAAATAAAGTATTATCAATTATGCAGAATTTCAAAGATTTCATTTTCAAAAACCTACTCTTGGTTCTAGACAACCCTGGAGGAGCTTGTAAATTTTGTAGAACGTATATTATATCAACATACCAAGGTGAATCTAAAAAGGCCTGGCTGATCTGTGGAGTCACCATCTCCTCTTCGTTATCTAGTTCTGCAATAAAATTTATACCCAGGGCTTGGCAATTGGTTTCAGCCATAAGTTTGGCCAACCCTTGGCCTTTAATTAATTTTGTAGGTTTAATCTCTATGTCATACTCTAATATGGTAGCTATCCATTTTCCCCTTTTGCCATCAACTCCATTCTGTGTCAGAATGTCTTTGACTACAACATTGGGAACATAAGCTACTATGTGAGAGTACAAGATATAGACTCTGAAATCTTTGATAGCTTTCACCAAAGAAAAAGCCTGTTTTTCCATTATATTATACTTTAAAGATGCATCCCTTAGAGCTTTACTAAAGAAGGCTATTGGTTGTTCAAATCCCTGATCATTCTTCTGTAGTAAAACTGCAGCAATACTATGTTCAGATGCAAAAGAAAAAATGATAAATTCTCTGTCAAACTTTGGACTTATGAGGATTGGTGTTTGAGTCAAGGCTAATTTTATATCTTCAAATGATTTCTTAGCCTCTACTATCCATTTAATAGCTGAATATTTTTTCAACGTTCTATTTAGCATTCTAATTAACTCAGCTAAATTAGAGATAAATCTCCTCAAAAAGTTTATCTTTCCCTGAAATGCCTGAAGTTCTTTGATATTCCTGGGATGGGGTATCTGCAAAATGGCTTTAATTCTTGTTGGGTCAATCCTAATACCATATTTGGAGATAATGTGGCCTAAAAATTTCCCTTCTTCCAACCCAAATAAAGATTTTTTAGGATTGAGAGAAATTCCATATTTCCTGCATTTAATAAAGACCTGCCTAAGATGATCCAGGTGTTGTTGATCTGATTTAGAGAATACTATGAGGTCATCTAGGTAAATTACCAGGAAGTCATGGATTTCTTTGGCAAAGGCTATGTCCATTGCTCTTTGAAAGGTGGCTCCTGCATTTCTTAACCCAAAAGGCATTTTCACATACATGAAAGTGCCCCATGGAGTTGTGAATGCAGTCTTTGCTTGGTCATCTGGGTGGACTAGGATTTGGTTATAACCAGAGAAACCATCTAGCAGTGAGATTCTAGAGGAACCCACTACCCTCTGTAATATGTGATCCATTTTTGGAAGAGGATAGTTATCTTTAAGTGAAACTTTATTCAAATTTCTAAGATCAACACACAACCTAATTTCACCCATTTTCTTTCTAGTGGGTACCAAATTGGAAACCCAGTCTGAGAACCTAATAGGTGCAATAATCCCAGCTTCATACATTCTTTTAATCTCCTTTTCAATAGAAGGCAATAGAATAGGGTTAATTCTTCTAAGCTTCTGTCTAAAGGGCTTTTGATCTTCTTTTAATGGAATAGTGTGTTGTATTATGCTAGTATCATATGATTTCAGGTCTTCATAACTCTAGGCAAAAACATCCTGAAATTCTTTTAGTAGTTCCACATATTTCAGTTTTTCATTGGGAGGTAATGATTTTGATAGCTTTATTAGTTTGGGATTCTCTTCAGATCCTATATTACATTCCTCAATGTCTAACTTCAAAGGTTCCATTTTAGGCTTTTTGGGAATATCGTTTGAATCGAATAAGTCCTCCAAAGGAGTTAACCCCTTGGGTAAAAAATTATCTTTAAGGTTTATGACTTCAGTTTCATCATCAATGACTTCATCAATTTCCATCTATTTTAGGTTGTGAATATCAGATTTTGTAAACTTTGTGGGGTGCAATCTATCTATCTGATCTTCTTCTAGTTTATTAATTTCTACTTCATCAAAGCAATCAAAATCTACTGCTATGTCTGTGTCTATGTTAGTATTTACAAATTCATTGTCTAAAGTTAAAAAATTATTGATTTGCTGATCATTCTCAAATACTTGCCAGTTCTTTAAATTGTCAGGAATTGCAGGTCTATGCCTAACCTCAGCAGTGTACTGATGGTTAGGCTCAAAAGGCAACTTACAAGTACTAGCAAACATGGCTAAGTTGTGAGCCTGCATGTTGTGTTTTCTGGGGATAACAGCAAGTTTGGTTTCTAAAAAGGTATTTAGTATTTCTATGACTATTCCTCTATAAAATCCTAGCCTAGGATCCTTGGTCATGTAAATAGCTTTAATTTGTTTGATCACTAACTCAGAATCTCCCATGATAGAGACTCTGATGGCTCCTAACCTTTTAACTAGTTTCAGTCCTAACAGAAGTGCTTCATATTTGGCCATATTGTTTGTACATTTAAAGTTTAGTCTGTAGGCATGGCCCTTTGCATGATCATTTTCTAAGTTATAAATCCATACACCTGCTCCTGCACCTAGCTTGTTTACCGAACCATCAAATTCCAGATGCCATAAGATTTCATGTTCATAATTTTCATCTGGGGTAGTGGAATCCTTCTTAACTAGGGCATCTAGATTTTCTTTGTTATCTGATATTTCATGCATTTGGACATTTGAATTTTATTTTGCAATTCTTTGGTTTTGCTGTATATTAGTTGGAGTATCTTCTTGATTAGTTTTAGCGTTGTAAAGAATAAAAGAATCCATGTCAGAATGTACTGAATATATAGGAAAGTTCTGAGGCTTCTCTTGACTACTAACTACATACGTCATCAAAGTTTCTCTATATAATTTCTTGGGATGTCTAAAGACTGAAATGGTAGCACAAGACATATCCAATTGCAGAGATCCTTGGAGTTTAGCACCCCAGGATCTAGATAATAGCATGCCATACTTGGGTGGTATATCAGCAACAACAATGTCCATGAGTATAGTTTTGGCAGGGTACTAAACTAGGGAGACACACAAATATTTTATGAGACCTAAGCATCTAACTTGGATTGAATCAAAGGAGAATAGATCTTTATAAGGTCTAGTGATATCCAAGTCAAGCTTTTCTATTATAGACTTAGGCATAAGATTGTGTGAGGCTCTGGAGTCCAGCATGGAATTGTGTAGGATTTTGTCATGGATCTTAAGGTTGATGTAGAAAGGTGGTATCCCTCATTCAACTAGCTTTCCATTAACATCTAGTCTGAAAAGCAACTCAGGTTGTTCATCAAATAGATTTAGAGAATCTTCAATTTCAATACAGTTCAGAGATTTACTAATTTGAGATCTGTAGGTTTCATGTTTGACTAATTCTGTCAAAGGCACTAAAATTTTGAGCTTGGCCACTTTTGCTCCCAAATTGAAAGACAGAGGGGATTTATCTGTTTGAATATTTGGAATTCTAGAGCCAAAGCTTTGAGCGGTGTGTTTTTCTTTTTCATTGTTAGGAGTATTTTCAACTGGATTTTCTAATATGATTTATGGGGGCTATTCCACTGTTCCTTTGAGGGGGACTGAAGTGGAAGGTTGCTCATTAATAGGCTAGTTATCTGTTACATCTTCAATGGTGGGGCTAGGAGGATTTTGATGTGGTCTAGAAAGGATTTGTAAGGTTTTTGTAACTTGAGGATTCTGATTTGTAGCTTTTCCTTTCTTAGGTTGGCTAGGCATTGCTTTTTTATTCTGATCGAGAACATCAAGGTTCTTCTTGCTCCTTAAGTTATACTATTTATGAACCTCGAAAATAGTAGAGTCATACCCTTGCTTATAGTCGAAAGATTCTCTTGTTTGAGTTTGTAACTATTGAAGCATGTATAATTCTTGATCATCCTGAGTTAGAAAGACAGTTTCTTCATCATTAACGCCCATAAAATTTATCTGAGTGTCTTGTTCAGGGTCTTCTAGGTGTGAGGTCTCTACGTAGTTTTCTTGGAAATGTGGTCTGATGTTCTGATTAGGACCATTCTTGACAGTGTTTTGGTTCTAGTTTTTCCTAAAATTCAGATTTCTCACTGGATTAGCCTGTTGGTTATCCCAAGGAGGTTTCCTTTCAATAAATTCTATTATATCCATCAACCTTTCCATTCCTTTGGCCAAAGCATCCATTTTTTGGTCAAAGGGTGAAGTTTCATCTTTCAAGGGTATCCTTCTCTCACTTCTAGTTCTGGCTCTTTTGGCAAGCAGATTAGCTTCAACGTTCACTGCCACACTCTGCATTTCTTCCAGAGTGGGGCGATTTCTTTCTCTTAATTGAAAAGCCATATATGTATCAAATCCATCCAGAAATTTGATCAGGGCTAAGCCAAGTGGAGGTCTAAGGTCAAGTGGAATGGCATTATATACATTATTAAACCTGGTGTAATAGTCTTGAACAATTTCATTTGGTCCCCTTTTAAGATCTTCATATTCAGATAAAATTTGAAGCGGGTCTTTCTTATTTTCAAACCTATTCAAGAATTGTTGGTAAAGGACTCTTAGACTATCTATGTTATGAGGGGTTAAAGATCTAAACCATGTTCTCACTTCCCTAGCTAGACTTTGGATGAAAATTCTCATTTGGACATCTGTTGTGTCAATCTCATGAAGTTCAAAGTAGTCTATCATTTTCCTAGTGTGTTGTTGTGCTGTGTATGTTCTAGTGCTATCAAAAGTAACAATTTTACTATGATAGTCCTCTGGCATAGCACCTTAGGGAGCAGGCATCACAAGGGGAGAATATCTATTGGCCATGATTCTAGGTTGGGTAGGAGTGTGAACTGGAGTTGGGGTAACAGGGGGTGTTTGGGTTGAGGAGGAAGAACTAGAGGTAGTGGTGGGATGTTGAGTGGTGATTGGATGAAGAGGAAGTGAAGGACTGAATGGAGGGGTGGACTAGACTTTAGAAAAGTGAGGGAATAGTGATGAACCAACAGAAAGTGAAGCTGTTTTAGAAAGTTTAGGGGTTCTATTAGTGGTAAGGGATGACTGAGTGGATTTCTGTAGATGTCGATCACTTGACAAATTGGCTCGTTGGATTTCAAGTTCTTTGATGAATTCTGGATCTTGGACTAAGTCCAATAGTTCATTATCAGATGTGGTTCTAAACAGAGAAGTTTCAAAATATTCGTCAAAAGGAAGATATTCTAAGAACAGCCACTCAATAGGGCATGAATATGATCTAAATAAAGGTCTAGCACTAACTGAAATCTCTTGTCTTCTAATGATTCTTGGAATTAAGTTGGGATTTTCAAACACAGGGGGAGGAATTGGATCAGGGTTAGCCCTGTTGTAATGAGTTCTCCTTGAAGCCAAATTTCGAGTCTTTTAAATGATTTCTTTTATGAATGTCCATGATAACTTCTAACAATCCTTTAAAATGCTTTAAATTAATCTTTTAGGTTTCTCAAAGGTTTATTTCAACTAAGGATTTGTTCTTCCCCAGCGGAGTCACCACTATGTTAGCACTTAGATTTTCCTTAGAAGTTATTTGAAAGAAGGAAAGGATCCAAGGTAACTACAAACCAAGCATTTAAGAATCCTATACTAGGGGCCAATATAAGTAATGAATTATAGAAGTGAGGGAGCAACTAAGAATTCCCATACTTAAGCAATTTAGTAGAAAACATTAAATAAGCAAACAGTTAAAATAGAGAGCACTTAAGCTAATTCTGATGATATTATTCCTCGTTTGCTTTTAAGAATTATAAGAAAACACATATGATATTTCATAACATAAAGGAAAACAATATTCAAACTCAGAGAAATGATACTTATTTGTTTCCCATAGTGCACATGAATCGAGTGAAATGTCCTCAGCTTTATTTAATCTAGTAAACCAGTCCAGCCTTGATTACAGTAGCTCCTTTAGCTCAAAACAAAAGTCTACAGAAATGCTTTTTAATCCACCCTAATTACTTCAATTTGTGAAGTATTTATACAAAATTTGATACAAAATATCTCATAACTATATGAGAATTAATCTAGGAAACAAAAAATATCTTCAACACGAAGATAGAGACAGATGGAAAATAGATTGTTTGCTATCCCTTTATTTGTGAATGTGCTGGCTGCTGGAATTCGGATTTGGCTCTTGCAGTTGCCTTAGTAGTTGTATGTTGGATTTCACTTTTATCTTTACCTACTGATACACTTTACCTATGCTTTTTCATCCTTTCATTTGGTATTACCAGAATTTACCATAGTAAACATTTTTTCACTCCAGTAAGTCAGTCAAACTGGTCCACCATTCGTTATCTGGCAATTTCACCCTGATCATTTTCCTGTAAACTTCATCAGCTTCTGTGTACTTAGCAAAATTAGGTTGGCTGGTGAATAGATGTTTTATTTCATGCTCTATGTAGAATAGATTCTCTAGTCCATCATAAAGTACCTTTCCTGTAGGTAATGCCTTTACTGCTGAAGAACTTGCTTGACTCTTGGCCTGTTTTTCTAATTTCTCAATGTAGTCCTTCTGTGTCATTAACTTGTCATGTATAACCATTGGGCTAGGAAGGCCTTTCTCTCTTAAAATGCCATATTTTAACATGAAGCTATCTATGTCTACCTGAATATTCTGACACATTTTCTCTAAATTAAGCATTAAGTTCCTCTTAGTAAGAACTTCCTTTATGTCAATAATAGTAGTTGTTCTATCCTCAATCTCTAACTCATCTAGCTGGTACCTATTTCTGCTATTTAAGAAATCAATCAACTGGTTTGCCTCTTCAGGTTTATCTCCAAGTTCTTCTTTAGTATTCTGTATAGCTTCCATAGCTACTTTCATTAATTCAGTTTGCTCAAAGATTACCTAGATAGAAGGCCAAATATCATTGATGGAATCAACGATATTGGCCCACAATATATGCGTCATGTCTCCCAATGGTTTTTCTAATGTTAAATCCTTCTCTAGGACTCTGATTCTTTCCTCCATCCTTTTGTTTTTTCGTTCTTCTTCTTTATTTTGAATTTGTGCAAGCTCATAGTATGTTTCCAAACTTGTCATTTGTTCCTTGAGCTTTTTTAGTTCTGTAGCCTGGATACTCATTTGTTCCATGGCTTTGATCACTTCATCTATTTTTTCTGTTGTTGTCCCTGCACTAGTTGATGTACCTGTAGTTGAAGTAGTCTCTGTTATTGGCAATGCTATTACTGGTGGAAGTGTTGGTGCCAAGGAAGTTTCCAAAGTGGAGGGTACTTCTGTAGAAACTGTGGGTATGACAGTCTGAGGAGCGGTGGCCAGCTCACTCTGCTTAGACTGTATTGCTTTCTCTAATTCCTTCTCAGTTTCTTTCAACTGATCATTTAACCTAAGGACTAGGTCCATAAGTTCTTCCTCTTTTTACCTCTCTATGACTTCTACAGTTTGAGGATGGTGGAGAGGAGGGATCTTGAGCTGCTTCTTTAGTGTAGCTATATCATCATTCTTATTTTTAATTAATTGTTCAACTGCTTTCACACCTTTGGGATCATGTCCCAATTCTATCACCAAGTCTTCTAGAGTTTTTATCCTAGTGTCTTTAGCCTGAGAGGAGGCTTTTTCCAATTGCAGCTTTGTCGTGGTATTGTGCAATGAGTTTTGCAATTGATGTGTTGTGCTAGCCTTATTAGTCAATGTAGAATGTACCATCTCTCCAGTTTGTTTGTGTAGTTCTATTTGGTCAATAGGATGAATATCGTTTGCCAAAACTTCAAAATTAGTTTTTAAATAATCAGCCATGGATCTTGGTTGTTGCATAGTTTGCTTGAGGAAGCTCATCTGCATTTTCCTTTCCTTTATGTCAAAAGCTGACATAAGCCTGGTCTGGTTAGTTGGAGCCATTTTAAGGTAGTGAGAATAGGTTTGAGCTTTTAGTTTCGCATTCCTTGCTTTAATCTTTTTGTATTTTCCTTTAATGTCCAAGCTTTGTTTAGAGGGAGCCCTAAAAGAAGATACCTCTGTGCTCTATTGCCTTTCCAATGCTTGTATCTGTAAGATAGATGGTGTGCCTCCTGTTGGAATGGTTGGCCTGCTGTCACTCCTTTCAGCTGTTGAGTTGCCTGTTGTTTCCTCACTGTACTCCTCCTCTGCATATGGGTTTAATCTTTGCCTTTTAACAAAAGTTTGATCAATAGGCATAGTAGAAGGAGTGGCTTCATCTTGGCTTCTCTTTAAATTTTTCTCCTCATTTAGAGGAGTCTGCAAAACAGGAGGTTTGCTCATGATTTGTTCAGGTTGAGCAAGCTCCTCTGAATCTTCTTGTTGTTCTGAAGTTCCTTGTTCTGAGGTTCCTTGTTGCTCTGATGGTTGTGTGATGTGTTCCTATGACTACTTTCATGATGAATTTTCTCCAAACACCTATACAAACAAATCTTCATCAAACCTTATTTCTAAGTCCACCATTACATTATCAACTTCAACTTGTGTGCTATCTTGATATATTAGAGTGCCTTCCACCCATTCTGATTGATTGGCATATTGTTCAATTTCTGGGATCCTATGGTGGATATAAAGAGATAGATTATGTTTCTACCTTTTGTTACAAATGAATCCATGGGGGCATAGACCCAGATGAAACTATGTTTTAATCTCAATCTTTGGAGGATTTCATCTGCCTCCTTTCTTGCTTCTCTGTTATTGCAAATGAATGGGCCTGGATGATCCTTTATTCTTAGCTCGGCCTTGTTCTTGGTTTTGACAAAGTGAATCTCATCAGAATTGATCATTTGCCTGTGGTACTCTAGAGCAAATTATCGCATGGGGAGGTATCTAGGTAATTCGTAAGGAGGCAACTCACACCCATAAATTCTGATTTCAGTATGGTTTTGGTACAAGTACCAATCCCCTACTTTGTATTTTTTGGACAGCTGGAGAACCCTTTTAATGTCTGCACTGATTCTAGGAGGGGGATTTCCTAATAACATTGTAGTCACTGGATGTACAAATAAGTCAATAAAATTAGTGTATGGATAGTGAGAAGAGCTTAACCTAAGGAATAGAGAGGTCCAGAAGATGAAAGATCCAGGATTCCCTTTAGTATCAAGTTTTTGGATAGAGAAGGGAAACTTATCAGTTTGGTAGTAGAGAAACAAATGATATAGGACTGATGAATATTTGAAGACTCTTTAATTTTCTAATCTCATAAACTGATCATGCATTTTATCTGCTATGAATTTTGCATAATCAAACACAGGAGGTTGACCAGGGGTAAAAATAGACATGTAGGCCAAAACAATCTCATCTACATATTCATTGGTGGTAAAACCTAAAATGCATGATATCATTGTTGTAATATCTTTGCCCAGCTCAGAAAAGAAAACTGACACATAAGGAGGAGGGTCTTTTGGCATGTACTTTTCTTCAATAATGAAAGTCTGGAGGATTTGGGTACTTCTGGAACTTGATAGCTTAGAAAATATTTCAAGCAAATCAGCAATGGTAAGGGGGGTGAGATCTTGACCAGGTTGTAATTGTAACATTTCATTTATGGATTTAGGAGTGATAGTGAATAGGATTTTCTAGTCTAGGGACATCACAACTCTCATGGTGGGGTCATAGTTTGCATGACAATAGTGAATAATTTCCAGGAAGACATGAACACTGGGGAATTGATATTTGGGCAGGTTTGATTCCCAGAGGCCTATCTTATCTGCATGGTTCAAATAATTGTCTCGGTATCTACAATACAATTTCAGAGGGGTTTTGTTGAAAGTGAGGTCTTTTATCTGAAAAGCTTTGTTAGCCATGGGAAGATGGTCTATATCTTTGTGGGGAGTGGTAATTGGCATGATATTTAAGGTGACTGGGGTTTCCATCCTTGGTTCTTATGGATTCAAGGACAAGGGTAGAGAATTTCAGGGAACTTTGGAAAAATGGGTCATTTCAGAGAGTCTCAATACTTTCGAACAAATTAATTTCACTAAATTACTTAATTTCTACAACAATTTAGTTCAGGTTTAGCATGAAAGACAGGGTTTCTCTACTGAAAACAGGTAAATACCTGGTTATGGTTGTATGAAAGGATAAATAGCAGTGGTGCACTGTTCGCAGAGAGCGCAAAGGTCTGCAACGGTAATCTAGAGTTCAGCGGCTTTTGGAGGTTGACGGTTGGAAGCAGGGTGATGGTTTGAACATATTCTGCTTATGCATGGAGAACAGAAGGTTATTTCTTGGTAAAACAAAAATAATGAGTATTTTTGGTTTTATTTGCAAAGTCAATGTTTTGGCGGGTATAATGGAAATCGATAGTTGGCGACAACTAGCGGAGGTGACGTTTTGTCGTTTAGTGGAGGTGGTAAGCGGTATTGGGAGAGGTCCACCCAATGCCATTCATCGGGTGACACATAGTGGCGGGGTGAACAGAAAAACGGCTCACATCGGGCAGGTAAAGTTCGGCATCGGGGGCCGCCCGATATGAGTGTTGGCCGTTAGATCTGAAGGGGTCAGATCACACGGTGGTCGGGAAAGGGATTTGATGGGGAATTAATGGATGGGCCCGATGGGGTAATAAATGCAGATTAGGGAGATTAATGATGTCAGGGGCGATGTGATTGGAGGAAGGTTATTAATTAATCACAATTTGATTAATTAATCCCTTTTAACGTAGTAGAGGGTTATGGATCTTAATTAATCGCAGATTGATTAATTAATCTATATAATTATTTCATTGTGGTTTATATTTCAAACCATCAGGGCGGGATATTAATATATGGAATTTTAATAATATTTATGGGAAAGGGGTATATTTTTAGGATTCAAATACATAAATAAAATTAGATGTTAATATGAAAATGGAAATGGAAACGCGCTAAGTAAAATTCTTTAGACATATATTGACATTTCCGCATTTGAACATCATAACTTAGGCTTAGGTGCATTTTATGGGTTTTTTGTGAGGAGTGTTGTATGAGTGAATGATGAAGGGGGTTAATGTTGATGAGGGGGTTTTAGCACTTGAAACCTGTAAGTCATTGGGTCAAGGGTCCAGTCCCTCCAGAAGTCAGAGAAATTCTCTAAGCCCCTTTGACTTAAGGTTTTAGGCGCTTAGATTGTTATTTGTTGGGAATTAGTGAAATTAGGGGTAAAAGGAATGAGGAAATTAATAACTTGACTTTGTAAATGTCTCATTGTTATCCATACTTTTAAAGTAATATGATGATGAAAGTAAATGATATGAGTTTCAACTAATCATTCATCATACACCATTCTGTAACCATTCATCTACTTACCCACTTACACATCCTACCATTTTTTCTACTTTTTATTAGGGTGCACTTAAACTGGCAAATCCTTATCAAAATTTTCTTTTCTTTTACAATAGAAATCTATTTAAACCTAACCTTATTACCTCCAACAGCTCAGATTAAATAGTTGAGCTCCTTTTATTCACTCTACCTAATCTAATTATCTACCAAGATTACACTATTTGGTAATATTTTATTTTCTATCTATTAACATGAAATTCAAAACATGAAATAGCCAAGTTTACACTATTTGACCATTCATGGATTGTGGCATAAGTGACAAGCTACACACAACCTTTTATTTTATATCAAAGTAAATAGTAGTGGCATTTGGACTTGCACACTTTCATGGTCTTCTTTTCCTTGGGGTTCATTTTTCATTTTTTGACCTTTTCTTTTTTATTCTTTTTATCCTTTGATTTTCTTTTAGGATATACCCTCTTTACATTTTTTAAATTTTTTTTGAATTTTTGAATATGGAAAACATTTGTAGAAAGCAAAGGTATGTACATATTACAGAGATAAACTAAGTCAATCATAAATTATGACACCTATTGGTATAGGAGCATAACAGATGTAAGAAAAGAAAATGAAACATTTATGGAGGCTAAGAAGAGCTTCGTGGAAGCCTCTACATCAAGAAGTCAGGGAAGATCTAAAGGAAATGATAATGCACAAGACATAGACCCTTCGTTGTTAGAGACATTTTTGAATACTTTTATGAAGCTTCTGAGGGATAGGAAGGAAGTGGAAGTGCTACAGGAACTAATAGATAACTGTATGAGTAAAAATAAACCTATACCGAAACAACGCGTAGTATGCAAAGTAGGCAAAAGAAAGAAGTGAACCGGTCGTGAGATGAGACTGACTACGCAAATTGGAGAGTACAAAATGGATCAGGTAATTCTTGATCTAGGATCTGATGTGAACATTTTTCCAAATCAAACTTGAGAGAGAATGGGGATACTTGCGCTGCAGTGGTCTCCTATCTAGCGACGAATGAAAAATCATAAAAAGATCATTCCTATGGGGTGCCTATATGGGGTAATAGTAGATATTGATGGAGAAAGAACCCTAATTGATTTTGAAGTAATTGAGATAGTTGATGATAGTAACCCGTACCCCGCACTACTTGGAATTGATTGGGCCTTTGATATGGATGTGGTCATCAATCTAAGAAATCACATAATGAAATTAGAAAGGAAGCAACTCAGGGTTATTGTTCCACTAGATCCGATTGAGGGTGCATGATATACTAAACCAGTCCGCGATTATGAAGAAGAAGATGAATTGGATCAAATCTATAAGATCACTACGCCTGTTGAGGATTGGATCAACCCTATTGTGGATGAATGAATCGCATGGGATAGGGACAATTCCTGCACTTCAAATTCGGATGAGGAACTTGAATATTAGTAGAATAGATTACATGAAGTATCCTCATTGCATTGTAACATGCTGACAAAATCACTTCGATGCATATCCACCGAGGTATGAAAATTACCTTATTATGATGGTTTAGAATATGTTAATTTTTTTTTGGATAAGTTTGAAAGGGATGTACAAGAGGAAGATCGGTTCCAAGCTCCAGATATAATGTTACGAGCTACACCTGCCCATTGGTTGGGTACACATAAAGATAGCTTTGTTGATTGGAAGGAGTATCGAAGAATGATCAAGTTGAGGTTTTGGTATGCCATTACCCACATGATGGAAAAATACACAGGGAAGGATGATCCGCGTGATCATTTGGTGCAATGGGCGAAAGAATGGGGAAAATAACCATAGTCGGAATGGGTTCATATCTTTTGCCACATGTTGGATACAATACCAATGAACTAGTATTTGGAAATGGAGCTATGACATGGGACCACATAATGGGATGTTTTGAAAGATAGTTTAATGTTAACTTTTAGCTTTGAATATGGGTTTGAATGTATAGATGAAGCACTGAAGATGATCAAAGTAGCAATATTCAAGATTCCTGAAGCATCAATTACATGGGTACAACCAGATTGGAGTATGCAGCTACACCATGCGCTTGAATGTTATAATGTGACTGTAGAGGAGGGTGAAGAAGATCCCAGAAACATCAACATTCTTGAGTCTAAAGGACAACGCGAATTCAAGGGACCTAAGGAAGAAATCCCTGATATATCAAAGCCTTTAAAGACCAATCAAGTGAATATTGGATCAAAATCACAACCGAAGTTTGTGAATATAGGTGACTATTGGGATGAAGATACAGTTGATAAAGTTGTGGATCTGTTGCGTGAATATCAGGGCTTGTTTCCCACCAAGTTCTTTAATCTAAAAGGGATAGTAGGGGATCTAGGCATCATGAAGATTACTTTAAATCCAGATGCGAAGCCAGTAAAGTAGCGCCCCTACTGATTAAATCCCAAATATAAAGAAAATGTGTGCAAGGATTTGGATAAGATGTTGGAAGCTGGGATCATTGAACCTATGGAGGAGTCAGACTGGGTGAGTCCCATGGTGGTTCAGGAAAAGAAGCAACAGGATGAAATTCATATATGTGTAGACTTGAGGAAGCTGAATGACACGTGCATCCATGATCCATTCCCTATGCCATTTACAGATGAGGTACTGGAGAATGTTGGAGGGTAGGAAGCCTACTCGTTCACAGATGGATTCTCAAGGTACCATCAGATCAAGATTATGCTAGAGGATCAGAGAAAGACCACCTTCGCAACTAAGTGGGGTTGTTTTCAATACAAAATGATGCCTTTTGGACTCAATAATGCACCCGCAATATTTTCACGCGTAGTAATTGCGGCCTTCAAGGAATTTATCCACAAATTTTTGGAGGTCTACTTTAATGATTGGATAGTTTTCAGATTGGTAAAGTGCCATGTTGCTAGTCTATGCCTCATGTTAGATACTTGTCGAAAACATCAGATCACCCTTAACCTGAAGAAGTGCATATTTTGTGTACCATATGGGATACTCTTGGGTCATGTGGTTTGCAAGAAAGGATTTATGGTAGACCCTACTGTTAGTGTCAGTGTCTTCACACTTCCATCGGTGATCAAATTGCTCTTTTGCATGCATATTAGGTGTCTCATTCGATCAGCTGCATTCCATTAGGTCATGGATCAACTGATGGTAGTGGTTTCATTTCAGTTTCCCTCATGTCATATACCTGCTGGCTTATTCAAACCTCTTTTCAGTCATTTATAGTCATTTCAGTTCATTTCATTCAGTTTTAGGGTTTAGTTTCACTAGGTCTTAGGGTTTGTCATCATGGTCATCCAAAATTGAATAAAAAGGTCAGCAGGCACATGAGGAGGATAAAAAGGTTCATAAAATCATAAATTTACTTCTGATATGCTCAATAAATCTTTTTTACCTCAAAACTCTATTTTGAGGTGAAAACAGAGTTTTTCCATTTTTGTAAAAAATTCATGTAATTTAATTGTTTCTATATGTAATAAGCTCAACAGTTGTTCTTGGTTACCTTGCCAACTCCTACCACTGCAAAAACAAAAGCACCAAGACATCAGTCCATCAAATTGCCAAGAAAAAGTCAAACTTCAATTGAAAAATAGATTTTTTAAAAAAAGTGACTAAGACTTTATAAAAGTGGGTTTGCAATGAAGAAAAATTAAAGTGCATCATATATAAAGCAAATTCATGCTAGCTAGTCATTCCATTGTGAAAAAAGTCAAGTGGAGAGCCAAAATCACGTTTTGAAGGGAAATTGAACAAAAGAGGAAGAAAACTCAGATTTTGCAGCAAGTTTGCCTGGCGCTGCGCATCAGACAACTTTTCTCTGTGTAAAATTACACATGCGTGCGCATCAGGTAGGCGCTGCGCATTGGGCCCAGTGCACTGCGCATTGGCTAGGGAGGTTTCAAACTCACTCAAATGCATCTCAAATTCTCCCAAATGCTATATTCACCTCCTACAAGTAAGTGTGTATCTATCCTAAGCTGAAATAAGTCTTTTCCATGTTTTGTTCATGAGTTTTGCTTCCTAAAATCAAAACCCTAGTTTGCCTCCATTCTCTATTTCACCTCATTGCAAAACCAACATCCTTTGTCCCTTTTCCCAACTTCATTGCACTAGAACTACCCATTGATTCCATTTTCCCTTTCCCTATTCCCCTAAGAAACTAATCCCCTTTATTAAACCCTAAGTCCCTCATAAGTCAAAACCCTAGTTTCCCAAATCTTTCCCTTCATTCCCCTACTCCACTTCATTACTATTGTTCCATTTACAAAATCTCTTCATACTCATTTTCTTTGTCCCCACCCATTATCATTGTTCACCATATCATCATCACATTATATCATAGAGACAAGCATGGAAAGAAGCAGTGAATCAGATTTTGAAGAAGACACACTTAGTGATAGCTCAAGGGAAAGAAATGTGCAGTCCAGGAAGCCTCACAAAGGTGGAAAAATCATTAGGGAGGAACCTATCAGCATGAGTGAACTCCTTGCTTGCCCACTAGCCACCACATGTTTCAGATATCAGTCTTGTTTTGAGTTTTTTGAAATGGTTGAGAGGGTCAAATATCACCATGAGTTAGCAAGGCAATTTGTGATAAACATGGATAACAATATGGTACATCTTGTTGGGGTCAACTTCATTGTTTCACCAACTATCATTGCAAAGGCCACAAGAATTCTAGATGTAGGGGAAAAGTGGAACAAAAGGCAAAATATTAGTAAGCAACATTATGAGCCTTATATCAAGGCCAAGTACCATGGTAAACTCAGCAGGGTGTTTCCTTTTAGATTCTTGGAGGACCGGTATGTTCCACTCATGAAACTTATCATCAAATACTTTACATGTGAGGGTAGGTTCTCTAGACTTTATGCCTACCACATCAGATTGCTCATGCACTTCACCAGGGTCAGAATGATGAGCATCCCTTATTTCATATGCAAAAACATAGAGAGGATGACAGTGATTGCAAAAAGAAAACCATATCCACAGCAACTCAATAGTATTTATCATTTTTCTGTCATCAAAATTGTTGTTTTGCATTAGCTCACTCAGTTGGGAGTGCCATGGGAAACTTTCATTGCCCATGAGTGCTTCAAGGGGCCTCAAATATTTTCAGATCCTCAAGAGGAAGGTGAACCTTTCGGGCAACAAAAGGAGCCTGAAAATAAAATAGAGGAGGTTCCTATTCCTATGTTTGTCACCTATGAAAGAGGCACTAGAATGCTCTTTGCAGCTACCAAGCGAGTACTATCTCCACAAGGGGTGGAAGGGGTCTCATTTTCTTCACCAGACCACAGGCAAATGCTATCTCCACCAGGGGTGGAAGGGGCTTTGCCTTCTTCTCCAGCTAAACAGGTACAGGGCAGAGATAAAGGAAAGCAAAAGGTGCATGAGAAGAGCCCTACTGAAATACAAGACATGGATTTTGTTTTGATTGAGGAGGATGTCATTGATTTGGGCTCAAAAAACTCAAGACTCAAGGACATGATTATCAAAGAGAAGGAGGCTGAAATACAAGCCTTATCACTTAACCTTGAGAGGGCCAAATGGATCATCAAATTTCTTGAGCAGGAAAACAAGCAACTGACAGATAAGCAAGCTATTATGGAGCTACAGATGATTAGGGAAAATAGGCAAGAGGCAAAGAAAAGAAAGATCAAGATGACCTCCCTTGAGCAAGAAATTGAGGATGACTGAGAATCATGGTTGGAGAGGGTGAACATTCACCTTGAGAAGATGCTTGAGAAAGCCAACAAAGAGAAGAAAATGTTGTGCCATATGGCCTATCACTACCTAACCCGGAACAAGATTTGCAAAACAAGGGTAAAGAGGCTAAAAGCTAAGTTAAGGAGAGCCTTGAGGGCCAAGAAAGAACATGATAAACTCAAAATTTTGGCTGAAGCTTCATTAGCTCAGCAAAGCACTTAATGAGGTTGCCTCTTGCCAAATTTGAAGAAATTTTGGAAACTTTTTGTCATTTTGCATTTTTGTAAATGGAAACACAGGAAATTTCAGCTCATTGAATTGGCTCACTCTTTTGCCAAATGGCTTGTAGTTTTGGATTCAACATGAAAAAACAATCAAACCCAGAAAGTTTCATCAATTTTGGAGAAGATCTGGGCCACTTAAAGGGCAAAAAGCACCTAAAAAATGTCCTCTATGCCACATTTTGGATCCATAGGAAGCAATCTTGGGAGAAATGATGTTTGAAGGGGAAAATCAACTCCAAATCAGAATATTCAAATTGTTCCAGAAACTAGACAAGTAGATATTTCCAACAAGGTATCTTGGGCCTGATTTGGATGAGTGGAAGGCCTCCAAAAGTAGCCTTGAAGTGGCACTACGCATCAGGCAAATTTTTGTCAATTTTGCCTAAAAGTAAAATTCGCCTAGTTTCTTCAGTGGTTGACTTTTCTTCTTGTTTAGGTAAATGTATGCATGGTAAATGATGTATTTGATGTAAGTATAGATGAAAATCACCTCATAGTGTAGATACATCAAGTTCCAAGTGGTTTTGAGCTGTAATGAATTGGTTTCCTAAGTTTTAGAGGCAAGTTGTTCCACTACCTACTTTTGTGTTCCTAGTTTAGATATGGTTGAAACCACCCCTTTTCTCATAGATTCGACCCTGATAGCTAGCATGAGTGCTTTCCTTGCCTATATTATGTAATTTCTTAGTCATTTGTAAAGGTTGGACTTTAGTGGAAGTGGTGGCACTCATTGAACATTTGTATCAACAGTTTGGCAAGGAATAAAACCAGGTTTCACAGCTATTTTTGTGGGATTCTTGTGACAGTGAGTTTATGTATTGTTTCTTATTCGTAATGAGTTTTTCTTATGTTTTATATGTATCCAAATCCATCTTTCTCTTCTAAAACAGAATGAATCAAGGTGAATGGACAAAATACACTGTTGTGCTTTGTCTTAGGAATTCATTTGGTTTTAAATGTTTTCAACTATTTGAAGAGGATTCATAGTTTCTTTATGCGCTCCTCAACTCCTCAGCTATCTTAATCTACCATATTAATCCATTTCTAGTACATAAACCCTTTTCTACCTCTCCCCATAGAACATGATTGTATCCCTGAGTTTGATTTCCCGGACCCAATCTACCTTCTCCAATTGATCCAACAACCAAAACCTAAAAATCAAACCAAAAACCTTGAGCTACTATACCTAGCCTAAAATCTACATTAAATTTAGTCATCTCAAGCCCTAATTGCCAATATCCTAATTGAGATTGACAAGGAGAGATCCCTCTCCCGACTTGGTAGGGCTAGCTACTAGGTTAAGCGTGGTTTGATGTTACCCTAGACCTGCCTTCCTTCAGCTTGAGGTAGATCCAGACACTAACACCTGCCAAGATTACAGTCATCGTCAATTTGGAGGACCTAAAGAATGTTAAGTAGTTGCGTGCAACGTTGGGCCATACTGGATATTAAAAAAAAAATATTAAGGCATATGCGCAAATAACTGCACCAATGGAAAGACTGTTGAGAAAGGATGCAACATTCTGCTAGGACAAAGATTGCCAAAACAGTTTAAATTTTTTGAAGGAAAAAATGGTTACGCACCCATTTTAGTATTCCCGGATTGGAAGAAGGAGTTTCATGTTCATGTATATGCATCCTATATTATGCTAGGTGTGGTACTGACTCAACCAACCAAAGGAGATATTGACCACCCTATAGCATTCACGAGTAGGAAGTTGTCGAAGGCAGAAAAGAACTACTCGAGCATAGAGCGTGAAGGACTAGTGATGGTCTATGCACTGAAGAAATTTCAACACTATCTATTAGAAGCGCACTTCAAGATGTATATGGACCATTCTGCTCTGAAATATTTGGTCAACAAGGTTATGTTGGGGGGGAATATTTGCAGGTGGCTTTTTTTGTTCCAGGAATACAATTTTGAGGTAATTGTCCTAATCACCTTTCTCGGATTGAGACTAGTGATGAGCCTACAAGTTTGGAGGATGGATTGAGTGATGCACAGTTGTTCGATGTTCTCATTCTAAATGATCAATTTGTAGATATAATTCAGTTTTTGTCTACAGGAATGGCCCCGAAAGGATATTCGACACAACAGAAGAAAGAATTGGTGGTCCAAGAGGCTTATTTTTCTGTGATTATAGGACATTTATACAAAATGGGCTTTGATGAAATATTGCACGGATATGTCCCAAAGTATGAATGACCAAGCCTTCTTGCAGAAGCACATGGAAGAGTAGTGAGAGGTCATTATGCAGGCAGAGCAACTGTGTAAAATATTATGCGCATAGGGCTTTGGTGGTCGACAGTACATAAGGACTCAAAGACGTATTGTAGGGCATGCAATGTTTGTCAACGGACGAGGAGACCATCGTGAAGGGATGAGTTGCTACTAAATAAGTAAGTAACATTGTAGGTGTTTGATAAGTGGGTGATAGATTTTGTGGGTCCAATTCAGCCACCAGGGAAAAAGATGGGGGTTAGATACATTATCACTGTAACTACATACTTGACTAGGTGGGTGGAGGCACATCCTGTGAAAGAATGTAGTGCAACTACAGCCGCAAAGTTTATCTTTGAATACATCTTGTCTCCATTCGGTTGCCCAAAAATTATTTTGAGTGACAGGGGTATGCACTTATTAAAGGAAATAATTGTTGCGTTGCTTGAGGAATTCTAGGTATATCATCAAAAGAGTACACCTTATCACCCTCAAGAGAATGGCACGATGGAAGCCTTAAATAAAATTATGGAGAGTGCCTTCACAAATATCTGCAATGCAAAGAGGAATGACTCGGATGTGCACATACCAACGGTCCTTTGGGCATATCAGACTACTTGTAAGAAACTGATATGACAAAACCCGTTCAAATTAGTGTATGGGAAGGAGGCTGAAATGCCCATGGAATATATTGTGCCTAGTTTGTGGATTGCAGCAGTTATAGACATGTCCGATCGTGATACCATGGAGGAGCGACACACAAATCATCGAACTGGAAGAGGACTACTTCTTAGCAGGATTTCATCAGTAGGTACAGAAGGACCGTGAAAAGGCATGGCATGATCACCACGTCAACTAGAGCACCTTGATGAATGAAGATTTGGTATTATATATGACAATAAGTTTACAAAGTTCCCTAGAAAATTTCAAATGCATTGGCTAGGACCCTATGTTGTTAAGAAAATTACAGATGGTGGCGCAGTTCAGCACTTAAAGCTGAATGACAAACTATTTTTGGGAAAAGTCAATGGAAGTCGATTGAAGTTGTATAGGGGTGATCCCACCCCTCCGTAATGACTATATGATTGTGGGATAGTCTTAGTACTCCAGGAAACTGCAAGGAAGTACAAAACTATAAACTACACTACCCGCAAAGTTGGAAAACCGAAGTAAGGGGGTTGTTCGACGGGTTGAAGTAAGGCGCTGAGGGGAACTACGCCAAAGAGGTTGCACCACAAGGATGGGTGTTGAATAGCCTATTGGAAGCACTGTAGATGATTGGATGGTGAAATGTTTGTTGAAAGGAGCGGGCAAGACGCATTTATGGAGCATATCTTTAGCAATTTACTGCCAAATATGCATTAATGATAGAAAATTAGAGGGAATGGTTGGATTTGAATTCAAAATCATCTATTTATATGGCATGTTGCCCCGCATTTGAACACTTTGCTTCCTAATAGTTTTGTTGTAGTGGCTACCACCACCCTCCAAAATTTTGCCTTAGCTTCATTTTGGAGCCTCCCTACGAACCATCCTTAGCAGCATGTCTCGCAATGTCCAAGTACAAATGCTTAAGTTGAGTTTAGTGGCTTTCCATCCTGTGCTTGTCAACTTATTTTCCTACCACCCGCAGGCTCACACTTCGGAACTTAGTCATTTTCTGGTTGTGATGCTCACCTAGGAAATTGTGCAATTTTGGAGGGGAACCAGCCTTCCCTCTGGAAATTGTGCAATCCATATGGTCTTCCTATTGGGCTCCAGAAATGTGTAATACATCCAAGAAACCTTCCCTCTGAAAACTTCACAATGCAGCCCAACACTGGGCTTCATCCCAAAATTTGTGCAATTCAAACTGACAGCTAGGGCTTCAGTCTAGAAATTGTGTAATGCATGAGGGACAACCAGACTTTATCAACTTAGAAACTATAAAAATGTCATTCCCAGGCTTGCAGACTGTTGCATGTGCTCCCAAATTGACCAGTTTCCCCCAGGATTGAGCAATCTTGATTTTCATGCATGGGCCGCTTTTTCCGAAAAAGAAAAAAACAAAAAACATCCCTTGATTTTAGGGATCCATTTTTAGTAGCTAGAGGTTACATGGAAAATTCATTTTAGAAACTTACCGCTAAGTGTCACTTTTTCCTAGATTTGTTGCATACGTGTTGGCATTATGATACAGGTGTTGTCCTTGATGGAAACTCACACAAATGACAGTTCATAATGCAAGAGGTTAACAACAAAGGATTACAGATCAAACTCCAAAGATTGAAGAAAGAGAGGTATACGTAGGTTCACTTTGTCAAAGTAGCATATACACGTGGGCACATAGAACAAAAAGAGCGTATATGTATACATGCACTCCCACAAGAGGAAAAGAGTGTACATGTTGGAAAACCAAGGTTTTGGTCTGAGGTATTTGGTCCAAGGTATTTTGGGTCCAAGGTATTTGGTCCAAGATATTGACCCTAGGTATTTGGTCCAAGGTATTGAGAAAGGCCTAAAACAATATAGGGAGGAGAAGATAATCAGGCCAAGTGTGCAAGCATTGAATATCTTATCAAGTGTTAGATCAAATATGCAGGTTATGTCTTCTTGATGCTTTACTTGATCTGAACTAAGGATGCACCTATGTGGTTGATGATGGATGATGCATCGGGATCATAAGACCTAAAATGAATTATCATTATGTGGTTTGATTATGGATAGTATAGATCTGAATACTGATGCATGTTTTATTCTATAAATGTTATGATCTGGGTATGACTAAAGTCTGGAATAGCTGCAAAGTTATGAATTAATATTTGTAGATCTGTATGTTGGTTGGCTTTAATAAAAGCGTGTATACACATTGGTTCAGCACATCGAAGTAGCATATACATTAAGAAATATGATATTTGAAGTTGCAGTTGGTTCTGGTTGTTGTTGCAGAGTTCTAGGTTCTGCTCTATGTTCTAGTGACTGTGTTCTGGTGACAGTGTTCTGAATGTTCAGATTGATTGATTGTGATTTGCTTTAGTGATGATGGGTTGTCAGTGATTGATTGATTCAGTTGTGGTTGATTTAGAGATTGATGATTGAGTTTCAGTGGTTGGTTGATGCAAATGTATTTGATGGCTGTATTGGAGTGGTGATTGATTCTGATGTTGTTGATGGGTCCAGTATGAAAATTTGATGAAACGAGGCCTTCAGATTGTAGTGTGGTGTTCCAGGAGTATCCAATCTGAAAATTTATGAAACGTGGTCCCTGGAGGAAGAGAGAAGGTTGTAGCCTTCTATAGGTCGGCGCCTACATACTGGTAAACATATCGACCAGTACAAGAGTTTAGGGGTTGGAGTTCCCTTCCAGTAGTAGTTGGAAATAAGTGAAGGTTGGAGCCTTCTGTAGGCTGGTGCCTACGTACTATTAAATGGATCAGCTAGTACAAGAGCCAGGGAGTTGGTGCTCCCTTCCATAGTAGTTGGAAAATGAGTGAAGGTTGGAGCCTTCTGTAGGTCGGTGCCTATGTACTAGTAAACGGATTGGCTAGTACAAGAGCTAGGGGGTTGTAGCTTCCTTCCATTAGTAGCTGGATAATGAGAGAAGATTGTAGCCTTCTACAAGTGGGTTCCTGTGTACTAGTATGATTATGCACTAGTACGAGATTTTAAACATGTTTTTCTTATACTAAAATAACATAGCAGCAGGTGGTTTTTGTCCCGCATTGGGTTTCCACCTTAAATCTTGGTGTTCATGTGTGTTTCTTATGTGTGATGGTTTTTTCTATTATTACTGTACATGGTTACTATTTATATGGTTAATGAAGTACTGATGCACTGATTAAAGATCAACTTATGATGAATTAATAAAATCATAAGTTTGTTGGATATACGTTGGTTGCCTTAAATATAATTGTGTGTACATGCGAGTTACCTTCATGAAGTAACGTATATAAATCAGAGTATGAAAATAAAAAGTTATTGATTTGACTAATGCTAATTCACCCCCCCCCCCCTCTAAGTATTATTTCCAACAATTGGTATCAGAGTAGGTCCTTTGGCAGAAGCTTGATCGCTTGAAGGAGATCCGTAGAAACAATGGGAAAGAAGCTAAAGAAGAAAGCGCCTCAGAAAAAGAAGACATCTCAAAGGAATAGTGATAGCAGGAGAGACAATTGGTCGTTAGGTGGAAGCAAGTATTTAGATTCAGAATCACCTCAGATTGAAGATGAACAAGCAAATGAAGTATCAGGTAAAAAATTTTGGTCTTCTAGTGATACTTTTCTTTGTTCATGCAATATTGAAGATATTGGAAGTGATTGTGAAAGAAACATAGAAGCAGAACTTAAAAGACTTGCAGATAAAATCAGAGATCAAAAAGATCTATTTAAAAAAAGGGAGTGTGCCTTCAAATAAGAAATTACCAGACTAAAAGCTCAACTGGAGGAAGGAAACAAAGTAAGGAAGCAGTACAAGGAAAAGGAATATCAATGTCAAAAGCTTCAGGATGAAGTGACATCATTAAGAAATGAAGTAAATGAAAAGAGTACAACAATAAAGAGACTTAAAGATAGATCCAGTTACTATGAAAGTCTTGAAGCTAAGATCCTCTCTCTAAAAGAAGATCTTGAAAATAAGCAGAATGAAGAACTACCTCAAGAAGATGAAGAACAAGAAAATGAGATTCTCAAATTAAGGCAACAAGTGGAAGAAGGAAGGAAGGCTGATGAAATCTTGAAGAAGCAATATCTGGAAAAGGAAGAGAAATATTAGGTTGAGGTAGATATCTTCAAAGGTAAATTAGAAGAAAAGGATAAACTGTTACGATTTCAACAGTAATAAGATTTTGGATAATATTCTTAGTAGTCAAAGGTCTCCTACCATCAAAATTGATCTTGGATTTCATGAATCTGTTGAAGGTGAATCTAGCTCACAATATGAGGCAAGGAGCTCTAATGCAAAATCTGAAATGCTCAACAAGAAGATGAGAGGTCAACCCCATCAACAACCAAGGAAAGAAATTCTTCAAAGAAAATATTTTACTCCTAACCGTGGAAGTGATAGTTGGTTATTTCCTCCAATGAATAATGTTGAATGTTTTATATGTCATAATTTTGGACATTTTGTAGTGAGATGCAGAATTAGAATGGTTCAATACCATCACACAGAAAGATCATCATCTTCCAGGTACTTTAAGAGATATTGTTTTTCTTGCAATATGTTTGGTCACAAATCCATTGACTGCTATAGAAGTAATATGAAACATGTAAGATGTTATGCATGTAACAAGTTTGGACATATAGCAAAGGAATGTAGGATAAAATTTTGGGCACCATATCAAAAGGAGAAAACATCATCACACTTGTAGATATGGAAGAAGAAGGAAGTAAAGTCAGAATAATGTGGCATATCACAACGTACAGACATAACAGACTTAGGGGGAGATGAAAGTGTGAAACTTAAGTGTTCTAAATCTCATACGCAAGTTTCATGAAGACAAGTCACATATATATGCGAGTTCGAAGCGGCACAGTCGCGTATATGTTGGTTTGAGGAAAAAGAAGTGGGACAAACTCAGGAAAAGGGGTCTGATATGGTTCAGTCAATTATCTGCTCTGTTTGATGATGGCTACAATCTTTTGATGATATGTGGAAATGTGTTGGTGCTCATAAGCTATTAAAAAGTTCACATATATATGATTGATGATGATGCCTTGATGATTCTTATTGATATTTGAAATGATCAGATCTGACAGTGAACAAATGGCACAGGTTCAAGGGAAGCATATGCTTCTAATAATGCATTGTTGGAATTACATTAGAAGATCTTGGTACATGAAGATGCTTATATTTCTTTATCCACATAGTTGTTTTGATTCAGGTGAATCTTTTGATGATGGACATATACAGGATGTTGATATTGATGCTACTAGAAGATGTTGATGGTGCAGTTCATATATGATGTATGATAGTTGTTGATGACTATCATGGTCTTGTTTAGACTGTTGGTTCTTGTTATAAATGTTATGTATATCATTTGATGTAAAGGTCATGAAAATACCTAATTTGTAACCCCACTATGGATGGGAAGGATGATGTAATAATTTATATTTCAGTCATGTATAAACATTTGATATATCCCCACTTGGCTGGGTGGATGAGTCAAAATTGGTGTTACCCCACTTGGTTGGGAGATTGATGTACGTATAAGTCATTGGTGATAGGAAGGTCATACTCACTTAGTTGAGTTATAGAGTCAAGTTATTCTTTTGAAAAATATTTTTTTACAGACTCTGCATGTGTTCAGGGGGAGCATGGATGGTTTAGTGCATCTCAACATGTACAAAGGGGGAGATTAATCAAAGAATTCAGCATGTACTTAGGGGGAGCATGGAAAACATAATGTATATTAAAGGGGGGGACCCTAGGTATTGACCCTAGGTATTTGGTCCAAGGTATTGGTCCTAAGTGTTTTGGTCCAAGGTATTGAGAAAGGCCTAAATATATATAAGGAGGAGAAGATCATTAGGCCAAGTGTGCAAGTATTGAATATCTTATGAAGTGTTAGATTAAATATGTAGATTATGGGTTTCCAATGCTTTGCCTGATCTGAACTAAGGATGCACCTATGTGGTTGATGATGGATGATGGATCAAGATCATAAGACCTAAAATGAATTACCATTATGTGGTTTGATTATGTATAGTCTAGATCTAAATACTGATGCATGTTTTATTTTGTAAATGTTATGATCTTAGTATGACTGAAGTCTAGAATAGCTACAAAGTTATGAGTTAATATTTCCAAATCTATACGGTTGTTGGCTTTGATAAAAGTGCGTATACACATTGGTTCAGCACATCGAAGTAGCATATAAATGATGAAATATGATATTTGAAGTTGCAGTTGGTTTTGGTTGTTGTTGTAGAGTTCTGGGTTCTGCTCTGTGTTCTGGTGACAGTGTTCTGAATGTTCAGATTGATTGATTGTGATTTGTTTCAGTGATGATGGGTTGTTAGTGCTTGATTGATTCGGTTGTGGTTGATTCAGAGATTGATGATTGAGTTTCAATGATTGGTTGATGTAGATGTATTTGATGGTTGTATTGTAATGGTGATTGATTCTGAGCTTCAATGTTGTTGATGGGTCCAGTATGAAAATTTGATGAAACAAGGCCTTCAAATTGTAGTGTGGTGTTCTAGGAGTATACAGTCTGAAAATTTATGAAACGTGGTCCCTGGAGGAAGATAGAAGGTCATAGCCTTCTGTAGGCTGACGCCTACATACTGGTAAAAATATCGGTGAGTACAAGAGCCAAGGGGTTGGAGCTCCCTTCCAGTAGTAGTTGGAAAACGAGTGAAGGTTGGAGCCTTTTGTAGGCTGGCTCCTCTGCACTAGTGAATGGATTGGCTATTAAAAGAGCCAGGGGGTTGGACCTCCCTTCTAGTATCATTTGGAAAATGAGTGAAGGTTGGAGCCTTCTATAGGTCGGTTCCTACGTACTAGTAAATGGATCAGCTAGTACAAGAGCTAGGGAGTTGTACCTCCCTTCCAGTAGTAGCTGGAGAACGAGATAAGGTTGTAGCCTTCTATAGGTGGGTTCCTACATACTGGTATGAGTCTGCACCAATATAGGATTGTAAACAGGGTTTTCTTATACTAAAAGAAGACAACAACAGGTGGTTTTTGTCTCCCATTGGGTTTCCACCTTAAATATTGGTGTTCATATGTGTTTCTTATGTGTGATGGTTTGTTCTATTATTACTGCACATGGTTACTATTTATGTGGTTAATGAAGTATTGATGCATTGATTAAAGATCAACATATGATGAATTAACTGAATCATAAGTTTGCTTGATATACGTTGGTTGCCTTAAATTCAGTTGCGTGTACACGTGAGTTACCTTCATTGAAGTAGCATATATAAATTAGAGTATGAAAAGAAAAAGTTATTGATTTGACTAATAATTATTCACCCCCCCTTCTTAGTATTATTTCCAATAGTACGCATCATAAGCTTCCATCTTACCAAACTTATTCATTCGACGCTTCAGAGCTCATTCCTCACATCGATCTTGGAGCTCTGATATCCTACATCACATCTAGGAGCATTTAGCACATTCAGCTCAACTTCTTCTGGGTAGGTCTACTTTTCATGTCTTTTGTTGATTTTCTGTTGCTTTTTGTATTTTTCTTTGTGTAAATGGTGTTTTCTTGGTTTTGTTTAATGCTTTCTGTCATTTTAATGCATGTTAGCTTGTAGAAGAATTGTTTCAATTTTTTCATTGCATCTCACTATTGTCACATGCATGCCACTATTCTTGCACTAATGGTTGTCATTGCAGTGAATCGCTTCACACACATGCTAGCTTTCCCATTTTCTGAATCATGTACTCATTGTTTTCATGCATGATCATTCTCTGTTGTTTGCACTTAGCTTCACCATGCATTCAGACCTTTCATGTTTTCAGTCACCCATCGTCGGGTCTGGGTTGCCTTGGCCCAGACCTTGCCTTGCCCAACAGGAAATGCACATTTATGAGAGTGAAGGCTCTACCTTCCTCTTAGAAATTGCATATACCTAGCCCAAAACTGGCCTCCAGGATTGCTCTGCGCAATTATGATAGGTAGTGACTTGTTGGCCCTAGAAATTGCGCAAATGTAGTTTGCTAGTTTGCAGTCCTTGCTGACTAAAACTACACATTATGCAGTTTCAGTCCTTAGCAGGCCTGGTTGGACTATGAATTACATACTTTTAGGATTCAATCAACCTGTTGATAGCCAAGACGGTGCCATGCATAGTTTTGGCAGTCAGTCTCCTAGTCTCCCAGTGAAAATTGTGAAATCTTCCTAGTCAGTCACCCAGGTATGTTTCATGTTAGTCCTTAAGTTGCTTTTGGTTTCAACTAACATATTTCTTTCCATGGGTGTCACTATGTCTCCAGGTATCATAGGTGTTCGTCTGTCTCTCCGCAGTACAGGTACAATGGCCTCCAAGAGAGCAGGGTCAAAGGACACCATTGAAAGTGCAACTGGAGATGCAGTTGAGCAAGTGTCTATGAGCTTTCCTATCTATGAAGATACCAAGTTTTTCATAGACACATATATCAAGATGAAATGGTAGGACATCAATGACACCTTCTTAGGCACATTTGAGGAAAACTTGGAAGACTACAAGGTCTATGTCAATATTCACAAGTCTGTCTTGTACCAAATTGCATGCAGGTATCCCGCGTTTCCATGTGTGGACATGATCCACTAAATTGTCTCGCATATTGATCCAGAGACAATGGTGTTGAGTAGTGCTAGTGGAACACATATTAATACCTTTAGGGCGAAGGACTTTCAGAAGATGTATCACTTGCCACAGTCAGTGGTCATGATGGAGAAACCCTTTAGTAGACCCAACAGAAGTGCAAAGTCAAGAGATATCTTGAAGAGTTGGATGAAATATCCAGCCAAGTTTAGGACAACACCCAAACTTCTTTACAAGATGAAGATATTACAGAGGGAATACTAGTTCTTGGTCATCTTTCCATGCAGCTTATACGGCCAAGAGAGCACAGAAACCTTCCCGCATAGTTGAGTGCTCGTGTTTGATCAACTGGCTAGCAAAGGAATACCTTGCAACTAGTCTAACATGTTGGCTCTCATGTTGAAGGAACAAGTGACAGAAGCCGAGCATCCACCCAAGGGTTAGCAAGTGAATATAGACATGTTCACTTACATACTAGATGCAGTCTGTGCCCATCAGCACTTCCTAGGCTTGGGTTGGGCATGGACACCTTCAGAAACCTCCGTGCACACTTATTGTAGATTGTTCTTCAAATGCAACTTCCGTGGAGTTATCATACAGTTGTCAGACCACTTCATCATCCCAGTGTACAGGACTATATTTGACCAAGATCCACCTTACATGTCACAGGAAATGATGGAGGCATTGATCGACATATCAGATTGGTATGCATCACCCCTTTCCACCTTCATACGGATTTACAGTGCGGAGAAGGTTCTGCATGTTTTACTAAAGTTTTCCATGGCCAATCTCGTCATGCAAGAAGTGTCATATCACATCTTGACAGCATTGTCAGTGAGGCTGCACAAGAAGAAGAAGGCACCTTGGCCTGCTCTTCCTTTGCAGTTCGAGTTGTATGAGATTCAGAATCTCAAGCATGCTGAGGCTGAGATGAAGGAATTCAAGAGATTCACCTTCGACACCAGAAGTTTTAATCTGTATGACCCTCATTACTTAGTGAAGGACCATTATGCGAGAGTGCAACATCCCTTGATCCATGGGGCATTTAGTTGGCTTGAGGAAGACCCATGGAGATACTATTATCACTTCTCTAGGCTCAATGAACCAGTCATCATAGTTGTAGAGTGGTTAACAAAGCAGAGGGAAGCAACATCTCAAAGAGCAGCATCATCAACAACAGCAAAGGGTAGCAGACCTCCATGTGATAAAGGCAAGAGGAAGGTTGTTGACAGTGCAGAGGTAGAGCAAAGCTTCAAGTTCAAACTAGACCCACTTGTGTTGAAAGCATCTTTGGAGATTGATGCTAAGAGGCAACAATGCGATAGGAGAATCCCGCAAAGGAAAAGAGAGAAACAAAACATGGAGGAAAAAAAAAAGGAGTTGCAGGAGTCGAAGCAAAAACTCAGGGAAGAACAAGAGTTGCACAGAAGAGAGAAGGAAGCACAGCAGGAACAGGTATAATAGGAAGCACAGCATGCATATATTGATGAAGTTGCACCCATAAAGGTCATAGACTCATTCAAGGATCTGGCACAAAGAAGATAGGGTGAGCAGTCGCAAGAGCAGGACCTTGCTCAAGAGATTGAAAAAATGCTAGAGAAGATGGACACGGATATGGTTTAGCCAGAGTCAGATCAAGATATTGACCTCATGCCTCAAGACCAAGAGGTCACCCCACCAGCTTCACCAGATCCAGAAGCAGAGAAAGTCCCAAGCAATCAAGGAGACATAGAAATCCTTGAAGACAATCCAGAGGCGGAGATGCACAACATATCTTTCGACGAGTCACAACACAGAGTTGTGTAGTCGCGCAAAGTCCCTACTCTAGATGTTAATGTATCTCTTGTGTAGTTTGAAGAGAAAGTGATCATATCCAATGTGCGCAAGCATCCAACAACATTGGTCGATACTACCAAAGAATATGCTGAAGCCACCAGCTCGAGTGTTAGATTGTTGATAGATAAGAGTGAGCATAATGCTAAAGCGTTACAAGCCAAGGAGGAGAACAGGTTACAGCAAGGAGGAGAACAAGTTACAACATCCGCCAAAGCAGAGTTAAGGAGATCGATACTGGATGAAGTATCATCTCTCGAGATAGTCATGCAGATGTTGTACTCTAGATTTTTCACCGTGCATAAGTCAATTGTCCATCTCAAAGGTTGGCAGTAGCATTGTGCCAGGAGAGCACGCATCTTGTCAAATCTTCACATTCTTGTTGATCGCATGCAAACATGAAAAATGAGATACAAAGGAACCCCATTGCATTTTCCAAAGATGATGAAGCCAAAGGAGGTAAAGTTGAAGGCACACATCCAGAGTTAGATCCGAAACTATGAGGAACTCCCACAACTCAGCACCAGTTTGTAGGCTTCACATGCATGGGTGTTTAGGAGCATGGATGTCATTGTGCACATGCACACGATCCCATCCATCGGTACACTCACTGAGGCGAAGTCAAAGAACCAAGTCTGACTGGACCTGGACATGTACTTTGATGAGTTGATGCATGTAGCCACCGGTGCAGACTTGGAGATCAACTCAGACACTATGCATCAGTATGTTGTTGGTCCGACTGCACTTAATACTATGATGTGCATGTTATCATATGAGCTGGACAGAGATTCCAAATCAATGTACCCAGGTGCAACGGAGGCAAGAGTGTGCTTTTAGAAGGATGTCACCATAGAGCACACAGACACCATAACGGAATACCAAGCTTGACATCAGTTCGCCACCATCGATCATCACGAGGATGTAGAAGAGTTTGTCTTCCCATAGCTATCCGATTCTTAGTGATTTCTTGCATGGCTTACTCAATCCTATTTTGTCTCACATGGGTACATGTGCACATTGTAATGGAAACATGTTGTAACAATGAAAGACCAAGTGTCGATAGGAGAATGTAACAGTCATGTAGTAGTTGAAGACTCATGAGGGTCGGTGAAGAGTCAGAAAGGGGAATGTCAAGGTCACCCCAACCTTTGCTATTTATAGAACCTCATAACTCATTGTACAAGCTTTTTGGAGCCAAGCTTCCTATAGGTGTATCTTAGAGAAATATTGGAGTGTATTGCAATGAGCCTTGGCTTCTCCACAATGCAGAGCTAGTATATCTCTTTGGAGGAGAAGGTAGCAGTGACTATAACGTTGTGTTGTCGGGACTAGTGGTTGGTCATGGTTGTATGCATGATTGGATCTTTCACCTTCTTAACATAACAGAGCCAACATGTTTCATGTATATGTTGTTATTGTAGTTCACCTATCTTGGTTACTCTAATGATATATGTAGTTGTTATTTATGCATGTATGTATGGACTTTTCTGTATATGTTTGTATGAATCTTATCGAAATGTGTTGTTGGTATAACCATCACTTTGGATCGTCGACTAACCTTCTTCCCAGCTTGTGATGGCTTGTTTCTCGTGTATTCCCTTTCAAGCTGCATGCTACTACGGGTTTCTAAGGGGCACACTCATACCCCCGTTTCGTATGTTAGAGCCTTTCATGCACTTTCTTTGACTTTTTGTACATGTCACACCCTTGCTATCAACAAAGACATCTTACTCACCTCTACACAAAACCACGATCAAGACGATACCATACTACCCAATGTTGAGACTCCTACACCAAACGGTTGGAGGTATAGTTGGGACTTCTTACCGAGGAGATCCCTGACATGTTGGTGGGTCCAGCACCGTCAACAAGTTTGTATTGAGATTTTTCACCTTGTTTTATGCCAAGTGTAGAATTATATGTCTTAGCCATATTGGGAGGAGCTCTTTTCATGACCAGGGTTGGCTAACATACTTGAGTTTTTCCATGAGCGTTTTCTGGCAAGAATGACTGCAACTCCCCCTAAGATAGAAGTAGTGCCATCCATCCCTATAGGATTTCAAACTATGGTGCCTAGGTCTCCCAGACCTAAGACTTTTGTACCTCAACCTTCTACATCCAAGGAGACAGATAAGAAGAATAAGAAACCTCAGCAGGTTCCAGTGAGGGAGTCACCACAGAAAAACCCCACGGAAGTTTGCCAGAGGGGGAAGATGGATTAGTCACAACAATCGACAGAGCCAATGGATTTGGATGAAGAAGAACTACGTGGAGGCGTAGAGGAGATTAATCCTAAGGAGGGTGAGCTGATGGCTTGGCGACCGATGTATATTCCAACACACAAGGCCACAACTAAATTGCCAAAAGATCCAGATAATCCCAATTTTATGGTGTCCACGCCACTATTGCTAGAGAAGGTGGTGTTCGAGGGCACGTTGTTGGCCCACATACCAACACTCAAGATGGAGGATTGGGACTTAGGAGACCATGAGAAGTTCCCTTAGTTAGCACCCCCAAAATACCTGTCCAAGGTATACTATAAAGAATCAGAGGTCAAACTATTGGAAACAATGAAGTGAGTAGTTGGTGTTGGGGTCACGGGGCTCCTAAACATGCTTTTGGGTGCTGCATTTCAGTCACACCAACATAAGAACCATCTTTGTGTGCCAATTTATCACACTAGTGCACGATGGGTGTCTCTGGCTGAGAGAACCCATCCCGATTATAGACATGTTGATCCAACAGATCACATTACTACCATACCAAGGAGTGGATCCTGTAGAAGTGTTTGGAGAAAAAACACAGGAAAGGAAGCTCACAGACCAGATGAAGAGCGATTTTGGCCTGATAAAGAAGTCACACGTATACTCTATCCGCTCTATGTCAGATCTGGCAGTGCAGTTTTCCGCACAGATATTAATAGGGAAAGTAATGTGTGAGTGTTGCGCAAATGAAGTATTGGCATCAGACATCTCTTTGGTTGCGTAGTGCGCTAAAGGAATCCAGTATAACTAGGCTCAGTATTTATGTAAGGAATTTCTGGAGAATTGCAGGGAGGCGCAATATGAGGGCAGGGTTTTCCATTACACCTGGTTGTTGATATTGATAACACTAGTGGCATGGAGGACTCCTGAGGACAGTCAGTTTCCTCCCCATGATTTAGACCTTCTAGAGGCGGCAAAGTTCGCTTTGCTCTGGGCTACAAAGGACCCCACATGCATCACAGAGGTGAAGATCTTCTGGGTCCTTTTTGAGATGGATCTGAGGATGGTGATTAGCCAGAGGCCGAGGCTGTCACCCACGAAATATGAGAAATATGAGACCATAGTTAATTTCAAGGCATATTTCCACAATATACATATTCACATGAGGAGGGATCCCATGAAGATATGGCACAATTTTCCCTACTTGGTGATCGAGGAGGAAATAGCAGGGGTCGTCAGCAAGTGGCCAAGTGACTGGATCATCCTGTCATATGCCAGCGTAGGTACTAATAAGGTCACAAAAGGTTCAACTGTGAAGATGACGACAGCAGAGAAAGAAAATGAAGCATAAAAGGCTTGCACCCAGGAGACAACTCTGTAAAAAAAAGAACATTCTGCCAAAGAAAAAGAAGTGGCAACCAAAGCAAGAGCAACATAGGAGAAAATGACATCATAGGCCACAATTGATGTTGAGGAATTAGAAAAGGACAAAACACCGGAGGAGGAAGAAACTATTAGGCCCCTATAATACTAGTGATTCCCCCATTACTATTGTCATTGTATCCATTATTGTTATTATTGTGCCCCTATTGTCCCCATATTGTTCTTAGTATGCCCCATAGAAACCCACTATTGTTATTTTTGTGCCCTTATGTTATTACTATTATGTCAGCCTGATTATATTATGAGCCCTTAGACTCCTGTATATAGAAGGGAGGTTTAGTCATTTGTATCATCCAATAATTGTTCATTTGTGTAATGTAAAGGAGGTTTCCCCCTCGAAGGGGCTGAATTTTAAGGCGTTGATCTATCTTTTCTATCTTTTTGTGAGCTGGTTTCCTAACATTTGGTATCAAAGCTTTGGATTCTAGGGTTTCACTGCTCCAAACAGGTCATCGTGGAATTTTCGCTATAACTTGCTTTCTACGATGTTTCAGAAGCTATAAAAAAACCCATTTGAGCCAAAATCATTCTGAACTTTGGGTCAGAATTTCAGAGATTGTCTCACTCTATTTGCGGAGATATGATCTGAGGAACTTAGGATTTTTGCAGACTCCCAAATTACATTCCAAACAGGTGACTTGGGGAAAATTTCCATAACGTTTATTTTGAGCATCAGATTGAAATTTCGTAAGAAGTTTAAAAAAGAGGATGGACTTTAGTTTTTGGTGTATCGGTTTTAGGTACTAAGGTCGAAACAATAATAGGTGGCACGTCGTACAAGTTCTCTCTATTGAACTAGTTTATAATCAGGTCACCGTGGGATATTTGGCATAAATCTTCCCTGGAGTATCCAATCTTAATCAGACTTGTGAGGTTAGAAAGAGGAATCAAAGGGATACTGAAGGCCAAGATTTCAGATATTCAAGATCCGCAGTTACAGAGATACAATAGATTCAATATCGAGCTCTTACAAAGTGAAAAAAGGGTGTGTAGTTTTTTAAAATTTTGCATAAGCTTGGTTTGAAAAATTAGTTTGAAGCAATTCAAAGGGAATAGTGAAGAATTATTAGCATTAATTAATTCCCTAAAGAAAGAAAATGGAAAAACCTAGTAAGCAACTTGAAATATCTAGCATGACTCGTGAAGAAGAAGAAGAAATGCAACATGATATATCAAAATTACAAGACCAAGTACAACAAATTTCACTCTCACTAAAGGTAAATGAAGCCAAGATGAATGGCGTGGAAGCTAATATGAATGGCATGCAAATTAATATGGAAGTTAAGATGGATGGCGTGGAAGCTAAGATGAATGGCATGGACGCTAAGATGAATGGCATGGACGATAAGATGGAAGAATTGAAGATAAATTTGAATAAGTTGCTACAAGAAATGGTCACTAATGGTGAAAGGGTAGTAAAGGAAACTCATGATGAGAACAAAAGAAATGTTAATCATGATTTCATAGACTCTAATGTTGGATTGAAGACCTACCATGTTCCAAAAATCGATATGAGGAAGTTTGATGGCAAGGATCCCGGAACATGGATACTACAAATGGAGCAATTTTTCGATCTCCATAATGTGAAAAACACACAAAAGGTACGTATTGCAACTTTATATTTGGAATCAAATCATTTTGTATGGTATCGATGGCTTTTCTCTTGTAAACAAATTGCCACTTGGGCAATTTTTACAGAAGAAATGATAGCACATTATGAGGATACAAAAAGTAACACCTTTTTTAGCCAATTAATAAATCTGAAACAAAAGGGTTCAATGATGGAGCACATTGAGCACTTCCAAAAATTGAACATAAGGGTAAAATATATTCCAGAGGAGCATAGGATTGATGTGTTCATAGGGACTTTAAAGGATAATATCCAACATGAGCTTCACCTTTGGGAACCTAATTCATTGGAGAAGGCATTCAGGTTAGCAAGAAAAATGGAAAGCAAAATTATGGCAACTAGGAAGCCTACCACTCACAACTATAAAGATGGAAGTGTTGTTGTCCCTAGCCATCCACAAGCTACAAGGTTGACACCACAACAATTGGAAGAAAAAAGAGGAAAAGGGCTTTGTTACAGTTCTGATAGCAAATACACTAAAGGTCATAAGTGTGCTAAGAAGAAATTATTCTACATAGATTGTGAAGATGAGGAAGAAAAGGAATAAGAAATGTCAAAAGAAGAGGATATACTCCAAGAAAAAACCCTAGATAAAGAAGAAATGAATCTGACCACATCTTGGAATGCATTGGTTGGAATTACCATTCCTCAAACTATCAAGATAGAAGGACATATCAAGAAGAAAAAGGTAATAGTGTTGATTGATTCAGGAAGTACCCATAATTTTGTTCATTGTAAGATAGAAAAGGGATTGAATTGCTTCCTATATCTAGCACAAGGGTGTCAAGTGATGGTTACAAGTGGAGGAACCATAAATTTCTCTGGAAAGTGCCATAATATCAAGCTATCCATGGGAGAATATGTATTGAATAGCCCAATGATTTCCATTCAAATGAGTGGTGCTGATGTTGTACTAGGAGTCCAATGGCTACAATCCTTGGGTACAATAACTTTTAATTTTCAAGAACTTGTCATGAAATTTTGTGCAGAAGGAAAGGAAGTTGAATTAAGGGGTATTGCAGGGAAACCGGGAAAGATACTTAGCTCTAATGGTATGGCAAAGCTTCTAAAGAAGGAACGACGAGGTGTAATTACACAATTATGTTCGCTAGAGGTTCCCACATCGAAATCATCTATTTCTCCAGATCTCCAAACAGTCTTGGACAATCATTCCAAGGTATTTGAGAGTCCCAAAGGCCTCCCACCTATTCGTGATCATGATCATGCTATTCATTTGATTCCAGGAAGTGTTCCTCCAAACATCAAGCCGTATAGATATCCCTATGCCCAAAAGAGTGAAATTGAACGTATAGTTGCAGAAATGCTAGAGGCTGGTATAATTCAACCTAGTCAAAGTTCTTTCTCTGCTCCAGTAATATTGATGCACAAGAAGGATGGATCATGGCGCATGTGTCAGAATTATAGGGAGCTCAACAAGCTCACTATTAAAGATAAATTTCCCATTCCTGTCATTTATGAATTATTGGATGAATTGCATGGATCAATTTACTTCACCAAGTTGGATCTTCATTCAGGACATCATCAAATCAAAATGAAGATTGAAGACATTCCAAAAACAACATTTATAACTCATGAGGGTCATTATGAATTTTTGGTCATGCCTTTTTGCTTTACCAATGCACCTTCTACATTTCAAGGTTTGATGAATTCCATTTTCAAACCCTTCCTTAGAAAATTTGTGTTAGTATTTTTTGATGATATACTAATCTACAGCAAGTCTTGGAAGGATCATGTTGAACATGTTGATAGGGTGCTCAAACTATTGGAAGAGAAACAATTATATGCAAAAAGCTCCAAATGTTTCTTTGGAGTACAAGAGGTGAAATATCTGGGACATATTGTATCTCATGAAGGTGTTAAGGTAGACCCTAGCAAAATTAAATCCATTAAGGAATGGAAAATCCCCACATCCATAAAGCATCTGTGAGGATTTCTTGGGTTGAAAGGGTATTATCGCAAGTTTGTTAAGAATTATGGGAGAATAGCATCACCTCTAACAACATTATTGAAGAAAGATGCATTTTCATGGACTCTAGAAGCAACAAAGGCCTTCGAACATCTTAAAGAGGCAATGTGCCAAGCACCGGTCTTCGCTACGCCGAACTTCATAAAAACCTTTATTGTGGAATGTGATGCTTTAGGAAATGGAATTGGTGTTGTTTTAATGCAAGATGAAAGAACCATTGCTTTTGAAAGTCATCCAATCAAGGGAAAGTATTTACACAAAGATATTTATGAGAAGGAAATGTTGGCAATACTACATGCACTTAAGAAATGGCGATGCTACCTAATAGGAAGACACTTCAGGGTAAAAACAAATCATGATAGTCTTAAATACTTTTTATAACAAATATTATCCTCTGTAGAGCAACAAAAATGGGTCACAAGGATGTTGGGTTATTACTTTGAAATAATCTACAAAAAAGGGAAGAAAAATGTTTTGGCAGATGCACTCTCATGAAAGGATGAGGATGCGGAACCATTGTTGTGTGCCATTTCTATTATCCAACCAGATTGGATAAATGAAGAAAGGGAGGAACGTAAGAATGATGAAGAAGTGTGGGCACTCATTTGAAAGTTACAACAAGATCCCAGTACATCTGATACATTTAGCTGGAAAAATGATTCATTATGGGACAAAGATCTCTTATACCTATGTAAGAATTCCCAACTCAAACAAAAGATTCTTATGGAATTGCACACTTCTCCCTTAGGAGGGCACTGAGGATTTTTAAAAACTTACCACAGGGTTAAGAAGGAATTTTTTTGGGATGGCCTTAAATAAGATATTCAAAAATTTGTGGTGGAATTTTTGGTTTTCCAACAAAATAAAGTTGAAACAATTAAGATCCTAGGTCTATTACAACCTTTATCCATTCCAAGCCAACATTGGGAGGAGGTTTCAATGGATTATATCACAAGTTTACCCAAGTCTGAGGGAAAGAGTGTCATCATGGTGGTAGTTGACAAACTTACCAAGTATGCACACTTTTGTGCATTATCCCATCCATAAAAAGCTAGTACAGTTTCTACTGCATTTATGGAAACAATTCAAAAGCTACATGGAAACCCAAAGATTATTGTAGGTGACAGAGATCCCATTTTCATTGGAAATTTTTGGACAGAATTATTTTCTTGTCTCGGTACTCAATTAGCTCATAGCTCATCTTATCATCCTCAATCTGATGGGCAAACTAAGATAGCAAACAAATGTTTGGAAGGATATCTTCATTGCTTTGTACCTGATAAACAAATACAATGGATCAAATGGTTGCCTCTGGCTGAATGGTGGTATAACACTTCCTTCCATATTGCAGCAAAAATGACCCCATTTATGGCACTTTATGGATATCATCCACCATCCTTCACATTATATTTAAGAGAAAATTCTAAGGTTCAAGTAGTGGAACATCACATCGAGCATCAACAACAAGTTCACAACTCTTAAAGGATAACCTCACGTTGGCGCAGAATAGAATGAAACAGCAGGCAGATCAACATCATAGCGAAAGAAGTTTTGATGTAGGTGATTGGGTATTCCTACGGCTACAACCATATAAACAAATGTTTGTCAAGCAAGCTAAGAAGGATAATAAATTATCACCAAAGTATTATGGTTCGTACAAGGTGTTGCAAAAGATTGGTACTATGGCATAAAAATTGGAGCTTCCTGCAGCTTCTCGAGTGCACCCAGTTTTCCATGTTTCATGTTTAAAGAAGGTTATAGGTGACAAGCTCCCAATTCAAACAATATTGCCAGAACTTGATGAGGAAGGAAAAATCATATTGGAACTGGAAGCAGTCACAAAAACAAGAACTTGACAGCTACGAAATCGATCAATTTCGAAGTATCTCATCAAGTGGAAGAACTTATCTGTCGAAGATTCCACATGGGAGGATGAGAATTTTATATAGAAGCATCCAGAACTACTCAAGCATTGAGGACAACTCTTTTTAGAAGGAGAGGGGCATGTTAGGACCCTATAATACTAGTGATTCCCCCATTACTATTGTCATTGTATCCCTTATTGTTATTATTGTGCCCTTATGTTATTACTATTATGTCAGCTTGATTATATGATGACCCCTTAGACTCCTATATATAGAAGGGAGGTTTAGACATTTGTATCATCCAAGAATTATTCATTTGTGTAATGTAAAGGAGGTTGCCCCCTCGAAGAGGTTGAATTCCAAGGCGTTGATCTATCTTTTCTATCTTTTTGTGAGCTGGTTTCCTAACAGAAATAGAGGAACACGATGAAGGGGGTGTGCAGTTAGAATCCCCCTTCATAGTCCAGACAAGGAAGAGGCAAACCTCTAGTTGGCCATGCAAGAAACAAAAGTCCAACCAATCAGTAGGTGTGACCACGTTAGTCCTTACTGAAGGGGATTTAGATGAGATAGGTGACGTGGTCCGTGATACGATGACTGATCTTTGGGGCCACTTTGAGGAATAGTAACAACAAGCACTAGGAAAGGTTTAGTAGGATCTGCACGAGTTGTAGATCCAAACAGGTAGGTTACAGACGAGCGTGGGCTAGGTGAGCGGGCAGCAATCGAGCATGAATCAAGTGAGTGCATCCATTCTGGATACAGACAGAACTTTATATATTCATGTCATTCAGTTACTAGAAGGATACATGTGCATTGACACATAATAATAAAGGGCCCAAATAATGCAGATAAAGAAGGCTTAAACATCGCGACACTCCCTATCCAGACCTTACATAAGCTACACCAAGGGTTGTCTGATGAATTGTAGATTAGGGAGTAGCGTGCGTTGCTGGTAATCAATGAAGTTAAAATAAACAACCAAGATATATTTTAGGAGAATGCACAAGCACGTAAGGAGAAAGAGGAAATCACAGTATGGAGCCAACAGTTGGAAGTAGCCATTGCACATGCTTATAGTGACTTGCTAAAGCTCAATATTTCAGTCGAACCGGCCTCCGCGAAGAAGATCCAAAAGTTGGCCGCTAAAGTGAAGGAGTCTAAAGATGAAAGCGGCCGAGTCCAATTCAAGCTACGGTTGCAGATATCAGAGCTACAATTGAAGTTATAGCCCATGACTCCTCCAGAAGTTAGAGAGAAGCATAGAGCTGCTATTAAAGAAGGCATGGAAATTTTAGAAGAAGCAGTAAAGGGCCGTGTTGGGTCATTAATATACCATCATTATTGTCACTTTTGAACACTTATTCCACCCATTTCTACTATTCTTCATCATGTCATTTATTATAATTTATTACATAAATCCATTTTATAATGATTTATGCTCTTATGAATGAATGTTATTTATTCTGCTTTATTTCTAATAAATTGATGATTATGCATGATTTTATCAATGAAATTTTAATAAATTGGTTATAACATTATTCACCATTTTTAGCCTCCAAGATAATTTCCAGATTGAAGATTTGATCATTAAAAGTGCCAACTCAGAAATTCGCTGGAATAATAAGTGATAGTTTTGCGGTTGAGATTATGAGCAAATGAAGATGAATCTGGAAAATCTAGAACATGGGTTTTGTCCAGAACGGACCAAATTAACTTTTGTAAAGGATGGTTTGCCCAAATTCAGCTTGTATTAAGAGAAACGCAGGGTTCTTTGAGCACGATTTTCTCAGATTCGTTGTGTGGCCGTTTTCCAAATCTCAGCTGCAAAACCAAATTCGCCTTGCTCTTGTTGAAAGATGGATGGAAATATATCTTCTTGTTGATCAATTGGTTGGAAACAATCTAATTTTGTAATAGAGATCATGTTGTAATTATCTCTATTGTAACTTCTCTCTAATCTCTCTCTATTTAAATGAAAACAAAGATCAGAGAGGGGGATGGAAAAATGATGGAATTGAGGATTTAGAATTAGAGATTTAGAATTAAGAATTCATGATAGGATAGGAGGAAGAAAGGATTGTTTCAGGCTGTAAGTCTCAAAGCTGTTGCTGTTGTAATGATTTTACCATTTAATGATTAATACCTGATTTGGGAGTTGTTGTTCATTCTTTTCATCTGAAGTATCCCAGCAGCATCCGCTAGCGGCTAAGGGCCCAGCCTCTGGTGGAGAACGCTGCTACTGTATTATATCTTTACGATTCATGTGTGGTTTGATTTCTTTCATTTAATCTGTTTAGTAATCTGACGCCCTTTACTGTTTTACATATCAGTGTTGTTATATATACTTGATTGGATACTATCGTTATCTGCAACAGGAATGTTATGTTATCATTTTAACTTTGTATCGCACTGTTGTTCCTTTTGGTAGTTGATATAACATTGTTGTTCCTTACAGATTGTCATTCGATTACAGATTAACCGCACTGTATGTTCCTAAATCGGTACAACTGTATTATGTATTCTTAAATTGTGACTGTTGTTTATTCAGGATTGCTATTCCGTTACAATTGCTGTTACTTTATAGCAGTGATTCATGCATATTGTATCGAAGCTCAGATTACTATTCCTTTTAATGATAAGTGTGTTGTGTGCTTGATTTGGGTTGTTGTACATTCAGATTTAATCTGCTGTTCCATTTCCGTGTGCTGTCCGATTTATTCTTAGAGTAAAGATTGCTATTAATTTGGCTTTGCTGTTGATTTCCATTAATTAGAGTTTGTTGTTCAGATTCCTTTAATTACAGTTTGCTACCCATTTACTTTGTTGTTCATTTCTGTTGATTAATTGCAATAGTTTGCTTTTAAAGAGTTTTCCTAGTTTACTTTCAATGGCAGCTTTAGTTCAATTTCTATTTCCTTTTAATTGCTTTAAAGCAGGACTGTCAACTGTAGAGAACATTGGTTATTGCTTCCTCATTCCCAGATTGATTGTCTTGTTCCAGTTTGATTTCAATTGCATCAATCTCTAGAGGAATGAGTTATTGCTACTGTATCCTCAATTGATGGTTGTTTGAGTGAATGATTTAGTTTAGAACATTTCAGTTTCTTGCTGTTCCAATTAGATTTTGTTTCTAGCTTTCATTTACTTTTGGATTTTAAGCACTATACTGCAAAACATTACTCTTGAGTAAATAGCCGCCTCAGACTGAGTACACTCTTGAAATAAAAAAGTCGTCCCTGGGTCGATAATTAATGTGAAGGTAATTAGGAGTTAAAAAGACACCTTTTTATTGCTCGACAGGCCGCACTGAGCTCTTTGAGCAAGCCATGGAGTTATGGATCTTGCTACAGGAGGATCCTACTCTGAAAAATATTGGGGTAGATATCATAGAAAAGCAAAGGCAGTTCCATGAAATCTAATCGACTACATGAACACTGGCACTAGTATGATGGTTCACGCATTTATAGGAAGGGAAGCTTATACAAAATGAAATTGATGAGCTGCGCCGCAAGGAAAATTTTATTTTTGTACGGACCTAGCCATGGATAGATGAAGCCATCCAGTTGACTCTGTCAGTACAGAGTAAGCTCAAGGGGATGCAACAGACTCAGAGGACCATGGGCCTTGCAGTTGAAGGCCCAACTACTGAAAATTTGGTCGAAGAAGTGCAACAGGCTGCTACACAAGAAACCACCAACCTGCAAGTTTTGAAGCTAGTATTCCGTGAACTGCAGGTCATGATCAAAGCACCAGTAGAGTGACTTGAGGATGAGTCACAAAATTGTGTTGAGGACTTATTGGGACAAGGTCCCCTGGGGTAAAGTTTTGTAATAATTTTTGGTATACTTGTAAAGTATCCACATTTTGAGGGAGTGGAGTGCAAAGTTCATAGGAGTCAAAAGGGGCTTTAGTCCCTTAACTTCCTAGAAGATAGGGAGTTTTTTGACCCACCCATGGTCCATGGACCATGGTATTGTAAAAGCGAAGGCTATCTAGAGGAGAGTCATAGCGAGTCTAAGAGGGCATTAGATGATAGAAGATCATTGTTTGAGCATGTAAGCTAAGGCAGGAAAATTTGTTTCCTGTACTTAGGCGAAGTGGAAGGATCCTACTAATGAGTGCACGGAGACCTTGGTAAGTCTATAAGATGAGTGTGCAGGCCCCTGCAGGTGAGTGCGTAGGGAAGGAGAGTCTATAACAGCAAAGAATACATCTAATAAATACTATTTTGAGTTATACTTGTGTATTTGTGCATCTATATTTACTTATAAAATTTTTGTATATCTGTTATATCACCATTTACCACCCTTGAGAGATTTGAATCTCTATGATATGGCCTAGGTAAACCCTTCCCTACTAGACTTGGTCCATTTTCTAAAAAATAATGTTTTAAATCCCATATGAAATTTTTCCCTATCTAAAGTGTGTGTACACACGGGTCAGTCTATACCCAATGTTGGCTTAGGAGGTCCTGACCTAGGTTCAGAGTTAGTTTCTCCAAACAAATCCCTACACTATTGGCCCTTTCGGCATCAATCCACATGAGCGGACTGAAGTCTGACCTGAAGCAGTATGGGGGGATGTTGGAACCAATTTTCCACACCCCGAGATCAGTGTGATGTCTTCTTGGAACCTAGATCTACCTTTGCACGGATCGATAATTCTTTATGGCTTATTGTTATAACTTCTCTTAATCAGCCTCTAGACCCCTGCGAAGGTCTATGGTTGGCTTTTTCGGACCCTGGAGAAACCAATTAGCTACTTACATGTATCATAGATTATTCTTAGATCAGTAATTACTCAGAATTACCTAAGTGTTTGATAACTTTAACAAAACATGTTACGATCTTCGTGTAACCACTTAACATTAATTGCATTCAGATAAAAATATAGAACAAGGAAAGTCACACATCAATACATCATTATTTTATAAAACCATCATTCAACACAACATATATTGCAATCATACATAACAGAAGTAAAGAGATAAACCAAAGTAATTTCTGTAACAATCTTTTTTATTGATCTTCAGTGTATGTTTACAGACTCAATACTTCCTTGCACACTTAGCTGCAAGGGTCCGCGCACTCAACTGAAAACACTACTCTAGGCATCTATGCACTTAGCTGTAGAGCCCCTTCCTCCTTTAAGACTTATACTTCTATGCTAAACTTCTTTCGTCGTACCCATTAACAACTTCTTACTTGCCTTAGACTCTCTAAAGCACACCTATTTAAACGATCTCATGGTTCGCGGACCATGGGTAGGTCTCAAAAGCCGATTCAAACTTACATAGAAGAGGGTAAAAACCCTTCTTGACTCTTAACTAGCTACGTGCTCTGCGACCACAACATGTGGAGACTTTACATGTTTTTACAACAAAACTTGGGCTTTTTCCCCAAAACTAACCCAAGGGACCCCATCTCAACACCCTACCCATGTATATGTGTTAAAACATTAAAAAATATATAATCTCCCTTAATTCGGGCAGGGTTTATGGGTTTTACCTAATACCCACCTACTATAGCCCATGGCCCAACTGTTTCCCAACTAAAAAAACTAATTTTGAGAAGTATAAATAAATCTCCATGGGAATGCCTAAGGGAGGAGAAAACTTTAGACATTGATATTATAGTTGATTACATCCCTAATTAAGTCTAAAGATATCCCTGTGCATTCTGCACTCCCAAGTCATAGGAAACCCTCGTTTCCTTCTTAAGATGTTCATCATCCCTTCATGACATCCTTGTGTATACTTATGGAGGAGGATTGTTGAGGTCTGGGCAGGACGGATTCGGAGGACAGTTTCACTTGGAGCCAGAAGATGACTCGGGTTGTAGTTCTTTTGTATTTTCTTTAGCTTACATTAATAAAGAGGTGTTTTCTTGTTCCTGATGATTATGGTCTTTATGCATTAATTTATGTCATGATTTGTTTGTAAAGTCTTACGTTAATGCTTATTTTCTTACATGCTTATATGATCTAACCTTGATATCATGAACATGATTTCAGGTAATTTTGGTGTATATGCTTTTCCTTGAGTGAAATATAGGTCTAAAGCGTAAGGAAGAAGCAATAGGTTTAACCCTGCGGGAACGAACTCAAACGTAGGACCTATGGGTAAGATCTTCAATACCAACTTTAACTATTTACGTATTAGGATTGCTTGTTTGTGTGTCACTTTATGTTGTATGCCCTCCTCTCTGTTGGGGTTTCTAACCCAAGATCCTAGGCTGATTCTACCCGAAGCAATATCAGCTTTGTTATTATGAATTTATATGAAGTAATGCTTAACTGATGCATGAAAGTAGTCGATATGCTTATTTACTTACTATTATGAATGTTTAAATAATTTCATGAAGGTTTAAATTCTATTTTTGCGAGTTACTACAATTATTTATATTTTAAGGGTTAGGGTTCACGAAGACTGAAATAATCCCTATAAGCGACAAGAACCCATCACACTAACCTCCGGATGTAGAAACCTGGTTCTGTCATCCCCCAATATTTCTTTGGGTGAGACTACAGCCTGCACTATGCAGGTTGTTGCCAAAAGGGCTAGCAGTTAGGATTTTGTTGGTTGGCGCAGCTGTTGGCTTGATGGGCCCTGACCCAGGTTCAGCATTTGTTACACAACATTTTGTCACTATCCCTATACTCCCCATTCCTTGATCCCAGAGGACCTCTACAGTGAACCCTACATTCTTACCTTTCATGAAGAAACTCCCATTGTGTCCCTCTTCATGAGTAGAGCAATTCCCTTTTGCACCATTTCCCAAAAAACTTCTTTTTTTCCCAGTTTACAAGGCCGACACTAATGGCCTGTATCCTCCTCACACCGATATGTAGGGATTAACACTGTCCCTAGTGCTGACCGGCGTGACTAAGTTTTGTTCCAGTCGTGTTTTTCCTCTTATGGAAAGTGCTTTAAATGAGGAGCCGAAGCTTCTAGCTCTAGAAGCTTCATAACGGAAGTCTGGTAAATGGTTTGGCCGGATGGGGTTGAGGATGTTAGTTTGGGCTCCTTTCCCCTATAATGATGGAACTACCTCAAGGGATAAGACCTTCTCCCATGAGAAGACGATCCATCTCCCATCCATTCATCCTATATAAACCTTCCTTTTTCCCAAGCACAAGCTAGTGTTGGAGTGTTAGTGTTGAGTGTTAATGTTGGTGTGCTAGTGCTATTTTGGTTTGGAGTAAACAATAATCCATTCATAGTTGTAGCTCTCTAGTTGTGTAAGGGATAAGTGTGATTTGGTCTGGAATGAAGCCTTAAGGGAAGAGCCTTAAAACTATTGTTGTTGAGGTCATCATGGAATTCTAGCAGAAGTGTGTGGAACCTAGTCTTGTCAAAGGAGAACGGCAACGTCAAGACAATGGTTGTAATCTCTTCTTGATTCAATATATATGCAACTATCGATTTATTTACTACATGATTTGTGATATTACATATTCATGGCTTAATTTTTCTTGACTTGTTAAATAGGTTGAATTACAATTTCTCTATTATCACGGTTGTTGTTTGTTGTTGTTACTTGTTTCAGTGGTTTGAAGAATGAAGCAAGAGATAGATGGAGCAAGCAGGCAAGGACATCATCAAATGGGATAAGCGTACTAAGAGGTAGGCCCTCTTAATTAGTTATAACCTAAGGAAATCTTCCATAGAATGTACCTGTTGTGGCTAGACCCATTATCGGGCTAGAGGAATTTGTTTGTGTCCAAACTTATAATTTTACTTCACCACAAATTGACGACTCTGCTGGGGAGTACATCCTTTTGTTTGTCTTGGATTTCATCATTTCACGTGAAATTTTCTAGTTCCATTTTTTCCCTTTGGTTCTGTTTCTTATCTCCTGCTTACTAGCCTAATTTTGAAATTCATAGTAGCGAATTTGGTCCCCGTTTCAAAAAAAAAATATTTTTTCTTGGCTCCCTCAATCAGCGTGCTTAACTTGCTAACAGTCGTGCTGATCAACGCGATTTGCTGAGAAATAGCCACGTTGACCAGCCTCCAGCGCTTGCTATCAGTTAGGTAGTCTCGTCGATAACTGTAAGTGAATATTAGGGTTTGCCCCAAATCTTGGGCAATGTGTTTTTCTCTCATGATTTTGACACTGTAAGTTTTTTAGACATTCTTCTCCCTAACTAGGAAGCTTCATTTAACTAGCTTTGTGTGCTTGCCTAGCTTATCCCACCCTATGATGCATTAAGTCTGGCCCTGTGTGAAGTTATTTTTTATTATTTCTTTGAATCCCTCGATCAGTGTTATTTTTGGCCAAATAGTTGTGCCAATCAGGCCTATCAGCGCTAGTTTTAGCCTAAAATCCATGTCGGTCATGCTGATCAGCGCTAATTTGGTCCAAAAGTCGGTCCGGTCTCTAAGTTAAGAAAAAACAGAATTTCTCCCATTCCAGTGCCAGTGCGTCTTGACCCTCAGACTCTCTTCTTCTGCCCAGAAGTTGTTAGGATATTCCGACACATAGGAAATAGTTAAGTTTAACTTGGTCTAGTATAGAGTTAGGTATAGAGTTAGGTAAAGTGTGTTTCTTTACCGTTGTACATTTTGTAACTTACAATCCGACGGTCACGATATGTAGTGATCCGACGGTTCATTCTCTCCTTGGTATTACCGACACTTGATCCGTGGCTTGACACCCGATTGGTCCATGAGTTCTATTTAAAGTGCATGGAGGGTCATTGTTCGGGTAATCTATGCATGAGAGAAGCTTATGTAAATTTTCATTCTTTGATTAATAAATTGCCTGTAGTACCCACGTTGGGACAGGCCGTGGACTGTTTCCCTCTTTGAGGGTTTTAACCACGTCAAAAATACTGGTGTATTGATCTGTGATCTGGTTGTGAGCGGTGTCCTTTTGGTATTCTTTCTGAGGAACTTACCCTGTAAATTCCTACATGGTATCAGAGCTATTTGAGGGCCGCGTCCGTTGGTGATCCAAATCTGAAGCCGGTAGAACTGCATGCGGCTGTCGTTTCCTAGATCTGTTGTTTCTGACTGCTTTCGGGCCGAGAGGACTGCTCTGTTGCGTTCGGAGCATCTGTTCCAGTGAGGAACCCCTTTCGTTTCACGCGAAAAGGTTTCCGGTAGCCCTAGCTGCGTCATTTTTCAGATCGGGAGGTATACAGTGTTTTTTGCAGTTTACTGTTATTTTCTCTCTGCTTATTTCGGTTTCGGTTTATTTAGCCTTTTTTTTTAACCGGATCTATACCTTTCATTTCTGCGTATGCTCTTTGCCCTGCGACTCTGTGCGATCTGGGCAAATCAGAAACAGAAAGGAAGGATTTTTCTCATGCGTATGCTCTTTTCCCTGCACCTTAGTGTGATCTCGGAAAATCAGAAACATTGAGAAAAATATTTAGTTTTTCGGCTAAAGCTAACTTTGAGATTTTTTTTTTAAATTTCTAGTTTTTTGGCTAAAGCTAACTTCGAGCCGTAAGGTTCGTTTTTCTTTGCATATTCGTGTTGGGTTTTGTGTTTTGTGTTTTGTAGGGAAAAAGAGCTTTCTCAAGGCAAGCACGCAAACCAAGGCCCCCCCCCCCTCTCTCTCTCTCTCTCTCTCTCTCAAATTTTTTGTATAGATCAATTGGTTCAAAGCTATTTTAAGAGAGTAGAGGTCTTGGGTTCAAGTCTCCATTTTGTGGGGGCGGATTTTTTCATTCCCGCACATTCGCGCACTTTGCCGGCAACGTCAACAACTTTTTTTCAAAAAGCCATAACTTCTTCATCCGGAAGCCTTTTTCAGAGCCGTTTTTTTTAAAACCGCCTATTTTTTCGAGATCTATCCATTGGAACACTTACTTTCAGCATCTTCAGCTTCAGTGTTTTTAAAAAAAATGGAAAGTCCATGCCAAGTCATTCTTGACAGCACTAACTACTTCCAATGGGTAGCCTACATGGAAGATTTACTTAGAAGTAAAGGTCTCTTCAGAATAGCCACAGACCAAGAGAAGAAACCAAAAGATGAAGACAAGGCTGCAAAATGGGAAAATAGACAAGATCAAGCACGTGGTTTGATAGGGATGTCTATTTCTCCTGATCTTAGATTCCATATTGCAGAACTTGAGACTCCTCATGAAGCATTGGAAAAACTCGCTAAAGTTTTTGGGATTAAAAATGAAATTAGAGCCCATCAACTTGAAAATGAGTTGCTTACTTTGGATCCTAATAATTTTTCTTGCATTGAAGATTTCTTGTCCAAATTCAAGACCCTTAGATATCTCTTGGAAGGTGTTAAAGTTAAGAAAGAAGATGGTAACCTTATTTATTCCATCCTTACTAAGTTGGGACCAGCCTACTCTGTATTTGTTTCCACTTTCCATTCTACAAGGGAAGCTTTCATTTGTCAAGGAAAAGACTACAAGGCCCCTTCCTTTGACTCCTTTTGTGATTCCTTAATAAGAGAACAAGAAAAACTCTTACACCTTGGTCTTCTTAATCTTGGAAACTCTTCCACGAAAGCGTTAGCCGCCCAGCAGCAACCAAATTCAAAGAATCCTAAGAAGTCATATCCTCAAAAGAATGGTCCTAAACCAACTCAGCCTCAAAATGAAAGATCATTTCAGCAAAATGATAAGACCAATAAAAACAAATGGAAGAAGACTGATAGACATTGTAACTTTTGTAATCGAGATGGCCACTTAGAATCTAAATGCTTTAAGAAGATGGAAGCCTTGGAAGCCGCAATGAAGAAACATAACATCCATGTGGAGCCTACTTCAACTTCAACTTCCGGAATGGCACTTTCTGCATGTCGTTGTCAATCATCTCAGTCTGGTTATGCATTAAATGTATCTTCTTCTTCTTCTCATTCTCATGAGTGGCTCATTGATTCTGGAGCCTCTTATCACATGGCCAAAAACCAAGCCATGTTTTCTTCTTTAAATGATTGTAACACCAAAAATATATATGTTGGTGATGATAGATCTCTTAATGTTGTAGGGACTGGAACTGTTCATCTAGACAATGGTCAGTTTAATGATGTATTATGTGTTCCAACCTTATCCTGCAACCTTCTATCTGTCTATCAGATAACTCATTCAGGTGAAGGTAAAATTGTTGAATTTTCACCTCATGATGTTGTAATCAAGGATCTAAAAGATCCTAAACAGATTCTAGCTACTGGTCTTGCTGATGATTCCACAAGGTTGTATAAGTTTCACAACTTTGGGTCATCAAATCTTCCCTCAGTATTTGTTGCTCATAATGATGAAGTGAGCAAACTTTGGCATGAGCGATTTGGTCACTTAAACTATCGCTCCCTTCAGCATCTATGTAAAGAAAATATGGTGACAGGTCTTCCTATGGTATCTTGCAGAGATGGTGTTTGTTCCGGATGTGTACTCGGAAAACATCATCGGGACAGTTTTGACAAACGTGCCTCTTGGCACGCCTCAGCCCCTTTACAGCTTGTGCACAGTGATTTATGTGGTCCTCTTCCTGTTGCTTCATTCTCTGGCTGCAAGTACTTCTTAACTTTCATTGATGATTTCTCCAGACGCACTTGGGTATACTTCTTAAAACTCAAGAGCGAAGTATTTAACACATTTTTGGCCTTCAAAGCCTTTGTTGAAAAACAATCTGGACATCAAATTCTTAAGCTAAGAACTGATAATGGTGGAGAATATGTTAAAAACACATTCATCAACTTTTGCACCGAAAATGGAATTCAAATGCAACATACTGTTCCATACACTCCACAACAAAATGGTGTAGCTGAAAGGAAAAATCGCACCTTAAAGGAAATGGCTAATTGTATGCTGCAATCTAAAGGACTCAGTCTTAGTTTTTGGGCCGAAGCAATTAATTGTGCAAATTATATAATCAATCGCACTCCTACTAAGGTTCTAGAGAATATCACTCCAGAAGAAGCTTGGAGTTCCATTAAACCAGATGTAAGTCACTTTCGTGTGTTTGGAAGTGAAGCATGGGCCCATATTCCAGATGAAAAGCATAAAGCTTTAGAACCTAAGAGTGAGAAATGTACTTTTGTTGGATATTCTGAAGATGTAAAAGGTTATAGACTTATTCCATTTAAGTCCAAAAATGTTATCATTAGAAGAGATGTAAAATTTGATGAAAATAAATCGGCCTGCGAGCCTAGTCCGGCGGATGTGCCACCTCTTCCTATCTCTTCTACTTTTGAAACATTTCTTCTTCAGATGATGAAAGCGAGGATGATAATCCTCCCCCACCTTCTCAGGATCCTCAACTTCCAAGATGGGTCCGTGCTACTCGGGATGCAGCAGGTGATCTTGCCGGTGATCCTACAGATCAGCGACGTACACGTTCTCAGTTTGAAAGAGCCTCTTCTTTACTGGCTCAAGCTCCAGTAAATCATGATCCTGACACTTTTGCAGAAGCTTCAGGCCATCCACATTGGGAAGCAGCTATGAATGAAGAATATCATTCATTGATGACAAATGATACATGGGATCTTGTTCCTCTACCAAAGGGACGCAAACTTGTTAGATGTAAATGGGTTTACAGAACCAAGTATGGACCAGATGGGAAAGTTGATAAACATAAAGCTCGTCTCGTTGCTAAGGGCTTTTCACAGGTTGAAGGCATTGACTACACTGAAACCTTCTCCCCTGTTGCCAAAATGAACTCTATCCGCCTTGTTCTTTCCCTTGCTGCCTCTTTAAAATGGGAAGTCCATCAGATGGATGTTAAATCTGCCTTCTTGCATGGGGACTTGCAGGAAGAAATCTATATGGAACAACCCATTGGCTTCATACAAACAGACTCCAGCCTTGTTTGTCGACTTAAGAAATCCCTTTATGGCCTCAAGCAAGCTCCTCGGGCTTGGTATGCCAAAATGGATAGCTTTCTTTTAGAATCTGGCTTTTCTAGGTGTCATTCTGACAATACTGTCTACACCAAGAAAGTGGGCAACTCTCTTATCATCCTTGTTCTTTATGTTGATGATCTTATTCTTACTGGTAGTGATCCCAACCTTATAAACCATGTGAAGTCCAGCCTTAAAAAGAAATTTGAAATGACAGACTTAGGACACTTACACTATTTTCTCGGTCTTCAAGTCTTGCAATCCAAGGAGGGTATTTTCCTTTCCCAGTCCAAGTATGCTTGTGATATTCTTCGTCATTTTCACATGGAAGACTGTAAGCCAGCCCCTTCTCCCTTTCAGTCTGGAGTCAAACTTTCAGTCTCTTGTACTTCTCCTGAAGTTGATGCTACCTTATACCGTCAACTTGTACGAAAACTCTTGTATTTAACCCATACTCGTCCTGATCTTTCCTTTGTTGTTGGCCTTGTTGCTCGTTTTATGCAAAACCCCCGTGAAAGTCATTGGAAAGCAGCTAAAAGAATACTTCGTTATGTTCGAGGTACAGTACAGTTTGGGATTCATTACAGTGCCAAAGCAGCTCCTCTGTTAGTTGGTTTCACTGATTCTGATTGGGCTGGTGACCCTGATGATCGGAAGTCTACTGCCGGTTATGTCTTCACTCTTGGTTCAGGACCTATTACATGGGCTTGTAAGAAACAGGCTGCCATTTCTCTTTCGTCAGCAGAAGCAGAGTATCGTGGTGCCGTGGAAGCTAGTAAGGAAGCCTTGTGGCTTCGTCAGATCCTATCAGAGTTTGGCTTTGAGCAGCAGCATCCAACCACACTTTGGTGTGATAATCAAAGTGCCATTCAGCTATGCAAAGATCCAGTCCAGCATCAGCGCAGCAAACACATTGAACTACACATGCACTTCATCAGAAAGCTCATTCATGACCATGTTCTTGAAGTGCAATATTGTTCAACAGATGATCAGGTTGCAGACATCTTCACAAAGGCTCTCACAGAGGCGAAGTTCACTAAACTTCGATATATGCTTGGAGTTCAGGAAGTTGTCACTAAGGGGGGATAGGCTCTAGTGCCTCCTTCCTTCTCCTATTGTGTCATATTTGTAAATCCTTCAATCCTATCCCAAGTTGTTCTTAAGGGGGGATGTTAGGATATTCCGACACATAGGAAATAGTTAAGTTCAACTTGGTCTAGTATAGAGTTAGGTATAGAGTTAGGTAAAGTGTGTTTCTTTACCGTTGTACATTTTGTAACTTACAATCCGACGGTCACGATATGTAGTGATCCGACGGTTCATTCTCTCCTCGGTATTACCGACACTTGATCCGTGGCTTGACACCCGATTGGTCCATGAGTTCTATTTAAAGCGCATGGAGGGTCATTGTTCGGGTAATCCGTGCATGAGAGAAGCTTATGTAAATTTTCATTCTTTGATTAATAAATTGCCTGTAGTACCCACGTTGGGACAGGCCGTGGACTGTTTCCCTCTTTGAGGGTTTTAACCACGTCAAAAATACTGGTGTATTGATCTGTGATCTGGTTGTGAGCGGTGTCCTTTTGGTATTCTTTCTGAGGAACTTACCCTGTAAATTCCTACAGAAGTGACTAGGATGCTTTATTTTCAATTGAATAAGTGAAAGAGTCTCATTTGTTCTCTTATTTGGAGTGTCTCTTTTCTCATTTTGAGCATAGATTACATTTCTTGGTTTGTTGATTGAAGCTTTTATGTGTTTGGTTTGTTCAATTTAGGGAAGAAGTTTCTTTTAGTTTCATTTATCATGCTTTGGATTTGATTGATGCTTGTTTGTTCAGAACTATGAAATTTCATTAAAGTGCTTTATGTGAAAGATTAATTTTCCATTTTATGAAAAGAAGAACATCATTCTAGTTTGCTTAAAGCGAAAATATTGCATTAATAACGTCACTAAGAAGCTAGAATTGCATCATCATAGGCATGGAAATGAAATGAAACATATTTTGTTGTTAAGGGAAGATTAAGTGAATTTAGGACATGTATTAGTGAAAGTTTTAATTCTTTGATTGTTGCATTGATTGTGTGCTCTCTATCCCTCAATTAGTGTTAACTTTCATTGAAGAAAGATCTCTTTTCTCATATAGCGACATGTAGGATTTTTGTCAGATGACGGCCGTAGGGCCTTGTAATTGAAATCTAATTCAAGATCAACCGTTAAAATCTATTGAATTAACCTAAGAAAGCATTGAAACTTAACGCTCATAGTTATGGTCTAGGCTAGAGATGTGTTTCGGTGTCTTTAAACCTAGTAGTTGTCGTTCACTTCGGCATTAGACAATGCTAGTACAGAGTTATTCTCCCTGTACCGTCGCATATATAAAGGGAGACGCCACTAGGTCTGCAATCCTTTATCTGTAGGAAGTTGAGTCTGCTACCTTGCAAACGTGATACACCGAATATAGCGTTCGTGGAGATTGCATTCTCGTACTTTTCTGTTCGCCGAGAGGTATTCTGCAGTTTATGGTTACCTGATAATCATTTATGCCTAGAGTACCTTGATCAGTCATTTTTTATCTTTACTAACTCTTTAAATTGTTGGGTGTGGAGCTTGATTATCTTCTGTATTCAAACGTATCACTGCATTGGACCCTAGTTCGCTGCCCATAAAATATTCACTACAGGGGGGGTCTAGGGGGGGCGGATGTGACCTTTGGGAGTCCCCCCCTGGCGAGGGGATCGGGGGTAGCACCCTTGAAGCTAAAAATAGATGTACAATTTCCTTGTAAAATGTTGTAATTTCGTAGTAAATCTGGGTCGTTCGTTAGGTAGAGATCTGACGGTAGAAGTTATGTTTAATTTAGGGCTTTTTTCCCTAGAAGGCATCCCCTCACTATATATGAGGGAATTGTATTGTGTCTATGTAGATCAGTATTCTGAGTGAAGAAGAGAGAGGAGAATAATATAGAAGACGGAATTACAGTGGATCTGCTGTAGGTTGTATCTCTTCAGTTTGCTGGATAATATAAAAGGAAGGACTGCCTGTTTCTCCTTAGACGTAGCCCAAACTGGGTGAACCACGTATATCTGTGTCTCTCTTGTTTTATGCATTTTCTGTGTTTGTATTTCTGCAATATTTTATGTGTTCCATTGCTCTATAATATATAATTTTCTAACAAATGGTGTCAGAGCTGAAGCTCTATTTGGTTGATAAACTCGCAGGAGAGAAGGGTTCCTGGTTCGAGTGGGAGCAATGGCAGAAGATAGTAGGTTTAGGGTCGAAAAATTTAACGGCCAAAACTACCAGCTACGGAAGATGCAGATGGAATATTATCTGTATCAAAGAGATTTGTACCAACCATTGAGCGGAAAGGTAAAGAAGCCGATGAGTATGAAAAACATAGAATGGGATATTCTCGACAGAAAGGCACTTGGAACAATACGGTTGTGCCTAGCAGCGTCAGTAACGTTTAATATTTCAAAGGAAATGATAATAGAGGGTTTAATGTCGACATTGGCCAAACTATATGAAAAACTCTCGGCCTCAAATAAGGTATTTCTTATGACGTGTTTATTTAATATGAAAATGTTAGAAGGTGGATCTGTTGCTAGTCATTTAAGTGAATTTAATACAGTTACCAATCAGTTAAGTTCTGTAGGGCTAACTTTTGATGATGAAGTTAGGGCTCTGTTATTTCTGTGCTCACTGCCAGAAAGTTGGAATGGTTTAGTTATGGCCATTAGTAACTCTGTCTCTGGATCTAGTACTTTAAAGTTTGATGATGTTGTTGGTGAAATCCTTGGCAAGGAAATGTGATGGAAAAGCTCCAGTGAGATATCAGGTAATTCTTTTACTGTAGAGACTAGGGGAAGAAAAATGGAAAGAGGAAATAGCCTTGGATATCGCAGTAAGTCAAGAAAAGGTAGATCCAAGTCCAGATTAGGGATAGTGTGCTAGAAATATGGGAAGAAAGGACACCTGAAGAAAGACTGCAAGTCTCAGAAGGGAAAAGAAGGAGACATGCAACAAGAAAATAATGATGAAGTGAATGTAACAGGAGATGTGTTGCAAGATGATTTGATTCTTTCTTTAGAAAATATTATTGATGCCTGGGTGGTAGATTCAGGGGCCTCATTCCATGCCACACTTGATAGGAAACATTTTCATGATTATGTTCAAGGATATTTTGGACAGGTTTGATTGGGTGATGATAAACCCTGTAAAATCATTGGAATGGGTACAGTTTTCATAAAACAGCAAAATGGAAATCAATGGCTATTGAAGGAGGTAAGGCAAGTTCCAGATCTAAAGAAAAATCCTATTTCAATAGGGCAGTTGGGAGGTGAAGGCTGTATGACTACTTTTACAAATAAAACCTGGAAGGTTGCTAAAGGATCCCTAGTAATAGAAAAAGGAGAAAAGGTTGGTACATTGTATTTATGCAATGGTATTTCTAATTCTGTTAATTCTTTAACATCTATAGGAGAAGATACGGAATTGTGGCATCATAGGCTAGGGCAAATGAGTGAGAACGAGATGCAAATTATTCACTCAATAATTTTGTGACCATGTTTGAAGCATGTTGATTTAAAATCCTATGAGAATTGTGTTTATGGAAAACAAAAGAGAGTTAAATTTCTCAAAGTTGGGAAAGAAAAGAAGAGAAAAAAATTAGAGTGTGTGCATACAGATGTATCGGTTCTTGCTCAAGTGTCATCTCTTGGTGGCTCTCATTGTTATGTTACTTTTATTGATGATGCAATGAGAAAAACCTAGATTTATTGTATTCGAAATAAATCTGATGTATTTGATGCTTTCAAGAAATGGAAAGCTTTGGTTGAAAATGAGACAGGAAAAAGGTTTAAGTGTCTCAGATTAGACAATGGAGGTGAATATTGGAACAAAGAGTTTTATAGGTACTATTCAGAGAATGGAATTCACAGAGAAAAGACAGTTCCAGGAACACCACAAGGAAATGGTGTGTCAGAAAGGATGAACAGGACAATCATGGAGCATGCAAGGTGCATGAGATTGCATGCAAGATTTCCTTTACAATTTTGGGCAGATGTTGTAGATACTGTTGTTTATCTAATAAACAGAGGGCCTTTGTTATGAAACCAACTCAAGAAAAGATAGAAAAGATAGATCAATGCCTTAGAATTCAGCCTCTTCGAGGGGGCAACCTCCTTTACATTACATAAATGAACAATTCTTGGATGATTCAAATGAAAAAACCTCCTTTCTATATATAGGAGTCTAAGGAGTCACAATATAATCCAGCCGACCTAACAATAATAATATAAAGCCACAAAAATAACAATAGAGGGATTCTATGGGGCACAGTAATAACAATATGGGGGCAATAGGGGCACAACAATATTAATAAGGGGTATAACTACAATAGTAATGGGGTAATCACTAGTATTATAGGGACCCAACATGCCCCTCTCCTTCAAAAAAGTGTTGTCCTCAACGCTTGAGTAGTTCTGGATACTTCTGCATAAAATTCTCATCCTCCCATGTGGAATCTTCAGCGGATAAGTTCTTCCACTTGATAAGATACTCTGAAATTGATCGATTTCGTAGCTGTCGAGTTCTTGTTTCTGTGACTGCTTCCGGTTCCAATATAATTTTTCCTTCCTCATCAAGTTCTGGCAATATTGTTTGAACTGGGAGCTTGTCACCTATAACCTTCTTTAAACATGAAACATGGAAAACTGGGTGCAATCGAGAAGCTGCAGGAAGCTCCAATTTGTATGCCATAGTACCAATCTTTTGCAACACCTTGTACGGACCATAATACTTTGGTGATAATTTATTATCCTTCTTAGCTTGTTTGAGGGACATTTGCTTATATGGTTGTAGCCGTAGGAATACCCAATCACCTACATCAAAACTTCTTTCACTGCGATGTTGATCTGCCTGTTGTTTCATTCTATTCTGTGCCAACACGAGGTTATCCTTTAAGAGTTGGAGGACTTGTTGTTGATGTTCGATGTGATGTTCCACTGCCTGAACCTTAGAATTTTCTCTTAAATATGATGTGATGGATGGTGGTTGATACCCATAAAGTGCCATAAATGGGGTCATTTTTGTTGCTGTATGGAAGGAAGTGTTATACCACCATTCAGCAAGAGGCAACCATTTGACCCATTGTGTCTGTTTATCAGATACAAAGCAACGAAGATATCCTTCCAAACATTTGTTTACTATCTCAGTTTGCCCATCAGATTGAGGATGATAAGATGAGCTATGAGCTAACTGAGTACCAAGACAAGAAAATAATTCTGTCCAAAAATTTCCAGTGAAAATGGGATCTCTGTCACTTACAATAATCTTTGGGTTTCCATGTAGCTTTTGAATTGTTTCCATAAATGCAGTAGAAACTGTACTGGCTTTAAATGGATGTGATAATGCACAAAAGTGTGCATACTTGGTAAGTCTGTCAACTACCACCATGATGACACTCTTTCCCTCAGACTTGGGTAAACCTGTGATAAAATCCATTGAAACCTCCTCCCAACGTTGGCTTGGAATGGATAAAGGTTGTAATAGACCCGGTGTCTTAATTGTTTCAACTTTATTTTGTTGGCAAACCAAACATTCCGCCACAAACTTTTGAATATCTGATTTAAGGCCATCCCAAAAAAATTCCTTCTTAACCCTGTGGTAAGTTTTTAAAAATCCTGAGTGCCCTCCTAAGGGAGAAGTGTGCAATTCCATAAGAATCTTTTGTTTTAGCTGGGAATTCTTACAGAGGTATAAGCGATCTTTGTACCATAACGAATCATTTTTCCAGCTAAATGTATCAGACGTACTGGAATCTTGTTGTAACTTTCGAATAAGTGCCCACACTTCTTCGTCATTCTTCCATTCCTCCCTTGCTTCGTTTATCCAATCTGGTTGGATAATAGAAATGGCGCACAACAATGCTTCCACATCCTCATCCTTTCTTGAGAGTGCATCTGCCACCACATTTTGCTTCCCTTTTTTGTAGATGATTTCAAAGTCATAACCCAACATCTTTGTGACCCACTTTTGTTGCTCTTCAGAGGATAATCTTTGTTCTAAAAAGTATTTAAGGCTATCATGATCCGTTTTTACCTTGAAGTGTCTTCCCATTAGGTAGGGTCGCCATTTCTTAAGTGCATGGAGTATTGCCAACATTTCCTTCTCATAAATAGCTTTGCTTAAAAACTTTCCCTTGATTGGACGACTTTCAAAAGCAATGGGTCTTTCATCTTGCATTAGAACAGCACCAATTCCATTTCCTGAAGCATCACATTCCACAATAAAGGTTTTTGTGAAGTCCGGTGTAGCTAAGACCGGTGCTTGGCACATTGCCTCTTTAAGATGTTCAAAGGCCTTTGTTGCTTCCGGAGTCCATGAAAATGCATCTTTCTTCAATAATGTTGTTAGAGGTGCTGCTATTCTCCCATAATTCTTAACAAACTTGCGATAATACCCTGTCAACCCAAGAAATCCTCGCAGATGCTTTATGGATGTGGGGATTTTCCATTCCTTAATGGCTTTAATTTTGCTAGGGTCTACCTTAACTCCTTCATGAGATACAATATGACCCAAATATTCCACCTCCTGGACTCCAAAGAAACATTTGGATCTTTTTGCATATAATTGTTTCTCCTCCAATAGTTGTAGCACCCTGTCAACATGTTCAACATGATCCTTCCAAGACTTGCTGTAGATTAGTATATCATCAAAAAATACTAACACAAATTTTCTAAGGAATGGTTTGAAAATTGAATTCATCAAACCTTGAAATGTTGAAGGTGCATTGGTAAGGCCAAAAGGCATGACCAAAAATTCATAATGACCCTCATGAGTTCTAAATGATGTTTTCGGAATGTCTTCAGTCTTCATTCTGATTTGATGATATCCTGAACGAAGATCCAACTTGGTGAAGTAAATTGATCCATGCAATTCATCCAGTAATTCATCAATGACAGGAATGGGGAACTTATCTTTAATAGTGAGCTTGTTGAGCTCCCTATAATCTGGACACATGCGCCATGATCCATCCTTCTTGTGCACCAATACTACTGGAGTAGAGAAAGAACTTTGACTCGGTTGAATTATACCAGCCTCTAGCATTTCTGCAACCATACGTTCAATTTCACTCTTTTGGACATAGGGATATCTGTACGGCCTGATGTTTGGAGGAACACTTCCTGGAATCAGATGAATAGCATGATCATGATCACGCATAGGTGGGAGACCTTTGGGAGTCTCAAATACCTTGGAATGATTGTCCAGGACTTTTTGGAGATCTGGAGAAATAGATGATTCCGATGTGGAAACATCTAGCGAACATAATTGTGCAATTACACCTCTTTGCTCCTTTTTTAGAAGCTTTGTCATACCATTAGAGCTGATTATCTTTCCTGGTTTCCCTGCAATACCCCTTAATTCAACTTCCTTTCCTTCCATAGAAAATTTGATGAAAAGTTCTTGAAAATTAAAAGCTATTGTACCCAAGGATTGTAGCCATTGGACTCCTAGTACAACATCAGCACCTCCCATTGGAATGGAAAGCATTGGGCTAGTCAATACATATTCTCCCATGGATAGCTTGATATTATGGCACTTTCCAGAGCAATTTATTGTTCCTCCATTTGCAATCATCACTTGACACTCTGGTGCTGGATATAGGAAGCAATTCAATTCTTTTGCTACCTTACAATGAATAAAATTGTGGGTGCTTCCTGAATCAATCAACACTATTACCTTTTTTTCTTGATTTGTCCTTCTATCTTGATGGTTTGAGGAGTGGTAATTCCAGCCAATGCATTACAAGATATGGTCGGATTTATTTGTTCTTCATCTAGGCTTTGTTCCTGGAGTATATCCTCTTCTTTTGACCTTTCTTGCTCCTTTTCTTCTTCCTCTTCACAATCTATGTAGAATAATTTCTTCTCAGCACACTTATGACCTTTAGTGTATTTGCTATCACAACTGTAACAAAGCCCTTTTGCTCTTTTTTCTTCCAATTGTTGTGGTGTCAACCTTATAGGTTGTGGAAGACTAGGGGCAACAACACTTCCGTCTTTATAGTTGTGAGTGGTATGCTTCCTGGTTGCCATAATTTTGCTTTCCATTTTTCTTGCTAACCTGAATGCCTTCTCTAATGAATCAGGTTCCCAAAGGCGAACATCATGTTGGATATTATCCTTTAAAGACCCTATGAACACATCAATCCTATGCTCCTCTGGAATATCTTTTACCCTTATGTTCAATTTTTGGAACTCCTCAATGTGCTCCATTATTGAACCCTTTTGTTTGAGACTTATCAATTGGCTAAAAAAAGTGTTGCTTTTTGTATCCTCATAATGTGCTATCAATTCTTCCGTAAAAATTGCCCAAGTGATAAATTGTTTACGAGAGCAAAGCCATTGATACCATACAAACTGATTTGGTTCCAAATATAAAGTTTCCATACGTACCTTTTGTGTGTTTTGCACATTATTGAGATCGAAGAATTGCTCCATCTGTAATATCCATGTGGCGGGATCCTTGCCATCAAACTTCCTCATATCGATTTTTGGAATATGGTGGGTCTTCGATCCAACATTAGAGTCTATGGAATCATGATTAACATTTCTTTTGTTCACATCATGAGTTTCCTTTACAACCTTTTCACCATTAGTAAGTATTTCTTGTAGAAAATTTGTCAAATCTGTCTTCAAATCTGCCATGTCTGTCTTCAAATCTGTCTTCAAATCTGCCATGTCTCTCTTCAAATCTGTCTTCGAATCATCCATCTTAGCTTCCATGCCCTTTATCTTAGATCCAACTCCATTTATCTTAGATTCCACGCCATTTATCTTAGCTTCTGTTAGCTTTTGTGAGCGTGACATTTGTTGCACTTGTTCTTGTAATTTTGATATATCATGTAGCATTTCTTCCTCTTCTTCATGAGTCATGCTAGAGCTTTCAGGTTCCTTACTAGGTGTTTGCATTTTCTTTCCTCGAGGCATCAGTTACCGATAATAATGCTTTACTATGCCCTTTGAATTCCTTCAAACCCAGCTTACACAAAAATTAAAAAAAAAACTACACACCTTTTTTCACTTTGTAGAAGCCTGATATTGAATCTGATGTATCTCTATAAATTCAGATCCTCCAGTTCTAAAATTGTGGCCTGTAATATCCTTCTGTGTCCTCTTTCCAATGCCACAAGTCTGATCCAAATTGGATTCTCCAAGGAAGAGTTATGCAAAATCTCCCACAGTGACTTGATTATAGACTAGTTCAGTAGAGCGAACTTGTACGACATGCCACGAGTCACTGTTTCAACCTTTGGATCTGAAAAATGCATACAAGAAACTACAGTTCATCCTCTTTCTGTACCTTCTTATGTAACTTCAATCCGATCCCCAAAGAGAAAGTTATGACGATTTTCCCCAGGTCACCAGTTTGGAATGTAATTCAGGAGTCTGCAAAAAGACCAACTTCCTCAGATCATATCTCCACAAATATAGCGCGAAAAGCTCTGAAATTCAGACCCAAGGTTAACGTGATTTCTTCTCAAATGGTTTTTTTTTGCAACTTTTGAAACATCGCAGAAAAAAAGTTATAGCGAAAATTCCACGATGACCTGTTTGGAGCAGCGAAACCCTAGAATCCAAAGCTCTGATACCAAATGTTATGAAACCAGCTCAAGAAAAGATAGAAAAGATAGATCAACGCCTTAGAATTCAGCCTCTTCGAGGGGGAAACCTCCTTTACATTACATAAATGAACAATTCTTGGATGATTCAAATGACAAAACCTCCTTTCTATATATAGGAGTCTAAGGAGTCACAATATAATCCAGCCAACTTAACAATAATAATATAAAGCCACAAAAATAACAATAGAGGGATTCTATGGGGCACAGTAATAACAATATGGGGGAAATAGGGGCACAACAATATTAATAAGGGGTATAACTACAATAGTAATGGGGTAATCACTAGTATTATAGGGACCCAACAGCCTTCAAGTTCCTTGGATGGTGGTATTCCAGAGGAGGCATGGACAGGTAAAAAGGTAAACTACTCTTTTTTAAATACTTTTCGTTGTGAAGCCTTTGTCCACACTAATAAAGAAATAGAACAAATCTTGAGGAAAAATCAAAGAAATGTACCTTTATTGGGTATGGTGTTAATGATTTTGGTTATCACTTTTATGATTATGAAAAACACAAAATCATTAGGAGTAGAGATGTCATATTCAATGAAAAGGTTTTGTATAAGGATCAACTACAGGAAAAGAAACAGGAAAACGAAAACAAAGAATACATAGTGCTTGAAAAGATCACAGAGAAAGTGATGGTGCCTAAAAATCATAATGATCAACATCTAGAACAACAACCACAACAACAACAAGCACCTCAAACACCTAAAAGTGGTGTTAGAAGATCTACCCGAATAAGTAGACCCCTTGAATGATACTCTCCTTCATTATATTGTGTACTGTTGACTAATTCTGGTGAACCAAAATGTTATGAAGAATCAGTGCAAGTAGAAACCAGGAAGAAGTGGGAGCAAGGCATGAAAGAAGAGATGGACTCCTTAGCACATAACCAGACTTGGGACTTAGTCAGGTTGCCTGTAGGTAAAACAACATTGCAGAATAAATTGGTTTACAAGTTGAAGGAAGAAGATGGAGGTAGAAATAGGTATAAAGTTAAACTTGTGGTGAAATGGTTTGCACAAAAAAAGGGTATAGACTTTAATGAGATATTTTCTCCTGTTGTTAAAATGAATTCAATCAAAACTATTTTAAGTCTAGTAGCAGTTGAAGATCTGCATCTTGAGCAGTTAGATGTAAAGACAACCTTTCTCCATGGGGATTTGGAGGAAGAGATATATATGTAGCTACCACAAGGATATGAGGTAAAAGGGAAGGAGAAACAAGTGTGCAGTTTGAAGAAGAGCTTGTATGGCCTAAAATAGGCTCCAAGGCAATGGTATCTAAAATTTGACAGTTTTATGTCTGAATAAGGTTATACTAGATGTCACTCTGATCATTGTGTTTATATCAAAAGGAAAAATGATGGCAGCTATATTATATTGTTAATGTATGTAGATGACATGCTTGTTGCAGGTTATAACATGCAAGAAATAAATGTGCTCAAAAGAAAATTGGCGAACTCATTTGCAATGAATGATTTGGGTGTTGCAAAACAAATCCTTGGTATGAGAATAACTAGAGTCAGGAAGAATCGCAAATTAACCTTGTCTCAAAGTGAGTACATAGAAAAGGTGTTGAAAAGGTTTAATATGCAGAATGCAAAACCAGTAAGTATACCTTTGGCTAGCCATTTCAGCTTAAGTAAGGAGGAGTGTCCCAAAACTCAGGAAGAAATGGCTCATATGTCTAAAGTTCCATATGCATCAATAGTTGGAAGCTTAATGTATGCAATGGTCTACACAAGGCCTGATATTGTACATGCAGTGGGAGTTGTAAGCAAGTACATGAAAAATCTAGGAAAATAACATTGGATGGCAGTGAAGTGGATTCTCAGGTATTTGAGAGGTACCACAAATCAAGCATTATGCTTTGGTGGTTCAAACATTTCTCTACAGGGATATGTTGATGCAGATATGGCAGGTGATAGAGATAACAGAAGGAGCACAACAGGGTATGTGTTTACTGTAGGTGGAATAGCTGACAGTTGGGTCTCAAACCTACAAAGTGTTGTTGCACTCTCAACAACAGAAGTAGAGTATGTTGCTACTACAAAGGCTAGTAAAGAAATGATTTGGTTACAAAGGTTTCTAGATGAATTGGGTAAGAAGCAAGAGTTGGGCAGATTATACAGTGATAGCCAGAGTACCATACATCTTGCAAAGAACTCTACATTTCATTCCAAGACTAAACATATACAACTCAAGTACCATATCATACGGTCAGCGTTGGAAGATGGAGAGTTGAAGCTGGACAAGATACACACTACCCAGAATCCTGCAGATATGTTAACAAAAGTTGTAACCAGGGAGAAACTAAGAATCTGCTCAGTTTCAATTGGTCTTCAAGCATGATGAAGAAGATGAGAAACATCTAGGTCCAAACTAGAATCATTGTCCAACAAATGAAGCAATGGTGGAGTTGCTATAATCAGTTTCCAAGTGGGAGATTGTTGGGTGTGGAGCCTAATTATATTCTGTATTCAAAGGTATTACCGCATTAGACCCCAGTTTGTAATGGGGCGGCAATGCTGCCTGTAAAATATTCATTGCAGGGGGGGTCTAAGGGGGGCGTTTGTGACCTTTGGGATCCCCCCCTAGTGGGGGGATCGGGGGCAATGCCCCCGAAGCTAAAAATAGATGTAAAATTACCTTGTAAAATGTTGTAATTTCGTAGTCAATCTGGGTCATTCATTAGGTAGAGATCTGATGGTAGAAGTTATGTTTAATTTAGGGTTTTTTGCCCTAAAAGGCAACCCCTCGCTATATATGAGGGAATTTTATTGCGTCTATGTAAATCAGTATTCTAAGTGAGGAAGAGAGAGGAGATTGAGAGAAAAAAGGGAATTACAGCAGATCTACTATAGGTTGTATCTCTTCAATTTACTTGATAATATAAAAGGAAGGATTGGTTGTTTCTCTATGGACATGGACCAAACTGGGTGAACCACGTATATTTATATCTATCTTGTTTTATGCGTTTTATATGTTTATATTTCTGCAATATTTTATGTGTTCCATTGCTCTGTAATATATAATTTTCTAACCTAAATTTGAAAATATCATTGAGAACTTGTCCTTTCAAGCTCGTTAATTCTGAAAGTGACTAGAGTCATCTTTCATCCTTTTCTCGACTCTCAAAACATGAAAAGGTAAATTTTTGTTTCAGTTCTTTAAAATTAACTTCTTGCAAAATATTCTTGGTAAAAGTTATCTTCCTTAGTAATTCTTTAGGGTCAATTTCAATGGTAGCATTTACAGAGTCCACCAATCAAGGATTCCCCGCGGATGGGAATCCTGGTCCTTTTCCTTCTTTTGGAAATGTTGGTGCTCCTTATATGGCAATGTTGTCCCTTCTTGGGTTAACCATCATTTTACCTGTCTGGTTGTTTTTTACCTTTGTGATCCAGAGTGTTCTGAGTCCTGTCCAAATGTCTCATTCATTCGAATCACATCAAGATGATTCTAAGGTTGACCCCTTGCCTTCTTCCCCCATTCATTCACCTTCCTCTTCTACTTCACCTTCTGAAAGTTTGAAATCCAGTAACCAGGAGGCTAAGGAGAAGAAGGTGACAAAGAAGAAGAAGTCAGATAAGTGAGAGGCCAACCATACAATTGTTACTCCAAATGCACCTCCCGTAGAAAAACCTTCTGATTCCCTTGCAAGCTATGTAAGGGTGACCATCTCCTTCGAGACTATCCTAGCATTCCTAGAGGCTTAGAGGTATGGTCTCAAAACCTGGATCAACCATCCCCATCGACCTCTGGAGATCATGTTGATGGTGTACCCTCGGTTAGCGATGGTAAGAAGAAGGGAAATATTAGACTCCCCTATAGGTTATGTGAACGAGAGCATCTTCTTCACCTTTGTCCTCTTATGGATAAAGCTTCCAAAGTTTTTGAAATCGTTGCAACTCCTCAACCCCAACTTCCTATTGATTATTAGAGGCTTTCTTCTGACCCTCTCCTGGTTGGTAAAAAGATTGACTTGGATTCATCTCTTGCCCATCTTGCTCTTCCTAAGTGAGACTCTCTAGTGTCTATTCCCGACCAACCATTGGTCGAAAAGAGTGTCGACTTGGTTCCACCACCAGTTGTTCACTCTATTCTCGAAGAGAGTAGTGATCATACTTCTCATGTTCTTCTTGTCTCCTCAAATTCTCATGAATCAAAGAGTGACCCTCTCATCCCAGTTGTTTAGGAGAGTCCTTCTCCTTCTCCTACAGAGCATGGAGGAAATCATATGATACCCCCACCAAGTAGTTTTGTCATCTCTTTCAATTGGAGTCACTTGATTTCTTTTCGCCTCCCATCTTGTGTGCCTTTCCAGATCATAGTACAAGCCTATAATATGGTAGTATCTGGCACCATATTAGATGAAGTTTCATTAGTTAGCATCATGTCTTATACTACTTGGCAAGCTTTGGGCTCCCCACAACTTGTGCCTGTCACCCAAAATTTGTTGGCTTTCAACGGAGGAACTAGTCAACCCTTAGGGATCCTTCTGAAGTTGCCTATTACTTTGGGAGGAAATATCATCTATATAGACGTGATGGTAGTCCAAGGTCCCTTAGATTTCAATCTTCTCCTTGGATGCGACTATGTTTATATCATGGGAGATCTTGTTTCTTCGCTTTTCCGTGTGGTTTGTTTTCCACACGAAGGGAGAATAGTGACCATTGATCAAATGTCGTTCATTGGTCACCAAGCACCTCCTTTGTAACCATCGTCCCCTATCAGCTCTTGTTTGCAAGTAGTACCTTTCCTGCCATAGGTCAATTATGTGGCTACTCGTTCTGTCTCCGCATCTGCTAATGATCACATAAATTGTAGTACATTATGTACTGGGGGCATTGGAACCTGATCTGTCTTTGGTACCAAATGACATGTATTCCTCCCAAAGCATGGTTCTTCTGTCTAGTGAAGGCCTCTTGGGATCCATTTTCTCTTATCGTCCATGATCAGATTCCGAGGATAGTTTGCTCCTGTGTCAACCTCGTTAAAAAATGAAACAAAGGGTGTGAGCATAGTTCTTTGTCTTATGTCAAGCTCGTTAAAAAATGAAACAAGGGTCTCAAGGATAGTTCTTTTCCTATGTCAACCTCGTTAAAAAATGAAGCAACTCCCTTTTCCAAATCGAGTCTTTGATTAAGATCTCGTAAAATCCCAGTCGAGTCTTTCCAAGATCTCAAAAGTGAACCTTCATTTCATTCACCTAGTTGAATGAAATGAAGCTTGGGGGGCATGTACCTTGAATTGAGTCATTATGCTGGGGGCATGTAAACTTATAGCAAGCATAGTTTTTCATTTCAAGCTTGTGTAAACATGAAACCGAATCCAAGCAGAGTTCTCCATGGTTCAAGCTTGTGTAACAATGAATCCATGCCCAATTTACATCTCGTGATTGTCGTTTTTATCAACTAATTTCTACCAGATGAGCCTTGGTTATTTCGTTCCATCGCCACCATCTCTTTTGCCAATCATATGCTTTCACTTGGTTGTTCTTCCTTTCCTGAGGAACTGAAGTGATGAGTGGTTTGATTAGCCAGCCTCTTGACCATTACATGTTTAGAGTAGTTCCATCATTGTCGGAACCAGTTGCTACCCTTTATACCACTCATTCCTCCAGGACAAGTCATCTTTAAGCTCTTTTTTGACTCGTAAAAAATGAAAATATCGTCGATTATTTTTCCCTTTTGACTCATAAAAGAGAATGAAATGGGGGGTCCGCTTTCAAGCTCTTTTCTAACCCTTTAAAAATGAAAAGATAGTCAATCCTTTGTCGTTTTGAACTCATTAACGGATGTGAAACACCATGTGCCCAATATACATTTACCCCTTTTTTGGGCTAGAATGCACTATTTACAAAAAATGTACTCCTTGACTGAAATAGTCAAGTTGTTCTCTCAAGTATTGTTTTCTAACTTTTCGGGCTTGAGAGACACAAATGTACAAAAAGGGACCATGTGGAGTTTTCTTTTCTGTGTCTTTTTCAAACTCTCTAAACATGAAAAGGATACCAAGTTACAGCTTTGTCGGACTCATTAAAATATTAAACGACATTGGATTCGTCACCATGACGATCACAAGCTTTTCCTTCCTAGGGCTCGTTAAACTTACTAGGTCAGATTCATTTGAAGGATGAACTTACAGTGCAAGCATATGCTATCCCCTTCAAGCTTGCGATTAAAAGTAATTGGGGTACCTACTAGAAATGATGGGGGGGAATTTGGAAATTTAATCAGTTGTGTCAACAACTCACTCTTGAACATGACACTTTCTGCTTCGTGTCGGGTTGGGATATCCTCCTTTTTATCGTTGACCTTCCTGGGTTGGGCCATTCATTTTTTCTTTCCATTTTGATCTCTGCCACGTCATCATGACCACCGATCCTATGGATCCAAAAGCTGCCAAACTTCCAGTCGTGTCGCCGATATGTTCAAGAGTTGTCCTTCTGTAGTTACATTTACCTCTGATTCTCTGTATCATCCAAAATCATTTTGCATCCTTTCGTCTCGTGTCGATGATGTGGGAAACATTATGGCCCTCCTTCGACATAGTCATTTCCCATCGACTTAAACTCATTATCTGAGAAGTTGACTGAGAGGCCCCCTTATAGTACCTTAGAGCTTGCATGCCCTAATGGAAAGTTCTTCACACTCGATGACAAGTTCACATCATTAGCTTTTGATCGAGTGATTTCACGAGTGTTCGAATTCAGTTCCTCTATTCACATTCTGTGGATTGTGTTGATAGTAGCTTGAGGACCATTTTCATTATTGGTGGTTTCTCTAGCAGTTGTTAACAATTTACATCATTGATTGGTAATCAAGCAACTTTCTAGCATGTTCGACGTCAACACATCTATTCACATGTTAGAATTTGTACCTTGATTGGGTCGTTTTGGAGCGCAAGACCCTGGGCTCAGATTACAAAAATTCCAAGTTGCGAAGTGATGCGACATGGTTATGTTGATATACATGTCTCTTCTAGATGGATGGCTATGACCATACCATGAGTTATCATATGTGACCCTTCTCATTATTGGATGGCTACAACCATACCTAGGTTTCATTATGATCCTCTTTAACGAATGGTTACACCCATACCTGGATCCATTTACATGATCATTCTTTGGATGGCTGCATCCATGCCATGATTCATGTATCATTTGAAAGAGTTCTCAGTTATGTATATGTATTCGTACTTGCTTGTAGGTTTTCCGATGGCAAACTATGGTTCCCCGCACTGATTCATAAAGCATTTCATCCCTCACTCTAGTTTGGCCTTCGCGCTTTAGGGGGGAAATGTTACATAGCATTTTGTCACTGTCCCTGTACTCCCCATTCCTTGATCCTGGAGGACCTCTATAGTGAACCCTACATGCTTACCCTTCATGAAGAAACTCCCATTGTGTCCCTCTTCATGAGCAGAGCAATTCCCTTTTGCACCATTTCCCCAAAAACTTTTGTTTTTCCCAGTTTACAAGGCCAGCGCTAATGGCCTTTGTCCTCCTCACGCTGATATGTAGGGACTAGCACTGTCCCTAGCACCAATTGGTGCAACTGAGCTTTGTTCTAGTTGTGCCAGTCCTCTTATGGAAAGTTTTTTAAATAAAGAGCCAAAGCTTCCAGCTCTAGAAGCTTCGAAACGGAAGTTTGGTAAATGGTTTGGCCGGATGGGGTCAAGGATGTTAGTTTGGGATGCTTTCCACTATAACGATGGAACTACCTCAAGGGATAAGACCTTCTCCCATGAGAAGAGGATCCATCTCCCATTCATTCATCCTATATAAACTTCCCTTTTTCCCAAGCACAAGCTAGTGTTGGAGTGTTAGTGTTGAGTGTTAATGTTGGTGTGCTAGTGCTATTTTGGTTTGGAGTAAACAACAAGCTATGCATAGTTGTAGCTGTCTAGTTGTGTGAGGTAGAAGTGTGATTTGGTTTGGAGTGAAGCCTAAAGGGAAGAGCCTTAAAACTATTGTTGTTGAGGCCATCATGGAATGCTAGCAGAAGTGTGTGAGAACCTGGTCTTGTCAAAGAAGAACGGAAACATCATGACAATGGTTGTAATCTCTTCTTGATTCAATATATATGCAACTATCAATCGATCGATTTCCTACATGATTTGTTATCTTACATATTCATGGCTTAATGTTTCTTGAATTGTTAAGTAGGTTGAATTACAATTTGTCTATTATCACGATTGTTGTTTGTTGTTGTTTACTTGTTTCTGGTGTTTGAAGAAGGAAGCATGAGATATCTAGAGTGAGCAAGAAAGGACATCATCAAATGAGATAATCGTACTAAGAGGTAGGCCCTCTTAATTGTTTCTAACCTAAGGAAATCTTCCATAGAATGTACTTGTTGTGGCTAGACCCATTATTGGGCTAGAGGAATTTGTTTGTGTCCGCACTTATAATTTTACTTCACCATAACATTAGTCAGCTAAGAAAATCCCTACACTACTAGCCCTTTCAGCATCAGTCCACAGAGCGTGGACCAAAGTCTCACCTGAAGCAATATGGGGGGATGCCAGAACCAATTTTCCACACCCTCAGATGGTTGTGATGTCGATTTTATACCTTAAACCCTTCCTTCACATAGATCGATAAGCCTTTAGGGCTTATCGATGTAATTTCTTTTCCATCTCTTAGAACCCTCATGAAGGTAGATGATCATCCTTCACGCAACCCTAAACAGTGATTCAAGCCTTTACGCGCCTTTGTAAATATGATACTGTATAAATTCCCAAATTATCTCAAGTGTTCGTCACATTTACCATGAAGTTAAGATTATCTTTGTGTAAACATATATCATTATTTGCGTTCATATAACAGATAAAACATATACATTCGCACATCAGATTAGCATTATAACATAAACCAAAAACTTAACATAACATAATCACATGCGATCCACAAAGGAAAAATACACAATAATTTCATAATACTTGTCTTTATTGATGATTCAGATTTCCAATATAGACTCTATCCACCCTGTGCACACATCTACAAGGGTCCGCACACTCAGCTACGAACTTCTACCCTAGGTCTCTACGCACTCAGCTGCAGAGCCTCTTCCTACGCTAATACTCTCACTCTTCGCTCTTTACAAACTCATCAAGCACTTCTATTTCACTGACTTCTTCCTCTTCTCTTAGTCTCCTCTAAGATCTCCTTTTTATGCAATCCCATGGTCCGTGGACCATGCGCAGATCTCTAAAACCAACACACCCTATCTAGACTAAGGGTGGAAAACGCTTTTTGACTCTTGATATCTTCGCACTTCGTGACCACAAAATGTGGAGACTTTACATTTCTTTATAAAAACTTTGGGCCTTTTGCCCCAAAACTTGGGTTTCTAACCCCAAAATTAACCCCCAGGGGACCCATTCCCAACAGGCTCCCAACTCAAACATGGTGACTCGCTCTAGAGTCACTCTACTGGTGTGGATATCTTTCCACGAAAACCTCCCAGCTCAAATTGGAAAACAGCTACTGCGGCGGCGCATGTGTTGTCGCCTGCTTCATCTCTTCAACCAACTACTCTGTCGCTGGCCCTATGTCTAACTTAATCTTCTGCTGAGTCTCCTGCAGACTAGCTAGCTTGCCTTCAATAATGGCCATGATTAAGTAGTCCTCATCCAACCAAGGCTTCAAGCGAGCCTTCAACATGACTTCCTTGTGCTGAGCTGCATCTACCTTCTCTTTCAACACCTTAGCCTCTTGCAGCTTAGCTAACCTCTACGTGATGGCAACAGTGTGTGCTTTTGATTTGACTTCATCATAGTGTTGTTGCAGCTCCCATGCTTCTATTTCTAGCTATTGTATAGTAGGATCTTCTTGCAGGCAGGTGACTACCTCGAGTGACTACTCAAAGAGCGTGGTACAGTCCTTCATTGTGCTCTCTACTGCTGCTACCGCATCTTTCACAGCGGTCTCACGCTGCTCTCTGATCTCTGGCGGAGTCAAAGACTAGGCCTTCAACTAAAACTCAGCACTTTTGAGGCTCGTCTCCAACTGAACCTTTGCCAATTCAGTTCATGCGTCACGCACTCCAGTAGCGAGCTATCGAACCCTCACATCTACCAGCTTAGCCTCAGAAATTCCCAACTCTAGGATAGTCCTCCATGCCTTAGCCACAACTGTGGAAATGCACTGGTTCTTGTCTGTAAAATATTTTTCAAGGTTAAGGGCAGAGTCTCTCTGCATAGTTAGCTAGGAATTTTTTACCTTCTGGTCGTTGATCACCTGCAATGCACACTATTCAGGAGCTCGAAGTTCTGCAATCACACTGTCCTACAAAAGGTGAAGCGCCTCATTAGGCAATGCAGCCAGGTTGAGTCCAACTCTCTCGAGGGCACTGATAGCGGGTCTGTTAGCTTCAGTCTCTATTGTCAGTTCTCCATCCAGTAGCACTATTGCTCGAGGATCCCTTGTGCGCAGCATCCCTGTGGCTTCTGAAGTGCCAGGCGACAAATTGGTTGACACTGCGTTGATTTGTATCTATGATGCGTGGATCTGCAGCTCACGTAGACCCGTATGTATAGCACCCAATGTCTATTGTTGTTGCTGCTTGAACTACTGCAGCAGTTCCGTAGTGGCATCCTGCATTATATCACCTATGTTGTTTAAGTCCCCCTCTGTTAGAGTGATCGGGTCTAGAGATGTCTTTCTAGCCTTGGACTTCTTCTACAGCCCTACTTTCTCTGGGTTTCTAGTGCACTTGATGCCGAACAGAGGTGTCTCTTGGTCCGCTCCTCCCTGCTCCATCTAATCATCTTCTTCCTTGGTCTCCGAGGAAGGCGACTTCTGACTCTGGTCAAAGCCACTCTCCCCTTCGCCTGCCTGTCAACTTGATGGCTACGCAGCAGCACACTCTACCTTGGCCTTGTCGTCGGCCTCCTTTATCCTCTTCGTAGCTAGTTGTTCCATCTCCAGCTTGGCTTCTTCCTTCTTCCGCTGCACAGCGGTCTTGCTGGATCCCACTGTCGAGTCTGTGGCATTATGCCAATCTACCAGCCAACAGTCAAGGAGTACTACAATTACATCATCTATGGCCAAGTATGGTAGGTCGTGCCACTTCTACTCAAGGTCCTTCCATGCTCGTATTGAGACATGGTGGAAGTCAACCTTGAATTCCACGTAATCCTACAACTTCTCAAAATTTTTAGGTGTCAACCGTGACTTGTGGTAGATGGCCATATGGTTGCTCATTTCCATCAAGATCCAGAAGATATTGCTTTCCTTTATCCATTGAGGATCCTTTGTCACCCACAGTGAAGAGAACTTCGCTGCCTCTGGTAGGTCTAGCGCGACCTAAGGAAACTGGCTATCTTCAGGTAGCTCCCACACAACCAACACTATGGACAGCAATAACCATGCATAGAGGAAAGTCTTACTGTGATCTTGTGCCTCACGGGAATTCGTGAGGAAATCACTGTAGAGGTAGAGCCCAGTTAAATTGAACTCCCTCTGTGCACTGGGCCGCCAAAGCTATCACTAGTGCCAACAATTCATCTATGAGACACTTCCACATGACCTTCTGTGCCAAGATTTGCATCGGCACTTTGACCGTAGGGTTAGAGATACTCGAAATGGCATAGCTATGTGGCTTCTTTATGAGCTTGAATTTTTCTTTCATTGCCTTGGCAAGCACATACTTGCCAGCCTTTCTGCCAAACGCCATGGCTGGATTTTCTCCTATGTACGATAGTCACGTGATCCTATGGATCAACATGTTAGTGATGGGTATCAACTCCTCCAGCCACAGACACCCATCGTGTACCAAGCACACCAGCTGCTTGATCACTACCATCGTGATAGGTGCATAGTTGTAATGTGACACCCATAGTAGGTTTAGCAGGCCTACATTGTCCACGCCTTTCAGCCACTTCCTCGGCTCTAAAGAGGTCACTCCAATATATTTGTGGAAGACATGGTGCATGAGTTGCTCTATCGCTAGATAAGGGAAGCACTCCGTGTCAGCTAAGTCCCAGTCTTCCAACTTCAAAAGGGCGACACGCCCAAGCGCGGTCCCTCAAAAAAAATTTGGTCCAGTAGGAGGGGTGTGTGCAGAGTGACCTTACTCTCATCAATATCTTTGGGCACCTTTGTCTTGCCCCTGTGTAGAGGAATCTATTCAAGCATCTTAGAGATGGGGTCTACCCCCTCAATTTCAACAACCTTCATTTGCACTGCAATATCCTCATCATCCATGGGGATTTCTTTGGCCTCTTCTTCCAGCTCTAGGTCAATCATTTTGGCCTTTTCTTGTGTGGTGGGTTTTCCCAAGTGTGGGTGCTTCCTAGGTGATGCACACACCGGCGGCTGCATTTTCTGCTTGTCCTTCTTCAGTTTTGGACCCTCTTGGGTCGGCGTAGGTGTTGGATTATTGGGGCCTGACCCAGGTTTAGAATTAAGTTAGCCAAACAAATCCCGGTACTACTGGCCCTTTCGGTAATAGTCCGTGGAGCGCAGACTGAGGTCTCACCCAAAGTAGTATGGGAGGGTGCTAGAACTAGGTTTCTGCACCCTGGAGATGTCTGGTGAGTTCAAGTGGTCCGCGGTTCAACCTTGCACACAAATCACTTCACACGCTTTCCCTTACCTCGCAACCTGATATACTGCCTTCGTGCAGCCCTACTTGGGGGCCGAATGCTATGCTTCTGTGTTATTACCCAAGTCCTTACTAGTATTCCAATGTTAGTTGAATATTTTAGCCTCCTTGCTTGCTTTAAGTTATACTTAACAATATAAACTATTCATATAGGTGCGCGGAGTAAATAAAAATTATATTTGTAAATTACATTAATCATTCATTAACTCGAGAACAAATACACAATTTGATAACAAGGTTTTCTTTATTAATTCCTTCCTCGGTTACAGACTCGACTCCGCCTTGTACACTTAGCTGTAGGGGTCCATGCACTCAGCTGCGGACTACTAGGCCTCTGCGCACTTAGCTGCAAGGCCTTCTCCTACTCTATGACCCAAAGACACACTTAGTGTAGAATTTCTCACTATAGATCACCTGATAATGCAATATACTAAAGAAAACTACTTGATCTACTTATACAAACAAACTTGCAGAAGATTAATTGATTTTGAGCAAGATAAAATAGAACACATATCACAGAGAATAAGAAATCAATCACACATCAACACAGAAGAATACTCTAGGGAAAGCCTCAACTAAAAACCCCGATCTCTGTATTATCATACAAGTGGAAATATCTCAGGATTACATAAAGCTTTAGCTCATAAGCTATCCAGCTCTCAGTACAATCCCTCACTGCTGCTCATAGATAGAATAGACAACACATATGCCTTCCTTTAGTCCTCCAAGCCTCCTATTTCCTTGCGTAGTTTCTCTTGGGTCCTCCAGATGCAACCTGTGTGATTCTCACCTCACACACAACACTGACCTCTGAAATAACTTCGCAATCCTGAAGGAGATAATTCCTTCTGCATGGATGAGTTTCCTATATAGGAAAATCCTCCAACTGATAGTACACTATCCCTTCATATGATCTCAACTGGGTCTCTGACTAAAATTACATGCATGAGTTATTTATGAGAGAATATTCAATTATCTGAAGTGCAGTAGTTACATGCATGCATGCATTAACTAACTAAACTCATAATCAGTTCCAAAAACTATTGGAACTAATCTAATTGGACTTAACTCAGTTAACTGAGCTAAATAATTACAACTCAAAGTACAACTCATCCTAATCTCCTTAATCAAGGGATAACTTCCTCAATCAAAGGGGAAATTGTTGCATGTCTTCACATAGACTTCATGTTTGATTTTCTCCAACTAATTAACTCAAGATGAATTAATTAATTATTTTTCAAACAACTGCTAAAATCAAATTCGAATTTTAATTCTCAATTTTAGTTCAGGGACTAACTAAAATTGGAATGTATCCTGAAATGCTATTTATGGCAATGCTATTTTTAGAATTTCTATTTCATCATTCCATGTTGCTATTTCCAATACTGGTACCTGAGATGCTATTTATAACAATTCTATTTATAGCATTTCTATTTTTAGCACTTCTTGTTCCTATTTTCAACACTCCCTTTCAACAAGAAAGGCATTCAACTCGAATCCGATCTTGAACCTTTGGAATGTTCTGCATGCAACACTTCTCCCTAGTGTTGTTGCTCCAGCGTCTCTAGAAAGAAAAAAATATCCAACCTAAATCAAAATGATGCCTCTGTCATCAAAGTCTCTGACTGCTATTGCCTTTGTCGACTGAAAAACTCTGCACCTCTGTGATCTTCAGTATCTGACTGCTCTAGACTCTATCACTTTGATCTCTGACTACATCAATCACACTGATTCCTCCAAATGCATCCATGCTACTGCTGGTCCTGTCTCCCGGCACTGCATCTGCACTGCACCTCCTCTCATCATGTTGCATCGTGTTGCCCACTCCTGTACTGCAACTCAGTTACTGAGAAGTAAGTAACTGATCTCCCAACTGACCTGCCTGTTGGGCTAGAAACACCCTCTGATGTTGAAGCTCCCTTTGCCACTAACAAGTGCTCCCCCTGTGACCTCTGCACTGCTACAACAACTCCTTGCATCTTGCACCATTGCACACCTCTCTGTGCCATCCTACACTGGTGCAACACTCCCGTGCCTCTCACATTACTGCAACCTACTAACTCTACGTTGTCTTGGGACTCCTGCACTGTAGCTCTCTCTGCCACTCCATCTGCATTCATCTCTACCCACTTAGCCAGTCCTACTACTCCTCATCGAGGCTCCCGTAGCAAGGTATAATCAAAGAGGCTGGGTACCTCAAGGAACCTGCCCCTATTTCAGCCTTCTTGGGACTATCACTTCACATCGCCCCACCTCCCACCTAGAGGTATGGCTGCATGTGATCCCTCTACCCACTTGGCTCGAAATTTCCCCCTACTGGAGGTCTCAACAAGAGTGGATGCTTCCACTTGGTCTCCTCTCAGCTTCTCCAGTTGTGGCTCCTCCACAACATCCTAAAGCTGCTTCACCAATTGTGGCTCCTCCACAACCCCCTAAAGCTACTTCACCAATTGTGGCTCCTTCACAATTGTCTGAGACTTCTTCTAGCGCTGCATGTTAAGAGGTAATGTACTCTCCCTCTCAACCAACAAGTCTCCAATAGTTGCCTTGCTCCTCAAGGCTTTGCATGCATCTTGAACCTCAAGAGCATACAGGTTCTTGACTCGTGAACCGATCTGCTTCACCTATCTTGTGGTGATGTGTCTAAGGAAAACCTTTCCGTTACTGAAGACTACATCATAGCCTTTGTCCTCCAGCATCGTGATCGATACCAAGTTCTTTTTCAGTCTTGGCACATACTTCACATCTTTCAAGGTAATGTGAGCTCCATGCTCCCTCTGAAAAGAAACTGTGCCCACTCCTAAAACACTATACTTTTCATCATTACCCATCTCTATGAGTATCTTAAGGTCTTTCTCCTCAAAGGTACTAAAAAGACTCTTATCGTTGGTCATGTGGAATGAGGCTCCACTGTCAAGAAACCAACCACAACCCATCATCGATGAAACCATGCATGCGATGAGGGTAAAATCCAATTCGAACTGAGAGGCCAATGCCTCACCTTTAGATCCTTCCTTGGATCCCTTCTTGGATTTCTTCTTGGATGCCTTCCCTTTCCCTTTCCCTGCTTTACTCGCTAAGGCTAGATTTTCTTCATCATCTTGATTTGATGAAGATCCATCTCTGGTGCTTCTTCTTATCTCCTCTTGCATCAGATCTGACCAAAGTCGTCCCCAATCTAGCAATTTCTCTCTTCCATTTACCAAGTCTTGGTAGCTATGCTAGCTCTTAGGAAGACCAAGGATAGCAAGACTCACCATGTCATCAGTGGTTGTCGTGATCCCTACACTTCCAATCTCATCCCTGCAGGTGGTGAGCTTGTTAAGATATGTAGAGATCGTGTTGCCCTTTTCACACTTGATTTTCCAAAGCTTGTCTTTCAGCGCCAGCTTCCTCTGATCGTTGTTGTTGTGATATAGATCTTTCAATTTTTTCCACATTGAAAATGGTGTCTCCTTCCCATGGAGACTCGAGACTATGTGGTCTCAAACTCCCTCCATGATCTGATATGACCAAATACTAAACACTGATGTAGAATTGATTAGCCATTAATGAGTTGAATGTTAACTAAAAGCATGGAAATCGAGGTAAACTGCTTGAACAGAACACTTTACGATAGCTGATAAACCATAATTAAGATGCAAAACAGAACTAAAAATGGTGAAAACACAGTTATACCAGACAATAATATTGATTATGGAGTTCATCCCTGATGGACTATGTCTCTGGGTTTGCTTTCAAGATGGGCGATCATTTTATTTGGAATGAGAAGAAGAAGTTGATTACACAGAGATTTGGATAGACTAAACTTACACACAGGAAATTCTTACCTCTATCATTAGATAGCTCTCTGAGCTAGCTTTCCAACGCTGCTTACGATTTCCAAATCAAACTTCGGATGCTCCCGAAACACTAAAAACAAAATCGCCTCTATCCCTCTAGAACCTGCATACAAAAGCTGAAAACCACTCTCCTTTCCTGCATGGGAAAAACTACCACTTAAAGGACTGTAAGTACATTGAAACCTCTTGCTATCCATATTTAGAATGAATGAGCCGAATTGAAGGGTTTAATTAGGGTTTACTAGTTGAGTTTTAATGTCATATTGTGACATTCACCATATAAGATTTAATTTGTTTTTAAAAAAAACCCACAAAAGACTTTTGGATAGCCCAAAACCATTAGCTGGTAGCTAACCAGGTGGAGGAAGTGCTAACAGCACATGTGACTATTGTACAAACCATGGTTAGAGCTCTGACAGTTTCGGCAATTGTTCGTCGATTGCGCCGTTTACCATTCTGTTTACATGGCAAAGGTTGCTCCAATGTGGTTTAATTAACAGTTTTAGGTGGCGGTAAACTCCAAACTACCAGCACATACCCTTATGGCTTTATAACCACGATTTCACATGTCATGTCGTTCCGATGTGTTCTCCATCCCGACGGTTAGGACCTGGCGGTCATGCTAACCCGACGACTTACTTAACCTTCGCTCACATGCCCATGGTCTCGCTGCGGTATCCTCCATGATTAGGGACTGTTTATTAAAGTTTTGTATTGTATTACAATATATAACAATGGATGAGAGTTAGGTTTAAACATAGGTTTAGGATTAATGTGTTCTAATGTATTAATACATAGTTTTTGAATGCCATGGTTGTTGTTTTTAGGATTATGCTTTTAGAATTAGGTTTATATTAGGGTTTAGTGCATGGATTTGGATAGGTAATGGTGTTTTAGCATAGGGTTTAGGTCTTAGATGTAGGATTAGGGTTTTAGGTCTAGAATTTAAAAACCCTTTTACAATCTTTCATCACAATGTGATGTAAAACCACATGCAACGACAAAACCCTGCACACATCGTCGACTCTAGCTATCTTTGCAATGACAACCTTGACAACGAACTTATGCCTCGGATGAAACCTTTGTCGACACATTAAACCTCTGCCACAGACGACACAATGATGTCGACACCAACCCTATTTGTCGAAAAAAAAACACATGTCGTCGACCAAACCCCGGGGAACTGTCGATGAACTCAAGTTGACAACCAAGTGCTAAACCATCTTCTCTGAATGCCATGAAAACCTATGAATATTACCTAAACAACCTGATCATAACTAACACTGTCAAAACTAAATGAAACCCATGAACACTGATGACCGCACTTTGAACACTTATTCAATTGGATTAACAGATCCTCCTGGATCATTCCTCTCCACTTGAAAGCTTTTGGACCAAAAAAGTTTGACTAATTAAATAGATGATGAGGGTAGAACTCCCTCTCTTTCCACCTTGATCTGAGATGTACCAATACATTCGATCAATCACCTGCACGTGATGACCTTGACGATGCTAACCATGATACCTTTTGATTTGGTGACCTATTTCTTCCGTCCACCGTATTAACAACTTGCGACGATGGGCAAACAACCTGTTATCAACATGGCAATTGAATTCTTTCCATGAAGAATCATGAGTTAGTGATTCAAAAACATCTTTGAAAACAGTATTTGTAGAAATTTGTTCAATACATCTTATGGGTATTAACAATCTACTTTCCGAAATAACTGAAATATTCAAAGACTCCTTTGATTTTGACTTCATATCAATTACTTGACTTGATTTACTTTCCTGTTGACTGATTACTAAGTGAACTTGCTGCATAGAACTCATTTAGTTGTGATGTAAACACTATTGCAACTTAGTTTGATTTTGAAAGCATCTAAGTAATTGTTGATTTACTTGAATCACTACTTCTTCATCTATTAACTGATATTTCCATTGAATAACACTTTTACTTAATGCATTAGTTTTCAAATCATGATAAGGAATCTTTAGATCTGCTTTCAAAAATCCTTTGTCATGAAAACTTATAGACTTCCTCTCCACTTGCAAAGAGGCTTCATTACTTTTTAAAGTATGAAATGATGATGCAATACCAAAGAAATGCAACACTGACTTTCCCCAATACTGCCCTGCACCCCTGAAACTGAAAATAAACATACCATATGAAATAAGTCTCTAATTAGACTCACATGTACCATTCCTTGCAATACACTGCTGATGATGATAACTTCAAGATTTCATTTGAATGAATGAATTGAGATTCATTTTATCTTTAAGAAGATGTTCATAGGACATTAAATGTATCTTATGTTTCTTTTCTTGTTCATGAATAAGATTTCTTGGAAAAGAATTAACCACCTTGACCAATTTATCTATAAACTGAATCTCACATTTCAAACAATCATCTTTATGTTGTTCACTAATAAACATGAGTACATATTTACTTGAACTTATTAACTGCTTAACTGGATTTGTAACAATTAAATCCAAGTTTGATTTGACTTTTTTTTTCCGAGAAAAAAATTGAACTTTTCATTGCATGATAAAAAGTTACATTGTATATGCTGTAAGCATTCAAGTGACTGTATGATTTTACTCATAGAGTGGCTGAGATTTGCGTGAGGGATTCCCTCTGCTGCCTCTCGAAGTTTTGATTGCAGTTCACTGACCAGGTTTGGTTCGAGGTCTCCTGTAAGTGGAGAAGCCTCAGCTGAAGTCAGTTCAGGTGCACGTGGTCATCAAAAACAAATTATGAACCCACTGTTTCCAGATTTTTTGTTTTTTGTTGAGGCTGCTCCAATCCTGGGTCTCCTCAGAAGGGAAAACAACCCAAACAGGATGGGGCATCATTGTATTTTGTAGTTTTTTTTAATTTTATTTTTAAAAGTATTTGTGCATGTCTGAAGAAATGTCTGAATAGTATAACAAAATAACACCGCAAAAGAAAACAGATAGATGCCAATTCTGGCTGAGATTTCAGAGTGATGGGTCCTGCGCATATGGTGGACGATCCGACACATGGATCTCATCCATCTCTTTGTGCTCTATTAGCCAACTGCCCAGATTTTGTTGCAGACCCTCTTTAGAAAGCTTGTCTGCAGCATCATTGCGTTCCCTGTATATATGACATAGTGAGATATGATTAAAATGTGATTTTAAGCTCATGGTTTCCTCTAGAAGAGATGATAACAAGTAGTTCTGACATCTGTGGATTCCATTGAACCATTTGACAATGTTTAGAGAGTCCCCGAAGATCTGAATCGTGACAATACCCAAATGAATGAGCCAACATAGGAGAAGTTTTAAGGTTGTCAGCTCGGCAAAGTTGTTGGTTCCACTCCCTATGCCTACAGAGGCTGAAAGGCTTCTATGGGGGCTCAGATGTATGATCAATCCTGCTCCACATTTGTTTTCCTGGCTAGATGCCCCGTCGAAGTATGCCCATGGAATCCCATCCCTGATGGTTTCTTGTATGATCGGTCTGGGGTGTTCTTCATGGGTAGGTTCAGGGATGCTTGTGAATATGGATGCACTTCCAATGGCTGTGCGGTCCACTGATGGAGGAATATCTTGAAAGATACATCTGTTCCTTGCGATCCATACTCCCCAGGAGATGATTAGGGGTAGATTCCTCATGTTCCCTTCAGGATGGTGGGTCCACCATGACTTCCAGGTTGATGTCACTGACTGCCTGGTCCATTCAGTCCTTTTGTGTATCAAGTCCCCTACCGATTGCCAAACTGCTTTGAAGAAGGAGCATTCCATAAAGAGGTGCGAGATTGTTTCAGAGGCTTGTTTGCATAGGGCACATCTTCCTGGTCCTGATTTGAATCTTTTCTGAAGGATGTCCCAAGTTGGAACCTTTGCTTTTAGAATACACCAGAAGAGCACTCGGGCTTTTTCCAGGCATTGCAATTTCCAGATTGAAGCTACCCACCATTCTTGAATCCCCCAGCCTTTCTTGGTCATTATGTATTTGTATCCTTGCTTTGGGGAGTATCTTCCTGATTCAACATGAGCCCAGACTAATTGATCTGGTCTGTCCCTTATCCTGACATTGGATCGAGACAGCTCTGAGGTGAAGGTATTCCATTCTCTCATCCATTGTGGGGTAAGATTTAGATCCACTCCAGTGAGCCATGCTTGACCCCAAATGGAGGAATGACCCTGATTTTCTATCTGGCTGAGGTTATTTATGCCTCTGGAGTTGAGGTGTGATGTGAGTTCCTGAGATAATCTGAAATCTTCATTGCATCCTACCCAGGGGTCCTTCCCTATGCGGACATGTTCTCCATTTCCTACCTGCCATGAGAGGCCTTGTTCTATGATCTTAAAACCTTCCAAGGTTGCTTTCCACACCACTGATATACTTCCTTTCTTTTTGGATGAGCTTCTGATCCAGTCCTCTAGTGGCATGGGGTCAATATATTTCCTTTTTACCACTATAGTCCAGAGGTTGTCCGATTTGATAAGCCTCCATCCTAATTTTGCTGCAAGTGCTGCTCCGAAGTCTGGTAAATCCTTGATGCCCCATCCTCCCCATTCTTTTGGCCTTGCCACTTTTTCCCAGGCCACCCATGGGAGCACTGAGTCCTCCTTTGATCCTGCCCATAAGAATTTACTGCAGACTCTTCTGATCTTTTCTAGTATCCCTTTCGGAACCCAGGTTAGTGCAGCCCAGTATACCAGGATAGCCAGGAGGACTGATTTGATCAGAGTCAGTCTGCCAGCCCTAGATAGCCATTTGAAGCTCTAGTGGGTGACTCTTGATTCAATTTTTGCTATTAACCAATGCCAGTCCTGCTTCCTGTACGAGCAAGGTTTTAAGAAGAATCCGAGGTATTTGAAGCTATCTTGGAGCTTTCAATCCTCGAAAGGCAAGTCCTCTTTGATTTGGGTCACTTCGCTTCTACTGAATCCTTCCAACAGAATTTGGGATTTTGCATTGTTTATTTGAAGGCATGTGGCTTTTAAAAATAGCTTTAGGATCCTTTTAAGTTCCAGTATTTCAGCTCTTCTTCCTGTGGTGAAAAGCAGGATGTCATCCACGAATAGGAGGTGGGTTATTTTCAGATTGGCTGCCACCTCTAGCCCTTGGATATTGCCTTCCCTACGACTATCACTGATCAATTGGCTAAGTCCTTCCACTGCCAGTAGGAAGAGGAGGGGCGAGAGGGGACATCCCTGACGAAGACCTTTTTGACTATGGAAGAAATTGGTGGCTGCTCCATTTATGAGAATAGCAAAGCTTACACTAGTTAAGCATCCCATTACCCAGTTTATGAAGTCTATGTGGAATCCCAGATGCGTGAGAAGCATCCGAATGTACATCCAGCTTACCCTGTCAAAGGCTTTTGACAAATCTATTTTCACTACTGCTCCTTTGATTTTTTTCTGGGTAATGTTGTGGATGGTTTCCTGGGCTACTCCAATTGCTTCATGGATCTGTCTTCCATTCAAAAAGCCGAACTGTTCCCTTGACATGTGCCTAGAAAGAATAGGTTTGACCTTGAGGGCTATCACCTTTGCTATTATTTTGTAGATACAATTACAAAGGGAGATTGGTCTGAAGTCCTCAAAGGAGGAGGGTTCTTCTTTTTTAGGGATGAGGGCTATGAAGGTTGTGTTGAAGGGAGGGTAGATTTCTCCTTTCCTTCTGGATTCTTCGACCACCTTGGTTAGATCTTGCCCTATATGTTCGAAGAAATGTTGGAACAGTTCCACTGTCCACCCATCTGGACCAGGACTCTTGTCTTTAGGCATTGCTTTTACAATTCCTTCCACCTCCCCCCTTGTGACTTCCCCCATCAGTTCCTGTGCATCCTCCTCTTCCACATATTGGGGGAAAGTTTGGGCAGTCTGGATCACTTCTGCCAATGAGATTTCTCCTTGATTAGAGAATAGATTCTGAAAATGTTTGATGCCCATCTGGGAGAGCTCCTGGAAGGAGCGGGCCTCCCCACCTCCTTCATCTTTTAGATGCCAGATGGTGTTTATATTCTTCCTTCCTCTGGCATAGTTCTGGAAGAATTTAGAGTTTTCATCACCTGCCTTTAACCAGATGGCCCTGCTTTTTAATCGCCATTGCTCTTCCCTTGCCAGTAGGATTTGGTTCCTTTTGCCTTCCTGTTGCATGATTATTTCCTTCTTCTCCTGTGTTTCATAGCCATCAGCTTCAGGGCTTTCCATCCAGTTTAACTTCTGTTCAATTTGTATGAGTTCTTCATCTTCTTTCATCTTCTTTTCCTTGGCCCATTTCACTGTGGCTTTTTTAAGGCGTTTTAGATTTTCCATAAAGAGGAAAGCTTTGTTGTCCGATTCACTGGAGCTGGCAAATCTCCATGTGGACTTGAAAAGGGAGTTGAAGGAGTCCTCTTGGAGCCAAGTAGGGTTGAATTTGAAGGGGGAAGTTGGTTTTATGGGGGGCTTAGATAGCTCAAGCAAGATAGGCATGTGATCCGAGATTCCACCTTCCCCAACCCACTGGCGAAGAACTGGAATTTTGGCAGCAGTTTCCTCCCGGAGGAGGAATCGATCTAGCCTTTTTGCTACACGTCCTTCCCCTATTCTTCTATTCCTCCAAGTCGGTCTGATCTTTAGCAAGTTGATGTCTAGTAATTTATTGTCTCTAAAAAGGTTGGAGAAGAAATCTGATAGCTGATCTTGTCTAGCCATGGGACCCCAAGTTTCAGAAGAGCCTATAGAGAAATTTAGGTCTCCCCCAATAATCAGATTAGGGCTGCTCATAGAAGATTTGGAGAGAAGGGTCTTCCAAAAATGAGCTCTTCCTTGGCAGGGTCCATAAATGTTTACTATCTGCAGAGAGGTACAGAGTTCTAGGGAGTACACCTCAGTCCCTATCACCTGGTCCATTCCCCAGGAGTTAAGGCCTTTGAACTTCTCTTGCTTGTATGCCAGGGCTAGGCCGCCAGAGTGCCCTTTTGCATCTAAAACCAGGATGAACCAAGCTGGCAGCAATTTTGAAAGAGTTTTAGTGACCTCTTCTCCGGCTCCCAGAGTTTCTTGAAGGAGAAGCATATCTGGGTTGTAATTCCTGATTACTTCTTTTAGGGCCAGCTTTTTAGGGTTGCTGGCTAACCCTCTACAGTTCCAGGAGAGAATGATCATTGGGTAACCACCGGGAGGGGGTTTGCTGCTCTAAGCACCCTAGAAATGGACATTTGTTTGCCATCCACAATATCTATCTTGGCTCTTTGCTGTGCCTTAGATAAGTTTGATTTCTGGCCTCTTGATTTCCTATCTTCTTGCTGGGAGGATTGCATGTCTAAGCCTCCTACTATCTGCAATGAACCCCACGGGGGAGGTTTTTTCTCACGGGGCTGGGGTAGGATCCTCTCTCAGAGGCATGGCTGGGGAAGGGGCATAGTCACGATTCAGATCTAGGGCAGGGATGGAGGTGATAATGTTGTCCAATTGCATGGGGTCTGAATGAGGCAGAGGGGTTTCCATGTTCTGGAGCCTGGAGGGACCAGGCTTTGATTCAATTTCATTCAATAAGTTTGCTGGAAAAGAAGATGGATTTGGAATAAGACCCATACCCTCTTTTGCGATCGCTTGGCTTCTTTCCAATTGTGCTTGAAGGTCTTGCATCATTCCCGACCCTTCGATCTGGATGGAAGGCTGCTGCTGGATCTGTGAAGCCTGCTGCTGCTGATCAGGTCCTTCTTCTGGATGCTTCCAGGTTCCCTCCATGTCTATGTCCATCAGCTCTGCCTCCTTGCTGCCCTCCTCTGTCCTGCTTTTGGGAGTTTCCACTGCTAATCCCCCAGTCCTAGCCTTCTTCTTCTTGCCTCTGCGTCTGTGGGCCATCGGACATTCTTTTGCCAAGTGTCCATATATGTGACACCTGTGGCATCAGAATGGCAAGTGTTCATAATCAAGTTGTTGAAGATATTTAAATTCTTTGTATTGCAGGTGTATTTCTTCAGCCAGTCCTGATCGGGGAGTGAGGCTAACCAAGATTCGTGCCATTCCCATGTCTCTAGTTTGTATGAAGGACATATCCATCTCCATATACTTTTTTATGAAACCAGCTCAAGAAAAGATAGAAAAGATAGATCAACGCCTTAGAATTCAGCCTCTTCAAGGGGGCAACCTCATCTACAGTACATAAATGAACAATTCTTGGATGATACAAATGAAAAGACCTCCTTTCTATATATAGGAGTCTAAGGGGTCATAACATAATCAGAGCCAACATAACAATAATAATGTAAGGGCACAATAATAACAATAGTGGGCTTCTATGGGGCACAATAGTAACAATATGGGCACTACATGGGTACATCAATATAATAAGTGGGTTGTACTAATAACAATAAGGGGTTACACTAGTAGTATAGGGGCCTAACATGCCCCTCTCCTTCAAAAAGCGTTGTCCTCAACGCTTGAGTAGTTCTTGATGCTTCTATATAAAATTCTTGTCCTCCCATGTGAAATCTTCAGTGGGTAAGTTCTTCCACTTGATGAGATACTCTGAAATTGATCGATTTCGTATTTGTTGAGTTCTTGTTTTTGTGATTGCCCCAGGTTCCAATATGATTTTTCCTTCCTCTTCAATTTCTGGCAATATTGTTTGAATTGGGATCTTTTGCAACTTTTGAATAAGTGTCCATACTTCTTCATCCTTCTTCCATTCATCCCTTGCTTCATTTATCCAATCTGGTTGAATAATAGAAATAGCACAAAACAATGCTTCCACATCCTCATCCTTGAAGAGTCTTCCCATTCGGTAAGGTCGCCATTTTTTAAGTGCATGTAGTATTGCCAACATTTCCTTCTCATAAATAGCTTGCTTGAGATGTAGCAGTAAAAATACCCAATCACCTACATCAAAACCATTTTCACTACGATGTTGATCTACCTGTTGTTTCGTTTGATTTTGCACCGAAGTGGCGTTATCCTTTAAAAGTTGGAGAACTTGTTGTTGATGCTCAATGTGATCTTTCACTGCTTGAACCTTTTTCTTCTTGATATGTCCTTCTATCTCTAAAAGTTTGATGAGTGGAAATTTCTTCCAATCCTTTACAAGATATGGTCAGATTCATTTCTTGATGCTCGATGTGATCTTTCACTTCTTGAACATTTTTCTTCTTGATATGTCCTTCTATCTTGATAGTTTGAGGAGTGGTAATTTCGACCAATGAATTACACGATATGGTTGGATTCATTTCTTCTTTCTCGATGTGATCTTTCACTTCTTGCACCTTTTTCTTCTTGATATGTCCTTCTATCTTGAGAGTTTGAGGAGTGGTAATTCTTGCCAATGCTTTGCAAGATATGGTCTGATTCATTTCTTCTTTCTCTGGGGTGGGGTCCTGGCATATATCCTCTTCTTTTGATGTTTCTTGATCCTTTTCTTCCTCCTCTTCATATTCTATGTAAAATAATTTCTTCTCAGCACACTTATGACCTTTAGTGCATTTGCTATCACAATTGTAACAAAGCCCTTTTTCTCTTTTTTCTTTCAATTGTTGTGGTGTAACCCTTGTAGGTTGTGGAAGGCTAGGAGAAACAACACTTCCATCTTTATAGTTGTGAGGGGTATGCTTCCTGGTTTCCATAATTTTTCTTTTCAATATGTCACAAAGCCCTTTTACTCTTTCCAATTGTTGTGGTGTTGCTCTAAAGAAGGTGTTTCTCTTTGTATCCTCATAATGTGCTATCATTTCCTCCATGAAAATTGACCACGTAACAAGTTGTTTATGAGAAAAAAGCCCTTCATACCATAAAAATTGATCCAGTTCTAAATAGGAAGATGTAATACATACCTTTTGTAACAGTGGTACACCATGTAGATCAAAATATTGCTCCATCTGAAGTATCCAATTTACCAGATCCTTGCCATCAAACTTCCTCATCTTGCTTTTTCTTGATTTTAGGAGCTCGATCTTGAAACGACTGTAACTCTGTACCTTCGGATCTTTAAGTTCTAAAATTATGATCTATAGTAGCCCTCTGTGTCCTCTTTCCAATGCCACCAGTCTGGTCCAAATTGGATTCTCCAAGAAAGAGTTATGCACAATCTCCCACAGTGACCTGATTATAGACCAGTTCAGTAGAGCGAACTTGTACGACCTGCCACGTGTCCCTGTTTCAACCTTTGGCTCTGAAAAAGATATACAAGAAACTACAGTCCGTCCTATTTCTGTACCTTCTTACGAAATTTCAATCCGATGCTCAGAGAGAAAGTTATGACGATTTTCCCCAGGTCACCTGTTTGGAATGTAATTCAGGAGTCTGCAAAAAGACCAACTTCCTCAGATCATATCTCCGCAAATATAGCGCGAAACGCTTTGAAATTTAGACCCAAGGTTTAGCATGATTTCTTTTCAAATGGGTTTTTTTTTGCAACTTCTGAAGCGTCGCAGAAAAAAAGTTATAGCGAAAATGCCACGATGACCTGTTTGGAGCAGCGAAACCCTAGAATCCAAAGCTCTGATACCAAATGTTATGAAACCAGCTCAAGAAAAGATAGAAAAGATAGATCAACGCCTTATAATTCAGCCTCTTCGAGGGGGCAACCTCCTTTACATTACATAAATGAACAATTCTTCAATGATACAAATGAAAAGACCTCCTTTCTATATATAGAAGTCTAAGGGGTCATAACATAATCAGAGCCGACACAACAATAATAATGTAAGGGCACAATAATAACAATAGTGGGCTTGTATGTGGCACAATAGTAACAATATGGGCACTACATGGGTACATCAATATAATAAGTGGGTTGTACTAATAACCATAAGGGATTACACTAGTATTATAGGGGCCTAACATACTTCCCAAGATGGTTCCATATGGACCATAAGACAAATTTGACCCATAGGAGGGGTGGTAGCCCTGGTAATTGGACCCAAACATGTAGCTCATCAGTTCTTTCCCTCTATGCATCGAAGAGGGGGTTCCATCTTTTAAATAGTATCGGTGTCCTACCAAATGCCCAATTCCTTTCCAATACCCAGTTCGCAGCTTCTTTGCTGGCAAATTTCACCATGAACTAGCCCTTTGCAAGCGTCAATACCTAGTAAGCTGAGTCCGGCCCTTCCTTCCATTGCTGGGAAGCCCATTCTTGGATAAATTTTGCTGAATATTTTTTCCCCCTTGCTCTTCCTACTAGAGTCAGATCCACGACATCCATGGCTTCGTCTATTGACACATTTGCCCCCAAAATCAGATTTGAGACTGTTTCTTTTCTTTTAATTAACTTAGGTTTTTTCCTCTTCTCCCCCTTCTGCCTCTGGTGTGGCACTTCCTCCCTGTCCGGACTGATTGTTTCCACATCTGCTGCTTCTTGGTGGATCTCGTTCGTGCCTCTTTCCTCCTGGGTGAGAACTCGACCATTCTCGTCACCTCCTTCTTCCTGTAAGTTACCTCTGTCTCCCTTTTCCCCCTCGGGGGTGACCTCCTCCCCCAGCTTTAACCCTGGCTTCACTGTCGATCCTTCACCCTGTCCATTTTTTAGGCTTAGGGCCCCCACAAACCCTGATCCCAAACTCTAGAAATTCTACTTTAGCTTCCTGCAACTGGGAGGGTTTTGGGCTTTAACCGCGTGTGGGAATGTCATTCCTGAATTTGGTTCAGCACTGTTCTCTCCTGGTATCCCTAGCCCACAGCTAATTACCACGTCTTCTAACCCTCCTGAGAAGAATGGACTGAGAGGGTGGGGTTTTGATAGACTTACCAAGGGGTTTTTTGCTGCCGTTCTTGCCTGATCATCCTGGGCCTGCGCCTCTTGAATGAGAGGGAAATCCTTGCGGCTGCTTAGGAAGGGTAGACCCGTTTTTCCCTCTAGCTGCCCTGGGGTATGATCCAGGTTCCAAACCTCCTCCAAGCCGCGTGATTCTTTTCCTAGGCTTACAGCTGGATGGATATATCGTTCTATATTTAGATCTGTGACTTCCAAGCCCCAGACCGACAGAATATCACCAGGTTTGGGGTCCAGATCAACGGTGTCATTTGAGTAGCCCATCCTCTTACTGGTTGTTCCTTGGTAAGTGTTGGCTATGCCTAGGTAACCGCTGGCCATAAATCCCTCTGTTGAGCGACCTTTCATCTTTTCCTTTGATGGCGATTTGTATGTTGGGCATGGGTTTTCTTGAGCCCTGTTTTACTGCTCCCATTCCTGTGCCCATTTTTCCCCCTTTACGCCGCACATGGGTTCCTCGGATTCTGCCTGGGGCTTGACCTTCGTACTGACCCAACTGGCGCCCTCCTTGGGTCCTGCTCTGACGACCCTTCCCAAACTGCAGCCAACCGTCTATCTTCCATACTTAGGCCTGTCATTGTCCAGGCCTCATGGCCTCCACATGCTTGCCGGCCTGTACCTATCTCCACCTGGTTCCATAGATCGAAACCCTAGGTATTATCCTATCTACCATCTCTATCATCCTGCACCTAGTTATAACCATGCCCTTACATTCAAGTTTGACTTGACTTTATGTGCCCTAACAATAAATTCAACCCCTTCTTTCTTTAGGTGATATTTATTTTCTCTTCTGTAAAACACTGCATCTCTATCATAAAGATAAGGACTTCCTAAGACAACTCCACATATGTCTACTGGGACCACATCTAGCTCCACTTCATCAATGTACTTAGATGTAATTGCAAATTTTAACCAACACTTCTTTGTGACATGTATCTGAGTTGATTTATTAATCCAACCTAATGGGTATGGTCTTGGATGAGACTATGTTTCCAATTCCAATTGATTAACTATATGTTCAAATATTAAATTTGCTTGTGATCCACTATCAAACATTGTGTCAATCTTTGTATGCTTAGAAGTTATCCTTATGTGGAAGAGTTCAACTCTTTTATCCTCATGTGGAGGATTTATGTTTGAAGAAGATACATTAGTTTTTGAACTTGAACCAGTATCAAAAGTTTTACCTGTCGTAACCATGGTAGTTATCCTCCTTTCATCACCTGAATCTAAACCTAGATCTTTCTGGACTGCTACAATAGCCTTCTTTTCATCTTTCGACTTAAGGAACTTTTTGGGCTTAAGTTATGGATGAAGTTTCCAGCACTTCAATTCATCATGACCGATTCTCTGGAAATGAGAACAAGTAGGTCTTTCCTTCTGAACGATCGCTAATTTCTTTCTATTCAAAATGTTCTTCCCCTTACTGTCACTAGAATCTTTGGTTTCCAACTCTTTGGATGACTGAGATGAAAACTTGAATGGTCTTCCACCTGATTCAATATGTATTTCCTGAACACACAACTCATTAAAATCATCAGGATTAAACATCAATAAACTACACTGCAAATATGAATGTAAACTGTCGATGTATTTTAACAAAGTTTAACGTGTATCCAATGAAATACCAAGCACCAATGCTTTCTTTTTGAACTCCTGAGTAAACTCCTGACACTATGAATGCCATGAAAACCTATGAATATTACCTAAATAACCTGATCCTAACTAACATTGTAAAAACTGAACGACACCCATGAACACTGATGACGACACTTTGAACACTTGTGTAATTGGATCGATGGATCCTCTTGGATCACTCCAGAAGAATCCTCCTCGCTTTAGCCACACATTTCTTCCATTCCACCAATTCTGTAGCATTAGTTGCTGCTTGCTTGAGGACTTCTTGATCAATGAAGTCCTTTAGACCATTGTCCTCTAATATTGCTACCATGCGATCCTTCCAAGCTATATAATTCAAGCTGCCATCAAGGGCATACTCGAGTCTTAAACCATTGAATGCCATTGGTGAAATTTGAGATGTGATAATAATTCGAATTCTATAATCAGGAACTTCAAACTTTGTACTTCTCCCTTCTTTGTATATTGTTCTCTCCTTTGATCACCTTTGCTCCAATACCATGTAGAATTTCTCATTATAGATCACCTGATAATGCAATATAATAAAGAAAAATACTTGAACTACTTCTACAAACAAACTTGCGGATGCTTAATCAATTTTATGCAAGATAAAATAGAACACATATAATAGAGAATAAGAAATCAATCACACATGAACATAGAAGAATACTCTGGGGAAAGCCTCGGCTAAAAACCCCAATCTCTGTATTATCATACAAGTGGAAATTTCTCAGGATTACACAAAGCTTTAGCTCATAAGCTATCCAGCTCTCAATACAATCCCCCACTGCTGCTCATAGACAAAATAGACAACACATATGCCTTCCTTTAGTCCTCCAAGCCTCCTATTTCCTTGCGCAGTTTCTCTTGGGTCCTCTAGCTGCAACCTCTGTGATTCTCACCTCACACACAACATTGACCTCTGAAATAATTGTGCAATCCTAAAGGAGATAATTCCTTTTGCACGGATGAGTTTCCTATATAAGGAAAATCCTCCAACTGATAGTACACTGTCCCTTTGTCTGATCTCAACTGGGTCTCTGACTGAACTGACATGCATGAGTTATTTATGAGAGAATATTCAATTATCTGAAGTGCAGTAGTTACATGCATGCATGCATTAACTAACTAAACTCATAATCAGTTCCACAAACTATTGGAACTAATCTAACTGGACTTTACTCAGTTAACTGAGCTAACTAATTACAACTCAAAGTACAACTCATCCTGATCTCCTTAATCAATGGATAAATTCCTCAATCAAAGGGGAAACTATTGCATGTCTTCACATAGACTTCATGTTTTATTTTCTCCAACTAATTAACTCAAAAAGAATTAATTGATTATTTTTCAAACAACTGCTAAAATCAAATTCGAATTTTAATTCTCAATTTTAGATCAGGGACTAAATAAAATTGGAATGTATCCTAAAATGTTATTTATAGCAATGTTATTTTTAACATTTCTATTTTATCATTCCTTGTTGCTATTTCCAACACTGTTACCAGAGATGCTATTTATAGCATTTCTTGTTGCTATTTTCAACACTTAGTCACTTAGACTCTTTCTAATTCTCTCTCCTATCGTCTTTCTATCTACTTAGAGCCTTGCTCTATTTATACAATCTCATAGTCCATGGACCATGGGTAGGTCTATCTAGCCAAATTACATTACAAAACTAAGGCAGACAACCCTGTGACTCTATCATACATTTCGTGCTTTGTGCCCTCAATTCGCAGAGTCTTTACAACAATATTGGGTCAAAACTTGGGCTTTGAGCCCAAAAACATGCCTTGGAGGGGATTCCATGCCCAACAGGCCCCCAACACAAACATCATGGCTCGCCCTTGAGTCACTTTGTCAGTACGGTGATCTTTACATGGAGTCTCTCCAACTATTCTCGAACTACGCTGAAGTCAACAGTGCACTAAGCTGCTACTTGTTGGATCTACTACATCCGCTGTTTCGAGACCTCTGTGTCTAGGGTGCTTCTCTGCATCTATGCATGCATCCCCTATATGTGATCGAGCTTTCCTTCGATGGGTCTCGTGATAGTGAAAGCCTCATCGATCCAAGGTTGGATGCCTGCTTTTAGAACTTCCTCCTTATGTCGTGCCGCATCCACCTACTCCTTTAGTGCCTTAGCCTACTTCATCTTTGCAAGCCGCTGGGTGAGGACCACTATCTGTGGAGTTCCTCGGACACTGTCATATTATTGTTGGAGTTCTCACACCTCTGTCTCTAAGTGCTGGATGTTGGGGTCCTCCTGCAGAGTCGTGAGGACCTCAAGTGCTTCTTCCAACATCTTGATACAGTCTCACACTGCACCTCTGATTTCCTCCAGTCCCTCTATGATAGTGCTAGCATGCTATTCTCTGACTTCCGGGGGAGTGGATGGTTGCGCCTTTAACCACAGCTCGACAATCTAAAGATTCAGCTCCAGCTGAACCTTTGTCGTTTCTTCCCTAGCCTCACAGACTCTTGTTGCTAACCTATGGATCCACACCTCCACTAGTAGGTTTGCTGGGACGACCAGCTCCGGGATGCTTCGGCAAGTGTCGTCTACCACCTGCACCAACTCTTGATTTTGCGACACCATTTCGTCATGCTACAAGATGAGTTGTTCCATGTTTATCTTTTTCTCATTGAGGACTTGGAGCACGCGGCTCTCCCTAGCGCGCAGCTCTACCGTTATCCCATCCTGTAACAGATATAGTGTCTCGCATGGAAGGGAAGCTAGATTAACACCAAGGCCTTTCATTGTGCTAACAAAAAATCTATCAACCTCATTTGATGTCACTAGAGCCCCTTCCAGCAACACTATCGTGTTTTCCATCCGCGCACACAACATCTGCTCTACTGCCGAGGATCCTTCTGCGAGGTGGGTTGAAAGGGTACCAACATGAGGGGGGTGCACTTGTAACTCCTGTAACTGTGCTCTGAGGGCCCCCAACACAGTCTGGTGCTCCTACATGAAATCTTGAAGGGCCTTAATTATGACATCATGCACTATATCGTCAATGTCATGCAGATCACCCTTAGTTAGGGTGATCGGGTCAATGGCCAATTTCGAGGCCTTGACCTTCTTCCTCGGCCTTCTCGCTCTTCCAGGTGTTGGCACTTCAATTATGTGGATGCGGTCCATGGGTCTATGCCTCCTTCTTTTATTTCTGCTTCCTCTGCTGCCTTCCCTTACAAAGGCATTGCTTGGCCCTCGCCCACCTTCGCGGCTGCTTCTTGTGCTGCTACTGCTACTATATTAGTTTCTTGCTCGGCTACCTTCCATGCGGCTTCCCGAGTTGCTCGCACCTTAGCATTGCTATTTCCTTTCACCTTTTCTTAGCCAACTACGTGATGTGTAGCTTGGCATCGTCTTTCTTCTTCTGCGCTGCTGCCATTTCAAGTTCTGCAAGATCTAGGGCGTGCCATTTCGGAGGCCATGCCTTTAAGATAATGAAAATGGTGTCATCAATGGCTACAAAGGGTAGCTTTGTCCACTTATTTGTCAGATCCTTTCATGCCTTGATGTATATATTATGCATGTCTTCCATAAATTCTACAAAACTCTCTAGACTGTTGTACATTGTGGGTGACAAGCATGGCTTCTAGTTGATCCACATTCGGATGTTCATCTCCATGAGCACCCAAAAAATCTTGCTGTCACATATTCAGGTAGCATCCTTCGTGGCCCAGAGTGAATCGTACTTCATGGCCTCTAGTAATTCTTTGTCAATTATGGGGAATTGACTGTCCTCTGGCAATTCCTCTGCTATGAGCACTATGGACAGCAACAACCACACATAGTGGAAGGTTTTACCCTAATCTTAGGCTTCGTGACAATTCTCTAAAAATTTCATGTGGAGGAATTTAGACCAGTTAAACTGGACCCCCTCCACGCACTGCCCGGCTAGTGTGACCACTGGCACAGATACCTCATCAGCGTGGCACCTGCCCATAACTTTTCCTGCGAGGATTTGTGTAGCTATGCAGACTACTTTTTCCTTGATGTTGGAGATGGCATAGCCCCTCTTCTTCTTTTCTAGCTTGTAATTTGTCTTCATGGCCTCCATGATGGCCAATTCACTGCCCTTCCCTTCCAATATGGTCATGGGGTCCTTTCCTTTGTATGGGAGTCAGGAAACGCGATGAATCAGGTCTACCGTGATGGGGATGGGCTCCTCCAACCATAAATACCCATCATGCCTTAGGCAGAGCAGCTTCCTGATGAAGAAAATGGTTATTGGCGTGCAGTGGAAATACGACACCCATAGTAGGTTCAGTAACATGGCCTTTTCCACACCGTGCAACCACTTCCGTGGCTCTAATGTTGTCACCACCCCCGCAGTGTTCTTCTTCATGAGATTTCCGGTCTCGAGGTGAGGGAACTTATCGCAGTTAGTAAGTTCCCAATCTTCAAACTTCATGGTCGGCATGTGGCCTAGGTGCGTGCCTTTGAACATAATGCCATCTAGGAGGAGCGGGGTCTGGAGTGAACTCTTGGTCTCATCCAGGTCCATTGGCACTTTCGTCTTCCCTTTTCGTAGGGGGACATAGGCAGGTAGTTTTTTCTCAAAGTGCATAGGTTGAATATCCGCCTCCATGCCTTTGTCTTCTTCCTCTGTGATGATAAGGCCTGCAAATCTTCTTCTTCATCATCTGATTCTATCGTGACAGCTTTCCCCTTCTCTTCCATCGATAGTTTGCTGCACAGTGGGTTCATCAGGGACATGCATATGAGAGCCATTAGTTGCTTATCCTTCTTGGGTCTTAGCATACGTGGTGATTTGGGGATCTCTGCCACAACCTCGACACCTTCTGGAACATCCTCCACAGCTAGGGCCAGCGCAGCCTTGCCGACAGTTACCTCTTCTATTGAATTGAGGCTTCTGTGATCCATATTAACTTTATGAGAGATTTTTCAGCGTAAATCACAAGATATTTCATTTGTTGACACGTTTCGAACCAACTAGTGTGGTTCATCGTCAGGACAAGTTGAATGAGCAAATCAGGCTTTGCATGTTAAATAGATAGAGCAGAAACTCCAACGGCTATAAAACGACTATATTGACAACGACTCGATTTGACTGGATTAGGGTTATAACCATTATTTAATTAAAATGTAACCTTGGTTTATTAGATTCTTATTAGAACAAAGGTAAATGATCCATTTTTAATAATAAATATATATTAGAAAATAAATTATAACCAAAACTAATATACATTAATAGTCAGTTAGTTAAAAAGTTATTAAATATATAAATATACCTAAATATCTAGATTCAAACATAAGTCAAAAGGGCTGTTCCATATATTAATATATAAATAAATATTAAATCAATTAAGAACTAAATTAATATTAAATAATAGTTATTTATAGAAGTTCAACAAATATATATAAATAATAGGGTAATTTAAGGTTATGATAATAGAGTAATCCAATGATATTATATATATATATCTCTCTCTCTCTCTCTCTCTCTCTATATATATATATATATATATATAGATATATAGATATATAAATTAATCCAAATTAATAGAAAGTAATCTAAGTTATTAAATCCAAATATTAGAGTAGTTAAAGGTTATAAAAATGAGGGAAATATATAAATCGTGGGTTATATAATTTTATTAAAAAGGTAAAGGGACAAATTATACTCTTAAGATTCTAAAAATATGTTAAGATAAAATAGTTAAAAATAAATTAATTTTCATTCAATAGTTATCTATGAAAGTTAGTTAAATATATAAATATTAGAATAATTTAAGGGTTAAAAAGAAAATGCTAATATTTAAAATTAAAGGTTTATTTAAGGGTTAAAATAATCAAAGATTAATTTCAAGCTTATTTTCTTTAAGATATTAGCAAGAATAAGAGCTACTACAAGAACTCCAAGGAACAAAGGCCCCAAGGAACAGGAAACTAGGGGAAAAAATCTTAAAAGACAACAAGAAAAAAATAAAATAAAGGGAAGGGAAGGCAAGAAGTCCATGACTAGGAGGAGAGGGCTGGGACCCAGCAACTACTGATCCTCCAGCCATCCTCTCTATTGAGATTGTTCGGCCTTTTTTCAATCTCAAGCACTTCCCTAAATTTTCGGTGATGGAAATGGGACACTCTAGCAATCACACTAGCCTCCGTGATGTAGACATGATGATTGGTTTTCTCAACATGCTCTGCTAAAGCAGAAGACTTGGATCTCCTATGCTTAAGGTTAGCTGCGTGCTCACTAATCCTTTGATTAATGGAGCGACCAGTCTCACCAATACAAGGGGTCCCACATGAACAAGGAATGATATAAACCCCTTTAATGTCCTTGGGGTCGATGGGATCCTTCACATATCTGAGAGACTTACGAATGGTGTTGAGAGGTCTAAAGGTTGAGGGGACATTATGCTTCCTAAGAATCCTCGCAATCTTGTCTGTAGTCCCCTAAACAAATGGAAGATGGACACTAGGAATCCTCTCCTTCTTATCTCTTTTAGCAACTGAATTCTTAGCTGCTTTGGGGAAAGCCTTCTGACCCAAGTGTCTACTAGAACCCCCAACTTCTGAGCCAGGAAATGGTGGGAACTAGCATGAAGACACTTGGGTCAGAAGGCTTTCCTCAAAGCAACTAAGAATTTAGTTGCTAAAAGAGATAAGAAGGAGAGGATTCCTGGTGTCCATCTTCCGTTTGTTTAGGGGACTACGGACAGGATTGCAAGGATTCTTAGGAAGCATAATGTCCCCTCAACCTTTAGACCTCTCAACACCATTCGTAAGTCTCTCATATCTGTGAAGGATCCCATTGACCCCAAGGACATGAAAGGGGTTTATATCATTCCTTGTTCATGTGGGACCCCCTATATTGGTGAGATTGGTCGCTCCTTAATCAAAGGATTAGTGAGCACGCCACTGACCTTAAGCATAGGAGAGCCAAGTCTCTTGTTTTAGCAGAGCATGTTGAGAAAACCAATCATCATGTCTACATCGAGGAGGCTAGTGTGATTGCTAGAGTGTCCCATTTCCATCACTGAAAATTTAGGGAAGAGCTTGAGATTGAAAAAAGGTCGAACAATCTCAATAGAGAGGATGGCTAGAGGATCAGTAGTTGCTGGGTCCCAGCCCTCTCCTCCTAGTCATGGTCTTCCTGCCTTCCCTTCCCTTTGTTTTGTTTTTTCCTGTTGTCTTTTAAGATTTTTTCCCCTAGTTTCCTGTTCCTTGGGGCCTTTGTTCCTTGGAGTTCTTGTAGTAGCTCTTATTCTTGCTAATATCTTAAAGAAAATAAGCTTGAAATTAATCTTTGATTATTTTAACCCTTAAATAAACCTTTAATTTTAAATATTAGCATTTTCTTTTTAACCCTTAAATTATTCTAATATTTATATATTTAACTAACTTTCATAGATAACTATTGAATTAAAATTAATTTTTTTTTAACTATTTTATCTTAACATATTTTTAGAATCTTAAGAGTATAAGTTGTCCCTTTACCTTTTTAATAAAATTATATAACCCACTATTTATATATTTCCCTAATTTTTATAACCTTTAACTACTCTAATATTTGGATTTAATAACTTGGATTACTTTCTATTAATTTGGATTAATTTATTTTATATATATATTTATAATATCATTGGATTACTCTATTATCATAACCTTAAATTACCCTGTTATTTATATATATTTGTTGAACTTCTATAAATAACTATTATTTAATATTAATTTAGTTCTTAATTGATTTAATATTTATTTATATATTAATATATGGAACAGCCCTTTTGACTTATGTTTGAATCTAGATATTTAGGTATATTTATATATTTAATAATTTTTTAACTAACTGACTATTAATGTATATTAGTTTTGGTTATAATTTATTTTCTAATATATATTTATTATTAAAAATGGACCATTTACCTTTGTTCTAATAAGAATCTAATGAACCAAGGTTACTTTTTAATTAAATAATGGTTATAACCCTAATCTGGTCCTAACTAATCCAGTCAAATCGAGTCGTTGTCAATATAGTCGTTTTATAGCCGTTGGAGTTTCTGCTCTATCTATTTAACATGCAAAGCCTGATCTGCTCATTCAACTTGTCCTGATGATGAACCACACTAGTTGGTTCGAAACGCGTCGACAAATGAAATATCTTGTGATTTACACCGAAAAATCTCTCATAAAGTTACCTCTTCTATTCCCATACCATCCATAGTGGCTGTCATTGTAACTGTGCTGCAATCTATCACTTGCGAATTTAGGGGCTCAATCAATGCTCAGCTCATAATACTCAGGGCTCTGCTCAATCACTCAATTATCAAATGAATGTGTTGTTTGTTGGGCATCCCTTTGTATTTTATAGAGCTTTTTAAATTCGAATTCGACTATTCCCCCCAATTCTAGTCCATTAATGCTTTCTTGGTGGTAGATTTTCCCAAAACTTACCCATAAATCAGTCTTAAATGCCTACTGCCCACTCCATTTGGCCTCAGGTCGAGCATCCCATCATGAATAGTGACTTCAATTGTCACTTTCTAGCCAACTCGCGCAGTAGCATAGCCCCCCGTGAGCAAAAGCCGACCTTGTGACTCTCTGCTTCTGCGTGCATCTCCAACATCGCGTAGCTCCTAGGCAGAATAGTTTATAGTCCCGTGCTCCCTTCCAACTGCCTGGAGTGCTAAGACTGTCCTTCCATTGGCTAGTCAGGTGGTCGCACCACCTGTGTAGAGTTCCACCCTGTCCTCCCTCATGGTTCCTGGAGAATCCCCACCTTGTATTGTTGCAGTAGGCATCGTGCACTTCACCATTTGCAATGCGCTACCCTGGTCACTATGCTTAGCAATATTTAGTCCAAGCCAAGGAATTATACTGATCCATTTGTGGCAATAGGCCTTAACCTTGTCATCGGGATCACACGCACCCTGTCTTACCGGCCTGGTCTTTTTACCAAGAAAATATTTTGTTATTTCATCCTACATCTTCTTGACCTCCCCGTCCATCAAAGCACTTTTCTTTCTTAACCATACGCTTTCCTCTTCCAGTGTGTGGAGTTTAAGGTTTCCCTGTTGGATTTCTTCCTCAAGCCCCATGCGTTCTATTTCTTGTGGTTGTGTGATCCCTCCTTTTTGGGCTTCGTGAACCATCATATCTATGGGTGCTACTATGCGTGGACTAGGTTGTGCATGCTCCATAGGGATTATAGCATCTGCTTCATATTTCTGCTTCAGAAGTGCCTGCACGGCCAAGGTTTTGCACATGGTCCTATAAGCCCATAGAACCGCTGGTACGCACAAGTCCCAGTTAGTGCATTTCACATGGTGAACCGCATTCAATACTTCGCATAATTTGTCAAAGGATTTCACACAGATAATCTTCGACGCACTTGGTCCTATCGTACTTTGTCATTTGTGCCATTGTCTTTCCCGCTCCTGCTTGTTTGTCATGTTTCCTATCACAAGGACGGCATGCGTTCGCATAGGTTTCACATCATATGCCTGTACCCATCTGGAGAGGTGGGCGCGTAGGCTGTTTCATCCATCATACCCAGATTTCATCCGCATCTAAGGCTTTCCAAACTGCATGAGCATCATTCTTCTACATTCATGCCAATTCTCAAAACTTCTTTGATGCGTACCCCACCATCTTGTGGGCGTAGGGTGCAGTGCCCATTTTAGAGCGTCAAACTGTTGTTGTTCTGGTACTTCTCTTTCAAATTTTTTCAGGAAATCATCTACCTTGGTCATTCCATCATACATAGGTAGATCTCTTGCCTCTGTTGCCACACAGCACAGTGACCTTGTCATCATGTTGCAGTTAAGCATGGTTATCTCATGTAACCGGTTCTACCATCGTTCTATTTCTTCGTCTGAATCTGAGGTGCAGGAACTTTCGCACTCCCACGAAATCCTGCCATCCGCTATTGGATTTACCCAATCCTACTCCCGCATGGTTATCTTATAGATGCAGTCTAGATCATAATCTCTCTCGTAGTCACGCACTGGCTCTGTGTAGCAGAATCCTTCCGCAAGGTCTAAAGGTACCACTACGCGTAGTGACTTTTTCTCGAAAATCATCTTACGCTTCTTTAGATTTATCACTCCATTCATGTCAGTGGCCCAATCTATTCCCAGCAGTGTAGGATAAGGATTGTTGTCATCAATAATCTCTATCACTTCAAAATCTGCAAGCACACTTGCACCTTTGATATCCATCGTGATTCCCTGCAATCTTCCCATGGGTAGGATATTTTGTTGGTTCACCATTCGCAATTGAATAGGATACCATTGCAACGCGGTCCTACCCATGCACTCCCATGTTTGCTTTTGCAGTACGTTCACGTCTGATACTAGATCCAAAATCACTTGATCCATTTCATATTCCCCGATCTGCGCAATCAATCTCATCTCCCTTCTTGTTCGCATTGTGTGCTTTTCGAGCTTCCGGACTACGCGTGGTTCTCTTGGCGTGATCCCAACACATCTAGTGATGAGTTCTTGCTGTCCCTTAACAACTTTTCTATCATACAGCAGCTTCATGCATGTCTCCAAAAAGGTATTGAGCATTGATGGGTCCATTTCTGGTTCCAACTTGTCTTTACTACTTGAAGTGGAGGCCTCCATGAAGCTCTTCTTAGCTTCCATGAATGTCTCCTTAGCGCGCTCCAAATCAAATTCTGGTTCCTTCATTGGAGCCTTATGAACCCAGGCACTCTCTTTAGGTTGCTTGCCTTTGTCGTCTCCTGTTGTAATACCACTTTGGAGCACAATATTTACATTCTGATCCTCCTCACACGGCTCAAACCTCATCATTTGCAAGTTCTGAGTCAGAGGAGGTTGGAGTGCTCCTTTATCGCGCAACCTCGCTATCAGCATGGGATAGTCCTATGTCTCATGATTAAACTGGGTACAATATAAGAATGATGGTCTTGTTGGATTTATACAATCGCGGGCATAATTCCCTGGCCCTCCCCAATTGTAATAGATCAGCTGTCTGCAACCCCTTTCTGGTCCGATTCCACCTTGACCGTGCCTGCACCCCTAGAATCCTGTGTGCGCCATCCTTGCATTTTAATCAAGGGCCCATGTTTCAGTCTGAACTCTGTAGGTAGGAGTCTGATCCATTATCAGTTCATAAATTCTACAGGTGCGCTCATCATGGCCCACGGACCTGCAGAAATTATAGAACAACTGCTGGGAACTCTGCGTATACTTCTATAATAGATGGCAGTTATCTGTAGCATGTTTTCCTCCTATCTGACAAATCATGCACCATAATGCAGGCACCACACTCGGCCTTGCTGTGCCTCGGGTCTCAATGGAATTGGCCCTCCTACTGCTAGGTAATTCGTGAATACTAGACAATGGTCCTTGTCATGTCCCTGGCCTTTGCACTTTACGCACCATACCTCCTCATGCACTTCTGGGTAGGCTGTCATGTCTTGTTTCAAACTCTGCATCTCAAGGCACAAGTTTTTCAACTGCGCGTGGATCTGTTGGATTCCCAGGTTAGGATCTTGTAACGGAGTCTCATGCAGTCTCATTGTGATCTCCAAAGCCTCAGCCTGAGTGGATAGCTTCTATTGTGACAACACATTCCTTAGATGTGGTGTTAGCAAAGCTACAAACCATGTGTGGTGTTGCCCATCCATCAAGGTCATATTGGCTTCACGAATCATACACTTCAGTCTCTGATCTAGCTCCCAGGGGCTCTTGCCTGGAAGCATCGCAATATCCTTAAATCTAATAATCGACTGTGTCTCTGAATTTGGCCTGCTAAATTCCATGTTTAGTGCAGCTTGGATATCTGTGATTCCTGCATTTGGATTGTCATTATGTAGTATACCTAGGGGGGATAATATGGGGTACAAAGGGAGGTACCCAAGGGAATAATGTATTAATGGGATGGGCCATAGTAATAAATAAGGTGGTTAACCCATATCATGTAAGGTACCACAAGTAGTTAACAATAATGTAATAAGCCCATGGTATTAGATAGATGGTATTGAGGGAACCATGGTAATGACCCATGGTATTGTATGTATGAAGCCTATATAGAGGCTAGAAACTCCCCGTTGAGAGGTGTCAAGGAATATTGTATGAATAGGCATATGGCTTGTGGAGTGTTCTCCTTCTTTAAGGAGTGAATGTATGGTGTTGCCCTACCTTAAGGGTTTGATATCAATAAAGAAGCATTTTTATCTATTTCTATCTTATTATTTCTAGGTTTGTTTCTATTATCTTATATTTTTGGATCAGATCTATAACAAGTGGTATCAGAGCACTTTCTTGGGCAAAAGTGGAGATTTTTTTTTTAATTTTTGCATGAACTTTCTAGGGTGGTGAGTTTGTAGATCAGATCTATACGTTTTGGGGAAAATCTACAAAATATAATTGCATATCTAGATTCTTTGTGAAAAAATACCTAAGTTCAAAAAAAAAAATCGGCCAAATTGGAGTACGGATGAAGAAAATATCATTGATCTAAAAATTAATGGTGTTGGAGACATTTTTCGGGGCGACGAATTTGCAAATCAGATCTGTATGATTTGGGGCAAAATCTGTAAAATCTAATTGTAGATCTAGGTTTTTGATGAAAAAATACTCCATTTAAAAAAAAATCAGTCGAATCGGAGTCCAGATGAAGGAGATCTCGCTGATTTAAAAATCAGTGTTGTTGCAGACATTTTTTGGGGCAGCGAGTTTGTAGTGTAGATCTGTACGTTCTAGTGCAAAATCTGTAGAATATAATTACAGATCTGGATTATTTGTGAAAAGATACCCAATTTCCAAAAAAAAATTAGTCGGATCGAAGTCCGGATGAGGGAGATATCGATGATTTAAAATTAGCTATTTTTTCAGCAATTTTTTGTGACGTCAGGACAGATAGGAAATTACAGTGCCTAGATCGGGATTTATATCACATGGGAAGATGCAGAATGGTTGTTCCATTTCCGAAAACAGGTCATAATAGGGATTCTGAGCAATATTGACTGAATTGTGGCCATTTCAAATTTTCGCCAAGTAAGCGATTTGTTTTCAAAAACCCTCTTCATGGCTTATAACAGTAAGTTTTTTACAGGAAAAAATAATGGGTCTTCTATTGAAAATTTTATAGCACATCTTAAGTTTGACTTCCTAGGGTGTTGGAAGGACAAAATAGGGTATTATTTGAAAGATGAGGCTGCTATATGGTGGAAATCACTTGACAGTGAGATTCTGAAGTTATGTCGTGCTGACGAAATTGAAGAACTACTTTTGGACAAATGGTCTCATACTAGAAAGGAGGAAACCAAAAAACCTAGCAAAGATTTTATTTTTGCAGGAAAGAAGGAAACCAAGAAACCTAAAGGGTTATTTTCTGCTGGTATCTCCTTATTGCAGGTTCATGGATTGATTCAGAAGGAGAAGATCATTGTGTCTATAAATCCTAGTTGCAAGCATAATTTTATCAATGTTAATTTGGCAAAAAAATTGCACGTTTCAACAAAACACATTGAAAACACACAGGTTGATAATGGGGATGTTTCAATTTATAAAGATTTGAAGCTTTCTATGGATAAGTATGTGTTTCAGTGTGACTTTTATACTTCAGATATGGATAACATGGATGTTGTTTTGGGATATCCTTGGATGGAATCTATGGGTACTTTTAATATTAATGTGCAGAAGAAATTCCTGAAGCTCTGGTATAAAAAGAAGAAAATTACATTACAGGATATTTCCATTAAGACCCAAGCAGAAGATGTTCCAGGGACTGACACATCAGATGATGAGCCCTTGATGGTCGACAACCAAACACAAACATCAAACCAGGTACAGGTAGAGTCCAAGGAGGCTGAAGTAGAAAATATTACAGGTATAGATACATCAGATGAGGAATCAGTGGTTGAAGTAATATTGGAAGATAAGCAACAACAAAAGACACCACAACATGTTCCAGCTACCAATCAGGCTCCATTAGGTGGTGAATTAAAGAAAAATACACCGTGGGTTAAAACTTTAGCATATCACCACCCACATCACCCCGCAAGAAAACAACCAACAAGATGGCAACAAATTAGCCACAGGGACAACAATCCAGACATGACAGATAGAGAGAAGCGACGATCCACACAGAAGAGCTGCGATGGTTTGCTTCCATCTCAAGCAAGCGAGGCACCAGCTAGATTGATGGTTCTCCTTTCTCTGGGATGGCTAGATGCACATGCATGGTACCAGTGGACTACTCTTTTGAGTAGATCTTATTATTTGTGTTCTTCCCATGTTTTGGGGATGAAATATGTTTAGGGGGGTGGAATGTAGTATACCTAGGGGGGATAATATGGGGTACAAAGGGAGGTACCCAAGGGAATAATGTAATAATGGGATGGGCCATAGTAATAAATAAGGTGGTTAACATATATCATGTAAGGGACCACAAGTAGTTAACAATAATGTAATAAGCCCATGGTATTAGATAGATGGTATTAAGGGAACCATGGTAATGACCCATGGTATTGTATGTATGAGGCCTATATAGAGGCTAGAGACTCCCCATTGAGAGGTGTCAAGGAATATTGTATGAACATGCATATGGCTTGTGGAGTGTTCTCCTTCCTTAAGGAGTGAATGTATGGTGTTGCCATGTCAGTGTGCAATCCTGTAGGGCGCTGACCAGCGTTGCTTTCTTTATATTGTCGTCTGTGACTCCTTGTGCTTCCCATGCATCCTTTACCATGAACCAAAATTGGTCCGGATCTTCATTTCCTACCCCTTTGAACACCGGAAACTTTATCGCACTCATCATATTGAACTGTGATGGTGGCGGAGGTGGTGTGGGTGAAGATGGGGGTGAAGATGGTGAAACTAGTGGTGGTGTAGGTGGGGGTGGTATACGCGGAATTCTCTACCTTATCAGATTGATCGCACTTCTTGGTGAAACTTTCGCGAGCTCCTCCTCGCTTTCCCATGGAGGTGAAATAAAGGGACTAATCTCTAATTCTCTGCTACTATCGTTTCTATATATCCTCCCACTTCGCATAGCCCCAAACATCAATTTATTCACATAACCCGCTTTTCACACAGTAGCATCTTAATCTAAGTGTTCAAATATTTAACGTACTTACCTCATGGTCCTTTAAGGAAGTGTCATTCCGCCTTGCTATAGTTGACTGAAGTATCTACCATGAACTCGATGATAACCCCCCCTATAATTTGATCGAGCTAATGGTCCATAGCATGCGTGATCCTAGCTTTCGATGCTTCTAGTCTGCGCACCAACTCTAGAGTCCACACAATAGGTTTGTTGAGCCTACACCTTCCTTGGCTGTCTGCTAGCTTCGTGATCCACTCGTACAGCTCAGAGGGGAAGGATGCAAAGAAAATTTCATGGATTTCTGTATATAAATAGCAATCTAACCACTCTTCCTTTGATAACCATGGATTCCTATTTTCTTGCGCTGCAAACTCATGAATCTTTCTATCCAACCACTCTTCAATTTCTTTCTTTGTTGGATTCCAGTGACATGACATCAGACATCTCTTATGCAGATCCCGGTCCCAGCAATGGAACCATTTGTTGGCTTATTAGGGCCTGACCTAGGTTTAGAGTTAAGTTAGCCAAAAAAATCCCAATACTATTGGCCCTTTAGAGTTAAGGTCTCACTCAAAGTAGTATGGGAGGGTGCTAGAACTAGGTTTCCGCACCTTGGAGATGTCTAATGGGTTAGAGTGGTCCGCGATTCCACCCTGCGTGCAAGTCACTTCACGTGCTTTCCCTTACCTCACAGCCTGATATACTGCCTTCGCGCAGCCCTACTTGGGGGGCGAACACTACGCTTCTATGTTATTACCCAAGTCCTTACTGGTATTCCAATGTTATTTGATTATTTTAGCCTACTTGCTTGCTTTCAGTTATACTTAACAATATAAACTATTCATATAGGTGTGTGCAGTAAATAAATAGTATATTTGCAACTTAGATCAATCATTCATTAACTCGAGAACAGATACACAAATTGATAACAAGATTTTCTTTATTAATTCCTTCCTCAGTTACAGACTCAACTCCGCCCTGCACACTCAGCTGTAGGGGTCCACACACTCAGCAGCGGACTACTAAACCTCTGCACACTTAGCTGCAGAGCCTTCTCCTACTCTACAACCCAAATACACACTTATTCACTTAGACTCTTTCTAATTCTCTCTCCTCTCGTCTTTCTATCTACTTAGAACCTCACTCTATTTATACAATCCCATGGTCCGTGAACCATGGGTAGGTCTATCCAACTGACATTACATTACAAAACTAGGGCGAACAACTCTGTGACTCTATCATACATTTCGTGCTCCGCATTCGCAATTCACGGAGTCCTTACAACAATATTAGGTTAAAACTTGGGCTTTGAGCCCCAAAACATGCCTTGTGGGGGATTCCATGCCCAACAATAGGCCTTGGCCTGGGTGTCTTGGGGGATTTAGGCACTTCTGCCACTACTTCTGTAGGCACAACTTCCAGGGCATCTCCCTCTACTTCCATAGCTACCTCTTTGACATCTCCCTTAGTTATCATTGCTTCAGCACTCATAGCTTCTACAAGGGTCAACATGATGCTTTGCAACAACTCTTGTGTCTCCTTTGACAACGTCTCAAATACTGAACTTGATATCAAAACTTAAAAGTTTTCATAGTTCATGTGCACCTGAGAGCTCAACACCTCAATTCTGAAAATGCCAAGTGTTTTTCGTGGGGTAACCCTCTATAATTTATAGGCATTTTTTAATTCAAATCCGGTCGTTCCCCCCAAAATTGGTTCATCAATGTGATATTTGCAGAAAATTTTCAAATCATTAACAGTGACTTTAACGGTCACTTTCTAGCTATCCTGCGTGGTTTTTCCTTTGGTAGCACATCTGCCTAGGCCCTTCTGTAGGCTTTGTGACATTTCTTCTTTTCTTCGTTTCACGCAATTCCCCAATCGCGCAACTCTCTGACCCAGTGTAGCTTATAGTCCCGTGCTTCCTTTCAGCTACTTGAAGCACTAAGATTGTGCTTCCCTCATATAGTCACCTAGTTGGATCACTGGTGTATGGCATTAATCGACTACCATTCACCTTCCCTAGGAAGGGTTCTCCATTCAATTTGACCAGCTGAACTGCTCCATCATCAGTAATCTCCTTGATGACATACGGTCCTAGCCAGTGCATCCTAAATTTCCCTGGAAATTTATCAAATTTACTATCATATAAAAAGACCATATCATTTACCTTGAAGGTGCGCAGTTTGATGTGTCGATCATGCCATGCCTTTTCGCGCTCCTTTTGAACTCATTGACGAAATCCAGCTAGAAATCAATCCTCCTCAAGCTCTGCTAGCTGCGCAAGCCTTTCTTCCAGGGCTTTGTGATCCGCCATTCCTATGAGTGCCACTATGCATAGACTAGGTACATTGTATTCCATTGGCATCAGAGCTTCTACGCCATACACTAGTCTGAAAGGCATTTACCCAGTCAGTGTCTTGCAAGTCGTTCTGTAGGCCCATAGCATCGTAGGTATGCACACATCCCAGTCATTTCGTTGAGAATTACAGGCCTTCATTAGCACACTCTCCAGTATCTTATTGAACACTTCCACTGTCCCATTAGCCTGCAAATGATAAGGGGTACTTTGTTGATGATACACCTAAAATTCCTCTATCAACGTGCTGATTGTTTCATTAAGAAATTGCGTACCGCGATCACTCATCAAGATCTTTGGACACCTGAATCTCATCAGGACATACTCAAAAATAAAATTTTCTACTATCGCGCTTGTGCAGTCCTTCACAGGTTGTGCCTCTGCCCATGTGGTCAAATACTCAGTCTTGGTGATGATGTACCGCACACCCGTCTTCTTTCCTTGAGGCTAAATTGGACCCACAATGTAAATTTCCCATTTTTCGAAAGGTTGTAATGCATCCCTCCATGACAGCCTGCTAGTCCTTTGACATGCATCACATGCCCTACGATATTCTTTCGAATCTTTATGCATGGTTGGCCACCACAACCCAGCGCATAGAATTTTCTGCGTTGTCGCTTTCCCTGCATAATGTCCTCATGCAACTCCTCCATGAGCCTCAGTGAGGATGCTGCTTCATGCACATAACGTCGTAATATTTCATTTGATCCCATTTTGTATAGGCACGATGATCTAGGCATAGCTCTTGATGAACTTCCTATACTATCCGCTATGCCCTAGAGTTGCGCGCAGTTGTTTCACATTCCTCAGCACCTCCAATTTGATTATCACCGTGATCTTCACAGGGTCCACCATTAATCCTTGTCTGCATACCACATGACCCAGCAAGATCCCAAAAGGGACACAAAATAGACACTTCTTCAGATTGAGCATGATCTGGTATCTCCTACATGTATATAGCATCAAGTGCAGACTTGCTACATGGTGCTTGACCAATCCAAACACTTTCTAATCGTCAAAGTATACCTCCAGAAATTTATGAATGAAATCTTTGAATGTCGCAATGACTATGTGCGAAAAGATTGTTGGCACATTATTCAGCCCAAAAGGCATTATGGTGTATTGAAAACATCCCCATTCAGTCATGAAGGTCGTTTTGCTTCTATCCTCGGGCATGATATACCTAGAGAACCCATCAGTGAAAGAGTATGCTTCTTGGCTGCCTACATTATCCAAGACCTCGTTAGTGAATGGGGTCGGGAAAGGATCATGCACATAAGTGTCATTCAATTTCCTAAGATCTACGCATATCCTTATCTTGTCCTTTTGTTTCTTTTCCCTAACCACTATTTAGATTACCCAATTAGATTCTTCCACTAGTTCAATAATACCTGCCACGAGCGTCTTATCTAACTCAGCGTAGATCCTTTCCTTATACTTCAGATTAAAGTAGTAAGGTCTTTGTTTCACAGGTTTCATGTTCGGTTTCAGGGTGATCTTCATGACACACAGGTCTCCTATTATTTCCTTCAGATCATAAAACTTTGTGGGGAACAAATCCTGATATTCGTGGAGGAGCTCGGCAACCTTATCTACTGTTGCATTGTCCCAATAGTCCCCAATATTCGCAAATTTTTGCTCCGCCTCTGTGCCAATGTTGACCTGTATAGTTTTCAGTGGTGCGGTTATGTCTGGATCCTCTATCTATGGTCCTTCAACCTCACGGTGACCATTGGTTTCTGAAATATTAATATTTCTGGGATCCTCGTCTTCTTCTTCAGCCGTCACATTATAGAATTCCAGCGTGTGGCTCAGCTGGGTAGTCCAATCAAGTGGAATCGGGTCCTAAGGATCCTGTGGTATCCTAAATATCACTACTTTAACCTCTTGTAGCATCGCATCAATATAATCAAACCCATCCTCAAAGTTGAATGTCATTATAAACCCCTAGCACAAGATGTCCCATTCTTCAGTGCCATGGCGGAGCTCTATTTCCAAGTACTAATTCATTGGTATGACATCCAGGGTATGACAAAACAAATGCACCCATTTAGGCTCGGTGTCCACTCCATAAGCCTTAGTCCATTTGTCCAGGTGATCACGTGGATCATCCCTTCCATCATACTTGTCTGTCATCCGTACTTTCGACTGTCCAAAACGTATTCTCATCATCCTCCTATATTTGCACCAATCACCGAAATTATCCTTGTGTGTACCCCACCATCTTTCGGGCGTATCGCACAATGCCCAACCCAAGGCCTAGAAGTGATTCTTCTCCGGTACTTCTCTTTCAAATGCATCCAAAAATATATCCACATCAGTGAAGCCATCATAAGAAGGCAGATTCCTTACTTCAGATGACATGCAGTGCAATGACTTTGTCATCATATTACAACGCAACGTAGATACTTCATGTAGCTGGTTCTTCCAACGCTCTAGTTCTTCATCCAAATCTAATGTGCAGGAGCTCTCATGGTCCCATGCAATATGTTCGTCTGCTGTCTAGATTACCTAATCCTAGTCTCGCACCATTATCTTATAAATCTAGTCCAAATCGTCATCACTTTCATAATCACGGACCAGGTTATATAAAGCGCAGTCCTTCTGCAGGATTGAGTGGCACCACTACGCGGAGCGATTTCTTTTCAAATATCATCATTCGCTTCTTCAAGTTGATTACCCCACTCATGTCAGTGGCCCAATCGATCCTAAGGAGTGCAGGGTAGGGATTGCTATCATCCACAATATATATTACTTCAAAATCCTCCAGTGCCCTTGTGCCTTCGATGTCAACTGTTACCCCTTGCAACCTCCCCATTGGGATAATTTTTTGTTGATTCGCCATCCTTAACTGGATCAGAGACCACTGAAGCGTAGGTCTCCCCATCCTTTCCCACGTTTGTTTTGGCAAAACATTCGTGTCAGACCCCAAATCCAAGATAACTTGGTCGATTTCATATTCCCCTATCTGCGCGGTGAGTCTCATCTCATATCCCATCCTTGCCTTATGCTTACCAAGCTTTTTAACTATGCATGGTTTGCTAGTAGCGTCATCCTTGCCAACACACTGATTAATCAGTTCCTATAGTCCCTTCACAACCTTACTATCGCGGAGTAGTTTCATGCAGGTCTCTAAGAATGTGGTAATCATGGATAGGTCCATTTCTTCAACTGGTTTCTTTTGCGTGCTCTAGATCTAACCCAGTCTTCTTTTTAGATGCTTTGCGGACCCACTCACCTTCTACAGGCTACTTCCCTTTATCCATGCCAGTCGCCATTCCACTCCGTAACATAATGTTTATCTTAGGGTCTTCCTCGTGAGGCTCAACCCTCATCATCTAAAGGTTCTACGTCGGCTACGGAGGCTTTACCCCCTTTTCAGGAATCTTAGCTAACAATATAGGGAAATCCTCAGTTGCATGGTCAAACTAAGTACAGTAGCGACATGACAGTCACATCAGATTCGGATAGTCTCTCGTGTAGTGTCATAGTCCTCCACAATTGTAACAAATAAGCTGCCCTCGGCCTCTACCAGGCCCCCCTCCACCTCATCCCAATGCCTTGGTTCGAAGGCCATGTTTCTGCCTACACCCTATATGCAGGTGTCCTATCCGTCATTAATTCATAGCTACAACAATTGTACTCATCATGACCTACTGATTGATAGAAATTGCAAAAGAGTTGTTGTGGTGTCTGTACGAATTTATGTAGCAAATGGCAATTGTTGATCACATGTTTCCCAGCTACCTGGCATATGGCGCACCATAGCGTGGGTCCTGCACTTGGCTGTACCGCAGCCTCCAGCCTTAGAGGCATTGGTCCCACTGCTGCAACATAGTTCGCAAAGACTAGACATTGATCCTTTTCATGCCCCTGAACTTTGCATTTCAGGCACCAAAATTCCTCACGCGCCTTTGGTCTAGTTGTTCTGTCTTTCTTTAGACTTTGCATTTTGAGGCAAAGGTTCTACAACTACACGTGAATCTATTGAACCCCCATATTAGCATCCTATATTGGTGTCTCATGCAGTCTCATTGCGATTTCCAGAGCTTCTGCCTAGGTTCCAATCTTATGTTGTGATAGCGCAACCTTTACGTGGGGCAGGAGCGAGGCCATGAACCATTCGCAGTGCTGCCTATCAGTTAGGTTCATGTTAGCTTCACAGATCATACACTTCAATCTTTGATCCAAATCCCAAGGCATCTACCTAGTCTTCATCATGATCTCCTTGAATCCCACAATTGATTGCACTTGAGACTTAGGTATACTGAATTCTCTATTCAGCGCCGCCTAGATATCTGCCAATGCAGACTTTGGGTTAACAATATTGTACTTAATATACCACGTTAGTGCACGGTCCTGCAAATAACTAACCAGCGTTTCTTTTTTCATTTGATCATCCATGATACCTTGAGCTTCCCATACAACCTTCGTGATGAACCAAAATTGGTCCGGATCTTCATTTCCCACGCCCTTTAATACAGGTAACTTTACAGAATTTGTTGTTGGCTTGTTGGGGCCTGACCCAAGTTCAAAGGTGATTTAGCCAAAGAAATCCAGGTACTACTGGCCCTTTCAGCAACAGTCTGCGGAGCACGGACTGAGGTCTCACCCGAAGTAGTATGGGAGGGTGCTAGAACCAGGTTTCCACACCCTGGAGATGTCTGATGAGTTCAAGTAGTCTGCAGTTCAACCCTGCGCGCATGTCACTATGCGCACTTACCCGTACCTCATGTAGGTTTTAACCCCGTACAGAAATTACCTGCATACGAATTCTAAAACACAGAAAATAAAAAATGTGAGAGCATAACACATAAAACACATATACACAGATATTTTCCCCTGGATCCCAAAACCAGGACTACCAACTTGATTTTTCATTATGTTCCTTTCAATGTTATAATACATATTTATACATGTTGAAGCATCCAATACCATGGACCGAAAACCATCGCGTCCAGAACCATGGATTGAAAAACCATCGTGTCCAAAAAACATGTGCGAAAATCATGCACAAAACCATAGGTGGGTCTGCCCAACCTAACATAGGGTCCAAAACCAAAATTTTCCAGGGCGCTGCCCCAAACCCCATAAAGTGGGGTTACGGGTACACCTCAAACCCCATGTGAGCTCCCCCCCTCTAACCCCCAGTTAACTACGTGTGCTAGTCATAGAAAGAATATAACACAACCCAAAACCTCGTAGCCTGAGATGTTACCATTGCATAGCCCTAATCGGGGGCCGAATGCTACTATTACCCAAGCCCTTACTATTATTCCACTGTTAGTTGATTTAACTTAGCCTACTTGTATGCGTTAAGTTATACTTAGCAATATATATCATCCATATAGGTGCGTGTAGTAAATAAATAGTATAATTGATATCAAACATATAATAACTCAAGAATAGATACAGAATTTGGATAAAACTTCTCTTTATTATTCTCTTCTTTGGTTACAGACTCGACTTCACCCTGTGCACTCAGATGCAGGGGTCCGTGCACTTAGCTGCGGACTTCTAGGCCTCTGTGCACTCAACTGTAGAGCCTTCTCCTATTCTACGACCCAAGAAACACTTTACACTTGCGACTCAATCACTTAGACTTCTCTATTCTTCTATGCCATTCTATTCTCCATTAGTTATCTTTTACATTTAGAGCCTCACTCTATTTATACAATCCCATGGTCCGTGGACCATGGGTAGGCCAAAATTACATCCAAAACTAGGGTGGACAACCCTATGACTCTAACATACTTCCATGCCAGCCATTCATGGGGCTTTACAACATTATTCGGTCAAAACATCGGCTTTAAGCCCCAAAACATACCTCAAGGGGATTCCACGCCCAATAGGCCCCAAACACAAACATTGTGACTCGCCCTCGAGTCACTCTGTTGGCACGGTGATCTTGGCATGGAGTTCCTCCAACTGTCCTCGCACTTTGCTGATGTCGACAGTGCACTGAGCTGCTACTTGTTGAATCTATTGCATCCTTTGCTCTGAGACCTCTGTGTCTAGGGTGCTTCTCTCCATCAACATGTGCATCCCTTGTATATGCGTTATCTTTCATTCGATGTTTGTCATGATAGTGAAATCCTCGTTGATCCACGGCTGGACGCGCATTTTGAGAACTGCCTCTTTGTGTCACGCTGCATCCACCTGCTCCTTTAGTGCCTTCGCTTGTTGCATCCTCGCAAGCCACTGAGTGAGGACTACTGTTTGCGCATTTCCTCAGACATTGTCGTATTGCTGTTGGAGGTTTTGTGCCTCTATCTCCAGGCACTGGATGTTGGGGTCCTCCTGTAGAGTTGTGAGGACCTCAAGTGCTTGCTCCAACAAAGTAGTACAGTCCTTCACTACAACCCCGATTTCTTCTAGTCCTGCTGCAATAGCTCTAGCACACTGTTCTCTAACTTCCGGGGGAGTGGAAGGCTATGCCTTTAATCATAGCTTGGTGATCTGAAGATTCAACTCTAGCTAAACCTTGGTTGTTTCCTCCCTAGCCTCGCAAACTCTGGTTGCCAACCTATGGATCCGCACCTCTACTGGTAGATTTTTCTGGATGGCCAGCTCCAGGATGTGTCTACAAGTGTCGTCTACCACCTGCTGCAACTATTGATTCTACGGCACCAATTCGTTGCATTGCAAGCTGAGTTGTTCTATGTTTATCTTCTGTTCACTAAGAACTTGGATCGCACAACTCTCCCTAGCGCGTAGCTTTGCCATTATCCCATCTTGTAGCAATTACAGTGTTTCTCGCAGAAGGGCAACCAGATTAAGGCCAAGGCCTTTCATCATGCTAACCAACAATTGATCCATCTCATTTGACGACACTGGAGCTCCCTCCGGCAACACTATTGTGTTTTCCATCTATGCGCGCAGCATCTGCTCTGCTACTGAAGTTCCTGCCGCGACATGGGTTGATAGGGTACCTTCCTGAGGGGGGCACACTTGTAACTCCTGCAGCTATGCCCTAAGGGCCCCCAACATAGTCTGGTGCTCCTGCATAAAATCCTGAAGGGCCTCATTTGTGGCATCATGAATTGTCTCACCAATGTCATTCAGATCTCCTTCGGGTAAGGTTATTGGGTCAATGGCCAATTTCGAGGCCTTGACCTTCTTCCTCGATCCTGCACGTTCTGCCATGTGTGGGCGCTTCATCTGGGTGGACGTGATCCCTGGGTCTGCATTCCCTTCTGTTGTTTATGCTTCCTATGTCTCCTGATCCTGTGAGGGCATTGCTTATCCCTCGTCCACCTTCTCAGTTGCTTCCTCTGCCACCTGTGCTGCTGTTGTTGCTTCTGCTCGGCGGCTTTCTCTGTTGCTTTGTGTGCTGCCCTTACCTCAGCAGCTGTTGTTTCCTTCTACCTTTTCTCGGGCAATTGTGTGACATGCAACTTGGCATCGTCCTTCTTATTCTGTGTTTCCGCCTTTTCAAGTTCTACAAGATCTGGGGCGCACCATTCCGGAGGCCATGTCTCCAAGACAGTGAAGATGGCGTCATCAGTGGCGATAAAAGGGAGCTTCATCCACTGCTTTGTTGTATCCTTGCGTGCCCTAATGTATACATTATGCATGTCGGATTTGAATTCTGCAAAACTCTGCAAACTGTTGTACACCGTAGGCAACAAGTGTGGCCTGTGATTGATCCACATCCGGATGCTCATCTCCATGAGCACACAGAAAATTTTTGTGTCGTGTATTCATTTTGCGTCCTTTGTGGCCCAGAGTGAAGCATATTTCGTGGCCTCTGGTAATTTTCTATCAATGATGGGGAATTGACTCTGGCAGTTCTCCCACTATGAGAACTATGGATAACAACAACCACGCATAGTGGAAGGTTTTACCCTGCTCCTGGGATTCATGACAATTTTTCAAAAATTCCTCGTAGAGGAATTTGGACCAATTGAACTGGACCCCTTCCGCACACTGCTCGACCAGTGCAACCACCAGTACCAGTACCTCATCGGTGCAGCACTTCCTCACAACTTTTCCAACCAAGATTTGGGTTGCTACACATACCCCTTTGTCCTTTATGCTGGAGATGACATAGCCCCTCTTCTTCTTCTCCAGCTTGTATTTTATCTTCATGGCTTCTGCAAGGGCCAAACCACTTCCCTTTCCTTCGGCTATGGTTGCGGGGTCCTTTCCTTTACATGGAAGCTGAGAAATGTGGTGAATTAGGTCTGCCGTGATGGAGATAGGCTCCTCCAGCCATAGATACCCATCATGCACCAAGTAGAAGAGCTGCCTAATGACAAAAATGGTTATGGGCGCACGGTGGAAATGCAATACCCATAATAAGTGCAGCAACCCAGCCTTTTCCACACTGCACAGCCACTTCCATGGCTCTAACATTGTCACCACCCCCTCGGTGTTCTGCTTCATGAGGTTCCCGGTCTCTAGGTGGGGGAACTTCTCGCATTCAACGAGGTCCCAATCTTCAAACTTCATGGTTGGCATGCGGCCTAGGTGCGTGCCTTCAAACACTATGCTATCTAGGAGGAGCAGGGTTTGGAGTGAAATCTTGGTTCTTTAGTCCTCCCTTTCCGTGGACGGACATATGCGGGCAGTTTCATTGCAGAGCGTGTAGGTTGAATATCCTCTACCATATCTTTGTCTTCTTCTGCAGTGATGGTCAAGGCCTGCAACTCTTCTTCTTCCTCATCTGTGTCGATCGTGACAGTTTTCCCTTTTTCTTCCATTGATAGCTTGCTACGTAGTGGGTTCCTCAAGGAAACGTGTACGGGGACCATTGCTTGTTTATCTTTCTTGGGCCTCAGTGTTCACGATGATTTGGGGATCTCTACTACAACCCTGGAACCTTATAGAACATCCTCCACCATTGGGGTCTGCGCGACCTCGCCGGCAGTTACCTCTTCAATTCCGAAACCATCCTTAGTTGTTGTCATCGTATCTAGGCTGTATTCTATCACTCGTGAACTTAGGGGCTCAATTATTGCTCGACTCTCAATGCTTAGTACTCTGCTCAATCACTTAATTCTCAAACAATCAAGTTTTGTTTGCTGGGTAGCCCTTTGTGTTTTATAGCGCCTTTTGAATTCGAATTCGACTGTTCCCCCCAATTTTAGTCCATTAATGCTTTCTTGGTGGCAGATTTTCCCAAATCTTGCCCATAAATCGCGTCTTAAATGCCTGCCACCCACTCCATTTCGCCTCAAATTGAGCATCCCATCATGAATAGTGACTTCAACAATCACTTTATGGCCAACCCACATGGTAGTGCAGCCCTCTGTGCATAGGCACAGACCCTATGACGCTCTGTTACTACGCACATCCTCAATATTGCGCAACTCCTGGGTAGAATAGTTTATAGTCCCACGCTTCCTTTCAACTGCCTAAAGCGCTAAGACTGTCCTTCCTGCAGTTAGTTAGGTGGTTGCACCACCCATATGGGTCTCCATCCCATCCTCCACCATGGTTCATGGAGAATCCCCACCTTCCATTGTTGTGGTCAGCATCGCGCACTTTACCACTTGCAACGCACTACCCTGGTCACTACATTTGGCGATGCGTGGTCCAAGCCAAGGAAGTAGACTAACCAGTTCATGGTGATAGTTCTCAAACTTGTCAGTATGATCGTATGCACCTTGCCTTACCATCCTAGGTCCTTCGAAAAATGCTTCCTTTATCTCGTCCTCCAGCTTCTTCACCTCCGCGTCCATCATAGTGTTTTTCTTCCTTAATCGTACCCTTTCTTTTTCAAGTTCGTGGAGTCTAACATTTCCTTGTCAGATTTCTTCCTCAAGTTCCTTCGTTCTGGGCTTCGTAAACCATCATATCTATGGGTGATACTATGCGCAGACTAAGCTTTGCATGCTTCATAGGGATTACAACCCTTGTTTCATACTTTAGCTTCGGAAGTGCTTGCACGGTCAGGGTTTTTCACATGGTCCTATAAGCTCATAGGACCGCTGGTACACATAGGTCCTAGTTAGTGCGTCTCACATGGAGGACCATGTTCAGCACTTCGCACACCTTGTCAAAGACTTCCCCGCGTATAATTTTTGGCGCATTTCATATTATCATACTTCGTCATTCACGCCCTCATCTTGCCTGCTCTTGCTTGTTGTTCCTATTTACTATCGTGAGGATAGTGTGCATTCGTGCAGGATGTGTACCATATGCCTATACCCATCTGGAAAGGTGGGCGCGCAGGTTGTTTCATCCATCATACTTGGCATCCATCTGTATTTGAGGCTTTCCAAACCATATGAGCATCATCCTTCTACATTCTCGCCAGTCCTCAAAATTTTGCTGGTGCGTGCCCCACCACCTTGCGGGCGTAGCTTGTAGTGCCCATTTTAGAGCATCAAAATGTTGTTGTTCCGATACTTCTCTTTCAAATTTGTTCAGGAAATTCTCTACCACGGTTAGTCCATCACACATAGGCAGATCTCTTGCATATGTTGCTACATAGCATAGTGACATTATCATCTGTTGAAATTAAGTGTGGTACCTCCCGCAACCAATTTTTCCATCATTCTATTTCCTCGTTTGAATCTAATGTGCAGAAGCTTTCGCGCTCCCACGAAATCTAGCCATCTATTGTAGGATTCACCCAATCCTATTCCTGAACGGTTATGTTGTAGATACAGTCTAGATCATTGTCACTCTCGTCGTCACACACTGGCTCTGTGTAGCACAATCCTTCTGTTTAGTCAATTTAGTGTCCTAAATTGCTACATAAATTATCAATCTCGGTGTTGTAAACTGATGAAGTGTAGTGCACTATATGTGCTACATAACTCTTTCTTACCTCACTATTTTCAATTTAATGTTGTTTCGGGGTTTTGTGCTTTTTACCTCCTAGAATGCTGCAATGTAATTTAAATCCTAATTTACTATTAAAGTGAGAGCTTTAAAAGTATTTTTTAGGCCAAGTTTGGATGTGGAGTTTCAAGAAGATGAAGACAAAGCTTATTTTATTTCTTGTAATGTTTTCAAAAATATGAGCTTAAAAGACCCTTGAAACTGCTATCTACAAAATTTAAAAACTTGAATGAGAAAATGAATGTGCAGCTGTCTATATCAAACTAAGAATGAAGTACTAGAAATGAAACTACTACCTCTGCTATCTATTCTATCCGCAAAATTAAAGTCTAACTTAAAGAAAAAAGTGAAAACTTGAAACTAAAAACTAAAGACCAGCCAATAATCTTATCCATAAACATAACACTTTGCCAATTAACTTAAAAACCAGTCAGCTAAAGGCTCCAGAAATATCATCTTATAGCATGAGAGAATGACATTAAGTTATCCAATTCTACACTAATGAATGGTAAGAAAACTCATTTATAAACATAATACTTCACCAATTAGATTTGAAGGTAAACCATCAACTAAAGGCTACGAAAACATCAGTTTATAACATGAGTGACTATATTAAGAAAGAAAAGGTACTGAACAGCATGTAAATCTCATTCATAAGTTTCATACTTCGCCAATTAGATCTGAAGGTAAACCATCAACTAAAGGCTATGGAAACATGTACTTATGTTATGAGTGTCTATCCTATTGAGAAAAAGCATAAGCAACTTGAATTTGAAAACTAAAGAACAACAGAAGAAGTGAGTCCCAAATACTTTATGCAAGTTTAAAACTAAGAAGCTCGAGCATAAACAAAATTAAAGTCCTACTGCTACTCTGAAATGCATCTAACAAGTGACAAGCTGCAACAAATATAGGGTTAAAACGATTATGAACATAAATGAAAACATAAGCAATATAAAATTTGAACAAAAGCAAATACAAATGAAATATATAGAAATGAAAACGAAACCTTAGCTATGTAGGGGCCCTCTGCACAACCTTGGATTATCCACACTACTTCAAACGCTCAGGCAACCATGTATGAAAACAGAGTTTTTATATCATGAAAATAGAGAACTGTGTGTCTCTTGATTACAAAACAGAATCACACTATTTCAATAATAAAACCAACATTTTGTCTGCGATCCAAATGCTTGAATTTATAGGAGAAATTGCTCACTGTTTCTAAGAGGAAATTCTTCTACAGTAGACACGTGAACAGGTCATGCATCGAGGATTTAGCCTTCCGGTTGGCACAAACAGTAAATCTCTGCATAGTGGATGTTGGATTTAGTTATGCAGGTGGAAAAATGAATCCTCAGGTTCAAGAACAGGCCTTGGACTCAATTACATGCCAGAACAGAGTTCTAACTACTGTAGAACTTCTCCGTTGACTCCCCTTTGACTGGGGTCTTTTCCCTCGAATCTGATCAAGTGAATAGGACCCTATCCATGTGTTGACATTTCCTGCGCTACCCATGTGGCTCGTTCCTCTTCTCAACACCTACAACCTGCAAAATTATGAAGATGGCTGCGGAATTGTCAGTTAGCTGCAGAAAGTGGCTACATTCCGTAGCTAAGAAACAAAACCTTATCCAAATAACACACATAATAATATAATTTGAAAATCACTAAAATGTACTCCTGGGATTAACATGCAATGACTTTTAATGACTTAGGATGCACTGGCATGGGAAAACAGAGGAAAAATGGTGAAGAAAATGCTTGAAAAAGAGGTAGTTTTGGGGCTCAACATACCCCCACTGTGAAGCTGTTGCATGTCCCCATGCAACCAAAATTGTAACAATCCTCCTTCTACAACATTTGCTCTGAAACCTCTTCTAGAACATCCAACCTCTTCTTCTTCTTTGCTACCACTGCCATTCTGGGTTTCCTCTTGAGGCATCTATATTTCAGGTTGATGAGGGACCTACTTAGCTTCCTATTCTTCTTCTTCAATTTTCTATTTTTCTTATGCCATAACCCCAAATGAAGCATGGTGTTGTCCTGAATGATTTTGTCTAGTTTTCTTTGCTCCTTCAAAGCTTCATTTTCCCTTTGGATATGCCTATTTAGGACCTCTAATTCATAGACTTCTTGCTTTAATGATTGAATCAGAGTTTCCTGTGGTATAATTGGCTAGTTAGATGAAGTCCCCTGTTCTGCTGTTGTGTTCTTCTGTTCCAATGATTCAATGAAATCATAGATCTACTACTGAGCCTGGTCAATCTCTGGAGATGATTTTCTTGGACTATTTTCAAAGTTTAATTGAGGAGAAAGAGAATATTGTGGACTATGCTCAAGTGAGGTGTTGATTGGTGATTGGGTTGGAGTCTTTCCTCCCAATTCTATGAATTGAGCTTCTTTTGTTTGTGTTTTCTTCAATTTTCCTTTGAGCCTAGAGCTCCTCCTTAGACTTTGTGAGCCTATATTCTATTTTTCTATGACTGGACTCCTCTTCCCTTTTTATTTTGCTTTCTTAGATTGTTCTTTAATATGGACTAATTTTTCAGAGAGCAATTGTTCCTCTTCTAATGACAGATCAAGAGTTCGATAGATTTCCTCAATTTTTCTTTTTCCTTTCTGTTTTGTTTGCTTCATGATTTCAGTTAGAGTTTCATAGGGTAGTTCTTCCTCCCTATTTTCTTTTGCTGGACTCGTAGGAGTATTTTGAATTGTTAGAGTTGCTCTTCTTCTTTTACTCTTCTTTACTGAACTCCCTTCAGGCAACTCAGGTGGATCTTGGAAGAAGTTCCTAATCAGGAAGTTTTCCCACGTGTCTCCCATATCCTTCAAATGATTTTCAACTAATATCTTTATGAGACCATGACGGTATAGATGGGGTTCTATATCTTCTATGTTCTTTTGAACAGTGGTAGACATATTTCTCAAGGTATTCAATAGAAAGTAAGGGAGAATGATGGTCTCATTTTCCAAAAAAAATCATCAATAACCTTATGTGATACATGTACATTGAGCCATATCTACCCTCACACGTAATAAATTTTTGAATAATCAAGATCAACCTAGTCCATTTTTCCTTTAATGCTGAGATAGGAATTCCTCTTCTGAAAATTGATATGTCCATACCTGGTTTTTGAAGAATAACTCCCCAAGATTTTTAATTGAAGTCCTTATTTTTGAACCACCTTTCTCCATCTTGTGGAAGTTCTGTTGCAACTACAATTGAATATTCAGTCACTGAAAACCTTATATCTCCAATTTCCACTTCTACCCCATTAAAAGATCTTGCAAATGTTTTGGTAACTTCCTTATGATGGCCATTGAATTTCTTGATAAATTTCAGCTAGCGAGCCTTCTTTAATGTCCCCTTCAACTGAGGGTATCCCTCCATGAACTTAACTCCGATGGGTTCTATCCTTACAATTAGACCCATTCCGCCTTTCTTCATTGTGTAGATACCTCTGTAATGGCGGCCATATGGAAACATAATAGTTATAGGGATGAAAATGGAAGAAGACTAGAGATAAAATCAATGGGTATGAAACTAGAAAAAATGATGAGTATGAGTTTGAATGATGGAGAGATTACAAAGTAGGGAAAACTGTATACACGGAGACAGTATGGAGGTTGTAAGGCTTGGTGTTCACACAGACTACGTGGAGGCAGAGTGTTACTTATGCACAAAACTGAAAGATTGAATGGAATTTGAGTGCTTTTGTTCATAAAAAGGTTACAGGAGTGAGAAAACAAAAACTCGGTGAGTGAAAGAGTTGTATTCAATCAACTTACATTCACATAATTAGCCATTTCAACAAGTGGAGTAAGGATGTATGATGAAGTACGAGTTAGAATCAGAGGCAAATGATGAGACCGTTGAGGATTAAACTGGCGGATATGGTGGAGTTATGGCAACAATCAAATCACATCATAACATGTTAAGGAGTAGTGATCATTCAAACTATACAATTTATGATTTTTATAGTGCTATTTGAAATGGGTTTTATTCTCACCTTTGGAATCTTACCTTTTCCATTTACTAACTTTTGATTGCTTGCTTTTGTAGGTGCTTTAGGTGCTGATGTCTTCAAAAGATTTCTCCTTCCATACCTGCATCTGGCTTTTATTTTTTATTTTGGCTAATAGCTCAACTGTCACTGCAGAGTAACAGGATTAGCTGCGGAATGTAACATAGTGAATGCAATATGACTTGATGAATGAAAATGGAATATGAAAAAGTGGATATGAAGAAATACTGAAAGAAAGTTTATTGATGGGATGTGGTGGTGAAATGGAGTGAAATTTGTGGAAATGGAATGGAATGGAATAAAACAAACCATGAATAAAATGAAATACCCCTTTTTTTTTTGGAAAATATAGGGTGTCAGAATCTTTTGATTTTCACCCTATATTTTCTGTATAAGAATGTCAATCAGTGATTGGTTTTCAAGCTTAAACACACTTTTTTTTTTTTTCAATGATGAAAAGAACAAAGACTAAGTTGGTGGAGAAGAATTATTCTTCTTCACCAACTTCATTTCAGAATTATTTTGAAAGATCTTGATAAACTCCTCATTTGAGATTGGCTTATGATAAATCTTCAATCTATGACCATTCACAAGGAGAGGAGTTTGATGCTCATCGATGGTTCTGATTCTTACTACTCCATTGTTGAAAACTTTTTCAATCGCATATGGCCTAAGCCAATGAGTTTGAAATTTACCTTGAAAATCCTTAAACTTTGAATCAAATAGTAATGCCCAATCTCCTTTTTGAAACCTTTTGTCCTTGATGTACTTCTCATGCCACTTAGCTCTCTGCTACTGAATTAGACCAGTTCTTTGAATTGATTCTTGTCTAATTTCATCAAGTTCATTCAATTGCTCCAGTCTATGTTTTTGAGCTTCTAAAAGATCCATTCCCAACTGAACCGCCATCTTGAAAGTTTTGACTTGGAACTCAATGGGGAATAGAACTTGCTTTCCATAAACAAGTTCATAAGGTGTATGTCCCATTGTATTCCTCCATGTAGTTTTGTAGGCCCATAAGGCTTCAGGAAGCCTCTTTGCCCAATCTCTTCTATGTAGATGCACAGTCTTGGTAATGATTCCCTCAATCACTTTATTTGTGGACTCCACTTGACCATTTTCTTGTGGATGATAAGGAGTGGATTTCCTATGCTTGATCTTGTATTCTTCCACAAGCTTCTCCATCATTTTGGATGTAAATTGAGCTCCCTGATCTGTCACAATTTCTCTTGGAACACCAAAGCGAGTAAAAATATCCTCATAAAGAAAACTAACTATAGTATTTTTTTTAGCAAAGAATAATGCTTTGGCTTCTACCCATTTAGTGACATAATCAATACATACCAATATATGCTTTTTCTGCTTGGATGGAGGATTAATAGGTCCAATAAAGTCTAAAGCCCATTTTTCAAAGGGTTCGATAAGTACCTGAGGTTGTAATGGAATTTCATTTGAGGGAGCAAGTTTCCGTACTCTTTGGCAGCTATCACACCTTTTGACATATTCTCGTGCATCTTTAAAGATGGTTGGCCAATAATATCCTAAGGAAAGGATTTTATAGGCTATCCTCTTGCCAGAAAAGTGTCCACCACACGGCTCATCATGACATGCTTTAAGAATATCAGGAATTTCATCCTCCCTGACACATCCTCTGATCACATAATCTGGCCCTGTTTTATACAATTCATTAGAGATCCATGAATATCTTGAACTATCTTGAATAATCTTTCTTTTTTCTTTAGGAAATAAATGTGAGGGTAGCTTCCCTATAACCAAATAGTTAGCAACATCTACAAACCAAGGGGTTCGAGTAGTTACTACAAATAAGTATTCATCAGGAAACTTATCCTCAACCGGAGAGTCTTCTTTGATATTCTAAATCCTGGACAAGAAATCAGCAACTGTGTTTTATTTTCCAGGTCTATCTAGCACAGTAATATTGAATTCTTGCAAAAGTAAAAGCCATCTTGTAACTCTGCCATTAGTAATAGGTTTATTCATTAAATATCTAATTTCAGAGTGATCTGTATGAACAAAAGTTTCATAGCCTGTGATATAATGTCTAAACCTGTTAATTGCGTGAACAACAGCTAAGAACTCTTTTTTAGTCACAGTATAATTCAACTCAGTGGGAGTCAAATTCTTACTTGTACAGTAAATGGCATAAGGAATCAAGTCCTTTTGTCCCATTACAGCTCCTAGAGTTGTATCTGAAGCATCTATAGAAATATGGAAAGGAAGTTTCCAGTTTGGTCCTCTTAAGATAGGTGCTTCAGATATATTTTTTTTCAAGGCTTCAAATGCTAGTTGGCAATCAGGATTCCACTTGAATTCACAATCTTTTGTAAGCAATTTGAATAGTGGAGATGCTATTTTGGTAAAGTTTTCTATGAATCTTTTGTAATATCCTGTAAATCCTAGAAAACTTCTAACATATTTTTGGCAATTTGGAATTGGTAACTTGGAGATGACTTCAACTTTAGATTTGTCTACTTTAATCCCATCTCCTGAAATGTGATGTTCTAGAACAATACCTTTCGTAAACATCATAAAGGATTTTTCATGGCTTAATGAAAGGTTTGTTTCTTTACATCTTTTAAGGACCTTTTCCAAATTTTCCAAAGCTTCTTCAAATGTTACCATAAACTGTAAAATCATCCATATATACCTCTACATAATCATGTATTAGATCAAAAAAATTCCTAGTACTACCTTTTGGAATGTTGTGGGTGCATTACATAATCTAAAAGGAAGCACTCGATAGGCAAAAGTTCCCCATGGACAAGTAAATGTGGTTTTATCCTGATCTTCAGGTGCTACCTGAATTTGATTATAACCACTAAAACCATCCAAAAATGAAAAGTACTTTTTACCTGCTAATGTATCTAACACTTGATCTATAAAGGGCAAGGGAAAGTGATCCTTCAAGGTTGCTTTATTCAATTCTCTATAATCAATGCACACCCTCCATTTACCGTTCTTTTTAGGCACTATTACCAAGGGAGAAACCCATTGGCTATCTAAAATTGGGTAAATGAAGTTCACATTGTGTAGTTTTTGGAGCTCTTCTTTCACAGTCTCCCTAAGATTTGGATTCATCCTTCTCTGAGGTTGTCTGATTGGTCTATTGTTCTCTTCAATATAGATATGATGGATGCAAGTCCTAGGGTCAATACCTTTCATATCATTATACTCCCATGCAAATGAAGCAGAGTGTTTTTGTAAGATTTTGGTTAGCTCCTCTTATTGTAATTTCTCCAAGTTTTTGTGTATATTCAATGTTCTACCTAGAAAAATTTCAATTAAAGAACTGCCAAACTCTTCTATGGAATAAAGAGACACTTGCCTAGATGACAAGTATTCAATATCAGAATTTAACTGAAATTGTTCATGATCATATTCTGAAGATGTTTCAAAATTTTCGAATGTGTTCAAAATTTGACTATCCTCACTAATTTCTGATATAGTAAAGCTAGGCTGTATAACATCTTCATCATCAACCCATTCATTGTCATCTATTTCTGTGATTGCTTTTGCTGGAGGATACAAAGAAAATTTCTTTGTTGAAATACCATCAGAAATGTACATGTCACCAGATCTACAACTAATAAAAGCATCAGTTGTGGTCAGCCAAGCTCTTCCTAAGATAAGTGGGTGTCCTCCTAGATTATTCTTGGGAGTTAAAATCATGAAATCCACAGGATATTCCCAAGAATCTAAGGAGACTGAAATGTCTTCTAGCACACCGTCTGGTTTGATTACTGATCTATCTGCAAGTTGCAGTAAGGTAGGTGTGAAAAGAATATTAGGAAGTTTAAGTTGTACCATAGTCTGTCTACTCATAATGTTTATAGAGCTCTGCCCCTAAGTCAATCAATGTATTTGGAATTTCTATCCCATTTATGTGTGTCTTAACAATTGGACTTCCTGGATCCACATATTTCTGCATGGTAATCTTTCCCATCATGATATCTATTATTTTTCCTACCAGGTGAATTCTTTTTGTGTCTCTTGGTTTTCTACCTGGTCTTTTGATGCTCAGCTCCTTTATTGTTTTTTCTAGAATGAGAATTTCTCTAATGGCTTGTAACAAGGGAATCTTGATACAGACATTCTTTAATTCATCTAGGAAATCATAATTGGGCAACAAGATTTGTTTTTCCACTCCTCTATCAATTTGCAATCTCTCAGGAAAAGGAGGTGAGGGAGTAGATGCAAGTTTCTTAACTATAGGAGTTGTACTTATTGATTCTTTTTCTTTTTCCTTTTGAGTGTTTTGGGTTTGAAGGGATGTCTCCTCAAAAATTTTATTGACTTTCAGAGAGTCTTCCTCAGAAGCATCTTTCTCTTGAATATCTATAGAAGGTTTTTCCTTTTATAAAATCCTACCAGATCTAAGTTGGACATCATTAAGATCTAGGGGAACAATCATGTAAGTAGGAAATTGTTGTCATTCTACCATGTAAGCATTCTGAGCGCTTTTATTATTGGGGTTTGGTAATGGTTGGGCTGGTAGTTGATTTGGCTTTTGTTGAAATGGAAGTAATTGTTGAGGAGGTTGTTGTTGTGGAAATGGCAATGAAAGATGAGGGCTTTGATTTGGAAGTTGTGGTTGTTGATTTTGTGGGGGAGGATAGCTCTGATAAGATGGAGGATATTGATAATATTGAGCAAATCTCCCATAAGGATTTTGTACCTCTTGTGGCCATGGTTGAGATTGATATTGATTTTGAGGTTAAGGCCAAGGTTGTTGCCAAGAATTCCAATTTGGTGGGGGCTGAAAATTCATTGGATTGTTAAATCCCTGATTTCATTGCCTTTTCCAAGGTCTTCTTGTAACAAAACAAAGAGGTTCTACAGAATTTGGGACTACTTCCTCTTGAAAGACTACCTTAAGGCCTGGGATTGAAGGACAATCCTTGGTCTCATGACTTTCTGAACAAATCATACAATTTTATACAAATTTTGCATCTAGAGGGCATTACCTTAGAGCATGTTTCTTCCTGCATTTTGGACAAAAGATGGCTAAAGCATCAGCTTCTATTTTCTACTTGTTTTGGATTTTGAGAGTGTCTAGCTACTCACAAAGGCTCCCTAGAATATTAGTCTTGAATTCATCAAGCATATTGCCAATTTCTACCCTACTTACAGTTCCAGCTGCAGATTTATTTGCTCTAATAAGAGAAGGATCTCTAGGCCCTTTCCCAGTTTTAGATTTCCCTCTTGAGAGATGGACACATAGTTCTGTTATGTCACTCAATGGAAGTTGAGAGATGTCTCCCTTCCCCATCATGTTTAATATATCTATCCATTCATCTCTAATGGCTTTCAAAAAAAGGGCTTTCAAAGTCTCTTCATCTAAGTTGTTCATTTTTTCTCTTTTTAAATTGTATTGGAACCTCTCAAGCAAATCCTCTAAGTTTTCATCTTCCTTTTGCATCATCTTGAATACCTCATCCTTATGATTGGTAGGCATACAGTAATCCAAGTATCTATCCAAAAATGGCTGCCTCATATCATTCCAAGTCCTACTGGATTGAGTGACTAATCCCATAAACCATTTCAGAGCAGCCCCTTTCAGTGTTGAACAGAAAAATTTGAGCTTTTGAGAGTCTTTTAAATAGTCATAAGTTCAGCATAAGACTTCAAACTCAAACAAAAATGTTTCAAGATCCTCACTTCTCAACCCATAAAAGTTTGGGAGGACGGATGGTGAAATGTTTTTCATTGTTGCATGTGTTTCATCATCTACTATAGGGAATCCAAATGAGTTATCTCCTTCCCTATTTCCTCTACCTCCTCCATTGTTTCCTCTAACACCTCCATTGTTTCCTCTACCTCTACCCCCTCCTCCAAATAGTGAAAATCCTCCATCTTGCTCTTCTTTTGCCATGATAGTCTCCTCAAGATCTTCTGTTTCTTCTATTAATGGCTGATGAGAGAGAGTTTCTATTTCTTCTAATTCTCTGGGTATTCCTACTTATTCAACTACAATAGGTTCCCCTATAGAGGTGAAAAAGGGTTCCTCTCCTAGATCCGTTTTAGATGAAGTGGGAGAATATTCTAATTGAGTTGCTACCCCTTGAATTCTAGGAATCCTAAGGCTGGGAGTATGAGTCTAGGATGGAGGTGTGTCCTTTCTAATCCTTGGTGGAGTAGTTGGAGTTGTGAAAATTGAACTTCTGCCCCTAGCTATAAATCTACCCCTAGAATCTCTTTCTCTATGCATGTCATTTTTTTGTTGTTTTTGAAATTTTTTACTTGGACTAATAATTCTTTTTCTGGTCCTCCAGATCACACTAAGTGCAAGAGGAGAGCATACTTGAGAAATTATTAATTCATTTTTTTTTATGAATGTAAGAAATAGACTACCTAGTTACACTTCCCCAACGATGGCGCCAAAATGCTTAGTCAATTTAGTGTCCTAAATTGCTACATAAATTATCAATCCAGGTGTCGTAAACTGATGAAGTGTAGTGCACTATATGTGCTAGATAACTCTTTCTTACCTCACTATTTTCAATTTAATGTTGTTTTGGGGTTTTGTGCTTTCGACCTCCTAGAATGCTACAATGTAATTGAAATCCAAATTTACTGCTAAAGTGAGAGCTTTAAAAGTATTTTTTAGGTCAAGTTTGGATGTGGAGTTTCAAGAAGATGAAGACAAAGCTTATTTTCTTGCTTCTTGTAATGTTTTCCAAAATATGAGCTTAAAAGACTCTTGAAACTACTATCTACAAAATTTAAAAACTTGAATGAGAAAATGAATGTGCAACTATCTATATCAAACTAAGAATGAAGTACTAGAAATGAAACTACTACCTCTGCTGTTTATTCTATCTGCAAAATTAAAGTCTAACTTAAAGACAAAAGTGAAAACTTGAAACTGAAAACTAATGACCAGCCAATAATCTCATCCATAAACATAACACTTCTCCAACTAACTTAAAAACCAGTCAACTAAAGGCTCCGAAAATATCATCTTACAGCATGAGAGAATGAAATTAAGTTATCTAATTCTACACTAATGAATGGCAAGAAAACTCATTTATAAAAACAATACTTCGCCAATTAGATCTGAAGGTAAAACATCAACTAAAGGCTACGGAAACATCATTTTATAACATGAGGAAATAACATAAAAACTAAACTAGTGAACAACAAGTAAACTCATTTATAAACATAATACTTCGCCAATTAGATCTGAAGGTAAAACATCAACTAAAGGCTACGAAAACACTAGTTTATAACATGAGTGACTATATTAAGAAAGAAAAGGAACTGAACAACAAGTAAATCTCATTCATAAGTTTCATACTTTGCCAATTAGATCTGAAGGTAAACCATCAACTAAAGGCTACGAAAACATGTACTTATGTTATGAGTGTCTATCCTATTGAGAAAAAGCATAAACAACTTGAATTTGAAAACTAAATAATAGCAGAAGAGGTGAGTCTCAAATACTTGATGCAAGTTTAAAACTAAGAAGCTCAAGCATAAACAAAATTAAAGTCCTATTGCTACTCTGAAATGCATCTAACAAGTGACAAGCTGCAACAAATACAGGGTTAAAATGATTATGAACATAAACGAAAACATAGGCAATATACAATTTGAATGAAAGAAAATACAAATGAAATATACAGAAATGAAAACAAATCCTCAACTATGCAGGGGCCCTCTGCACAGCCTTGGATTATCCACGTAAATCTACTTCAAATGCTCAGGCAACCATCTATGAAAATAGAGTTTTTATATCATGAAAACAGAGAACTATGTGTCTCTTGATTACAAAACATAATCACACTATTTCAATAATAAAACCAACATTTTGTCTATGTTCCAAACGCTTGAATTTATAGGAGAAATTGCTAACTGTTTCTAAGAGGAAATTCTTCTACGGTAGACACGTGAGCATGTCATGCATCGAGGATTTAGCCTTCCAGTTGGCACAAATAGTAAATCTCTGCATAGTGGATGTTGGATTTAGTTATGCAGGTGGCAAAATGAATCCTCAGGTTCAGGAATAGGCCTCGGACTCAATTACGTGCCAGAATAGAGTTCTAACTGCTGTAGAACTTCTCCGTTGACTCCCCTTCGACCGGGGTCTTTTCCCTCGAATATGATCAAGTGAATAGGACCCTATCCATGTGTTGGCATTTCCTGAGCTACACATGTGGCTCGTTCCTCTTCTTGACACCTACAACTTGCAAAAGTATGAAGATCGCTACGGAATTGCCAGTTAGCTGTGGAAAGTGGCTACATTCTGTAGCTGAGAAACAAAACCTTATCCAAATAACACACATAATAATATAATTTGAAAATCACTAAAATGTACTCCTGGGATTAACATGCAATGACTTTTAATGACTTAGGATGCACTGGCATGGGAAAACAGAGGAATAATGGTGAAGAAAATGCTTGAAAAAGAGGCAGTTTTGGGGCTCAACACCTTCCACAGGGTCTAAAGGTACCACTACGCACAGTGAATTTTTCTCAAAAATCATCTTACGATTCTTTAGATTTATCACTCCATTCATATCAATGGCCCAATTTATTCTGAGTAGTGTGGGATAAGCATTGCTATCATCGACAATCTTTATCACTTCGAAATCTGCAAGCACACTCACTCCTTCGATGTCTACTGTTATTCCTTGCAATCTCCCCATCGCTAGGATCTTTTGTTGGTTCACCATTCTTAATTGAATAGGAGACCATTGCAACGCGGGCTTGCCCATCCGTTTCCATGTCTGCTTTGGCAGTACGTTCGCGTCTGATCCTAAATCCAAAATCACTTGATCCATTTCATATTCCCCGCTTTGCATAGTCAATCTCATCTCCCTTCCTATTCGTGTTGTGTGTTTCCCAAGCTTCCAGAATACGTGCGGTTCCCCTGATCCAACACATCTAGTGATGAGTTCTTGCAATCCCTTCATGGCCTTGCTATCGTGCAGTAGCTTCATGCATGTCTCCAGAAAGGTAGTAAGCATTAATGGGTTCATCTCTGGTTCTAGTTTGTCTTTACTACCTAAAGTGGAGGTCTCCATGAAGCTCTTCTTAGCTTCCATGAATTTCTCCTTTGCACACTCCAAATCAAACTCTGGTTCCTTTGTTGGAGCCTTGTGAACCCATGCACTTTCTTCTGGTTGCTTACCTTTGTCATCTCCTATCGTGATACCACTTCAGAGCACGATTTTTACATTTGGGTCCTCCTCGTGCGGCTCAAACCTCATCATTTGCAAGTTTTGAGTCAGGGGAGGCTGGAGTATTCCTCTATCACGTAACCTTGCTATAAGTGTGGGGCAGTCCTCTATCTCATGATCAAACTCAGTACAATATAAACATGATTCTCTAGTCGGATTTGTACAGTCATAGGCATAATGCCCTAGCCCTTCGCAATTGTAACAAATCAGCTGTTTGTGACCCCTTCCTGGTCCCATTCCACCTCGACCTCGTCTACGCCCTTGAAATCCAGTGCATGCCATCCCCGCATTTTGATCGAGGGCTTGTGTTTCAGTCTGAACTCTGTAGGTAGGAGTCCAATCCATCATCAGTTCATAACTTCTACAGCTGCGCTCATTATGGCCTACTGACCTGTAGAAATTATGGAACAATTGTTGGGATGTCTGTGTATACTTCTGTAATAGGTGGCAATTATCTATAGGATGCTTTCATCCTATCTGACAAATCACGCAACATAATGCAGGCACTGTGCTCGGTCCTGCTTGTGCCTTTGGTCTTAGGGGCATTGGTCCTCTTCCCGCCAGTAGTTCGTGAAGACTAGACAATTGTCCTTGTCATGTCCTTGGCCTTTGCATTTTATGCACCATACCTCCTCGCGTGCTTCTGGACAAGCTGTCCTGTCTTGTTTCAAGCTCTGCATCTTGAGACACAAGTTTTTCAATTGCACATGGATCTATTGCACTCAAAGGCTAGGATCTTATATTGGGGTCTCATGCAGTCTCATTACAATCTCCAAGGCTTTGACCTGGGTAAATAGCTTCTGCTGTGACAACGTGGTCCTTAGATGCAGTGTTAGTGATGCTACAAACCATGCATGGTGTTCCCATCCATCAAGGTCACGTTGGCTTCATGAATCATACTCTTCAGTCTCTGATCTAGCTCCCAGGGGGTCTCTCCTAGAAGCATCGTGATTTCCTTAAACCTGATAATCGAATGCGTCTCCAATTTTGGCCTGCTAAATTCCTTTTTTAGAGCAGCCTAGATATTTACGATCCCCACGTTTGGATGGTCATTAGAATGATTAATGTACCACGTTAGTGCGTGATCCTGTAATGTTCTTACCAGCGTTGCCTTCTTTATGTTGTCATCCATGACTCCTTGCGCTTCCCCTACAGCCTTTACCACGAACCAAAATTGGTCCAGATCTTCATTCCCTACTCCTTTGAACACCGGCAATTTTATCATGCTCACCATATTGAACTGTGGTGGTGGCGAAGGTGGTGTGGGCAAAGATGGGGGTGAAGATGGTGAAGCTGGTGGAGGTGTGGTATGCATGGAATTCGCTGCCTTATCAGACTAATCGCACTTCTTGGTAAAACATTCGCGAGCTCTTCCTCGCTTTCTCGCTGAGGAGAAATCAAGGAACTAGTTTTTATTTCTGCACTACCTTCGTTTTTATAGATCCTCCCACTTCACGTAGACCCAAACATCAATTTATTAACATAACCTGCTTTTCACACAATAGTATTTTAATCCAAGTGTTCAAAGATTTAATGTACTTACCTCACAATCCTTTGAGGAAGCATCATTCCACCTCGCTATAGCTGATTTTCATATCTATTGTGAACTTGGTGATAAGCCCTCCTATAATTTGATCGATCTAATGGTCCACAGTGCACATGATATTATCTTCTGATGCTTCTAGTATGCGCACTAACTCTAGAGTCGACACAATAGGTTTGTCGAGCCTACACCTTCCCTGACTGTCTATTGCTTTGTGATCCACTCATACAACTCAGAGGGGAAGGATGCAAAGAAAATTTCATGGATTTCTATATATAAGTAGCGCTCTAACCACTGTTCCTTTGACACTCGTAGATTCCTATTTTCCTGCACCACGAACTCATGAATTTTTCTGTCCAACCACCCTTCAGTTTCTTTCTTTGTCAAATTCCAACGACATGACATCAGACATCCCTTATGCAGATCCTAGTCCCAGCAATGGAACCATTTGTTGGCTTGTTGGGGCATAACCCGAGTTCAAAGGTGATTTAGCCAAACAAATCCTGGTACTACTGGCCCTTTTGGCAAAAATCCGTGGATTGCGGACTAAGGTCTCACCCGAAGTAGTATGGGAGGGTGCTAGAACTAGGTTTCCGCACCCTGGAGATGTCTGACGAGTTCAAGTGGTCCGCAGTTTGAACCTGTGTGCACGTCACTACGCGCACTTACCCATACCTCGCAGCTTGAGATGATGCCTTTGTACAACCCTAATCAGGGGTCGAACGCTGTTATTACCCAAGCCCTTACTATTATTCCACTGTTAGTTGATTTGACTTAGCCTACTTGTATGCATTAAGTTATACTTAGCAATATAAATCATCCATACAGGTGTGTGCGGTAAATAAACAATATAATTGATATCAAACATATAATAACTCAAGAATAGATACAGAATTTGGATAAAACTTCTCTTTATTATTCTCTTCTTTGGTTACAGACTCAACTCCGCCCTGCGCACTCATTTGCAGGGGTCTGCACACTCATCTACAGACTTCTAGGCCTCTGCGCACTCAGTTGCAGAGCCTTCTCCTACTCTAGGACCCAAGACACACTTTACACTTGCGACTCAATGACTTAGACTTCTCTATTCTTCTATGTCATTATATTCTCCATTAGCTTTCTTTTACATTTAGAGCCTCGCTCTATTTATACAATCCCATGGTCCGTAGACCATGGGTAGGCTGACATTACATCCAAAATGAGGGTGGACAACCCTATGACTCTAACATACTTCCACACCCTCCATTCGTGGGGTTTACAACATTATTCTATCAAAACATTGGATTTGAGCCCCAAAACATGCCTCGGGGGGATTCCATACCGAACATTCACTATATTGAACAGTGGTGGAGGTGGCAGTGGTGTGGGTGATGGGGTGAGTGGTGGAGGTGAGGATGGAGGAGGTTTGGATGGACGGGATGAAGGTGGAGGCAGTGTAGGTATTAATAGGAACCCTTGCCTTATCAACTTAATAGCGCTCAGTGGAGAAGCCTGCACTGCTCCTTCGTCGTCACTCAAAGGAGGCTCAATCAGCAGGTTATACTCAGGAACTTTTCTTCCTCCGTCCCTTAAAGACCTTCCACTTCGCGTAGCTCCAAACATCAAGGTAACTGCATGACCCTCTTTTAACACAAGAGCATCTTAATCCAAGTATTTAGTGATTTAAAATACTTACCTCACGGTCCTTTGAAGAAGTGGTGCTTTGCTTCACTGTAGCCGACCAAAGTATCAACCACAAATTTTGTCACAAACCCTCCTATGATACGGTCGAGCCAGTGATCGAAGGCATGCATGATCTTATCTTGAGATGTTTCCAATCCCCACACTAACTCCAAGGTCCAGACAATCAAATTTTCAAGCCTCCACCTTCCTTGGCTGTCTGCCAACTTCGCGATCCACTCGTATAATTCAACCGGGAAGGAAAAGAAGAAGATTTCATGTATTTCTGTGTATAGATACCTCTCCAACCACTATTCTTTCATCAATCACAGTTTCTTGTTCTCTTGCTCGACAAATTCGTGGATCTTTCTATCCAACCAGTCTTCGATCTCTCTCTTAGTTGGATTCCAATGATGTGACATCACACATCTCGTTATGCAGATTTGGGTCCCAACAACGGAACCATTTGTTGGCTTGATGGGCCCTAACCTAGGTTTAGCATTAGTCATCCAAGCAAATCCCTACATTACTGGCCCTTTAGGCATCAGTCCGCAGAGCACAGACCAAAGTCTCACCCGAAGCAATATGGGGGGATGCAGTAACCATGTTTCCACACCCTGAGATGGTTGTGATGTCGACTTTATACCTTAAACCCTTCCTTCACGCAGATCGATAAGCCTTTAGGGCTTATCGATGTACTTTCTCTTCCATCTCTTATAACCCTCGCAAAGGTAGATGATTGTCCTTCATGCAACCCTAAATGATGATTTAGGCCTTTATGTGCCTTTGTAAATATGATACTATATAAGTTCCAAAATTATCTCAAGTGTTCGTCGAATTTACCATGAAGTTAAGATTATCTTTGCATAATCACTTGCAATCCATAGAGGAAAAAGAAACAGTAATTTCAGAATACTTCTCTTTATTGATGATTCAGATTTCCAATACAGACTCTATTTGCCCTGCACACAAAGTTGCAAGGGTCCACACACTCAGCTGCAGACTTCTACCCTAGGCCTTTGCGCACTCAGTTGTAGAGCCTCTTCCTATGCTAAGACTCTTGCTCTTCGCTCTTTACAGACTCATCAAGCACTTCTATTTCATTGACTTATTTCTCTTCTCTTAAGCTCCTCTAAGACCTCGTTTTTATACAATCCCATGGTCTGCGGACCAAGGGCGGATCTCTAAAACCAACACAACCTATCTAGACTAAGGGCGGAAAACCCTTTTTGACTATTGATATCTTCATGCTCCACGACCACAAGATGCGAAGACTTTACATTTCTTTATACAAACCTCAAGCCTTCTTCCCCAAAACTTGGGTTTTTAACCCCAAAATTGATCCCCAGGGGACCCGTTCCCAACAGTAGCTAACTTTGAACCTGGGTTAGGACCCCTCAAGCCAACAACAGTAGAAGAAAGTTGACAAGTTCATGGAAGAGTATAGGGACATCTTCTCCTCACCCACAGGGGTTCCTTTGCACTGTTAGGTCAAGCATTTGATCGGTCTAACTCTCGGAGCACCTCTACCCAATTGTCCAATATATCACTTGTCTCTTCTGGAAAATGAGGAAATAAAGTGGAAGATCCAGTAGTTGCTACAAAAAAGGCGCATCATACCAATTTCCTCACTTTATGGGAGCCTAATTGTACTTGTACAGAAGAAGGATGGGACCTAGAGACTTTGCATTAATTATCGAACACTGAATAAAATTAGTGTCAGGAACAGTTATCAAATCCTATAGATTAATTACCTTATTGACCAGATTAAGGGGCCGAAGTACTTTAGTAAGATTGATTTGAAGTCCAACTATCACCAAGTTCCAATAGAACCCATAGATGTATGGAAGACCACCTTCAAATCCAAGGAGGGTTTTTTTGATTTTTGGGTCATGCTCTTTGGGTTGATAAATTCCCTACAAGTTTTATGATATTGATGGATGACATCTTGCAGTATTTCACCAAATCATCTGTGCTTTTATGTCTAGACAACATCATTATCTTCAAAAAGAGTTGGTTAGATCACTTCCAACATATTTAACATATCCTTCAAATCCTGCAACAACACAAAACACTTTCCAACTTGGAGAAATTCTACTTTGGCATGAACCAAGTCCAATATATGGGCTACATCATTGATTAATGAGGCATGCATGTGGATCTAGATAAGATCTAAGTCATTTGGTATTGGTCATCCCTGACAACTCTAACAGAGCTTCGCAACCTTTTAGGCCTTGCCAATTTCTATCGAAGGTTTGTGTTGGGATTCTCTCATATCACTTAGCCTTTGAGTCAACTTACCAAGGGTGGAGAGAAAGCAAAGATTTTTTGGTATGAGTCCCAATAGAAGGCATTTGTTAAGCTAAAACATTGCCTTTTCTCAATGCTAGTTCTTACATTTCTAGACCTGCAATAGCCATTTTTGATTGAGATAGATGCCTCTGACTATGCTATTGGTGCAGTTCTAACCCAGCAAGGGTGTCCGATGCCCTATCATAGTGAGACACTCTCCAATAATATTCAAAAATACCCCACCTACGATAAGGATATGTATTCCATCGTGTAGGCTTATCGACAATGGAAACATTACATTCCAGGGAAGGAGATGATCATCCACATAGATCACTGACGTCTTTAGTTTATACAGACATAAGGGAAGTTGTAGAATGATTTCCATAAAAAATGGTCCACATATATGCAAAAAAACTCATTTGAACAGTAAATACAAGAAGGGAAACACCAATAATGTTGCACATTGCCTCAGTCAGCTCTTAGTTGTGGCACTAACCACTGTTTTCAACTCTTATGGCAACAATACTTTTGGATGGCCACTACTATACAAAAATAATCCATAATTCACCACCACATACTAGATGTTGATGGATGGAAAACAAGTACCATACTTCCACCTCCAAGATGCATTGTTATGCTACCTAGTGCACCTATGTGTTCCTTCAAGTGAACATGCCAAGCTAATTTCTCAGGTGCACTACACTCGAGTCATAGGACATTTTGGTTTGGAAAAAATAGTGGCGGTGTTGCAGAAGTATTTTTATTGGCCAAAACTCTGACAAGATGTTGGAAGATATATCATATCATGCACTTCTTGTGCCATTACCAAACTAACCATTAAGAATAAATGTCTGTACACTCCTTTGCCTACTCCTAGATAGCCTTGGGAATCCATCTCCCTGGATTATATGTCTAGACTTCCTTCTACCAAGTATGGTTATAACTATGTATTTGTGGTCATTGATAGATTTTCTAAGATGGCTATATTGGTTGCTTGGAAGAAGAGTATCATACCAAAAGACATTTCCAAATTCTTATTTGATTGAGTGTGGGTACATTTTAGGATCCCATAGGCCATTATATCATATTGGGATAGCATGTTCTTGAGCACATTCTGCTCAAGCCTCTGGTCATTGTTGGACACCAATCTCACTAAGTCGAATGCATTCCATCCCCAGACTGATTGCCAGACAAAGGTCATCAACAAGATGATAGTGCACATACTACGCATGTACAACTCCAAGCATCCATGGAAATGGGATGAGAGTCTTCCCTATGCGAAAAACAACTATGATAGATCTCTCCGTAGCTCCCCTGGCCACAACCCCTTTCAAGTGGGCCTAGAATTTTAACCATTGTTCCTGGTTGATGTTTACATTCCTCTTGCGATTACACAGGCATAATTTTCACATGTACAATCTGAAGCTAATACAGCCACAAGGTTTATTGAATGCACCCAACACATCTTCTAGCCGGTTCATGATATCCTGGATAAAGCTTATTCCAATTATAAAAAACATCATGATCAACATCAAGTGCCACATAAGTTTCAAGTGTGTGACAAGGTGTGGTTGCATCTACAAAATGAACACCTTGTCGAAGCCCATCAAAAGCTTCAACAACTTCGATATGGGCCTTAAACCATCACCAAGGCCGAGGGTGACAATGCTTTCAAGATAAGTATCCCTCCATTCCTTCACCTACACCCTATATTCAATTTGGATCACCTTCAACCATACTCTCCACCATTATTGAATACATCAGACATTGTTGAGTAGCTGACACCAACAAAGCTCAATCTAGATTGCATCAAATAGGCCAAAATTGATCAGATCATGGACACACATGTTAAAAACACTCACCAATAGAGGTTCTAGTTGTATCAGGTTGTCAAATCTAGCTAACTCCTATACCAAGGCAAGTGGCTCACCAAGGACCAAATTCAGTAGAATTTTCCCCATCTCATGGAGGCACTAAATGCAGTGGGGACCATTGCTTCCTAAGGGGGAGGGATGATCTATGTGGATATTGGTGGCCACCTTCCTTTTCCACTTGGACACCCAACATTGTTTCCTTTCATTTTCCTAATTTCCTGTATAATTTCTTATTTCAATAGTTTTCTATTTTTGGTAGTTTTTGAGGTCCTAAACTTTTGGAGTTGTTTTGAGGCCCTAAATGTCATGTTTTGGGGAAATGGAAAAATTCAATGTTTGATGCATGTGGTTTAAGTCAAAATTTATTATCCTTGGATAGACCATTCTAATGGGATATCATACATGCCAATTAGAGATCATATGCCAAAGTTATGACCCCGAGAAGTTGATGTTGCAACTAACCCCAACAAGGCCCACAAGCTTTTGGCACTTCATCTCCTAGGGTTATGTTTTTGGATTTTTATGGTTTTTCATTGTTTATTGATGATAAAAAGGAATGAGAGCCTCATTGTAACTCAATTCAGAAGGCATGTAGTCATCACATCTCTTCTCAGAGATAAGCTACCATCACCCAAGCTAGTTTGTTTCCTTCCTGCATGTAAACAATTTTTAGTAGTTGTTATTTATTAATTGAAGCTTTGTTTTCTTGTATATCTATTTTATTGTTTAAATATTTATTTCATTTCATTCCTTCATACATATGGATCACTTTAGATCTAGGGAAGTTTGAAACCCTCTAGAAGGGTCCATACATCATCAAGCACTACATCCTCAAAGGTGCCTACATTATGGCAAAGCTCAACAAAATTTTTCTCAAAGATCTTGTCAATGGTCTCTACCTTAAAAAAATTCATCACTAACATTAATGATCATTCATCATTTCAATTTTGTTATGAACAAGTTGTTTTTTACACGGCTTCCCCATCATAAGTATTCTAAAAATCGTTTTCATTTTGTTTAAGCTACAAATGGATCAACCACCAACTTACTATCATGGCTTTGCTAATGGAACTCCTTGATGGTCGTAAAATCTTGCTTCAATAGCATGGACCATTTACTTTTTTTTATCAAACCATTCTCCATCATGTTAATTTTTATTAGGGCTATATTTTTCTTTTCTTTAATAATTACATTTCTTCATTTACACATTAAATTCACCCCATAACATCATAACATTATTCAAATTTACATCATTATTCAACAACATATGCAACTATGTAGAAAGAAAAATATCATCATTAATGTAGCAGAACATAAAGGAACAATAGAAGAAAATCATTCACACATAGAGACACTAGGATCAGTCGGAGACCAAGGAAAAGCCCACTATGTGGAAAACCCTTTCAAATTCTTCTTCTTATTATATTTTCATTGAATGATTCAACAAAAGAGAGTGCAATGATTGTTATAGACATTTTTGGGCACTGCAACCCCAATTATAAATGTCCATAAACCAAGGGCTCTTAAGTCCCTAAAAGTGTTGTCCCAACCCCTAAAAGAACAAGGTCAACTGATTACAACATCTCCCAGAAGGTCTCCATGAAAAACTACTCAGAACTAGTCAAAACTGGACCATCTCACCTGCTCCATGGTCAAAGTGCACTACATCCCACCTAAATACTCATGGGAGGTGCGATGCATCTTGAGAAGCCCTTCTATGGGGTGCGATGGGCGAGAGTGGACAAATGGCAGAGTCAATCTGCAAGGTGGAGGATCATGGAATCTTCCAGAAACTTCTCCTGTGACACTTGCCTCTCTGCATTCGCCCAGGGATGAGTAAGAGATCATCAATCTCCAAGTGGAATCAAGAACTATTAGAGAGAGGACACTAATCAAATCTCAAAAGTTGACTCACCCCCCTTGCAAACATCTATATATGGATCCCTCATCCCAGAGATCCAGAGGCTGGAATTTTGTATCTTGTAAGGAAGTGTTGTTGGTTTCTTGGTGTAATATCATAGTGTTAGGTGATCTAAGCTTTTCATGAGGTGAAGAAGGGCTTTCCTGCTGAGAGGATGACGCTAGGTCAGAACAATTGGTTGTAATCCTCTTTGCTATTCTTGATAATTAATAAAGCTATTCAAGTTTTCCTCCACATTCTTGTATGATTGATGATATATGCATTTGTGTGGTCAATATATATCTAGTCCTATATTGTTTATGATAGTAGATCTCTGTTCTTGGATAGTGTTATGCTGCTTTGATTCTACAGGTACTCTTTGAAGCTGGGTAAACGAGGAAGCAAGTGGCAAAGATCTATTAGAAGGGAGAGGAATCAAGCAAGGAACCAAGCGCAAGACAGAGGTTGGTCTCCTTCTTTCCCCTCTTATCTACCTCTCATAAAGGAAAATGAAAGTGGTTTTAGTTTGTTTGTTTCTAAGGTAGCTACCAGCCTTAGTGGGACTAGCAGCTCTGCATAGACACTAGATTTCCCGATAACAAAATGGCGACTCCACTGGGGAGCGAATAGATTGTTTGTTTGTCTATATTTGTTTTCTTTATAAACTTACAGACGGAGCCTGAAGTCAAGCCAGCTAGCCTTCAAACTGCATTTGCTATGCAAGTGCAAACTAGATCAATGTTGCTTCAGTCTATCTCCGGGTTTTGTTTATGAACTGAACAATTGATTTACAAGCTCTCTAATTGCCCTTATGGTGGCTCTATTAACCTCCTTAGATCTAACCCTATGATTGATTTACTGATTACCACTTGCTCGGCCTAAATCCCTGAACTGAGCTGCAAACTATGACTTGGAACCTAGTTGAAGTCTCGTCCCTGGATCATCGCACCGTCTCTTCTCTGGAATCTGGATGCATCGCACTTCCCGAGTGTGGTAGGTGCGCTGCATCTCACTTTCCCTGTGTTACAGGTGCGCTAATCAGACAGGACCTCTTCTGCTCTTAGATTTTGGTTTCTATGTTCACTCTTTTCAACTCTATTCAGGAGTTTTGCTGTCTATAGTCGGTATACCTCTGTTGAAACCCCCTTCCTTGCCATTATTACGCCTCTATTGTGCAAATAACTGTAAATGTTTTATGTATTTTGAGCCATTTTTAGTTCTCTTTTACAAAGAAGTAACGTAATTGAACTGTCGTTTCTTGATTTGAAAGTGTCGCAAGTGTCGTTTTTAGTCATAAAAGAGAATCTGATTGTTCTTGATAGTCGATTACACTGTTACTCTTGTATTTGATTTGAATTAATAATTTTTCAAGTGTCGAAAGCAAGTTTTCAATTCCAAATCGCAAAGTGTCGTCATTGTCTTCATTTTGTCTTGAAACGAAACTTGTTAGTAAAGTCGCTTTGAAAATAATTCAGATTTGTGCTTAGCTTTCTTTTTATCATTCACACATTAAGAAGGCTGAAAAAAAATACATGCATGTGCATTTGCATTTAGACTGTTTGTTGGTTTGATTTAGGACAGTGCATATAGTGTGTGCTCTCTGCTCTATGTTGAAAGAATATTGTCTCTCTTTCCTTAGTAGCTAGGATTTTCATTGCAAAAAGAAGATTAAACGATTGTTTATCATCTTAGATTGCATTTTAGGAATTGTACATCTACATCACGCAGTGAAACTGAAAGGAAAATTTCTTAAGCAAGATCAACTGTAAAATAAACTTAATGAATCTAAAAATGCTTTGGAACCTAACACACAACATTTAGAAGTCTAGGCTAGAGACGTATTCCGGCGTCGTAAAGCCTGGTAACTGTTGTTTTCATTGCTGGTTGGGTGATTCCTCCACTTTGAGACGATAAGTGCCAATACAGACTTGTGCTCCCACGTACCGTCGAGCATATATTGGGAGACCGCAATAGGCTTTATCCTTTATCCATAGGAAGCCGCGACTGCCGCCCTATCGATCGCAATGCACTGAACATAGCATTCGGAAAGATTGACTGCCGTACCGTAAAAAGTATTCAGTAGTTTTGCGATTGGTTTGGTAATCCCTCTGTCTAGATTTCCAGAGTAGTCTCTTTCGTTCTTTTTCAGACTCCTTAAAGGAAAAGGTACATCTGAGCACTTGTCACTTCAAGCTCATTAAAAATCGAAGGCGACTAGAGTCATCTTTTTTTTTTCTCGACTCTTAAAAATTGAAAAAACAAGTTGTGTCAAAGCGTCTAAAATTCATTTAATTCGGAAACATATTTCCCCTTTGATTTTTAGTTGATCGAGTAATCCACAATCGTGGAAGAAATTCAATTGAAACCCCATCATTCGCGGAGACTAACGAGTCAACCGTCTTTGTCTCTAGAATCAAAACTGGTACGGACAAAGAGAACTCGTTTGACTGGTTCTAAATCCCTTGGTAAAGTTAGAACAAGTGTTCCAACACCATCAGAGACTCCGGTTACTCCAAACATTTCTGGTATCCCTGCCTTTACAGAAGAAGTTCCACAGCCACCAAAGGACAGTGGAACTGATCCTAGTGTCGAGATAAACACTTGCATTACTGAACCAGCTCCATCTCCAGCTGATTCGGAAGGTGTTATTCCCAAAACATCAGTCGCTGCAGATTCTATACCTTCTTCGGCACCAGAAATATTTTACGGACCTGACGGTCTACCTCTTCCACCTGGTCTAATTGCTATAGAAGAGATTGTGGAGGATCCTCCATCTAGTACTCCATCGCAATTTGGAGTTGGGATCACCCTATATTCTTCTTCGTCAGAAATTAGTCTACCATTATTGGAAGCTCCTATAGAATCACTAGGAAATCTTTTGGATAGACTAGAAATGTCTGAACAACCGTCGACATCTAGGACCGTGTCTTCAAACACAGTGACAATAGAACTTCCTGCTGTCACTCCAACAATGTTCGATGGCATACCATCTATCCCAACTAGCTCTCAATCGCTGGATGGGGCCCACTCAGGGGCTATTTCAATAGTATGGTCTGTTCCTATTTGTTTATCTGGTATAATATCCGGGAACTCTTATGTTGAGTCTCAGCAAATTGATCCTTCACAATGTCAATTTGGGCAGTGCGGTCCTCAAGGGAAAACCATTCCTTTAAGCACCGGATTACCGCCGTATGGGGGGAAATATACCCTTTCATTGTCTCCTCCAGGAGGACAACCATACGAGAGTTCACAACAAAATTCAGGTTATGCTGGAATTACATCTAGCAGTTGGGTGCCAATACTGCCTCAACAACCAAGAGTTGTATATTCAATGCAACAATGTTTACCTATGTCAAATATACCAACTACACCGGCTATTATGACAGTGTCGCAAGTACAAGCACTACCTGTTGTATGCCAACCTCAAGTTTCTCAGGTTGTAATGAAACAGCCTCTTGCCCCTGCGACTCAACCACAATCGCCAACTAGTGGAATGACACAGGCCCAAACGGGTACAATTACCCCTCATCTTGGTCAAACAGCCAATATTGGACAACAACACATGGCTTCACAACCATGGCTGGTGTAATATCAACAACTGCAACTCCAACAAGTTTACCAAGGGTCTGAGCAACAAATCTTTGCAAACAGTGGGCAGTCGTATATTCAAAACGGTCAAAATCAACCATTCTACAATGGTTATGCCCATCAACCTTACCAAAGTTACCAGCATCAAATGCATTATGTTGGTATGCAAAGACCAACTGCTCAGGCAATCCCATCTTATCCTGGGTATGCTTCACCAAACCTGAATCAACAGTTACCCTTCGTGGCAATTTTGGAGTTACCAGATCTAAATCGGCTAACGAACGATCCAATTGCCTACGCCCCTTGGTGGCCAGCGATTCTGCATAAACTTCCGTCAGATATTCCTAAATTTAATGGAAATCTGGGCGAAGACCCGTCGAATCATGTGATGACCATTCATCTGTGGTGTTCATCAAACACCCTAAACAATGATTCGATTAAGCTTCGCCTTTGTTAGAGGACGTTAACTGGTCCGGCAGGAAAATGGTATATCGAATTACCTAGAGCTTCGTTTGACAACTTCAGTGCCCTAGCCACAACCTTTTTAACCCATTTTCAGTTACCCATAAGGTACAAAACAGGAACAGAACTTCTTACCAATTTCAAACAAATGACGGCCACTCACATATCTGATCATATTCATGAGTGGCGATGTTGTCGTAGAATGGTAAAAATGTATGTTCCTGATCAGCTTTTAGCTGAATGGTTTATTAAGTCTTTATTACCTTCCATTATAGAAGATGTGGCAAAGGGAGGGGTCATCCCTGAGGAGCAAGTTATTGCTCGTGCACAATATTTAGACTTGATTTATACTCAGTCTGGCACACTCTACGATAAAATCCCTGACGCTCCCAGACCAGAATTTTCCGTTCCTCCTCCTCCTAAATCAAACAATGACTCTCATGCCGGCGATGGCGTGATTGGTAGGACAGACACGAAATCAACAAAGGCTACATCTAAAAAGGCCCATAAGATTTCTAGTCAAAATGCAAAAGAAGAACTTCTCGCCTCGAAAGTAAATGCCGTCTCAACTGATAAAGGCAAAGAAACCAAGCAACCATGAGGCAAGAAGAAAAACAAAGGGAAGAAGAAAAATTAGGATGAATCATCACCTGAAAGATCTTCTGCAAACCCTTCTAGAGATAAGAAACCAAATCGTCCATGTCTTATATGTGATGAGGATCATTGGACAAGAGATTTTCCATATAAAGCTGAGCTTAGAAAATTCTTCAAGAATTCGAAAACCTCGGCGGTATTAACTGATCCGTTTCCAAATCCAGGAACAAATCTGGTTGCTAGTGACAATGCTTCCCCGTCCCAAGTGCTGATGTTGTTGGTTTCGAAACAGCAAAATGATGCTTTGATATCGACAAGAAATAAAGATTACGGGAATCCACAGCTGTCGAACAACAAGGATAAAGATCAACCTAGTAGTTCGACAACAACTTCGACAGAAGTTGCACCGCCCATCATTCCAGAGCTGACAATAAAACCGCCAAAGGGAGTAGTACACAAGTCAACATTTAATCCTCATGCCAGAGCAACATAGCATTATAATATAGTGGAAGATCTGGCCCAATCGCCATCCGCTATGTTGACACTTGAGGTACTACAAAATTTCCCCTCCCAAAAGTAGGTTTTATTATCAGAAATAGGTGGGATAGACCCAAAGGATTCTAATCTTGTATCCTTTAATCACAAAGGATATGATCCTCAGTTACTAGCTCAACTAGCTTTCCTAATTCAAGTGAAAGCCCTCAACAAAACTGTTCATCGAACAATTATTGATGAGGGAGCATCTACATGTATTATGTCGATGAGTTGTTGGAAAACTTTAGGATCTCCAACCTTGTCGTGATCTTTGACGACATTAAAAGCATTTGATGGACGAACATATACCCCGTATGGGATTCTAAGTAACTTGCAAGTTGAACTAGGGGGAAAAACAGTAGAAATAGATGTTGAAGTAATCGACGGAAACCTCGATTACAACATCCTACTGGGAAGGCCTTGGATATATGCTATGGCTGCGGTTGTGTCGACCTACTTTAGGAAGATTTCATTTCCTTTCCAAGGAGGAATTACAATCGTCGACCAACAAACATTTCTCCCCAATAGTTCCCAAGTTACGGGAAGCATTCTGATGATCCATGGAAGCCCCCATTCGCTTCAAAATATCGAAGTAGGCCTACTAAAAGACCCTATATTAATGGGGACTTTTGCCCTACCACCTCCAATCAATCTGGCGGAAGTGACAATAGTAGGAACCTGCAATATGATATCTTCTATTCAAAAGATCTCAGAAAACGATATTAGCATGGATCATCTACAGGTGTGGCCTCCAAGCCAAATAGAAATATTGTAGCAATCAATGTTTTTGGCATGGGAGGCAAACCCAAATCAACGCTCATCAAGCGTTTGGATAGATAGGTCTAAGGAATATGACACCCCTTTAGATCCTTGGTCGCAAGTGCATCACACCGACAAAGGAATTGTTTAGTCAATGATAACTGACGGGGCACCATGGGAAGATTACCACCATCGTTCCCATCTTCCATATTGTCAAGAAGATACTCCTGATGACCTTCATCATCCTTCAGTTTTTGATTTCCTATCAAATATTGTAAACACGGTGGATTCTAAGCGAAACCTGTCCAATATTGAAGAGACTATCGCCATAAATATCTCGACCAAAACAGATGTTGTAGAGAATATTTATGTTGGCAAATGTTGTTCTCCTTCAGAACTGGAAATATATAACACTCTTTTTTGCAAATTCAGAGATGTCTTTGCTTGGTCATATGATGAAATTCCAGGCATTGACTCGAGTATAGTTGAACATGAAATAAAGATGTATCCAGATGTCAAATTAGTACGACAATGGCTATGGCAGGTGCACCCCAAGAAAGCCACTGCCATCAAGGCGGAAGTTGAGAAACTTCTCCATGCTGGTTTTATTTACCCGGTTCCTCTAACTGATTAGGTATTGAACATTGTTCCTACACCCTTTATTGACCAGATAATTGATGAATGCGCCGGATGTGAAATCTTTTCATTTATGGATGGATTCTCTGGATATAATCAAATAAATATCCGCCCACAGGACCAGTCAAAGACTGCATTTATTTGTCCGTGGGGCACATTTGCATATCGCAAGTTACCCTTTGGCTTGAAGAACGCAGGGGCAACATTTCATAGGGCAATGAATTATGCCTTCCATGACATCAAAAGCATCGTTCAACCATATCTCGACGATCTTCCAGCTCATTCGCGAAAGTGGACCAATCATCCGCAACATTTAAGAGCAATATTTCTACGTTGCCAACACTACAAGATACGACTCAATCCACACAAATGTGTGTTATGTGTCAGTTCTGGCTGTTTGCTTGGCTTTGTAGCCTCAAAGGATGGAATTCGTCTTGACCCATGTAAGGTTCAGGCAATCATAAATTTGCTTCCACCTTCAAATTTGCTTCAGATTCAGAAACTCCAAGGGAAAGCAAACTTTCTGAGGAGGTTCATTCCAAATTACGCCGAACTTGCTAAAGGTTATACACGTCTATTGAAAAAAGAAGTACCCTTTGTTTGGGATCAGGTTGCGCAAGCTTCCTTTGATGCTTTAAAAGAATCCCTAATGAAAGCATCATTAATGTACACTCCTGATTATCAAAAAGACTTTAACCTATATCTGGCTGTAGCAGATACGACCATCGCAATGGTTTTAGTTCAAGAAGACAACGGAATTGAACATCCTATATATTATTTGAGTAGAAACTTAAATGATACAGAAAGTAAGTATTCTTATGTTGAAAAGCTGGCTCTCGCAGCTGTTCAAGCAATACAAAGATTTCGACACTATGTCCTCTTTCAAAAAACTACCATTTTATCAGATTGCAACCCCATGACTTATATATTGTCATGACAGTTGTTGGGGGGAAAATATTCAAAATGGATAGCAATTCTTCAAGAGTTTGATCTGGAATTTGTAAAATCCAAATCAAAGAAATCCCTAGTTTTCGCGGAATTGCTATGCGATCTCCCATCGTCGTCCAATGATGAAACATCCGAAGAAACCATCGTGGATGAATCTTTGTTTCTGATATCTTCAAGCAATTCGTGGTATGGAGATATAATCATCTATCTCCAAACCCAAAAATATAGGTCTAATACCTCTCGCTCAGAACAAAAACGTATTCGATACCAAGAAAAAGACTACATGATCGTCGGTGATACACTTTACCGTCGTGGTGTCAATATAGTTCTTTAGAGGTGCCTCACCCATGAGGAGGCCGAAAAAGTCCTGAATGATTTCCATTCAGGCGTGTGTGGGGGGCATCAATCCGATTACACTACAGCGCAAAAATTTTTACGAGCATGATACTTCTGGCCAACAATGTTCAAAGATTGCATAACCACAGTCAGAAGTTGCCATGCATGTCAAATTTTCAATAGCAAAACCAGAAAACCACCCGCACCCCTACAACCGATAGTTGTAGTTGGGCCATTCACCAAATGGGGCATTGATTTCATGACATGTAACCCCACCTCGACTGGGGGGCATGGGTACATCATAGTCACAGTAGACTATTTTACCAAATGGGCCGAGGTGATGCCTACATTAGATAACACTGGTGAAACAACTGCCCTTTTCTTTTTCAATCATGTAGTCGCTAGATTCGGCGTTCCACAGGCTATAGTCACAGATCATGGATCGCATTTTCACAATCACATGATGGTTGAATTGGCTACCAAATTGGGGTTGTCCCACGACAGCTCTACTCCATATTACCCGCAGGCCAATGGACAAGTTGAAGCAATCAACAAAGTCCTGAAGTGGATGCTGCAAAGGATGATTGGAGTCCACAAAAGGAGTTGGCACCTGATCCTGTACTCAGCCTTGTGGGCATACCGAACATCAGTAAGGAATGAAACCGGGTTCACACCTTTTCAACTGGTGTATGGCCTAGAAGCAATCTTACCAGCTCAGTGTGAAATCTCATCCCTCAAACTCGCAGTCGACCTTCTCCCCGGAACTTCAAAAGAGGAGGCTCGTTTCTTGGAACTAATCCAATTGGATGAAACGCGTCATGATTCCACTTTGGCTAACGAAACCCATAAGAAATGAGTCAAGGCGCAGTTCGACAAGAATGTCAAACCCCGTGTCTTCTCAGAAGGTGACTTGGTCTTACTTTACGACCAGGAGTCCGATAAATTGGGAGTAGGTAAATTCAAGTCTTTGTGGATGGGCCCCTATATTGTTAAACGGGTATTAGCAAAAGGAGCCTACGAGTTAATGGATTATGACGGGATTCCACTGGCGCAACCCCGTAACGGGTTGTACCTTAAGCGTTACTACGCATGATTCAGTGTAGTAACCCATATGCTTTTGTTACATTTTTGTTTTCGCTAAGGGTAATTGTTTTGGTCAAGTAATCCACTTTTTACATTTGTCGCAGATGTCAAACCTATTGGAATCTTTTGTTGGATATGCCGACGGAGCGAGTTGTAGTTCGCGGAACCTATCTTCTGCGGCCTGGGCCATTTTTGATCCAAGCGGCGAGTTAGTAAGTTTCAGAGGGGTATGTATTGGTCGGTCAAAAAATAACATCGTTGAATATAGCGCGTTGATAGAACTTCTCTCTGATGCCATCACACATGGCATAAGCCGACTTGTCGTCAGGCTAGACTCACAGCTCGTCATACTACAACTCACTGGTATCTACTCCGTCCGAAATCCAGCTATCTATCGCATGTTCCTAAGGGTCAAGATTTTGTAAAGGCAATTTGATTTTATTCAATATCAGCATATTCCAGAAACTTAAACACATTAACAAATTCATTGGCAAATTATGTGTTAGATAGACATTTGCAACATTTATGAAAAGAAGCATTTCATTAGTATTTGCATCAGGATCATGTAACTTAACCAAAATAAAGCTCCGAAAATAAAAAATATATATATAACTGTTTATGGTTTACTCATAATGTTCTGTAACCAAGACAAAATTGTTCAAATGACCCAAAACTCAAAATGCTAGGGGGCACCATAGTCTAATGATGCTGGTGATAACAAGTCACCGCCTGTGCAATCATGCGTAAAAGCCTAGTCCATCGACTCGGCACGCCGGTAGTATGTCGTTGTAGCCTCAGAGGCAGCTCGTTAGTCCTCACATCTAGAATACCAAGAGTGAGGCCTTCAACCTGATCCTGCAATGCTAAAAGAGTCTCGGCCACATCAAGGTTGTGAAGGATAGCCCTTCCCACAACCTCTCCTGCTGGAGCGGCAGCGGGCACTCTCAGGCGTACTACTGGCCGAACTGGTCCAACATCTGCATGAGCACGTGAGTTTTGATTAGTCCTGATAGAAGGAAGCACAAGAACATTATAAAAAGAAATGATAAACAGAGATATGGTTAGAGAATTTACCGATGACACCCCACTACTCGCCAGCAGGCAGTACCAAATCCGGATCACCCCGGAAATCCATACTGGCATATGGATACTCGGAAAAAACCATCTCTTGACGGTTGAACCACTCAAAAAAGGTATAAGAAAAGGAAACCTATGACTGACCAGCATGTCTGGCCATAAGGTCGACCCATCTCTGCATCTGTGGCTCAGTCGGTGGAGGTAAACCAAGTGAAACATACTGCGGCTACATCAGCGAGATCTTTTCCAAGGCAAAAGCGGTCAAAATAGAACCATATCCAAAGTTCTTCAATCTTCTGTTTTTCACCTTGGTCAGTTGTTCTTTCATCACAGAGAGGACTGCATCACACCAATTGAACACCTTTGGTTCAAGGCATTCCAAGGCGTACTGCATATAAGACATGTTGGCCACGTGAAGAGCCGCACTACCAGCCAGTCTAGCAAAAGTAAACAGAATGGTCCTCAGGGACCTGTCAGTGAAATCTCAGATAATGATCTTGCCATCCTTATTCGGCTAAGATCCCTCTCTGCAATACCTTCGAATGTAATCTCTCACAGATTCACCCCCACGAGCCGAACCTGATAATGAGATAGGGGCACCCCACCTCGATAAGCCAGTCAAAAAATAGATGTCCATGATAGTCAAGGGGATGGACTTGCCCCTAATCTGGAACACCTGGGTGGTAGGATCCCATGCATCGAGAAAATATTGCAACAAGTTGATTTGTTGCCTCATGCAAGAGATGCAGAAAAACTTGAACAGGCCACAGTTCCGCAGTGCATTTACCGTAACCAGATCATGTAAAGCAAGCATGTCCTCTTCTTCATGCTCACGTTCTCACCATGTAACAGGCATTTTTCTCCAAGGAATCTCTGAAAACAAACAAGAGGAGAGTCAGGATCCTGATTTGGTGAAAACAGGCAAAAATTTCCATGAAAAACTGTGCATAAATTTCCCTCTTTGTGCCCATCGCACCCACATCACTATTTAGGGTGGGATGCATGCTGACTGGCCAATGGCCAAGCCAGCATGCATCGCACCTTTCGATATAGAAGAGGTGCGATGGAGCCAGGGCGGGTTTTTCAAACCCCAAAGGCTCAGAAAAACTAGAAAACATGCTCAGAATTCAAAAAGGAAAGGATGAAACTGAAGAGCTCAGGTTTAGCTCCTACCTGGTCCAGACGGCGGCAAGAATTGTCCACAGAATCTCCCAGAATCAGCTGGTGAAAATCAAGGGGGAAAGCACCTCCAAAGCTCCAACAAACCAAAGTTCAAATGAAATGGTAAAATGAGAAGTAAAAATCACTTTTAAATTACTTTTCACGTAATTCAAGTAAAATATTAGTGTTTTAACTCATTTTTCAAACATATATTGTTCGTTTCTAACTAGTTTGATGAAGCAATTGAGCAGGCAGTGCAACCTTTGAAAGAACAAAGTTGTCAATGGTAAAGTTAAGATAATCAATGACCATTATATCGAGCAGTTTTAACGCGGAATTCAAGCTCGTTAAAAAATAAACATAAGCAATGAGCAAATGTTTCCCCAGAGTTTAAGCTCATTAAAAAATGAACCAATTTCCGGTAAATAACCATCATGAATGTATTATTATCAGCCTTTGAAGCCTTGGTCGTGTTCTCATCATCACCTCCACTCTGTATTGGCCGATCATTCGCCTCCATTTGATTGTTTACCCTTTTGAGGAACAACTGCGAAGAGTGATCCTGTTAGCCATCCTTGTGACACTGCTGTGATTGGAAAATTCCAAACCTTACCTGGAATTAGCTGCTACCCAAATTTATCACTCGTTCCTCAAAAAACGAGTCTCCTTTAAGCTCTTTTCAACTGACTCGTAAAATATGAAAAGATTGCCGAGTGATTGGCCTCTCCAACTCGTTAAAGTGACCGGAAGTGCTATCCCTCCTTTAGATTTTAATCTTTTTGGACCTGAGGTATTATTACACAAAAATATCGAGCGCTTGTTTTGTTCGGCTCGTTAAAAATACCAAAAAATCATCCCTTTTGTATTGTTTTATACTTTTGCGGACTTAATGGATTATATGACAAAAAAGGATTCTTGGAGTTTTCTTTACGTCCCTTTTCAGACTCTCTAAAATTGAAAAGGACCGAGTCATCTTTGTCATTAAACTCATTAAAACTGAATAGCGACAAACTTGTCCATAACAAACAAGAATGAGTTTCACTATTGCTAGGCTCGTTAAAACATAGCGATGGGTTTGCCCGAAGGGCAGATTATAGAACAAGCATATGTTATCCTCCTCAAGCTTGACAAAAATAAAGAGGTACTGGTCAGCAATGACTGGGGAAAAATTGGGAAGAAAACTTGAAGAAACTTTATTGGTAGCAAGTCGCTCTTGAACATTACACTTTCACTCTGCATCCGAGTCGGGTTGGGTTGTTCCATTCACTGGTCATACCACCATTGGTCCATCACACCATCCATATTTTGGGTTAACACTACCAATCCATCATGTTAGTGTCGCCGATATGTTCAAGAGAAGTTGCTCAAAGAATTCACCTGTGTCTCATCCACTGCAATACATTTACACTCCATTCTTTCATGACCGCCACCCTAAATCTTATGTCGTCAGATCGTTTTCACCTCCATTAAAATCATTTGCTCTGTTCCGTGTCATTGATGTGGGATTCACTAAGGCCCTCCTATGATGGATTGCTTCTTGTCGACATCAGCTCATTATCCAGGAATTTGATCTAGGAACAACCCTTTCAGTACTTTGAAGCTTGCATGCCTCAATGGCAAGTTTCTCAGTTCCGGCGACAGGTTTATATCAATGGCCTTCGACCACAAGATTTTACGTGGTGTTCAACGCCAAGTCCCTTATTCACACCATGTGAATTGTACTATAGTACCTTGAGGGTCATCATCATTATCGGTGATTCCTCTCATGCCTGTTAACAGCTTACATCATGGGCTGGTAATCAGGCGATGTCTTTCCATGTTCGACTCTAGAACATCTCTCACATGGATCGACTTGTACTTTGAGTGAAGATCGAACGAGATTGAAGACCCCGGATCTAGTTTCATCCATTTGGGCTGCGATATATATTCAGGAAAATAAAGACATCAAATGTACATCATTGCTGCACAGATAATCATCCAATCCAAAGGAGGATGGCTCTACCAGAATCATCAGTCTGCACACAGATGATTGTCTGTCTTATGTACATAAAAATGAATTTATAAAGATGAGCATGGGAATGCCCGCCTCAGCTAGATCATGAAAATGTTATGAAGATAATGTGTTGTATTGTATCTTATTACAGGTCGCCTTCCAGCTTGAAAAAACTTCAGATCCTCATGATAAATCATTTCACCCGACATCAAAAAAGATTAACGACCTCATGCTTTAGGGGGCAACTTTTATAGACGTTTTTGGGCACCACAACCCCAATCATAAATGTCCATAAACCAAGGGCTCTTAAGTCCCTAAAAGTGTTGTTCCAACCCCTAAAATAATAAGGTCAACTGATTACAGCATCTCCCAGAAGTTCTCCATGAAAAACTACTCAAAACTGGTCAAAACTGGACCATCTCACCTGCTCCATGGTCAAAGTGCACTGCATCCCACCTAAATACTCATGGGAGGTGTGATGAATCTTGAGAAGCCCTTCTATGGGGTCCGATGGGCAAGAGTGGACAAATGGCAGGGTCAATCTGCAAGGTGGAGGATCATGGAATCTTCCAGAAACTTCTCCTGTGACACTTGCCTCTCTCCATTTGCCCAGGGATGAGTAAGAAATCATCAATCTCCAAGTGGAATCAAGAACTATTAGAGAGAGGACACTAATCAAATCTCAAAAGCTGACTCACCCCCCTTGCAAACATCTATATATGGATCCCTCATCCCAGAGATCAAGAGGCTGGAATTTTGTATCTTGTAAGGAAGTGCTGCTGGTTTCTTGGTGTAATATCATAGTGTTGGGTGATCTAAGCTTTTCATGAGGTGAAGAAGGGCTTTCTTGCTGAGAGGATGACGCTGGGTCAGAACAATTGGTTGTAATCCTCTTTTCTATTCTTGATTATTAATAAAGCTATTCAAGTTTTCCTCCACATTTTTGTATGATTGATGATATATGCATTTGTGTGGTCAATATATATCTGGTCCTATATTGTTTATGATAGTAGATCTCTGTTCTTGGATAGTGTTATGCTGCTTTGATTCTATAGGTACTCTTTGAAGTTGGGTAAACGAGGAAGCAAGTGGCAAAGATCTATCAGAAGGGAGAGGAATCAAGCAAGGAACCAAGCGCAAGACAGAGGTTGGTCTCCTTCTTTCCCCTCTTATCTACCTCTCATAAAGGAAAACGAAAGTGGTTTTAGTTTGTTTTTTTCTAAGGTAGCTACCAGCCTTAGTGGGACTAGCAGCTCTGCATAGACACTAGATTTCCCGATAACAATGATCCATATCTTTATCCATACAACTATCCAACAAAAAAAACATAAAACTAAAAAATATCCATGAGATGAACCCAACCATGCACATACTCAAAAACCCTAATTCAAAAGTCTGTAATGAATTGTCACTGTCTACGGTTAACTGTTGAACACTGCGGTTAATGAGCAAAAACTTCGATCAATATAAAAATACAACTTTATGTGCCAGACACAGGGAGGAAGTTGGCATGCGAGAAACTGGGAGCTTTCAGTCGCTCCCTTGAGCCTGCAAGCTTGCGACCAATCGAATTTGTCCTTTGGTAAGCCTATGACTGAGAAATAAAACTCTAGAAAAATGTGTGCAAGCTTTAGACCCTGCAATTTCACCTTCAATCCAAACCATTTCTTTGTGAACCTCCCTCAGACCTATGCAAGCCAAAAAAAAAATATAATAGAAGAATGATCCTTGATGATGTCCAAATGAAGTAGAGGTCACTTGTACTTATAGCCTTCTAAGGGGGTCCAATTGTCCTTAGGGATGACCTGATCAAATTTGCATATGTGGGATCATAATTCAAAAATACACTTTCCCTTATGCAAATTTGATGATCTTTAGGTTGATTTTTGTCCTATCAAAAAAAGGAATTCAATGCAATCATCATCTCCATAAAATGAGTTGTCCAATGTGTAATCTATCACTAGTTTACAATTTTAACACTCCCTCTCAACTAGGGAGAATTCCACCCGCATCATGTCATATGTATCATGTCACCAAATCATATCCAATATCAAGTATCACTAGCGTTGTTGTTCATCTCAACTCATCTCTTTATTATTCTTGCTTATTTATTGATTTTCCTTGCTCATATGTTGAACATTCTATAATCTAAAAGAAGAATAATTTTACATTGGAGAGGAGCCTAATTTACCACCCTATATTCATCGCGAAGCCACTGCTACCACTCAGAATCACTACCAATGGGGAGCCCAATTATACCACCTACGAAACATTAGTGGAGAGAAAAATCTATGACCTGCATTAACATTGGAGAGTCTAGCTCAATATTGAATAACATCAGGGAGCACATCTCAACCTGAAACCACATCGGGGATCTCAGTCTCAACCTAGAATATCAAGGGGGAGAAAAACATCTCCAACCCCATATTGAGCAATAGGTGATATAAGGAGCACATCTCAACCCATCCTATTTCCTACATGATCTTCCTAACAATGACCCTCGAGAGTCATGAGGTAGAACACCTACATCGTAATCCAAGCTCAGAATAGATATACGACTTACCAAAAGGTAAGGATCACATGCCCCAAGCCTCCTCAACCCATTGGCCAGATGGGGAGGGAAAATCCCAACAAGCCCAACTTATGGATATGCTGGCAACTGGGGTATACTCTACAAACTCCAAGATAAGGGAGAAACATCTCCAACCCTATGGGTAACAAATAGGGCATAAATATCTATGACCCTATTGTCCAAAGATCCCTCAATCCTAGGATCTGTCCATCTTGATTCCACACCACTGGAGTTCAAACATGGGGGAAGATTTGGCTCAGTGTCCCCAATCAACGATGCTCTCTATAAATCAACACCATATCATTGTGCTCATATTTGGTAATCATCATGTCTCAATAACAATTTTCTCCTATTCATACAGGACATCAAATCAAATATTATATTAGAACATATATATATATATATATATATATATGTTCTAATATAATGTTTGACTTGATGTCCTGTATGAATAGGAGAAAATTGTTATTGAGACAAGATGATTACCAAATATGAGCACAATTATATGGTGTTATATATACATAGATATCTATCTATATATATATATATATATATATATATATATATATATATATATATATATATATATATATATATATATATATACACATACACATATACATATACATATACATATACATATACATATACATCACAAAAATGATACCATAGACATCCTCCCTCTCACAGAGGTGTCAACCACAAGCATAAGCTTGTCTTGTATAACAACACTATCTCAATATATGAAGGTATCTCAGTTCCATCTATATACGAGATTCTCTACCAATCGAATCCATTCATTATTATCACAAGGTATCATTGTCATATTCAGAACTTTCCCAAACAATTTTCTAAAGATATTTTTCATCTTGCCTCATAGTTGGTCATGCTAGCAACATCATACTCAACCTTGGTCGTGCTTAAAGCTAAAAAATTCATGGCATGTCTCATAAGAAGGCAACACCCAAATGTTCTTATCTCATCAGCAATGATCCCAAACAACATCAGTACATCAATGTAGTCACGTGTTGTAAGAAGAATGTCTCAGACCAAAAATAGATCATCCCATGCAAATATCTTAAAGTGAGTTGGGTAGCAACTCAGTGCATATGAAGCAGCTCAATTATTAATTTACTCAGGTTCTATGTACAACACACACACACACACATATTCAAAACAAACAAGTGTTGGAACATCAATGATTCAATCAACTATTGGTTTCCAAGTTAGGTTCAACAATATATTTTCATAACTTCTTGAAATTTGATCGAATTGTCCAAGGATTTGCATGTTCACTTTATTTAATATATTCATTATATAGATTTTATTTTTCTAACTTCAGGACGCAATACATCATGCCATGATTCTTCATTTTGAAGTTCAAAAGCCATCTCCCATCAATATATAAAACCAAAATCAAAGTCGTACCTTGGACCACTTTTGAAGTAGAGGTTTGGATCAACACATCCTCCTGGCTTCACCATATAATTATCAATGCAGACATAGCAATCTCAGTGAGCTTGCTTCATATAATTCTTTTTGCAAACATAACACTTAACCAAAGAAATATGTTTAGCCTTACACAAATCAATATTGTGCATTCAAATAACTAAGTCAGCTTATCAAATTTTAGATTCCATATCAAAACTAATATTAAATTCACCAATACCACTTTAAAAAATTCTTTGGACCAGGTGACCGATAGAGCTCATATCCAAATTTCAAGTTACAACACCTTTTTATTTACGAAACACTACCCAATCAAAATTTATCAAGCCATACTCATGATCATAGCATGAATCATTTATTCTACTAAATAGGAATGGATACATCAAGGAAAAGTCATATAAGTTTCATTCATACAAGTTTCATCCATTCATAGTGAGATTGTTGCATATTAGATCATAACTATTTCTACTTCAATCAATTTGTCAAAGCTAATGATGTCAACACAAAATATCTATTCAATACCAATATAAGCTACTGAAAATCACTATGCTCATATTTCATTGTTATCAAGGAAAAGCATTAGTCATCAAATCAAATCATTAGTCATCAAGTCAAAATCCAAATTTTCTATCACATTGAGATCTATAGCCCAAAACATATCTCAACATCAAGTCAAACTTATAAATCATCATCAAGAATCATGTAAGAGTTCTAAAACATCATCAACCATTCAAGACAATATGCTCACTAAGTCAAGCCAATAGGTCAAATCTTGTCAAACCCATGTAATTGTTATCATATACTATCATACAAAAGCCTCAATGGTTAAATCATAATGACATATTGATGTGCATACTCTGGTCCCCTACAAACACAAGTTTAGTCAACACATTCACATTCTCTATAGTAAGTCAAATGTTCAAACTTCCTTGCTCATAGAACTTTTTGTTGTATGCTCCATGTCTGTAGGACTATCATCCTTCAGATGAACTTTTGATTTCATGGGAAAAACTTTACTTTTGTGTCCTACAGGAATAACTGCAACCATATGCCTTCTTTTTCGTGTGGCTGAGAGGCTACAGTCCCACCCTTAGGCTTGCTTCCATGTGGTTAAGGATTAGAGTAAGGAAAACTCTTTCTTATTAGATTAGAACTTTACTACATACCAACAATATCAGATATTTGTCTATTCATGTCCATAAATCTTACTTCAACAATAAATAATATTCTATACATTTATGTAAATGATTATAGGAGTAGGGATCTTATGGAGTGATTCTCCCTCTCAATGAGCATCCCCTTCAACCAATATTATTCAAGTAACCAACCTGTCTATAATATTTTCATGCATCAAAAGATTGTTAGATCATAAATTCAAGCTATACCATGTTCTAAAACATATATCCATTATGGCCATAACATGTTAGCTTCAGCTACTTCATCATCACATATGAACATAACATCAAACTTTCATCAAGGGTTAGAGTCATATGAGTAGGGCAGCTGACAGGTGTCCCATCATACTTCAAAGATTATAATTATAACTTCTTTATCATTAATCATTAAGTTATGGGATCCAATTTTTCTGTATGGCATAATTACTAAACTAACCAAGGTCAACAAGAGGATCCTGAATTTCAATATTATTGTTACACTTCTATCATCATGGCTACCATGCTTTTCAAAAACATTATCAATAATATCAAGTTACCATCTATTAGAATCAAGGTTTTATAGCCTTCTTTATAGGATCAAGATATCCAAAATGATAGATGTTAGCCAAACATCAAGTATACCAATATATCAAAGATCAATATTAAGTAGCTTCATAGAATCAAGAAGTTCATCATGTCTAAAATATAAGATACTTTTTCACTACCAAGTGCATCATTTCATCATAGGTACCATGAATGAAACTTCCTTCCATATTCATACATGAGATGTTTGTGAAGGTGATATAATCATCATACCTTAGGGCTTACCTTGCCATCAATATTTTAGTTTAAACATAACATTGAAACAATACCATATGTACTTTGTAGTGTTTAGATACCTGCGCACCTTTCACCATAGCACGTTTTCACCTTTTCATCGAGTGCCTCTTTACCTTTTCCAATGCTAGTTTGTCTCTTCCTCCACTCTCCATCTTTCTTGTATCTCAAATGATCCTAAAGCAGGATCCACTTATCATATCTCATCAAGAAGTTAAAGGTATTAAAATACTCGCATATACATGCAAGAAGTATAAGAAATAATGAAAACAATAATTAGAACAATAAGTATAAACAAAAGTAAAGTCATAAAGGATCACCATAAATTGAAAAATACTTATCTTCCACTAGAGGTTATCATCTCCTTCTTGAACCAGCCTTCAAGATCCATCACTGTCCATTGTCCTTCAATATTTCTACCAACTTTATTAGTAATGAAGCCTAATAAAGACTATTCCATCTAGGGCTTCATCAAATATGTCTTCACATTGATCATGCTAGGTGTCTAGTCAATTTAACGTCTTAAATTGCTCTACATAAATTATCAATCTGGGTATCGTAAACTGATGAAGTGTGGTGCACCATATGTGCTTAGTTAACCTTTTTTTTACTTTGTTGTTTTATAGATTTTATTTTGTTTTGGGGTTTTGTTCTTGTTGATCTCCTAAAGTATCTAATGCAAATGGAAATCCTATTCTAAGGTCTTAAGAATACTTTTAAAGGTCAAGTATGGATGTAGATTTCAAGACAAGGTCTATGTCCCTAATGGTAACTTCCAAAACTTAGCACTTCAAAAGATCTTAAAACATGTTATTGATGGAATTAGTACTTAAACAAAAGTATAAGTATGCAGCTACTTTAATCAAGAAAAAGATGAAATACTGATCATGAAATCACTGTCTTTGCTGTTTGTCTAAATACGGAAATAAAAGTTAAGCTATTGCACTCAAACAAATCAAAAACTACAAACCAATAAAAAGTAAAATCAAATCACATCATTGATAGTCTGATTCCTCGCCAGGTAGTCTGAGCTATGGCTTTCAGAGATAATCATCAATAACATGAGCAATTTGATATCTAATTGTAGAAAAGTAAAACTAAAATCAGATCACATCAATTCATAGTCTGACCCCTCGCCAGTTAGTATCGCTATGGCTTTCGGAGGTAATCATCAACAACTTGAGCAATCTGATATCTAATTGTAGAAAAGTAAACTTAAAATCAAATCACATCAATTCATAGTCTGAACCCTCACCAGTTAGTCTCGCTATGGCTTTCGGAGGTAATCATCAATAACTTGAGCAATCTGATATCTAAACTAACTAACAAAGCAAATGAATAAGATTGAAATCAAAGCATAACTGAAATTGAAAAGCTAAAAAAAAAAAAGTCAGCAGAGAGGTAAATCTCATGTCACTATTTGATGCAAAAACATGTAAAGAAAAACTAATCTACAATCAACCGGTTGAACATACTTACATGAATTAAAATTGCATGAATGGAAAATCTAATTTATCAAACTTGAAAGCAATCAAATAACATAATGAAATCAAAGCAAAATTACAAAATGAAATATACTCTACCTTACATTCTAATATGCTCCATGACATCTACTTCACATCTCCTTCCATGTTGAGAACATCAAAGCTTTATTCAAATTCTTCAAAATTGCAAAGTACAACAAAGCTCTCTAAAGCTTTCCAAAGCCATCTCACAAGTTAACAAGCTTAAGAACTAACAAGCTAAGACTTAAGAACTCACAAGATAAAATACTAACAAATGAAGGAGAGAGATCTCCTATTTATACAAAAAGATGAGAATCCATCTCATTAATGAGAGTCCATGAATCTCTCCCTCTACCTCTAGAGTCCTGATCAAAATAGGAACTGATAAGACACATGTCTTCTTAGAGTTACAATATAATTAGGAGATGTGACACATATCCTCATGATCCCATGATTCTTTCCACTCAAATTCGAATTTGGCCTTAGAGTGCCACATAAGGGTCTTCTAGAAGCCTCCTTTCAACCTACACATGTCAACAATCTCAACCCATTTGTTAGGAATAAGCATATGCACATTATTTTCTAATTTTTAACCAAAAATTCACTTAAAAAGCTTAGAATTAATAAAGTTTGGAAAAACATAAATGTGGCCCAATGATAATGAAAGTGGGATGAATGTGGTGACATAGTAGTGAAATGGAGGTGATATAATGGACATAATAGTGAAAGTGTAATGGAAATGAATGACATTTTCAAGACTCAACACTAGGGTTTCTAAATTTCATTTCTCAAATCTTTGCCATAACCCAATGTTTCTATCAAACCCTAACCTCATAATATCCATCAAACCTTACTACAAAAAATTTCCCGAGGTTACCTTCAAACCCTAATATTCTCTTAGGTCTCCACCATATTTTATTGCTTCCATCAAAGGCGTCTCCATAGGAGTGATCTTGAATGACTTTTCTTCAACCCAGATCTGATACCAAGTTAATTTCTCTTAGGGTTATATTGTTCTTTGCTTTGATAATTGAATTTCTTCATTTACACATTAAATTCACCCCATAACATCATAACATTATTCAGATTTACATGATTATTCAACAACATATGAAACTATGAAGAAAGAACAATATCATCATCAATGAAGTGGAACATAAAGGAACAATAGAAGAAAATCATTCACACGTAGAGACACTAGGATTGGTCAAAGACTAGGGAAAAACCCACTATGGGGAAAACCCTTTCAGATTCTTCTTCTTATTATATTGTCATTAAATGATTCAAAAAAAGAGAGTACAATGATCCATATCTTCATCCATACAAATATCCAGCAAAAATCAACTAAACAATATCCATGAGATGAACCCAACTATGCTCATACTCAAAAACCTTGATTCAGAAGTCTGCAATGAACTGTCATTGTCTACAGTTAGCTATAGAACATTTCAGTAAATAAGCAATAACTTCGGTCAATACAAAAATACAACTTTAGGTCTCAGCCGCACGGAAGAAGTGAGCATGCAAGCTATTGGGATCTTTTAGTCGCTCCCTTGAGCCTGTAAGCTAGTGACCAATTGAATCTATCATTTGGTAAGCTTGTAACTGATAAATTAAACCCTAGAAAAATACGAGCGAGCTTCGGACCCTGCAATTTCACCTTCAAGCCAACCCATTTCTCCACGAACCTGCCTCAAATCTGTGTGAGCCAAAAACAAGAAAGAGAATAGAAGAATGATCCATGATGATGTCCAAATGAGGTAGATTTCACTTGTATTTATAGCCTTCCAAGGGGGTCCAATTTTCTTTAGGGGCAACATAATCAAATATGCACATGTGGGCTCATAATTCAAAAATACACTCTCCCTTGTCCATATTTGATTATATTTAGGTCGATTTTGGTCCTCTCAAAAAGAGGAATTCAATGAAATCATCATCTCCATCATATGAGTTGTCCAAAGTGGAATTCAACCCTAGTTTCCAATTTTAACAGATCATAATGGATTTTGCAGTGGACCTACTACTAATAATCAAGATGAGTATGATTTCATGATAGGGCTCTTTCCCAATGCCTCCCACTTAGGTATCCACCATCTATCTGTATTCCTTGATTCCCAACTCATTGTTGCATAGATGAACCAAACATTTTAAGTTTGTTCTCCTCACATATTTCAAAATTACCTGCATGTAAAGTAGTTAGTCCATAACTTTGATCATGTTATATTTTCACACATACCAAGAGATCAAAATCAAGTTGTCAATAGACTACCTAATCATATCCTAGATTGGTAGGTATCACATGCATATAGCCATCCATAACCATAACACAACATAAAAGATCCATCACATAAATCACATCAATAAATCAATAATAGATACCATGAGTCATCCAAAAAAGTATATATGTGTGTGTGTGTGTGTATGTGGCTCAAAAATGCAGTTTGATACATCAGGGGGGAATCATCGCCAAAAATAACCACCATCAAAAAGAGGGAAGAATCCCAATAATGGGTGCTTCCCCTGGTACATATCATCACCTATATAGGTGGGTGTGAGGATTCAACACCTTGGTCTCCTCTACCCTCAGTTATAGGTCCCATAACCTCCTTGCGATCTAGTATCAAATTCAGCCTTGATGTCACCATCGCCATAGAAAATCTCTGAAGCATGGGGCACCACTCATGATATGGAGCCAGCACTAGGTCACCCACATACTCACTTAGGGCCTCCCATCTAGCCTTTCCCATCCCAAGTATAAGGGAAGTCATCGGCCCTTAGAAATCCATATATCTTTCCTCTAAAGTTGTCAATTGAGCCTCTAGGCTCTGGATTTGCCTCCATAATTCTTCCTCATCATCTCTCTCAATAGGAGGGGTTAGGCCCACTATCTCAAGATGGGGTCACTATTGTGTTTTGAACGACCCCTCTGGCTCCTGCTTGGCATGTATGACTTGTCCACAAAGTCGTCATGTTGTTCATGCTCCACCTCCAGCAAGGAAATCTTGTATGATGGCTTCTTATCATCTTTGTGGCCCCATATCTGCATAAGTGAAAAAAAAATATGATATCAATATCACATATACATAAGCATCATAAATAGAATAAATACTAATAAAAAAAATCATAACTAACACATACTTGCAACACCCTATGTTGTTCTTGGGAGAAACCCCATATCTGGCTCTCATAAGAAGTCCATCCCTGCATATGGATACACTAACATAATTTGGGGGTTCAACAACCACCAATGTTGAACCATCTTTGTCCAGTATCGATAGATCTCCCTGCCTCCCTCTCGAGGCATCAAATGACCTAAGCATCATAGAAGAAATAGCATAAGAGAGACCCATATGTAAAATATCAAAAGAATCCCATAAATGCTCATGTCGGCTATGACACTAAACCTAGGTGCAACACTCGTGCCCAGTCGAAATAGGTTCCCTGACACACCAAATCAAGAACTGCTAATTAGCACCTCATAATTTGATGCAAGGTTGTACTCCCAAAGATGCATACAAGCATCGTTGCCACCACTAGCAGACCAAAATTCAAGATAGTAGACACTCAAATGGCTGCATCGTCCATCACGTGGTCCCCACACCAATGGAGTGCCCAATCCTCCATCCACATATCATGTTTTGGTGACTCAGCAAGCAGCTCCTCCCCCTAAGGTTGTAGGCATGTTAGAAAATATACATCGACCTTAGCCAATATCCCCATGTTTGTGCCTTGAACATCAAATATCTCCCTTTGAGGTCACCATAATTTGATAAGCAAGTGTCACAAGTCCTCCTATGAAAAAATAAGGGGGTTATCAAACTAGTTTAGTAACCCCCATGCTACTAAATCAACTTAGGCCTATGTACTTATGACAACAGCATTAGACAACTTGGTGTAATCTCACTCTCTCTAGTGTTCCATCTGGAAATCCAAAAGGATTCAGTAAACAAAAAATTCATCACCTTGTTGCATCTTTGTAATGTTAGAAATTAATTACCAATGCAATGTAATACATAAAATATTATGGAAACACAAATACAAAAATGCATGAAACAAGAGAGACATAGTAATACTTTGTTCACCCAATTTGGGTTACGTCCACAGAGAAATAGCCAATCCTTCTGTTTATATTATCTAGCAAAATGAAGAGATATAACCTACAGTAAATCCACTGAAATTTCCTCTTTGCTCTCACACAAACTCCTCTCTCTCTCTCGCTGAGAATAATCATACACAACTGCAATACAATTCCCTCATATAAACTGAGGGTTTCCTTCTAGGGGAAAAAATCCTAAATTAACATAAATTCTACCATTAGATCATATGCCTAATGAATGACCCCGATTGAATACGAAATTACAATATTTTGCAAGGCAATTTTTCATCTATTTTTAGCTTCGAGGGCATTGCATACGAACCCCCGCCAAGGGGGGGAGGGGGGGGGGGGGGGTGGCTCATTAAAAGTATTCTTCGCCCCCCTTGGACCCCCCTGATGGCCATCATATGGATGGTGTTGCTACCCCATTTAGGAACTGGGGTCCAACGCACCTGAGACCTCTAAATCAAGAAGATAATCAAGCTCCACACCCATCAATCTCCCACTTAGAGACTAATTATATAAACTCAATTGTTGCTTCACTTATTGGAAAATGACTCCACAGGGACCTGGCTATTTCTCAACTTCACCATCATACTTGAAAACCAATTGGAACTGAGAAGAATATCAGTTTCTCCCTAGTTACAACTTTTGTTAACATATCAATAGGATTTTGGCTAGTGTGTATCTTTTCAGCTTCAACTATCCATCTTCTAACACTAACCATATGAAATGGTACTTGAGTGATATATTTTTAGTATTGGAATGAAAATTAGATTTCTTTACAAGATTAATGGCACTTTGGCTATCATGGTATAACCTTCCCATCTCCTGCTTCTTTCCCAGTTCATCCATAAATCTTTGTAACCAAATCATTTCTTTATTAGCTTTTGTGGCATCAACATACTTTTATTCCATTGTTGAAAGTGCAACAATGTTTTGTAATTTTGAAACCAAACTAAAAACTATTCCATGTATAGTAAACACATACCCTATGGTGCTCCTCTTGTTATCTCTATCACCTGCCATATCTACATCAACATATCCTTGTAGAGCAATGTTTAAACTTCCAAAGAATAATGCTTTATTTGTGGTACCTCTCAAATTCTTGAGAATCCAACACACTACCATCCAATTCTCTTTTCTTGGATTGTTCATATACTTGGTTACAACTCCCACAACATGTGAAATATGCTATGCACTTGACCTTAGAGAAAACTAGAATACCAGAAATACGAAACAATATGGCCCAAAACACATAAATATCACATGAAATGAGACAAGATGCAAAGATATTTTATTATTCATAAACATAATACAATGTTCACTTTCCTCTTAAAGGGGGAAACCTCCAACAAAGCAGAGCTCAATTAAAATAAGACTTAATACTTCTTCCCTTGCTATCTAAGACTATTTATAGATTTATGACATCTAGAACCCTAAATAATAGTGGTCCCTTGCATAACACGAGTTAACCACTTTATTTATTAACTATGTCTTGTTTATAACTAATTATGGTCCCTTTTTTATAGTGCAAGTCAACCACTTACAATTATTATTAATGCATATAACTAATTATAGGTTTTATTAACTCAACTAACTAACTATGACTCTGGCGAGGCTTATTACATGAATAAGGGAGTTAGGGTTGGACCCTAGCATGCCCTTTCCCATCAAAAGTAGCCTTTTCCTCAAGGCTGAAGCTACAACAACTATTGAAGAATATTGGTTGGTTCCCATGTCGCATATTCTAGAGAGGTGTATTTCCACTTGATGAGGACTTCCTTGATCTTGTGACGTGAATATGTATTTCAAAAGTATTGAGGACATGTTCAGGTCAAAGCCACAATGAAACTCCCTCATCCAAGTATGGTATGTTGGTTTGAACCCTACAATTTCTCCCCACAACTTTCTTGAGGTAGGATACATGGAAGACTAGGTAGATTTTTGAAGTAGTCGGTAGGGCTAGTTTGTAAGTGACTACTCCTATATTTTGAAGTACCTGATAAGGCCCATAAAATTTTAGGGCTAGTTTCTGGTAGCCATTTTCTTTCAGAGAGGTTTGCTTATAAGGTTGGACTCATAGGAATACTTGGTCACCTACTTGAAATTACCTCTCTAAACGATGTTGGTCAACCTTTTGCTTCATTCGTTTATGATCTTGATGTAGATTATCTTTGAGATGAGTGATCATGGTGGCATGGTTCTATAGGAGCTGATCAACTGACTGTACTTTGGAATATCCAAGGATATAAGAAGTTGGTGAAGGTGGTAGTTGGCCATACACTGCCTCATAGGGTGTCATCTTGGTGGCTTCATGATAGTTAGTATTATACCACCATTCAGCTAAAGGAAACCATTATACCCATTGATGTTACTTGTTTGAGGTGAAGCACTGCAAATAGGTCTCCAAACATTTGTTGAAAACTTCTGTTTGACCATCAGTTTGGGGATGATAGGTTGTTTTCATTTCGAGGTGTGTGCCCTGTAGCTTGAAAATTTCTTGCCAAAAAATTACTGGTGAAAATGGGGTCTCAACCAAACACAATGGAAGTCAATATGCCATGGAGTTTGAATATTTGGTCCATGAAAACTTGAGCCACCAATGTTGGGGTAAATGGGTGTGGGAGAGCACAAAAATGAACATATTTGGAAATTTTGTCAACAACCACCATGATGAAAGATTTTCTTCCTGACTTTGGGAGACCTATAATGATATTCATGGAAACATTTGTCTAGCTAGAAGGAGGGAGTGCAAATGGTTGCAAGGTGCCCGGTAGCTTTATTGTTTCCCCTTTGTTGCATTGGCATACTTAGCATTCAGCTAAAAAAGTAAGAATTCCATGCTTCATGTCGGTCCAAAAGAAAGAGTGAACTGTGTGTGCATAAGTCCTCTGAAAGCTTGGATGTCAAGCAATGCGAGAGGAGTGCAGATCTTCCAAGATGTAGGGCTTGAGGGTGGAGGTCGAGGCCAACACCACCCTATCCTTATAGTGTAGAACCTTATCCTTCCAAGAGTAATCCTAAGAGGAATTAGGATATGCTTGTATTTATTAATGAGCTAGGACAGATATGGGTGGGAGAGCCATTCTTGATGGACTTCTTCAATCCAATCTAGTACGGGTAGAGAGAGGGATAACAGGGTGTCCTCGTCCTCAAGCTAGAACAATAAGGCATCAACCACTACATTCTCACACCCCTTGTTGTAAATTATCTCATAGTCATATCCCAATATTTTTGCAAGCCATTTATTTTGTTGTGGCAATGATAAACGTGGCTCTAGAAAATATTTTAGGCTATGATGGTCAATGAGGATTTGATACTGATGTCCCAATAAGTGTGATCACTAAGTGTCTACTACATGTAATATGGCCATAACTTATTTCTCATATGTAGATTGACCCAGATGTTTTCCACTGAGTTGTTGACTAGTGAAAGCCAATGGTCTACTTTCCTACATTAATATTGCGTCAATGCCCATGCCTAAAGCATCACATTCAATTAAAAAAAAGAAAAAATTGGTGAAGTCTGGTAAGGCCAATACTGGAGTGGAGAAAATGACCTATTTGAGAGCCAAGAAGGCTTGCTAAGTTGTTCTGGTCTAGAGAAATTAATTTTTCTTGAGAAGATTAGTGAGGGGTCTAGCAATGTGTCCATAATTGCAGACAAATTTACGATAATAGCCCGTGAGACTCTAGAATCCATGCAAACTCTTCAAGGTTTTTGGTTGGAGCCAATATTGCATTGCCTAAATCATTTTTGGATCAACCCTCACTCTGTCATGACCCAAAATTTGTCCCAAATACTTTACTTTTTCCATGCCAAAGGAGCATTTGGATAATTTGACAAATAATTTGTGATCTTGGAGCAATTGCAATATTTGGTCAAGATGTTGAAGGTTTTTTTCCCATGTTATGTTGTATGTTAGAGTCCTATATTATAGTGGTCAATGTAAAGCTTGGTCATTTAATTTGGCCAGTTTGTATCTATGTCAAACCTTGTGACATCATTTACAAATACAAAGGTGTAAAAATCTATTGTGTTTCTTCCTTGGGCTATGCTTTCATAGTTGTTATGGTTTCTTGCACCTTGATGACCTCCAGGTTTTAGAAGTTTTTTTTCTTGTTCATTTTGTGTTTAATACCTCAAGATTCATCTCAAAATGTTCAACAGGGTGCTTAGCTAGTTAGTTTCACATCTATTTCTTCATTGCTACACTTTTCTACTGTGTTATTGTCAAAGAATATAAGATATGAAGAAAATCAATAATTTTTCACTTCTTTTCATAAGTGGAGTTTCAAAGAGGGTTCATGAGGTTGTAAACATCATCTACCAACTATTTTTCGTGGTCAGAGATTTCAACCCTTGGTCAAACATTTTATCACTTTGATAGTTATTTTGAAGTAAAAAGAAAGAAAACCAAATGTAACCACAAACCTCTTTTGGAGATCAAGACCTAGCCTTCCTGATGCTCAGAGAGGGCTCTCTTTAAAATTTAACTTTCTTTTAATTAAGATGTTTTTAGGCTAGTTATGATTGTTCAAGGGGTTTTTGATTTTTATTTAATGTTGGGTGGTTGGATCACTTAGACAGATGGATAGAATGATGTCTTTTAGACCATTGGGCTATGGAGTTGAACAATAAGAAAGCAAAACTGGATTAACTCACTAAAGGGAATGTTCAAAGGGCAAGATAGCAGAGTGTTTTTCAGATCTTTGAGACAGAGGGGTGAAAGGGTTTCACTAGGGGTGGGAGAGAAATTAAGGGTTCTCAAACCGAATAATGAATGATGAATGAAGGGATAATCGAGATCAAAGGGAAATTAAGAATCCTTTAACCTGGATATTCAAGAAATCAATCTAAACCAAAGAGAAATTAAGAATTCCTTAACTTAGATATTAGCAGAAAACATTTAAATGTATAACTGTTAAGACAAAGTGTAATTAAACAAGTTCTGAAGTATTATTCCAGTTATAACATTTAGATTTAGAAAAACATTAAATATTATGAATAACTTGAGAAAAATAACAATAACACATGAGAATACTTGTATGAAATTCGCTCAACACATGAATCCTTTGAAATATTTGATATTTATTTATCAATCCAGCTTGTTGGCTCAAGAATTGATGCAATAACCCTCCGGGTTTTCTAATCAAAAGGTCTATAGAAATGTCTAGTAGAATCCACCCTACATACTTTGAATTATGAAGTATTTATACAAAATTATTTACAAAATATCCCAAACTGACTTGGGATTTATTTTAGGGAAAAAATATCTAATTCTAAAAAGGTAATGCCACCTTTCTAACTGATTGATTTTTGGCACTATTATATCTAATTTTCTTTTATATTTAGCTGATTGATCTTTTAGTTGTCATATGATGCCTTTCGACTTATCTTCTTTCACTGATACTCTTTGACTCTAATACTCTTTGACTAGGACATCTGCCCATTTACTTTCACCATTCTTTTTTACCAAACAGTGTTAATTGTTGAACTTACTTTGAATTAAATTAAGTCAGTTAGTTGCTCCCATCTCTCTTTAGTTGGTAACTGAATGTTCTTCAACTTCTTGAAGACCTCATCAGCCTCTGTGTATTTAACAAATGTAGGCTTATTTACAAATAGGTGTTTTACCTCATGCTGGAGGTAAAACAAGTTCTCCAAAGCTTGGTAAAGGACTTTACCAGTGGGCACCCCTTGTTTTGTTGTGTTGTGGATGGATGCATTGTTGACTTGAGTTTTAGCCACTTCCCTGAGCTTCCTGTTGTAGTCCTCTTGTGTCATTAATTTATCATTAATTACCAAGGGACTTGGTAAACCTTTCTGCATCAAAGTGTCAAATTTGAACTTAAATTTGTCAATAGAAAATTGCATAATCTGACACTTGTCTTCCAAGTTGTGCATCAAATTCCTTTTAGTAAGGACTCTTCTTACTTCTAGGATTGTCCTTGTCCTGTCACTAATATCCAATTCTTCGAGTTCATATTTGTTTTTGGAATTCAAAAAGTCGATAATCCTGGTTGCCTCTTCTGGCATCCCTTCCAACTCTGTTTTAACCTTTTGAATTGCTTCAGTGGCCTCTTTAAATAGAGCAATTTGCTTAAAAATTACCTGAATTGATCGCCAAATATCATTGACAGAGTCAATGATATTGGCCCACAATTTTTCTTTTGCCTGTCCCAATGGCTCACCTAGAGTCATTTCTTTCTCTAGATTCTTTATCCTCTCAGTTAATCTTGCTACCTTGTGTTGTTCCTCCTTATTCATAATTTGAGCAAGTTTACAGTCTATCTCCAAACTGTTTACTTTCTCTTCCAGTTTCCTGATTTCTACAGCTTTGAGGGACATCTCTTCCATGGCTTTAGCCAACCTATTGGCTTCTTCACCTATAGAATCTGTTGTGGTCGACCTTGTTGCTGAAGTAGATGGTGCTGTTGCAGGAAATGTAGTGGCCAATGGAGCTGTAGGAGTCAATTTCTCAGCTAATGTTGATAGCACTGTTGTGGTGACAGTTGGGATGACCATGGCTGCATTTTCCTGGAGGTTGGCTTGCTTGGTCAACTTGTCCATTTCTTTTTCCATTTCTTTCAGCTAGGTGTTCAACTGCAACACCAAGTCAAGCATTTCCTCCTGGGCAGTTTGGCTCTCTAGGACTTGTTTTGTTTGAGGATGCTGTGACTGAGGCATTTTGAGCTATTTTTCCAGGGCTGCAATGTCTTCATTCTTTTTTTTATCAAATGCTCAGTAGCCTTTATTTCCTTTGGGTCATGGCCCAGCTCAATGATCAGGTCTTCTAATGATTTGATCCTTGTATCTTTAGCACTGGAGGAGGCCTTTTCAAGTTTAAACTGTGCAATAGTATTATTTAAGGACTCCTGTAATCTATATGCATCCATGGCCTTACCAGTCAAGGTGGAGTATATCATTTCACCAGTTTGTTTGTGAAGAGCAGCTATTGATTGGGGGCTACTACAACTCTCTAGTTGGGGATGTAATAGGTCTGACAATAGTGGATAATGTCTGGGAGACCATGGACTTCTGGGAATGAGTAGAGGGGGAGATTTGACTCCGAGAGGTAAATATCATCAGCATGGTTTAAAAATTTGTCTTTGCTCCAGAAGTGGAGCTTCATTCTTTGAGAGGCTGAAGATGTGTCTTTAATCTGGTGGAGGGTTTTAATAGGCTTAACATTCAGGGAAATGTGGGTAGACATTGTGTGGAAAATAGGAGTAAAATTCAGAAATTGACTTGGCAGGGTTCGACCACTGGTCTGGCTTTTGCAAGTTTTTTAAGGGTATGGGTGCAAATGAGTTAATTTAGGGGTAGAAAACTTAATTTGATTAATTCAATGTTTGGATTACTTTAACTCTTATGTTAGAAAGGGGAAAATTGGTGTATTTTGCAGAATACCTAAAACCGGAGTTTGGTGTTGGCGACTTGGTCGAGGTTTTAGGTCACAAATGACAAATGTTGGTTCTGGATGAGTGCTAGAGGCAAGATGGCGACTGGTAGTCGGTTGGCGGCTGTAGATTTTAGGGGTGCATGATAGCTTAGGCTATCAATGTGCTTTGGTCGAAAAACGTAAAAATGGCGTTCGTGGGGCTTTAATGGGTGAAAAATGGGAAAAGCAGGAAAAATGGTTATGAATAGTGAGTGGTATCAAGAGGGTGGTTTTGCCCCTCTTCGCACCACTTTTGGGGGCAGGGTGGTAAAGTTCGGAGGGGATGTGAAATGATCTGATGGTGACACGTCACTAAAGTAGGTGTGGGAAAAACAGCCCATTTCGGGGCACTATCGGGCCGTTAAAGCTCGGAAATAGAATGCATGTGAAATGGAGCGATAACCGTTAGATGAGATGGGTATTGATCGGATGGTGGTCAGGCTGAAAAAATGCACGGACGGGATTGAGGGAAAGGTTAAGGAGGGACCTACCTAATCAAACACACTTAAGCCATGCTTAATTAACTTTTAATCATAGATTAACTTAAATGATCCATCAGGCGGGTTTTTACAAGGCGGAAGGGTTTTCAACTTAGGATAAGTTGATTTACAGTTTTTTGATTAACAAAGGGGAAAATAACTTTTCACAAAGGGGGGAAAAGGGTTTTTACCCTAGGAAAAGGGATTTATGGAACATAATAATGATTTTAGCAAGGGGGAAATGGTTTTAAAGGGAATTTGTGGGGGAAAATATGGGATAATGAAGTAAGGGTAAAAACGGAAGGGAAAAGGGATGATGATGGGGAAATTAATAAGCAATGAGAGGGAGAAGCTTGAGAAAGGAGGGGAAGTTAGTTAAACTCATCTTACGAGCATGCATTTTTCATTGATAACTACTCTTGCACACTTGAAACACATAGTTAAGCATGATAGTAGTGCTTATGCTCCAAATGACTTGTATTTCTACAACCTTTCTTTACTTACCCTTTTACCTACCCTAACATTTTTTCTTCATTTTGGTAGGTGCATTTAAGCTAGCAAACCCTTTCCTTTCCTTTTCCTTTATAAAAAAAAATATCTACTTCTAACCTTATATCTTCCAAGGGCTCAAATTGAATTGACGAGCTCCTTTTATTTTTTCTACCTATGTAATGACCTGCCAAGATTAAACCGTTTGGTCATATTTTATTCTCTAACTATAAAAATAAAATTCAAAGCATGAAGTAGTCAAGATTAAGCAGTTTGACTATCATGGGTTGTGGCATGTATGACAAGCTGCATACAACCATTATTTAAGACAGCAAAGTAAAAATTAGTGGCACTTGTACTTGCACACTTTCATGATCTGTTTTTGTTTGGGATTCATATTTTTTTAATTTTTTATCTTTTCTTATTTTATTGTCCTTTGATATTTCTTTTATGACATACCCTCTTTACATTTTTTAATTTTAATATGGAAAACATTCGCAGAAAGCAAAGGTATGTACAATATTACATGATTTAACCTTAGCCAATTCAAAATTATGAATCCTATCACTATAGGACTCTAACCAAACCCATGCAAATGAAATTCGTTGTGCTTTGTTGTTGCGCTTTTGCTATAGGTGGTGATTTTCAAGAAGGGGGGTTTGAAATTTGGGAAAATGTTTTCTAATAGGTATTTTATGATTCAGGGTTTGTCTTCCACCTATTTTACACATTCATAAGTATGAGAGATGGTCAAAAGTATGAAAAGTATGAACTTGTTGCATTTTGGCTACAGAGGATTTGCTATGTTTTTTATGCTTTTAGCGGTTAACTTCAAAATTGGCTTCTGACCAAATGGAGATGAATCTTAATAAACCAAAAGAGGATTTTTTTAACAACAAGATAAATATAAAGTACATCCTTAAGTTTTGTAACAAGTTTCAAATATTGGAAGATTCAAATGCATTTTTATAGCCTATTTTTTAGATTTCATCATTTCTTGTTTTAGCCATGATTTTTGAGCGTGGATTCTGAGGAACTGGAGAAGAATTTTCGAAAACTGAGAGAGTTTTGTCTCAAGAACAAGATCATATATAAATAAAACTCTCTAGGTGTTTACACAAGTGTTACAATTTTGGAATTACATGTGTCACTTTGACACCTAGTTTTCACAATTTCGCCAAGCCAAATTTGTTAACAGCGTTCTATAATTTTTTGGAATTCAACTTGGTGGATGTCCAACTTGCCATAATTGACTCAACATTAATTGGGATGGTGAATTTTGAAGATTTTTCTACCCAATCCCATGATTTTCTCTTTAGTTAGCATATTTTTGGTTACTCAAAAAACAAACCCTAGATAGTAGGATACGGGCATATTTTCCAAAAAAATATTCCTAAAGCATTGTAACCTCTTCATATCTTTGGGAAAAGGATGGATTTTGACTTCCTTAGTCTAGGGAAAGCTAATTGTATATATTTCATGAATTTTAGTGTGAAAAGGGTTGGTTTTTTAGGGTTTTATAGAGAAGACCTTGGGAATTGTACATTTTCATTAGAACATTTCAGTGAATGGTGAAGGTTGAAATCTACTTGTTTAGGGATTCATGTGTCAACATTTTACGGTGATTTTTATCTCCTATTTTTTTTCATTTTCTTATGTTATTTTCATGTCTTCAATGTTTAGTTAAGCAAAATTTATTTCAAAATTCACTTTTAAGTGCTTTGTTATGGCTAACTGAACATTTTAGTGTTTTTCTTCCATTTTAATATCTAAAATTCATACTCAGCTAGGTGCTTTAGATGTTATCAATTCCACTACTCCTCTGCTCACCTCTCTATAATGAAATTTGACAAAGACACCTTAAGGATTGCCTACCTTGTCCCTGTCTAAGGATTCCTCTTTTTCCCATCATATCACTGACAATCATTAGCTCAATATGACTCCATGCCCAATGGATTTTCCCTCTTACCTGCCATCAAAATGTTTAAGACCTATTCCTCTTTGATCTCAATATTAGTCCTAAAAGCTAAGACAACCAGTCATCTAATTGAATAAAGATTCATATAGAGAGAGCCCTCTCTAAAGCTGGAAGGTCTAGATTCCATTTTTAAAGTGGTTTGTGGTTACCTTTTGGGTTCCTCCCCTCAACCTAGAGGAATTACAAAGTGCTAGCATAGTGGCGTTGTTGTCGGAGAACAAAAGGTTCCATCTTCCTTCGGAAAGAATCCTAAAGATCATATTTGACTTCTGATGGTGAAGAGAATCCAAACACATGAAGGTTTTACCATTCACCTGGTGATTCCAATTAATGTTAGATTTAGATTCAAACATTCCACTGGAGGATGAACCTTAATTGATAGAGAAATGGAGGGACATTTCAGAAAAAACCAGGTATCAAAGCTTCAATTTTTTGCAAGAAATCTTATTATTTTTCATCAGATACCTCTTGTCCTTTCCTGAATATGTTAAAATAATTTTCCTTTACTTGGCGTATTCTAACAATGACCATAAATCTACACTTGATTCTCCCTCTTTTAAAATTGTAAAGACATCTCCTTTTCCTTGCACTTTTGATCTTAAAAAAGATCCTAATGATGACTATGATCAGTTTTATGAGCCTCACGTGACCCAAGTTGTTGGCATACCTTTTGTACCAAATCCTATATCTTCCAAGTTTCAAGAGAGATATAAACCCCTAAAATTACCTCTTGTTCTTCGTGACTATCCTCCAAATCATTTCAAGTATCTTCCTAAGTTTGATGAAGAGCTTGAGACCATCGCAGCTAAAAAGCACATCCATATTTTTGAGTATTTTATACATCTGTTGGAAATTGAACAATGTGGTGTATGTATGAGATCTTTTACTCAATCATTACAAGGAGAATTTAAGAAATGGTTTATAAGTCTTCCAGTTGGAAGCATTGCCAATTTCTAGTAGTTTGAGCACACTTTCCTTGCGAGATGGGAAGAAAAGAAGAACCCTCTACAGATATTGGCTCAATATGACAACCTAAAGAGAGGTCTAGGAGAATCAGTTCAGGATTTTTCAACCAGATTTAATAAGTTGTAAACTGAATACCTACAGAGATAACCCCCCCCCCCCGAAGAATCTTTGCTTCATTACCTTGATGGTTTCAATGTTTAGCTTTATTATCATCTCAGGTAAAGGAATTCAACCACATTGGAGGATATGCAAAGAAATGTTGTTGGAGTTGAAAAGAATTTGTTGACCAAAAAGGCCAAGATGAAATTTGAAAGAAGGGGAGTGGTTAAGGAGGAGCCTCCTTCATATTCAGATGCTAAGTTGGATGTTGTGATGAAAACAATGGAAAAGATGATGGAAATATTGAATTTGGAAAACAAAGTTGTTGTTAGAGAACAATAGGCGCCCCCTCAAATAAGAAATCTCAATTTCAGAAGATGTCAAGTTCAAATAAGGCAAAGAGAACAACAACAAATAGGTCCTCCTTTCCAAAAAAATTTGTAGGAGATGAAGAGTTAGATGGTGAAGTGTATGAACATGAGGTTGAACATGAACAAAAAATAACTGATCTAAATTTTGAGCAGAAGGTTAATAATATTATGCATGTTCTTGAAGCTTTTAATGTTGATGATGTTGCAGAAGAAGAAGAAGTTGTTGGCCCAAACTGTTTTGTTGTTGATTCATGTCACCATGAGATAGAAGCTTATTATTTTATGTATTCACTTGAAGACAGTCATGGAAGTGAATTTGTAGATCAACCTGTAAAAGAGCAATCTGTTGTTCCAATTTTCATGTTTGATGACATTACATATGTGTTTGATGTGCCGAAGTATGATGAACATGATGATGATTTTGATATTGATTTTCTAGAGCTGCTTGTTGCGTTTTCTCCATTAGGAAATGATGATTCTCAACAGTCTCAAGAAAGAAGTCAACCTGCATGTTTCAGTTGTGACAACAATAAAGAACATGAAAAAAGTATTGAATCAGGTGAAGAAAATACTCTACCCTTGTGTTTTTCTTCATTCCAATTGCTAGAAAAAATTTTCATAGTGTTATAAATCGACAGTATTACAATTTTGACATTGAACATGAGGAAAATAGTGAGTTTGCTTATGAAAATTCTCTTTCTTTAAGATTCACTTCATTTAAATTATTGAAAGAAAATTTTGAGATCATTAATGAAGTTGAGGAGTGTGGGTTGATGCAAAGGCATCTAGAGTCAATGGGGCAAATTAACAGTGAATTGCAACAATCTCCTCTTGTTTTTCATGACCCAGTAGCTGATTATATAGAGGGTTTAAATAGTCAAAATTTGCAGCTATTGGTCAACTATCAGTCTGGAAATGAAGATAATGATCAGTCAATGTCAAAGTTAGACATGTATTTCTTAGATCTAAGACTTTTGTGATCCATAATGTTGATATCAGTCTTTCAGATTAAGCATGTCGTTAGGATTAGGTCGACGTTTCGAACCAACTAATGTGGTTCATCCTCAGGACAAGGTGAGAAATCAATAGATCTGAGGGAATAAATAGCAAGGATGCATCACTGCCCAAAGTTAGCCATTGAAAATTAGCCATTGGGTAATTTGTTAAATTGTTTAATAATTTAGTTAGAAATTAGTTGTTATGTAATAAATAAATATTTCATTTCGATATTATAAATTGATAATATTAAATTTGGTTAGAAACTAGTTGTTATGTAATAAATAAATATTTCATTTCGATATTATAAATTGATAATTAAAATTTTATAATAATATTATCTAGAAAATATTATAATATTTTCTAGAAATAATTAATTTTTATAATATAGTTTGTTAGGGTTTGACTCATTAAATTGTTTAATATTAGAAACTAGTTGTTATGAAGTAATTAAATATTTTATTTCGAAATCATAAGTTAAATGTTAAATAGTAATATTATCTATAAATAATTAATTTAAATAATATAATTTGTTAGGGTCTGACTTATTCAAGATAAATTGGGTTAAAGACTAACTGATTGGAATAATATTTTAATTCACTTATAATTTAATATTATTAATTTCTCTAATAATAACATAAAAAGACTATAATTTGTTAGAGGAAAACTACAGATATTAAATCCTATCAATAATATATTGATGGTATTCTTATTGTTATTATTATTATGGAGATTAATAATATTAAATTATTATTTTAATATTTTAATTCACTTATAATTTAATATTATTAATTTCTATAATAATAAAGTAATAATATTAGTTTATTATTTTAATATTTTAATTTAATATTATTAATTTTTATAATAAAAATAAAAAGACTATAATTTGTTGGAGGAAAGCTAATCTCTTTAAGAAAGGAGGATGGCTGAGATAATTATTAAAAGCTAGGATAAGTTTAGATCATAAATATACTTCGATTGCAAACAAAGAAATTAATTCAGACCAAAGGAGGGAAAGCCTGAAGGCGAGAAGGGAGATCCAGAAAGAACGAAAAGGGGAAAGGAGAGGGAAGGGAGAAAGAGTCAAGAGGAGAGAACTGGAATCCAACTTTTACTTAATTTCCAGCCATCATCCCTATTAAGGTTTTTGGCATGCCTCTCTATTTCAATTGCTTCCCTGAGCTTTCGGTGGTGGAAATGATCAACCCTAGCAATGACTTTGGATTCTTCAATGCAGACATGGTGTTTCGATTTCTCATCATGTTCGGCAAGGGCTGATGTGCAAAATAGATTGTGTCTAATTTCAACTGCATGTTCACTGATTATCTGCTTAATAGACCTACCTATCTCTCCAATGTAGGGGATACCACAGCAGTAGGGAATACGGTAGACCCCTTTCGTGTCTTTAGGGTCAATAGGGTCCTTAACGGATCTAAGGGAATTTTTAGTGGTTTGGAGAGTTTTGAAAGAAGAAGAGACATTCATCTTTTTAAGAATATGGGAAATCCTATCCATGGTCCCTTGGATATACGAGAGATGAACCTTAGAGATAGGATCAACAGGAGCGGGTTTTACTCTAGGTGCTTTGCTGGCTTTGTGAAAGGCCTTGAGGCTCTGGGGTCTACTATACCCATGATTTTTAAAAACTTCAAGAAGATGAGATTTCTCCTAAACAAGGTGGATATCATCAGAGATTCTTAGAGCGCGGGTAGCAAGAGTGCTTAAAATCCCAAATTTCTGAGCAAGGAAGTGATGAGAACTGGCATGGAGATATTGTTCTATGTGGGTCTTCTTCCGAAAAACTTGGTGACAGACAAAACCATCATCCCTCCTAGAAAGGAGAATGTCGAGAAAGGGAAGATGACCATTCTCCTCAATTTCCATCGTGAACTTGATGGATTCTTATTGAGAATTAAGGTGGTTAAGAAATAGATCAAGTTTCTCACGATCGTGAGGCCAGATGACACAGGTGTCATCAACAAATTTCTTCCATTTTTTAGGGAGAAATTTAGTAGAGGCTAAGGCCTTGATCTCAAAATATTCTATAAACAAGTTCGCTACAATAGGGGAAAGAGGGGAACCCATCATAACACCGTAGGTTTGCTCATAGAACTCACCCTGGTAACTGACCCTAGAGCCTTAAGGCCTTTCAAAAAACTAGCAAAGCGCCTAGAGTAAAACCCCCTTGTATTGATCCTATCTCTAAGCTTCATATCCTGTATATCCAAGGGACCACAGATAGGATTTCCCATATTCTTAAAAAGAGGAATGTCACTTCTTCTTTCAAACCTCTCCAAACCATTAAAAATTCCCTTAGATCCATTAAGGACCCTATTGACCCTAAAGACATGAAAGGGGTCTACCTTATTCCCTGCTCCTGTGGTATCCCCTACATTGGAGAGACAGGTAGGTCTATTAAGCAGAGAATCAGTGAACATGCAGCTGACATTAGACACAATCGCTCTCGCACATCAACCCTTATCGAACATGCTGAAAAATCGAAACACCATGTATGCATTGAAGAATCCAAAGTCATTGCTAGGGTTGATCATTTCCACCACAGGAAACTCAGGGAAGCGATTGAAATAGAGAGGCATGCCAAAAACCTTAATAGGGATGATGGCTGGAAATTAAGTAAAAGTTGGATTCCAGCTCTCTCCTCTTGACTCTTCCTCCCTTCCCTCTCCTTTTACCTTTTTGTTCTTTCTGGATCATCCTTCGAGCCTTCGAGCCTTTCCCCCCTTTGTTCTGAATTAATTTTCTTCAATTTCTTTGTTTGCAATCGAAGTATATTTCTAATCTAAACTTATCCTGGCTTTTAATTATTATCCCAGCCATCCTCCTTAAAGAGATTAGTTTTCCTCCAACAAATTATAATCTTTTTATTTTTATTATAAAAATTAATAATATTAAATTAAAATATTAAAATAATAATCTAATATTATTATTTTATTATTGTAGAAATTAATAATATTAAATTATAAGTGAATTAAAATATTAAAATAATAATTTAATATTATTAATCTCCATAATAATAATAACAATAAGAATACCATCAATATATTATTGATAGGATTTAATATCTGTAGTTTTCCTCTAACAAATTATAGCCTTTTTATGTTATTATTATAGAAATTAATAATATTAAATTATAAGTGAATTAAAATATTATTCCAATCAGTTAGTCTTTAACCCAAATTATCTTGAATAAGTCAGAACCTAAGAAATTATATTATTTAAATTAATTATTTATAGATAATATTACTATTTAACATTTAACTTATGATTTCGAAATAAAATATTTAATTACTTCATAACAACAAGTTTCTAATATTAAATAATTTAATGAGTCAAACCCTAACAAACTATATTATAAAAATTAATTGTTTCTAGATAATATTATAATGTTTTCTAGATAATATTACTATAAAATTTTAATTATCAATTGATAATATCAAAATGAAATATTTATTTATTACATAACAGTTATTTCTAACCAAATTTAATATTATCAATTTATAATATCGAAATGAAATATTTATTTATTACATAACAGCCAATTTCTAACTAAATTATTAAACAATTTAACAAATTACCTAATGACTAATTTTCAACAGTTAACTCTAGGCAGTGATGCATCCTTGCTATTTATTGCCTCAGATCTATTGATTTCTCACCTTGTCTTGAGGATGAACCACATTAGTTGGTTTGAAATGTCACCCTAATCCTAACGATGTGATTAATCCGAAAGACTGATATCAACATGTATTTATTGTCAGTAGTAGTTTCATTGTAGAAATTTAGTGCGAATTTTTAGCTTCTTTGTGACACCTTTTAGTTGGATTTGAATGGAAATAGGAATACAATTGAAAATTTGATACAATATGATTGTCTTCTGGATTCATTTGAGGATCTTTTTGCAATTTTTTTGGAGTCAATAAGTAAGCTCAAATTTTCAAATTTTTCCCATGTTGAGTTTATTTACAAGCTTTTCAATGAGTTACCCTTGAGCAAGTATTTTATTCTGTCTCTGAGGAAACACATGGAAGGAGGTGTAACAATGAATGAAGTACTTGTTTGCTTGCACTAGTTTTTTTACTTCACTTAATCTAGTACTAGTTTTGACATATTAGAGTAGGTAGGAGTGTGAATAAGCTCGGCGCTTTGAGCATCTTTTTCAGCAGTGTGACAGTTTCCAACCGTTTGTTTTAACATATTGGTCTTAATTTTAAGAATTCATTTTCAGTTTGAAGTTGTGTGTTACAGATTTGGAAGAGAGCAGGTTACAAGCTACAATTAGAAAATTGAGTTTGGGATCAGCCCAATGGATCAGGTTACTAGTCTAGAGTGTTATTTGGCACCTCATAGGGAGGATGCCATCCCCATTGGAGCCAATGTTGGAGTCCTATGTTATAGTAGTTAATGTCAAGCTTGGTCATTTAATTTGGTCAATTTGTAGTTGTGTTGAACCTTTTGACATCATTTGCAAATACAAAGGTGTAAAAATCTACTACGTTTCTTCCTTGCACTGCGCTTTCATAGTTGTTATGGTTTCTTGCACCTTGATGACCTCTAGGTTCTAGAAGTTTTCTTTTCTTATTCATTTTGTGTTTAAAACCTCAAAGTTCATCTCAAAATGTTCAATAGGACGCTCAGCTAATCAGTTTCACATCTATTTCTTCACTGATGCGCTTTCTTGCTGCGCTACTGTCAAAGAACATAAGATATGAAAAAAATAAATGATTTTTCACTTATATTCATAAGTGGAGTTTCAAATATGGTTCATGAGGTTGTAAGCATCATCTACCAACTATTTTTCTAGGACAGAGATTTCAACACTTGGTCAACCACATGCAAATGAAATTCATTGCGCTTTTTCTATAGGTGGTGATTTTCAAGAAGGGAGGTTTGAAATTTGGAAAAACGTTTTCTAATAAGTATTTGATGATTCAAGGGTTGTATTCCACCTGTTTGAAACATTCATAAGTATGGGAGATGGTTAGAAGTATGCAAAGGATGAACTTGTTTTGTTTTGGATGCAGGGGATTTGTTGTGTTTTTTACTGTTTTTAGAAGTTAACTCAAAAATTGGTTTCTGACTAAATGGAGACGAATATTGACAAACAAAATGAGGTTTTTTTTCAAAAACGATCTAAATAAAAAATACCTCCTTTAGTTTTGTAACATGTATCATATATTTGAATATTAAAATGAATCTTTACAACATATCTTTTAGATTTCATCATTTCCTCTTTTAGACATTTTTTTGGCCATGGATTCTGAGAAGTTAGAGAAGAAATTAAAAAAACAGAGAGAGTTTTCTATCAATAACAAGCTCAAGTACAAAAACCTCTCTCATTTTTTACACAGGTATTACATTTTTGGAATTACATGTGTCACTTTGAGACCCATTTTTCACAATTTCGCCAAGCCATATTTGCTGACATAGTTAGAGATTTTTTTGGAATTTGACTTGGTGGATCTCCAACTTGGCATAATTGACTCAAAGTTAATTTGGATGCTTAAGTTTGAATATTTTTCTACCTAATCCCATGATTTTCTCTTCAGTTAGCATATTTTTTGTTAGTAAAAACCAAACCCTAGATAATAGGATATGGGTAGAGTTTCCAAATATTTTATTCCTAAAGCATTCTAACCTCTTCCTATCTTTAGGAAAAGGATGGATTTTGAATTCCTTAGTCCAGGGATGAGATGTTGTATGTATTTCATGAATTCTATGTTCAAAGGGATGGTTTTTAAGGGTTTGATAGAGAAGACATTGAGCATTGTACATTTTCATTAAAAAGTTTCAGTGAATGATGAAGGTTGAAGTCTACTTGTTCAGAGATTCATGTGTTATTCTCTTATGGTGATGTTTATCTCCTATTTTTGTTTCATTATCTTATGTTATTTCCATTCTTAAATTTCATTTCTTCAATGTTTAGTTAAGAAAACTTTATTTCAGTATTCACTTTTAAGTGCTCTTTTATGGCTAATTGAACATTTTAGTGATTTTCTTCCATTGTAATATCTAGAATTCATCCTCAGCTAGATGCTTTAGATGTTATCAATTCGACTACTCCTATGCTCACCTCTCTACAGTGAAATTTGATAAATACACCATAAGGATTTCCTACCTTTACCTTTTCCAAGGATTCCTATTTTTCCCATTATATCACTGAAAATCATTGGCTCAATATGACTCCATGACCAATGGATTTTCCCTCTTCCCTGCCATCAAATTGTTTAAGACCTATTCAGCTCTAATCTCAATACCTAGTCTAAAATCTAAGACAATCATTTATCTAAGTGACTGAAGATTCATATAGAAAGATCCCTCTCTAAAGCTGGAAGGGATAGATTCCAGTTTTAAAGTGGTTTGTGGTTACCTTTTGGGTTCCTCTCCTCACCCTAAAGGAATTACAAAGTGCTAACACTGTATATGAGAATGTCATCGAAAAATACCGAGATGAATTTTCTAAGATATGGTTTCATAAGGTGGTTCATGAGGCTCTGAAAAGTGGATGGAGTATTACAAAGGCTCTATTGTTTTTGGTAGTATCAATTTGAAATAATTTTGATTCCTTGCATTTATGTCTTGGGGAGTACTTGTCATCATAGTAGTAGCAGAATTCTTGTTTCCTTCTTTCGGTAATTTATGTCGGCAACACCTTTTGAACCTTAAGTGTTTTGGTGGGGCATGTAGCCTAGGTGGGACGTGCCTTTGAAACCAAATTTGGACAATTGGTTTGGCCATTTAAGGCGACTTCTACATATAAGGCCTTACGAGATGCATCCCACCAAGTTGTTGGGTGATGCATTTAGACATGGACTTGGATGGCTTCCTTTAGGCCACTGATGAAACATTTCAAGTAGAATTCATCTCCTATTCCTTTAGTTCTTATGTCCAATGGTTCAAAAGTTGCAATGTAGTCCCTTACTGTACCTATTTTCGTAAGCTTAGTGAGACGACCCAAAAAGTCAGGTTCCCGATCAAAGTAGTCACAAATGTATTTTGATAACATTTTCCAAGTTGTCCTCCCTGGATAACATTTCTGATGCCACTGCCACCACTGCCATCTCTCTTGTTCCAAGTAAATGACTACCGCATGTAGTTTAGTTCCATCCTCCTAGATATTATCAAGGAGGAAATATTGTTCCATTTGTGCAACCCATACTATGGAGTTATAGCCATCAAATTTTTACATGTCCAACTTGGGTGTGTGGTGGCTTGAAGATTGGTGATCTCCATGGAAATGAATGTAATGGTTAGATTCTACTTCTATGTGTGCATCAACATTATTTTATTCCCACATCAGTTCGAGAGATGTCTTTATAGCTTTCAATACTTGTTGGAGCTGGGAGGTAATGGACAATTGGAATTCACTGATTTTTTTCTCGAGGTTATCGACCTTCTTAGAAGCCCTTTCCACAGCCATAAATTGAGACTTTGTACTGAGCATACACTAGCCCTGGTCAAATTTTGAGCTTACTTAAGAGTAGTATGCTTCGAAAGAGGGAAAACTCAGGAGTCTAGTGATATGAGTCGCTTGAAGCCGTATCAGGAAAAATTAGGGATTGTCTGAAAATTGGGAGCTTACAAATGAATGGTACCACTGCTACCAGCTCATATTCCTAAATCTTATGTAATAGGTCTCTTGAAAACATCTTGAGATGGCCTCTATATATTTTTTTTTAACTTCGAAAGGAGTTTTACTTGCAACTGATCAATACTGCAATGGTTGAATTATAGAAAGCTTGATACTGCCAAATATCCTACAAAAATCATGTCAGGACTGTAGTAACAGAAACCCAAAGGTCTTGGTACTAAAGAATGTGTTGTGATAATCTAATCTGCACTATGATGGCCAAAACCATCTTGCACAAAGAGTTTGATCTACATTGTGAAACCCCCCAACTGTTGAATTTGATCTTGAAAAAAAGGTAGGGGTGATCTTCAAATAGCTAAGGGAACTATGGTCTCAAAGGAGTGTCAGGTGTGTGAAAATTCCAAACTGGAATCTTATTGTAGCAACTGGTATTATTTCTCCTAATTGTTAATTAATTTAATAATTTATCTGCTACAACAAATATCGAAATCTGATTACAATGTATGGATGCCCAACTGGCAATCTAAACAACAAGAAAATCTGGCCAAAATTATTGAAGGGAATTTACCCTTCCTCCACTAACAATCCCGACACAACCTGCCTTTAGAAACTCAAACCTTTGACCCTCTTCGTCAGCCTCTACACTTCCCTACGTAGTCTTCTTGATGTCAAGCCTCCAACCAACCTCTGATGAAGTCTTTCTACCTCCATCTGATGAGGAAATCGTCTCTCCGACCTTCTAGAACCTCTTCCCAGCCTTTGAAACTAAGAATGATTTTCTCTCCAGCAAATTGAACTTCCCTCTCTGAAGCTATTTCACAGTGCTCTGTGCTACCTCACTGGGATAACTCGTCCCTCTTGCTACTTTCTCTTAGGATCTGGAAATCTTCCTCTAGATCACTATCCCTGCCCCTCACTCACTACTTCAATCTCTGGCTCTCTCTGACAATTGGTTGTTGCTACTCTGGAAATGGATCTGCCAATAAATCAAACTCCTCAAGTGTATTCTTCATCACCATATCAATTGCTTCTTATAATCCACTTTAAGAGCACCAATGACCAAGATTGAAACATAATCGATGGCTAGGATCATCTCTGGATCGATCCATGTTCATTTCTAGATCATTCCTGCCTTATCTCAATTAATATTGACTAATTAACCATATTCCCTAAGTTTAGACTTAGGAAATATTTAAAAAGTGGTTAATAATCTAATTGAGAGACTTCTAGGCAAAATTTCTAGAAAAAAAATCCTGGTTTTGGAGATCTCATGTATTCTAACCTCTCCACCAAATTTCATGGCTAGACTACATCCAATGCTACAAACACTAGCACTCCCTCTTAATGAGGAGTTTGTTCTAGTGTTTCACTCCCTGCCACAACACACTATCTCTGCATCATCTCTAGTCACATTGTTGATGTCTATCCATACTTCCAACCAACCACTACGTAACTCTAATATACGTTGCATCTATGACGCTACTAACATTTCCATAATGTTGCCAACATTGCATCTGCACTGCAACTCCCTCTCATCTATTGTTGTTTCAACTGCAACATCTGCAACTATGTAGGTTTTAACCCTATATATAAATTATCTGCAAACGAATTCTTAAAAATAGAAAATATACAATGGCGAAAGCATAAAATATAAAATAGTTATACACAGAGATTTTCCCCTAGATCCTAAAACCAGGACTACCCAATTGATTTTTCTTTTTTTTTCCTTTCAATGTTACAATACATATATATACATGTTTAAGCACCCATAAACCAGAATCCATTAACGCTAGATTAGAATATAATCGTAGTTCTCTTGACTGGATCTACAAAATACCATGGGCAGAAAACCATTATGCCCAAAACATGTGCGAAATCCATGCACAAAACCATAGGTAGGTCTACCAACCTAATATAGGGTCCAAAACATAATTCCTGGGGCATTGCTCCAGACCTTGTAGAGGGGGAATGGCCACCCCCCCTCTAACCCCCCATCTTTGCACGTGGGGCTAGTCGTGGAAAGAATACAATACACACCCAACAAATTGGAAAGCATCCAAAACACTTAATCAATTGTGTTTGGTATGATGCATTTGTCTCCCAAGTCTCTAATTGCTACTAGCATATGCATTATCACTAAAGAATCTATGTTGTTGCTAACTCTGCACTGAGCCACCTGCTCTACTGTCAACACTACACTGCACTCCTCAGCATCTAACTGATCCATCTTGCTACTGTATCTACTGCCATTGATCCATCCTACTACTGATTATTGTGGGCCCTTATAGAAAGGTATTGATCCATGAGGTGGACTCCTCAAGGACCCTGCCCAATTGTTGTAGGTCTCTGGGGCTACAAAACCGAATCTCCCCATCTCACTCCTCATGGTATATCTACAAACATCGCAAAATCTTCATTCAACCCTAAGGACAACCTATCAATCTCTACAGAAGCTGCTTGTTGATCTTGCTTCTCCTTCTTGTCCTTCTTCCTGAGAGGACACTAGGTACTTTCATGACCAAGTTCACCACATCTGAAGCATTTAACCTTTGACAGGACCTTATTCTTCTTCCTTTGATCCTCCTACCCCTAACTAGGACCTTTTGATGTGAAGGTGACATTCTCCTCCTCCTTTGCCACCTTCGATCTGTTGTTGTTGTTCCCACTAATGGAGCTCTTTAACAAAGCTTGTCTCAACTCCTCCCACTACAAATCAGCTGATATCATGTCCCACTCTAGTAGCCTATATCTACCCAATATTCTTTGGAAAAAAACATGCCACTCCTCTGAGACATTGTTGAGTTCAAATCGCACTAGATTTGTGGGTTAACGCGCTGCCCCAAAAATTGATAGTTGGCCTCAGACCTCGTTAATCCTGGTAAGGAAGGGAACTATGCCTTCACCTTTCTACATCTAGATGTGTCTCAACTTCTCCTTAATAAACATCTTCCGTTTCTCGGAAGTGCCCTGGTATAACATGGAGAGAGCATCCTACATCTGTTTGGCAGTATCTTTACTAGTTATATGTGAGACAATATGATCCTGGACTCCATCCAAGGTCAACCGCCTCGCTCGCGCCATTTCGTTCTTGTATTCTTTCTATTGATCTGCATCCTATGGAACTTCCACTACATTATCAATGTAGGCTTTTAAGCCATATTCATCTAGAAGGAAGGACATCATTGCCTTCCAAATGACATAGTTGGAAGCTCCATCCAACCTATCCTGATCATGAAGCCCAACAGTGGCCATCTCAACGAACTGTTGAAAACTCCCTCTTTCCTTCTACTTGGTTGTTTCTCTATTACTCGCACTCCCTTTTAGAGTGAGAATATTGTTGGGAGAGGGTCCCCTAGGGTCAATTTTGGGGCAAAAGCCCAAATTTTGGGGTAGAAAGCCCAAGTTTTTGTTACGTAAAGTGTAATGTCTCTGAAAGTTGTGGTTGCAGAGCACATAGATAGTAAAGTAGGGTTTTACTCTTCTTTTATGTCAGTTTTATTGGCTTTAGTAGATCTAACCATGTTGCGTGAACCATGGGATTGTATAAAAAGGAGAGTCTTAGAGAGTCTAATGCATAAGGATAAGTGATGATGAAGACGAATTTAATGGGTCATTAGAAGAAAAGAGTGGAGAGTCTTAGAGTAGAAGAGATGCTCTGCAGCGAAGTGCACGGAGGCCTTGAGTAGAGTCTACAGCTAAGTGTGCGGACCCCTGCAGCTGAGTGCACAGGGTAGTCTTGAGTGTGTAAGCAGAACTAAAGTATTAATAAAGAGATTATTCCAGAAATATTTGGGTTTTGTCTATTTACTTTTGTTATGAATGAATGCGCTATTATGTTATGATGAATGATGGGTTTATGATTTAATATTGTATTGATGCGCGAATTTGCATGATTTACATTGCTATATGAATGCAAGTAATAATATATGTTTATGCAAAGAATATCTTAATGCATGTTAAAGTTATCAAACACTTAAGTTGATTTGGGTAAATACAGAAGTAGGAGTACTCACAGAGGCACATAAGTGGTTGATTCACCTATTTGGGGTCCACGAAAGACAGTCATAGACCTTCGCAAAGGTCTAGAGGTCAATTAAGAGAATTATATCGATAAGCCCTAAAAGGCTTATTGATCTGTGCGAAGGCAGGTTTAGGGCATAAAATGACATTACACTAATCTCTGGATGCATAAACTTAGTTCCAGCATCCCCCCATACTGCTTCGGGTGAGACTTCAGTTCACGCTCCGCAGGTTGATGCCGAAAGGGCCAATAGTGTAGGGATTTGTTTGGAAAAACTATCTCTAAACCTAGGTCAGGACCCACTAAGCCAATAAAGATCTACTCACAATTACTGCCAATCTGCAAGGAAAATTGAACTTCTTGAGACTAAAATTTCCCTGAGAGAAATTTTCGCTCTGTGTGTTCTCTTCTCTCTTCCACCTTGATGTTGGCTCTACTCTATCAAATTGTTACAAAACCCTCTGCATCTTGTTAGAAATATTCCCAACGAAAAATGAGTTGCTCCATCTACCTTTGGAATCACTCAATTTGGAAGGATTGAATTTTTTTCCCCTCTCTCAGAAAAATCAAACTTCGTCAAGCAACTCGACCTCCTGGAAAAAGACTGCGTTGATCTTGGGAATTTTAGCCTATTTCTCTTACTAAACAACAAAATTCCTTCTTTTTCTTCAAATCTCTTTGTCTTATCAATTGTGCTCTGAGACCATGTGAAAATTCTGAACTAAAATCCTATTGTAGCAACTGGTATTATTTCTCCTAATTGTTAATTTGTTTAACAATTTATCTACTAAGACAAATATAAAAATAAGCACATTGAAACCTTCAAAAATAAAATAATATGGAAAAAAAAAATGCACTAGAAACTTAGAAATGCTAGCACACACACATAAAATATAGACAATTCTTTTGGACAAAAGTCCCCTGGAAAACCCAACTTGGGAAAACCGGTGCAACAGTGAAATATGAGTACAATCTATGGATTCCCAACTAGAAATCCAAACAAAAAGAAAATATAGGAAAAATTATTGAAGGGAATTTACCCTTCCTGCACCAGCAATCTTGGCACAACCTGCCTTCACAAACTTGGCCCTCTGACCCTCTGCTTCAACCTCTGCATTGCTTTGTGTAGTCTGCTTGATTTCAAGCCTACAACCAGTCTCTAATGAAGTTGTTCTACCTCTAGATGCTAAGGAAATCATCTCTCCGGCCTTCTAGAACCTCTGCCTGGCCTCTGGAACTTAGAACGATTTTCTTCTCTCCATCAAATCGAACTGCCCTCTCTGAAGCTACTGCACAGTGCTTTAGGCTGCCTCACTGGTATAACTCACCCTCTTGTTGCTGCTTCTTCAGATCTAGAAATATTCCTCCATATCACTATCCCTATCCCTCACTCACTGCTTCAATCTCTGGCTCTCTCCAACAACTAATTTCTACTACTTTGGAAATCGATTTGCCAATAAATCAAACCACTCAAGTGTCTCAAATGTATTCTCCATCACCACATCAATCTCTTCTTATAATCCATTGTTGGAGCACCAAAAACCAAGATTAAAACATAATCGATGGATAATATCATCTCTGGATCGATCCATGCAAGTTTCTAGATCATTCTTGCCGTATCTTAATTAATATTGATTAATTAACCATATTCCCTAAGTTTAGACTTAGGAAATATTTAAAAAACGATTAATAATCTAATTGAGACACTTCTAGGCGGAATTTCTAGAAATTATTTCTAGGTTTTAGATATCTCATGTATTCTAGCCTATTCATCAAATATCATGGCTAAAACACATATTTTGATACAAAAGCTAACAAGGTGATATAGATTGCAATATACGCAAGGGTCCAATAATAATACTAGACCTAATATTTTAGGGCGCTAACTACAGAGGATCGGTTGTACCCTTAGCCATACTACTCAGCTACCCTATTATATGTGTGAGTAATATCCCTTAGTGTTGTTCTCATTTTATTGTAACAACAATATGGTCGATGGCTTATCTAAGGTTAGGTTTCAATTTACCCTAAGGGGGTTTCCGATATACCCAAGGGTATGTGGAAATGTAGTATGTGTACAGTTTTGTCTAATATGCTACTACTCAAAGGGGTACCCACAGGGGTTATAAGGGAGCCCAACAAGTGTTACCACCTCTTTTAGTTCCTGTGTGAATGACTCCCCAAATCCGCAAGTGTATGCCCTCAATGACAAATCTTGTGGTTTAAAGACACCGGAACATGTCTCTAGCCAAAAAAAACTATTAAAATTGGAGGTACAACTGGCCTTCGAAACTTCTTTGATACCAATTTTTATGCACTTGACCTGTGAGAAGATCATAATACCATAAATATGAAACAATATGGCATGAAACACAGAAATATCACATGAAATGAGACAAGTTGCAATGATATTTTATTATTCAGAAGAAGAATAAAATGTTCACTTCCCTCTTCGAGGGGGCAACCTCCAATAGAGAGAATCTCAATTACAATAAGGCTTGATGCTTCTTCCCTTTCTATCTAAGTCTATTTATAACTTTAAGACATCCAAAACCCTAACTACTAGTGGTCCCTTGCATAACATGCGTTAATCACTTTATTTATTAACTATGGCTTGTTTATAACTAATTGTGGTCCCTTTTCTATAATGTGAGTCAAACACTTACAACTATTATTAATGTGGATAAATGCTTATGAGCTTTATTGACTCATCTAACTAACTATGACTCAGACGAGGCTTATTACATGAATAAGGGAGTTAGGGTTGGACCCTAACACGATATCAAGCCTTGTGCAAACCATTGCATACATTAAGCTTCCAACAGCTAATGCATATGGAACTTTACACATATAATCCATCTCTTCCTTTTTGGCATTATGACTAATGTGTTGTCCTTGATGTAAACCTACTTGTAGTATGATACATATGTGTTTTCCTTGATGGAAACTTACTTGGTAAAATATGTCAACATAATGGTAGCATGATGAGTACATATGTGACAGAGAGTTTAGACAAAGGCATAGTAGTCCAGAGACAAAAGAATGATCAAGGTGATGTTTTGAGAAATACACGTGGGTTCTGTGAAGCAAAGTTGCGTACACACACAAGTATAGTGAATAAAAGTCGCTTATCATTTCAGAACCATGTTATTCTAAATACCATGGGTCTTTACCATGGTATTGGCCCATAGTAATGAACATGACAATGGATATTTGATCCCCTCAAAGAATACCATCAGCATAACTAAGGGTTTGACCCATGGTATTGGCTAAGGCCTAAGCTATATAAGGAGATGGAGATAAAAGTGTTTGTAATGGATGAGATGGGTTATTGAAGAATTGCTTGATTTGAAATCAGTGTGCACCTGGGAGTCTGATGATGGATAAGATCTTATAGATTTGAAATGACTACACATTGAATAATCTGCTTATGGGTTGATATATCTATGATGATGATGTTATGATGTGTGCCTTTTATAGTGTATGTCAAGATTTGGGTTTCATTGATGTTATGCTATGCAATGTGTTGGGTTGTGTTATATTCTTTCCATGACTAACCTACATAATGAACCGAGGGGTTAGAGGGGGGGCAGAGCCCCCCCTTTGTTGCATCGATTGTGCAGTGGGGGGGTCACAGGGAGGTTTAAGGGGGGCGGGTAGCCCCCCTCTACGAGGTCTAGGGCAACACCCCAGGAAAAAAAAAATTGGACCCTATATTAGGTTGGGCGAACCTACCTAAGGTTTTTCAGTCCATGGTTTCAGACGCGATGGTTTTTGGTCCATGGTATCGGATGCTTCAGCATGTATATATATGTATTGTAACATTGAAAGGAATATAAAGAAAAATCAAGCTGGTAGTCCCGGTTTTGGGATCCAGGGGAAAATCTCTGTTTATATGTGTTTTATGTGTTATGCTCTCGCATTGTTTATTTTCTGTGTTTTAGAATTCATATGCAGGTAATTTCTGTACGGGGTTAAAACCTACATTTGGTATTGGAGCTGTTTTGGCTTCAAGGGAACGCCTTTGTTGCTGAGGGGTTTCGCTCGGGCCTGTGGTAGACCCTGTTCAGTGGGAGATCTGCTAGACCGATTCTGGTGGTGAAAGAAGATGGCAAGCAGTGGAAAGATAGAGATCGAGAAAATTAATGGTCAGAGTTTTGAGTTGTGGAAACTCAAGATGGACGATCTGTTGGTGGATAAAGATCAGTGGATCGCGGTAGATTTGGGTACAAAACCAACAGGAGTGTCCGATGAAGAATGGAAGAAGTTGGATCAGAAGGAAAAAAGCACAATATGATTGTGTGTCTTAGATTTAGTATTGCTGAATGTATTAGGGGAAGCTATGACGAAGGCTTTGTGGGACAAGTTAGGGACTTTGTACCAATCTAAGTCTCTGGTGAATAAATTGTTCTTGCAAAAAAAGCTATATAACCTAAGGATGAAAGATGGAGACATGGTGACAGAGCATCTGAACGCATTTAATACTATGGTAAGTCAGTTAGCATCTGTCGATATTAAAATTTAAGATGAAGATAAGTGCATCAATTTGTTGTGTTCTCTACCAGATTCGTGGGATACTCTGGTTATTGCAATAGGTAACAATGCAACTGCCTTGCATTTTGATGAAATAGTCTCATCCTTGCTGATAGAGGAGATGAGATGGAAAAATATGGAGAGCTAGAATGGTGATGCCTTGTCTATACGAGGACGGTCCCAGAACAGGAACAAAAATAAGTCATCGAGTGGGAGATCTAAATCTAGAGGGAGATCTAAATCTCCAGGAAAACCTGTAAAGGTGGTGTGCTAGAAATGCGGAAAGGAAGGGCACTTCAAAAGGGACTGTAAATCTAAAGCTCTTGATAAAGGAAAAGGATCTGATGATGCTCCTTCTGTAGAGGTGAAAACCACCTCAGATGAAGGTGGGGATGTGTACTTGCCTTCTTCAAGTACACATGTAGATCATGAGGCATGGTTGATTGACTCAGGTGCATCCTTTCACTTCACTCCCCATAGAGAGTGGTTCTGCGAGTATGAGAAATACGATGATGGTGATGTCTTCTTGGGGGATGATAGGAAGGCTAGAATCGTTGGTCATGGAAAAGTAAAGTTGAAATTGCAAGGTGGAAGGGTTAGAACACTTCTGGGTGTTCTACATATTCCTGCATTGGCTAGAAATCTAATTTCTATAAGCAAGTTGGATGATGCAGGTGTAAAGACAGTGTTTGAGAAGGATACCTACAAGATGGTTCGAGGAGCATTGGTATTGATGCGGGGAGTTCGGACTGGAACTCTGTACAAGCTGCAAGGTAGCACTATTGTTGATGGGTGCAACAGTTCTGTGGTTCCTGAAAGTGGAGCAGAAAATCTAGTGGTCTCTGGAGAGAATACCATGCTGTGGCATCAAAGGCTTGGACATATTGGAGAGAAGGGCCTTTGAATACTTCATGATAAAGGTATGGTAGAAGGTATGAGTAATAGCTCTCTGGACTTTGATTTCTATGAAAATTATGTATATGGGAAGCAGAATTAGGTGAGTTTCCCCTCTGGTGGTAAGAGGGCGAAACAAATATTAGTGCTTGTGCACAGTGATGTGTTTGGACCTATGAAGGTTCCATCACTGGGTAAGTCTGTGTACTATGTATCATTTATAGATGACTTCTTAAGGAATACATGGATATATTTCCTTAAGAAGAAATCTGAATTCTTTGACAGGTTTAAAGAATTTAAGGCTCTGGTGGAAAACCAGATAGAGAAGAAGATAATGGTGTTGAGGATAGATGACGGTGGAGAGTTTTGCAGTAAGGAATTTTAAGAATTTTGTAAGAAGTGTGGTATAGCATGGTAGAAGACTACTCCATATACACCTCAGCAAAATGGAGTTGTAGAAAGAATGAACAAAACATTGATGGAAAGGGCAAAAAGCATGCTCAGTGGTGCCGGGTTAGGACAGGAATTCTGGGCAGAGGTGGTGGAGACAACATGTTACCTGGTCAAAAGATCACCTTCATCAATGTTGGAGGATAAGACTCCACAAGAGGTATGCACTGGTAAGAAACCCTCTCTTTCACATCTGAGGGTATTTGGATGTGATGCATATGTACATGTTCCAAAGGAGAAACGAACCAAGTTGGATAGTAAAGCTGAAAAGTGCATCTTTATTGGGTATAAGGATGGTTTAAAGGGTTATAAGCTTTGGAACCCAGAAACAAGGAAGGTTGTGTACAGCCGAGATGTGGTGCTTAGAGAAGTGAAAGATGTTATTAAACATGAAGTCCAATGAAAGGAACCTGAGAAGATAGAGTTTGAGCTAAAGGAGGAAGAATCAGACTCTACAGCAAAGGAGGAATTAGAAGATGAAGAGCCACAAACTCCGGGTGTAAGAAGATTAGTTCGAGAAAGAAGACAACCAAAGAGGTATAGTCCATCCGCTTTATGTTCAAATTTTTCTTTATCTATTATTAACGATGATCCTAGAACTGTGAAGGAAGCAGTAGATTCAAAGGATGGCAAACTCTAGAAAGAGGCCATGGTTGATGAAATGGCATCTTTGCACAAAAATGAGGCTTGGGATTTGGTGGAGTTGCCGGCTGGAAGGAAACCCATTGGCAGCAAATGGGTGTTCAAGAAGAAGACAAATGCAGAAGGAAAGGTGGAGAAATACAAAGCTCGGTTGGTAGCAAAAGGTTATTCCTAAGTGCGGGGAATTGATTTTGGTGATATTTTTTCTCTTGTTGCCAAGGTAAATTCTATTAGATTACTTTTATCTGTTGTTGCTACTTTTGATTTTGAGGTAGAACAGATGGATGTGAAGATAGCATTTCTTCACAGGGATCTTGAAGAGGAGATCTACATGAAGCATCCTAAAGGCTTTGCGGTGAAGGGTAAGAAAGAATTGGTATGCAAGTTAAATAAGTCTTTGTATGGGTTAAAACAGTCACCAAGGATGTGGTATCAGAAATTTGATACATTTATATGGGGACTTAGCTTCACCAGAAGCAAATCAGATCACTGTGTGTATTTTAAATTAATTGGTGACCATGTTATTTATCTCATCTTGTATGTGGATGATATGTTGTTGGTTGGAAATGACAAAGAAATTATCCAGGATTTGAAGACCCAATTGTCCTCCAAATTCGACATGAAAGATCTTGGTGTTGCAAACTATATTTTGGGCATGGAAATTAAGAGAGATCGGGCGAAGAGGAAGCTCTGGTTAAACCAGAGGAAGTATGTCGAGACAATACTGCAGAGGTTTAATATGCAAGATAGTAAACTGGTGAAGGTTCCTATTCCTGTAGGTGTAAAATTATCTGCTCAACAGTGTCCCAAGACAGAAGAAGAGGAAGAGGATATGTCTCATGTTCCATATGCAAGTCCAGTCGGTAGCCTAATGTATGCAATGGTCTATACTAGACCAGACATTGCACATGTAGTGGGAGTATTGAACAGGTTTATGTCAAAACCAGGGAAGGAGCACTGGACAGCAGTGAAGCGGGTTTTCAGGTATTTGCGTGGCACTAGTGATTATGGTTTGTGCTACCAAGGAAGACCAGGATTGGACAGAGTGTTGGATATTCGTGGCTTTGTTGATGCGGACTAGGCTGGAAATCTGGATCAAAGAAGATCTAGAAGTGGGTATGTGTTTAACCTATTTGGAGGTGCAGTCAGTTGGATGAGTAAGAAACAATCTATAGTGGCACTATCATCTACAGAGGTGGAATACATGGCAGCCACTCATGCAGGCAAGGAAGCAGTTTGGTTGCAGGGATTGTGTTCAAGTATGGGGTTAGTACAGGGAGATATAAGGATAGACTGTGATAGCCAAAGTGCAATTTCCTTGGCAAAGAACCCTGCATATCATTCAAAGACAAAGCACATTGATGTTCAGTATCACTTTTTGAGGGATATGATAGAAGACAAAAAGGTGTTGCTGGTAAAGGTGGACACTTTGAAGAATACTACAGATGCATTGACAAAATCTGTGAGCTTTGAGAAGTTCTCCTGGTGTAGAAAAAAAATGGGCATTTTAGGGCTGGAAAAATGACTGAGCTCTCCTGTGGCCCCCTGTGGAAAGAAAACAACAAGTGGGAGAATGTTGGGTTGTGTTATATTCTTTCCATGACTAACCTACGTAGTGAACTGGGGGGTTAAAGGGGGGCTAGAGCCCCCCCCCCCCCCCCTTGTTGTGCCAATTGTGCAGCAGGGGGGTCACAGGGGGGCGGCAGCCCCCTTGTCCATGGGGTTTGAGGGGGTGGGGTAACCCCCCTCTACGAGGTCCAAGGCAGTGCCCTGGGAAATTTTTTTTTGGACCCTATATTAGGTTGGGCGAACCTACCTATGGTTTTTCGGTCCGTGGTTCTGGACGCGATGGTTTTCGGTCCATGGTATTGGATGCTTCGGCATGTATATATATGTATTTTAACACTGAAAGGAATATAATGAAAAATCAAGCTGGTAGTCCTGGTTTTGGGATCCAAGGGAAAATCTCTGTGTATATATGTTTTATGTGTTATGCTCTCGCATTGTTTATTTTTTGTGTTTTAGAATTCGTATGCAGGTAATTTCTGTACAGGGTTAAAACCTACACAATGAAGGTATGATTCAGTAGTTACAGATTTCTACATAGGTTTTCTTCATAAATATTGCATACATACACAAATCTGCTTCTGGGTAGTCATGTATCGATTCTGCAGTATGGAAAGATCTATATGTGGGTATGCTTCTTGAAAGGCGCATACATACACAAAAGTGTCTTATAAGGGTCGCATACATATGCTAGGGTTTTTCTGAATATGATGTCTAATCAGTCTTGTTATGATTACTATTGTCTATCGACAAAGTCTTTCATGATTATTTATGTTTGATAGTATTGGGCCATGTCTGCATTGAAGAGTCCAAAGTCATTGCCAGGGTTGATCACTTCCACCATAGGAAGCTTAGGGAAGCGATTGAGATTGAAAGGCATGCCAAAAATCTTAATAGGGATGACGGTTGGAAATTAAGTAAGAGCTAGATTCCGGCTCTCACTTCTTGATTCCTCCCGCTCCTCTCCATGGTTATTTTTATTTCTAGCTTTTCATTTTATTTGTTCTATTGTTTTCATGAATCTTTTTTCATGTTTCCTCCTTTTCATTCATTTTATGTTTCTACCTTGTTTCCCCTCTTAACCTTCATTTTTATGAATTTTATAAAATTTGAGTCTTTCTCTTACTTTTATTTTGCGCATTATTATTATTAGGTCTCTTAATATATCTAATAAATGTATATAAATTTGTATATTTAATTTTAATTAGTAACCTCCTTTTCATTTTTATATTTTGATTTCTTTAGCTTGGGTTCTCTTCCTTGATCTTAGGTATATATTTGATTAAGGTAGCACCATAAATTTTTTTATAAACTGATAATATCTAATTAATTATTAAAACATTAAAATAGAATATTTACTCAAAAATAGATTTAAAGGCTTTGATATATGAATAAAATATTTTAAAGAAATTAGTTTTAAATAAATATATATTGTTTTAACACTTTAATTAAATATCAAAATTAATATAATATTTATTTAGTCCCAACAGCTAGTTTCTAACCAAGTATATACTATTTTAATTATTTTATATTTATTTTTAATAATTTATTTTTATTTTTATTCCTAATGGCTAGTTTTTAACCAAATATATTTTATTATTTTACTTACCTTATTAACTAATTTAACTAATTTACCAATGGCTAGTTTTCAACGGCTAATTATGGGAAATGATGCATCGATACTATTTCTTCCTTAAGATCAATTGATTCTTCACCTTGTCCTAAGGATGGACCACATTAGTTGGTTCAAAACGTCGACCAAATCCTGATTATGGGATTAATCTGAAAGACATATATCTACATTATGGATCACAAAAGTCTTAGATCTAAAAGTATTGGTTGAAGTTGAACTGATTATGTTATGAAATGTTGAATAGTAATGATGCTGCTATGAGATTATCTCTATATGGTTCATAGATCTATGACAAGGTCAGTATGTGTTTCAATGATTGATTTCAGTAGTGCAGCTATTCAGTTTCAGGGTTCATTGTTTTAAGATCTGTACGCGGGTTATCTGAAGAGAAAAGCACGTATATGCGCGAGTATGTCTCATTATAGTAGCATGTGTATTATAACATAAGATTGACCAGGGTTTGCAGTGACAATATTTCGTTTCTATGATGAACAGTAAGTGGTATGACATTATGATATCGAGTATACAGTGAATTGAGATGATTTAGCTTCTTTGGTTGTTTGAGATTCAGTAATTGGTTTATTCAATGATTTTGTGATTAAGTTGATTCAATGATTTGATACAATGATTGGTTTCAGTTTGTTATTTGATATTGGGCTTAAATGATGGTAGTCAGTCCAATCTAAAAAATTGATGAAACATGGCCTACATATTTGATTCTTTGGTTCAGGTGGATCCCGTATGAAAATTATAAAACATGGTCCATAAAAGTGTTGAGGGTTGGAGCCTTCAGTGAGTAATTCGAAGCTTCCTTCTAGTGGTAGCTGGTAAATCAAATCATGGGATAGGATCTCCCTTCCGGTGGGTGCCGGTAAACTAGATCAGTAGGTTGGAGCTCCCTTCTAGTGGGTGTTGGAGAACGAGAGAAGGTTGTAGCCTTCTGTAGGTGGGTGCCTGTGTGCCGGTATGAGTCTAATCTAGTACAATATTGTAAGAAGTTTTTCATTATAATAAAAGATGAAGACAGAGACGATAGCAATGGTGGTTTTCTCCCACATTGGGTTTCCACCTAAAAAACCTGGTGTTGAATTGTGTTGATGTGTTGCTTATGTGTGATGGTTTATTATGTTCTTACTGCACATGGTTACTATTTAATAATTCCTATTGAAGTACTGATGTACTGGTTCAAGCTAAATAGATGATGAATTAACTGAAAAGTAAGTTAACTAGATATACATTATTTGTTTGCATAATAGTTGCATACATACACAAGATTACTTCATTATAATTGCGTACATAAATCTGAATAAGAAAAAGAAAAAGTTTAAGTGAGTTTTAAAAATACTGATTCACGCCCCCCTCTCATTATTTTCCCTACATTCCTGGGTCTTGGGACACATCTCGTTAGTTTAAAATGGCTAGCCAAAGGTGTACTAACTGGTTTTTCATTCTGTGTGTTAAATCTTTCCAACACCTTTTCTATGTACTCACTCTGAGACAATGTTAATTTGTGATTTTTTCCTCTCTCTATTTATTCTCATACGAAGGATTTGTTTTGCAACACCCAAATCCTTCATTTCATATTAATTTTCCAATTTTCTTAGTGATGGTTTATTTTGTGTGATGGCGTATTCTGTTCTTACTGCACATGGTTACTTTTTAATAATTCCCATTGAAGTACTGATACACTGGTTCAAGTTAAACAGATGATGAATTAATTGAAAAGTAAGTTAACTGGATATACGATATTTGTCTACATAACAATTGTGTACATACAGACGTTTACTTCATTATAGTCATGCACATAAATATGAATAAGAAAAGAAAAGTTTAAGTGAGTTTTAAGAATATTGATTCACCCCCCCAGTACTACTCAAAGGGGTACCCACAGGGGTTACAAGGGAGTCCAAAAAGTGTGACCACCTCTTTTAGTTCATGCATGCATGCCTCCCCAAATCCAAAAGTGTATGCCCTCAATGATAGATATTGTTGTTTAAAGACACCAAAACATGTCTCTAGCAAAAAAAAACAATCTGCGAAAATTGAATGTACAACTAACCCTGGAAAGTGTTTTTATAACACTTGTTATGCACTTGACCTATGAGAAGACCAGAAAATAGGAAACAATATGGAACGAAACACAGAAATATCACATGAAATGAGACACGCTACAAAGATATTTTATTATTCATAAGAAGAATACAATGTTCACTTTCCTCTTCAAGGGGACAACCTCCAACAAAGCAAATCTCAATTACAATAAGACTCGATACTTCTTCCCTTTCTATCTAAGACTATTTATAACTTTATGACATCCAAAACCCTAACTACTAGTGGTCCCTTGCATAACACAGGTTAACCACTTTATTTATTAACTATGGCTTGTTTATAACTAATTGTGGTCCATTTTCTATAATGCAAGTCAACCACTTACAATTATTATTAATATGGATAACCTCTTATGGGATTTATTGACTAAACTAACTAACTATGACTATGATGAGGCTTATTATATGAATAAGCGGGTTAGGGTTTGATCCAGGTGGATATTGGTGGCCACCTGCCTATTCCACTTGGACCCCCAACACTATCTCTTTCAGTTTTTCGAGTCCTGAACTTCCAGAGTCATTTTGAGGCCCTAAACAATGTTTTTAGGGAAAACGGAGAGATTGGAAATGTTCCAAATTAGCTTGCTTATTTATTTTTGGCTTTCTCTTTAAGATCTTCAAAATGAGGTATTATGATAGCCAAATGGAGATTGTATGCCAAAGTTATGAACCCGGGAAATTGATATACCAATTTACCCAAACAGGTTAGGTTTTTGGATGTTTAGGGTTTTCCATCGTTTCTCAATAATAAATAGGCCTTTGAGCCTCATTGTAACACAGTTCACAGGCATGTATCTGCCACATCACTTCTCAGAGATAAGTTATCATCGCCCGAGCTAGTCTTATTTCCATTATGTTTGTAAGCATAATTCAGTATTTGATATTAATGAAATGAAGTGTTATTTCTACTACATCTTTGTATTTATGGTTATATCTATCATTTGTTGCGTTCCTGTTTAAATCTGGATCAGGGTTGGACCCTAACATAATATCAGGCCTTGTGCAGACCATTGCATACATTAAGCTTCCAACTGTTGATGCATATGGCACTTTACACATATAATCCATCTCTTCCTTGTTTGCATTATGACTAATATGTTGTCCTTGATGGAAACCTACTTGTAGCAGGATACATATGTGTTTTCCTTGATTGAAACTTACATGGTAAAAGATGTCAACATAATGGTAGCAAGATGAGTACATATTTGATAGAGAGTTTATACAAAGGCATAGTGGTCCAGAGACAAAAGAATGATCATGGTGATGTTTGAGAAATACACGCAAGTTCTGTGAAGAAAATTTGCGTACACACGCAGGTATGGTGAAGAAAAGTTGCGTACAATTTCCATGCCATGATATTCTAAATACCAAGGGTCTTTACCATGGTATTGGCCCATAGTAATGAGTGTGACAATGGATATTTGATCCTGCCAAAGAATACCATCGGCATAACTAAGGGTTTGACCCATTGTATTGACTAAGGCCTAAAATATATAAGGAGATGGAGATCAAAGTGTTTGTAGTGGATGAGATGGGTTATTGATGAATTGTTTAATCTGAAATAGGTGTGCACCCAAGAGTGTGATGATGAATCATATCTTATAGATCTAAAATGATTACACAATGAATGATCTTCTTATGGGTTCATAGATTTGTGATGAAGATGTTATGATGTGTTTCTTCTACAGTGTATGTCGAGATTTGGGTTTGATGGATGTTCTATTGTGCAATGAAGGCATGATTCAGTGGTTCCAAATCTGTATGTAGGTTTTCTTCAGAAAGATCACGTACATACGTGAATCTGCTTCTAGGTAGTTGTGTATCGATTCTGTAGTATGGACAAATTTGTAAGCAAGGAGGCTTCTTGAAAGGTGCATACATACGCAGAAGTGTCTTATAAGTGTCACGTATATATGCTATGGTTTTGCTTAATATGATGTCTAATCAATCTTGTTATGATTGTTGTTGTCTGTCGATGAAGTATTTCATGATGATCTGTGTTTGACAGTACTGGTTGAAGTTGAACTGATTATGTTATGAAATGTTGAATAATAATGATGCTGCTATGAGATTATATGTATTTGGTTTAGGGATTTGTGACAAGGTTAGTAAGTGTTTCAGTGATTGATTTCAGTAGTGCAGTGATTCAGTTTCAGGTTTCAATGTTTTAAGATCTATGTGTGGGTTATTTGAAGAGAAAAACGTGTATATACGCAAGTATGTCTCATAATATTAGCATATATATTCTAACATAAGATTGAACAGGGTTTGTAGTGACAAGATCTGGTTTTCGTGATGAACAGTAAGTGGTTTGACATTCTGATAAAGAGTATACAATGAATTGAGATGATTTAGCTACTTTGGTTGTTTGAGATTTGGTAATTGGTTTATTCAATCATTTTGTGATTAAGTTGATTCATTGATTTGATACAGTCATTGGTTTCAATTTGTTATTTAATATCAAGCTTAAATGATGGTAGTGGGTCCAATATGAAAATTTGATGAAACATGGCCTACAAATTTGATGTTTTGGTTTAGGTGGATCTAGTATGAAAAATATGAAATGTGATCCACAAAAGTGTTGAGGGTTGGAGCCTTCAGTGAGGAAGTCAAAGCTTCCTTCCAATGGTAGCTGGTAAATCAGATCAGGGGTAGGAGCTCCCTTTCGGTGGGTGTCGGTAAACGAGACCAAGGGGTTGGAGCTCCCTTCTAGTGGGTGATGGAGAATGAGTGATCCAAATGTAAATAGGAACGCAAAAAATTATAGATATAACCATAAATATAGAAATGTAGCAGAAATAAAACTTCATTTCATTAATATCAAAATACTGAAATATGCTTACAAACAGAAAGGATATAAACTAGCTCAGGTGAAGGTAGCTTATCTATGAGAAGAGATGTGGTGATTACATTCCTCTAAACTCTATGTTACAATGAAGCTCCAAGGCCTATTTATTATTGAGAAACAATGGAAAACCCTAAACATCCAGAAACCTAACCCTAGGAGATGAAGTGCCAAAACTGTGGGCCCCATTTGGGTAAATTGGTACATAACTTTCCCAGGGTCGTAACTTTGGCATACGATCTTTATTTTTCTATCATAATACCTTGTTTCGAAGAACTCAAAGAGTAGGTTGAAAACAAACCACCAATTCTTTTAAAAACTTTCTAGTCTCTTTGTTTTCCCTAAAAATGTCGTTTAGGGCCTCAAAACAACTATGGTAGTTCAGGACTTGAAAAACTGCCAAAAATAGTAAACTGTGCTACAATTAAGGAAACTAAAAAACTGAAAGAGACAATGTTGGGGGTCCAAGTGGAATCGGATAGTGGCCACCAATATCCACATGGACCAGTCCTCCCCCCTTAGGAAGCAATGGTCCACATTGCATTGATTGCCTCCATGAGATGGGGAAAATTATGTTGAACTTGGTCCATGGTGAGCCACTTGCCTTGGTGCAAGAGTTAGTCAACTTTGACAACTTGATATAGTTGGATCTCTTGTTGGCGAGTGTTCTTGATATGTGTGTCCATGATCTGATCAGTTATGGCCTGTTCCATGCAATCTGGGTTTAGCTCTATTGGTGTGAGTTGTTCTACAATGTCGGATGTGTCCACTAATGGTGTAAAGTATGGCCACAGGTGGTCTACATTGAACATTGGGTGCAAACCAAGGAACAATGGAATGTTGAGCTCAAAAGCATAGTCCCGTACATGCTTGGTGATTGTTTTTAGCCCATATCGAAGCGGGCAAAGCTTGCAATGGGGTCCAGCAAGGTGCTCCTTCTAAAAATGTAGCCAAAATTTGTCGCCCACCTGGAACTTGTGCAGCACTCGATGCTGATCATGGCACTTCTTGTACTTAGAATTGGCTCTATCTAATATATCATGGACCTACTAGTGGATGTGTTAAATGTGCTCAGTGAAGTTGTTAGTCCTATCGGCTTCAAATTGGACATGAGCCGAATCTGCCTGAGTAGATGCAAATGGTATGGCCACATCAATGGGACATAAAGGTTGAAATATCAGCCCAACCTGAAAGGGGCTATGGCCCATTGAGCTATGGAGAGCTCTATTATAGCTGTGATGGACATAGGGGAAGCTTTCATCCCATGTGTGTGGATGCTTCGAGTTGTACATGCGCATAATGTATATGATCATCTTGTTGACGACTTATGTTTGGCCATCATTTTGGGGATCGAAAGTCATGGGTTTAGTGAGCTTGGTATCCAGCATCAACCAAAGACTTGACCAAAATGCACCTAGGAATCTGTTGTCCCAATCAAAGATGATGGACTATGGGATCCCAAAGTGTACCCACACTAGCTCAAAGAAGAGTTTAGCAGTGGCTTATGTTGTGATACTCTTCTTGCAGACCGTCATAATGGCCATTTTAGAGAATCTATCGAATACCATGAAAACGTAGTGATTGTCGTGCATTCCCAAGGTCAACTAGGAATAGGCAGAGGAGTATGAGAGGCCTTGATTCTTGATGGTTGGTTTGGAAATGGTGCAAGCAGTGCAGGATTTAATGTACCTCCCAACATCCCAACGAAGGGTCGACCAATAAAAGTACTTGTGTAGTACTGCCACTATTTTCTCTACTCTGAAATGCCCAATGACCCGACTGTAGTGCGCCTCCCAAATCATCTTGGCATGCTCATTTGAAGGAACACAGATGTGTCCCAAGTGGTATAATAGTGCATCCTTGAGGTGAAAATTTGCAACTTTCTTACTTTCTAGGAGTGTTTTGTATGTGTTGCTGAATTTTGGATCGCTCTAGTAAAGATGCTGCCACCCTGAAGTCTTCTGCCCACAGGAGTTGAGCACAATGATCAGCGCCATGATTGGTGGTTGGCTAAGGTAGTCTGCAACATTATTGGTGTTTCCCTTATTGTTCTTAATTTCAAATGGAATTGTTGTAGGCATGTGGACAATTTTTTATGGTGATCGTTCTGTAACTTTCCTTGTATTTGTATGAAATGCAGGGGTCGGTGGTCTGTGCAGATGATCATTTCCTTCTCGAGAATGTAATGCTTCCATTGACGACACTCTTGCACAATGGAATACATTTGTTTGTCATAATTTTGATACTTTTGGATTATTTCTAAAAGCATCTCATTGTGGTAAGCCACTAGATGCCCCTGCTGTGTAAGAATTGCACCAATAGCATAGTTGGAGGCATCTGTCTCAATATCAAATGGCTGTTGTAGGTCTAGTAATGTGAGCACTATTTCAGATTAAAGGCAATGCTTGAACTCGACAAACACCTTTTGTTGGATTTCAGACCAAAAAAACTTTGTTGTCGCTCTACGCTTGGTGACTTGACTTAAAGGCCAGGTGATCTGAGAGAACCCCAACACGAACATGTTGTTAGGATATTCCGACACATAGGAAATAGTTAAGTATAACTTGGTCTAGTGTAGAGTTAGGTAAAGTGTGTTTCTTTACTATGTTCTTTTGTAACTTACAATCCGACGGTCACGATATGTAGTGATCTGACGGTTCATTCTCTCCTTGGTATTATCGACACTTTATCTATGGCTTAACACCCGATTTGTCCATGATCTCCATTTAAAGAGCATGGAGGGTCATTTGTAGGGTAACTGTTCAAGAGAGAAGTGGTGAGCACTAGTATTGCAGCAATAATGCTACAACTCCTGGGGCTTCCTACTTTACTTTTATCAACCCGGTAGTTCGTAACAAACTTGGAAGTGATGGTGCTGTATGCACAAGTACTAGTTCTTACTGCAGGCTATCACTTAGTCAGCTGGAGCAAGATCACGAGGAGCTCAAGCCAACTTCTATGAATTCCATAAGAAGCTTTATATGTAATGAAAGAAAGAAAAGCTTGCTCTACAGAGGCTACTCTACTTGCAGAGAGAAAAGGAAGACTGAAATGTGAAGTAACCCTAGCAAACCCTAATTAACCAACTAACCCTACTGTTGCATAAAGAGAGATGAAAAACCATAAAATGAATGCCATTACCTACTTAGGAAGGAAACAACATCTATTCAAGCTATTTCTAGAAGGAAATGAGAAAAAAACATCTTTTTGGGTTTTTTATGTATTTTATGTGAAATTGTCATGCATGTAATTTATTTGTTTGTGGATGTGGCAGCGATTAGGTGGCGATGGAGGGTGACTTTGGAGTTTTCATAGGTGTAGGAAGGTGTGGGTGGGTTCTAGGAGGCCTTTGGTACCCTTCTGGAGGCTTTCCTTGCAATCGAACTTCAAAAAGTCACCTACAGGAATTTCTAAAGGAGGCTGCAGGGGATCTATAGGAGGTCTATAGGAGGATCTATAAGAGGATGCCGAGAGCTGTTTTAGGGGTTTTGAAGGTGGGAAAATGGTTGGAAAGGGTATCTGAAGGCTTAGAAGGATGTGTTAAGGTGTCTAAGGTCCATCTAGGAGGATTGGGAAAGAGAATGGTGGTTGGATTTGTTCAAGGGATGAGAGGAAAGTTTATGATAAAAGTGCAGAAAATTAGGGCAGATTTATGAGGGGCTGTGAATGACCTGTGGAACACGTAGCAAAGAGAGATGGTGATGGCTGATTTATTGACTTATTGTGAGAAAAGATGTAGTAAAAAAGAGCTGCAAATTAAACTCTGAAACTAAGCAAGCAAAGAAACTAGCTGATCCGGATTTAAACAGGAACGCAACAAATTACAGAGATAACCATATACACAAAGATGCAACGGAAATAATACTTCATTTCATTACTAGAAAATACTGAAATATGCTTACAACCAGAAATGGAAATAAACCAGCTAGGGCGATGGTAGCTTATCTCTGAGAAGAGATGTGGTGGCTACATGCCTTTGAACTGTGTTACAATGAGGCACGAAGGCCTATTTATTGTTGAGAAACAATGGAAAACCCTTAACATTCCAAAACCTAACCCTAGAAGATGAAACGCCAAACTGTGGGCCCCGTTTGGGTAAATTGGTACACCAACTTCACGGGGTCGTAACTTTGGCATACGATCTCCGTTTGACGCTTACAATAGCTCGTTAGAAAGATCTATCCGAGAACTGCCACTTTGGGAGGCAACATGGGTCCATGGACCCATGTTGCCCCAGATTGGACCCATGTTGCCCCAGATTTCCCAAAAAACGTCGTTTAGGGCCTCAAAACGGCTTCGGAAGTTCAGGACCTGAAAAACGGCTAAAAATAGTAAGTTGTGCTACAATTAAGGAAACTAAAAATGCTGAGAGAAACAATGGTGGGGGTCCAGGTGGACTTGGCAGGTGGCCACCAATATCCACCTGGATCATTCCTCCCCCCTTAGGAAGAAATGGTCCCCATTGCGTTGAGTTCCTCCATGAGATGAGGAAACTTTTGCTGAACTTGTTCCCTGGTGAGCCACTTGCCCTGCTGAAGGAGTTGGCCTGCTTTGACAACTCGATACAGTTGGATATTCTGTTGGCGAGTGCTCTTGATCTGTGTGTCCATGATCTGATCAGTTGCAGCTTGTTCCATGCAATCTGGATTTAATTCTGTGGGTGTGAGCTGTTCTGCAATGTCGGATGTGACTAGCAATGGTGGAAAGTATGGCTGAAGGTGGTCCACATTGAACACTGGGTGCAGGCCAAGGAATAGGGGAATGCTGAGCTCAAATGCATTATCTCCCATAGCCTTAGTAATGGTGTAAGGACCATATCGGAGTGGTCTCAGTTTCCGATAGGCTCCAGTAAGGCGTTCCTTTTGCAAATGCAACCAGACTTTGTCGCCCACCTGAAACTTGTGTGGCACCCGATGTTGATCATGTTTCGGACTGGACATGAGCTGAATTTATGTGAGTAGTTGCAAGTGGCATGGCCACATCAATGGGGCATAGTGGCTGGAATCCCAAACCCACCTGAAAAGGGCTATGGCCAGTGGAGCTGTGAAGAGATCGGTTGTAGCTGTGCTCAACATAGGGGAGGCTCTCGTCCCATGTGCGTGGATGCTTTGAGTTATACATGCGCAGAATGTGCACAATCATCCTATTGACAACCTCTGTCTGGCCATCAGTTTGAGGATGGAAGGCTGTGGACTTCATGAGTTTGGTGTCCAGCATTGACCAGAGACTAGACCAAAATGTGCTGAGAAACCGACTGTCCCGATCTGAGATGATAGACTGTGGGATCCCAAAGTGCACCCACACTCGTTCAAAGAAGAGTTTAGCAGTGGCTTCTGCTGTGATATTCTTCTTGCAGGCTGCCATAATGGCCATCTTCGAGAACCTGTCGACGACCACAAAAACACAGTCATTTCCATGCTTAGTGGAAGGAAGGCCTGACATGTACTCCATGGAGATGGATTCCCAAGGTCGACTAGGGGTAGACAACGGGGTATAGAGGCCGTGCTTCTTGATGGTCGGTTTGGCAATGGCACAGGCAGTACATGATCTGATGTACTTCCCAACATCCTATCGAAGATTCGGCCAATAGAAATAATTTTGCAGTACTGCCACTGTTTTCTCGACCCCGAAATGCCCAGCAGCCCGACTGTAGTGTGCTTCCCAAATCATCTTGGCATGCTCGCTTGAAGGAACACAAAGGTGACCCAGGTGGCATAACAGGGCATCCTGGAGGTGAAAATCTGGAACATGCTGACCCTCCAAGAGTGTCTGGTATGTGTGGCCAAATTCTGGGTCGCTTTTGCAGAGAAGTGGTCAATCAGAAGTCTCGTGCCCACAAGAGTTGAGCACGGTGGTTAATGCCATGATCGGTGGTCGACTGAGGCAATCTGCAACATTATTGGTGCTGCCCTTCTTATACTTGATATTCAAGTGGAACTGTTGCAGGTATGTAGACCACTTCTGATGGCGATCATTCTGCAATTTCCCTTGGGTCTGTATGAACTGCAGGGGTCGGTGGTCTGTGTGGATGACCGTTTACTTCCCCAAAATGTAATGCTTCCATTGTTGGCAGGCCTGTACAATGGAATACATCTCTTTATCATAAGTGGGGTACTTCCGGACTGTGTTTGAAAGTGTTTCACTGTGATATGCCACTAGATGTCCATGTTGAGTAAGGACTGCCCCAATAGCATAGTCAAAGGCATCTGTCTCGACCTCAAATGGTTGTTGTAAATCTGGTAACGCAAGCACTGGTGTCGTGCAGAGGCGATCCTTCAACTCCATGAATGCCTTCTGTTGAGATTCTGACCAAAAGAATTTTGCTTTCACCCCTCCCTTGGTGACTTGACTCAAGGGCCAAGTAATATGAGAAAACCCCAACACGAACCTGCGGTAGAAGTTGGCAAGACCTAGAAAGCTGCGGAGCTCTGTTAGAGTGGTTGGAGATGGCCAATCCCGAATGACTTGGATCTTGGCTGGATCGACATGCACCCCCTGTTCATCAATGATGTATCCCAGATACTGAACCTGGGTCATGCCAAAAGTGCATTTCTCCAAATTGGCACATATCTTGTGTTGCCGCAGTGTTTGGAGAACCTGTCGGATGTGGTGGAGGTGCTCTTCGCAACTCTGGCTGAAGATCAGAATGTCATCCAAGTATACTACTACAAAGGAGTTGGTGAATGGCTGCAAGATGTCATCCATTAGCCTCATGAAGGTTGCAGGAGCATTCGTCAATCCGAAAGGCATAACCAACCATTCAAAAAGACCCTCCTTGGATTTGAAGGCAGTCTTCCACACATCAGAGGGTTCGATTGGTACCTGGTGATATCTTGACTTCAGATCGATCTTGCTGAAATATTTTTCCCCCTTTAGTTGGTCCCGGAGGTCATCAATCCTCGGGATCGAGTACCTATTACGGACAGTGATCTTGTTCAGCGCGCGATAGTCAATACAGAGTCTCCACGTCCCATCCTTCTTCTGTACCAACATGATTGGGCTCCCACAAGGCGATGAAGTCGGACGGATTTGACCTTTCTGCAGGAGCTCCTGAATCTGCCTCTTGATTTCATTGTTCTCTAGAACGGAGCGCCGATAAATTGGTCCATTGGGTAGTGGCGCACCTGGGGTCAGATCGATGGAGTGCTTGACCTGACAGTGCAGAGGAACCCCTACAGGGGAGGTGAAGATGTCCTCGTACTCCTCCACAACCTTGTCCATCTGTAGTTGTCGTGCAGAGGGACCCCGTCTGGAGGCCGCGGCCACCGTCTTCTTCTTTCCTTGAGGGCGTATCATCAGGAAAACAAATTTCTTATTTTTGTAAACGATCTTACTGCATTGTTTTGCAGTAATCAAAGAGATGGCGGTAGGTGGTGCTACCTCTGGTATCTTGTACAACTTATTTCCCAATGTAATAATAACAGCATGGGGCCTTGATTCATACACAGCATGTCGCTTCCACAAGTATGGCTATCCTAATAATACATCACAAACTTCAAGGGGAGCAATGTCACACAATACCTCATCCGTGAAGGGCTTGATGTTGTATGGAAGGTGACATTGCTGGCTCACGCGAAGATCTCGTCCTTGGTGAAGCCACCCAATGGTGTATGGTTGTGGATATGCTGTGGTCGATAAGCCCAACCACTTCACGACCTCTGCCGAAATGAGGTTCTTTTGACCCCCGCTATCAACAATGAACTATATCAGGGAGCCCTTTACCCACATCTGGGAGTGGAAGAGACACTCCTCCTCCTCTGGATCTTCGGGTTCATTTTTCTGGATCTTGGCGGTAGCAACAGTGGCGTTGGGATCCGCATCAATGATCTGCTTCCCTTTGTCATTCCCCTTATCGGGTTCTGACTCAGAGTCGGAACATGCATCTGATTCTGAAACCTTTAGCTCAGCCACTAGTGACTGCTTGGCCCGACACTCACTTGTGTTGTGAGTGGAGCTCTTATGGAACTCACACCATTTTCCCGTGTCTTTTTTCGGCTTTGCGGCACTGTTCTTTGCTTGCAGCTTCGGCGGGTTGTCTTGGGCTGTCCCGCCTTGGCTTTGTCCTTTGTTCTGTGGTTTAGGGGCACCTTTCCCCTGCTTTGGATTTGCAGATCCAAAGTCTCGCTTCTTTTGTTTAAACTTCTGCTCGACCTTGACGGCATATCGGTATGCTGCGCCGAGCGAGGAGATGTTCAGGAATTTTATTTCTTCCTGGATGTACTTGTGCAGGCAGCCACGGTATTTGAGTATCAAATGTTGCTCCGAATCCTTGATACCCAACTTTGTGCGAAGGGTATGGAAAAGATTGGTGAACTCCGGCACGTCTTGGTCCCTTCCCTGCCGCAGCGTGGTCCACTTTATGTATTCATCCTCATAGCTTCCGACAGGGTAGTACTGCTCCTTGATGGCATCCCGGAATGAATTCCAGGTGGGTGCAGCTGAAAATAGTGAGCCAGTACTTTCATCCTTCTACTCGCAGTAGGTTTCCCACCAGTCCTTGACGTGGGGGGCTGCTTTGAGAAGAGCGAAAACAATCTTTTCCCGACTCGAAAATTCATGAACAGAATAATAACCCTCTAGCAGATTTAACCATTTATCTACGGCATCTGCGTCTATCTGACCCTCGAATATGGGGATTTCAAAATTAACTTGTACCTTAAAGGGCGTGGCGTTTCCAGAGTAGTTGCTGGAAGCCGATGCGTCGCTTCTGGGTAGCCGCTGAAGGATCTGGGCCTGTCCATCATCACGTTCTGTTGTCGCTCGAGGGCTTCTTCGAGCAAGATTTTGATGGGATCTCCTACCCCCTCGTCTTTCTTCTCATCCGCCATGGGAGGCCGTCGAGATTTGCAAGGCTAGTCTTGCAAAGGTTCGACCAGTTCAAGCCCTAACTCCTTATATCCCGACCTTGTTGGGGACATGCAAAGAAAAATAGAGAAAAAGCAGACCGCTCTGATACCACTGATCTAGATTTAAACAGGAATGCAACAAATTACAGAGATAACCATATACACAAAGATGCAGCGGAAATAATACTTCATTTCATTACTGGAAAATACTGAAATATGCTTACAACCAGAAATGGAAATAAACCAGTTAGGGTGATGGTAGCTTATCTCTGAGAAGAGATGTGGTGGCTACATGCCTCTGAACTGTGTTACAATGAGGCTCGAAGGCCTATTTATTGTTGAGAAACAATGGAAAACCCTTAACATTCCAAAACCTAACCCTAGAAGATGAAATGCCAAACTGTGGGCTCCGTTTGGGTAAATTGGTACACCAACTTCCCAGGGTCGTAACTTTGGCATACGATCTTCGTTTGACGCGTACAATAGCTCGTTAGAAAGATCTATCCAAGCACTGCCACTTTGGGAGGCAACATCGGTCCATGGACCCATGTTGCCCCAGATTTCCCAAAAAACGTCGTTTAGGGCCTCAAAACGGCTCCGGAAGTTCAGGACCCGAAAAACTGCTAAAAATAGTAAGTTGTGCTACAATTAAGGAAACTGAAAATGCTGAGAGAAACAATGGTGGGGGTCCAGGTGGACTTGGCAGGTGGCCACCAATATCCACCTGGATCACTAGCTGCACCAAAAACAGAACTATATCCCATGTTAACCTAAAGTCTGATCTAGGAAAATAAAATGTTGAACAATGCTATATGGAAAGGAAAGCATGGAAAGAGATTTATTGCAGAAACATAAATGAGCACGAGAAAATAGATCTGAAGCAAAGCATTAACCTCTAAATCAAACTACAATACCATAAATTGCATGGAGAAGGCAAAACTATGTTTTTGTGGCAGCAAGAGGGTCTTGACCTCAACTCATCGTCCCAAAGGGAGGAAAGGAGGTCAAGTCTCTATTGATGGCATTTTTGTATCTTTCTCCTAACACTATTTAACCTACTTCAGCGAACTGAAATGGAAATAGCTATGTAAATCACCAAAAGCAACCTATTCTAACCAAGGAAGAAATCTATCTAACTGCAACTAATTCATAAACTGCAACAAAACATATAAATACAAAACAAGAGGTGCTGGGCAGCTTGGGTTGGGCCCTAACCCAAGAGCTTCAGCCCTTTGAGGTAACTCAGTGCTGGCTTAGAAAAGATTTCATCTTCATTATCAAAATAATAGTCACATTACATGAAACTATCCACAAAAGTAAGCTCGAAATGAGTTGAGAAAAAGCTGCAACAAAAGTGCGAAAATTTGACTAACATCCAACAACCTAATGAGGCCCTAGGCCTCTCTATTTATACAACTAGAACTTCCAACAGTTCTCCTAAAATTGAGGAGGCTTGGCTCCCAAGACTTGAGATAGACAATAGTTACTCTTCACTTGCTCGGCTGCCTCTTTGATGCATTGATGTGGCTGCTTGTGCTCCGAGCTTTCTGAAGGAGGATTCGAAGTAGGGAGTCATTAATGAGGGGGACACCCTCCTATAAATCCTCTCCCTTGTCTTCCTCGAATATTGGTTGCCAAATGCTCATTAAACTTTTGACTTTGTCTCAAAATTGACCAAAAATTAGACTTCCTGGCATAATGACTAACCCAACTCACTCTATTAGCATAAATATAATAAAAAACATGCAATAAACTAATGAGAATGGTGGATTAAGCTAAGTTAGGAGGAAAAATGAGCCCATATAATTACCCATTTCTGGGGCTCATCAAGAAGCTTATGTAAATTTTCATTCTTTTATTAATAAATTGCCGGAAGTGGCCGTGTTGGCTCAGGCCGTGGACTATTTCCCTCTTTGAGGGTTTTAACCATGTCAACAATACCAGTGTACTAATCTATGATCTATCTGTGAGCGATGTCCTTTGGTGTTCTATCTAAGGGACTTACCCTATAAATTCCTACATGGTATCAGAGCTATTTAAGGGCCGCATCTGTTGGTGATCCAAATATGAAGCCGATAGAACTGCATCCAACTGTCGTTTCCTAGATCTACTATTTTTTACTGCTTTTGGGCCGAGATGACTGCTCTATTGTGTTAGGAGCATATGTTCCAATGAGGAACCCCTTTCGTTTCACGCGAAAAGGTTTCCGGTAGCCCTAGCTACATCATTTTTAAGATCTAAAGGTATACAATGTTTATTTGCAGTTTCTAGTTTTCTTCTCTCTATTTATTTCAGTTTATTTATCTCTTTGTTTTTTATTACTAGATCTACACCTTTCATTTCTGTGTATTCTCTTTGCCCCATGACTCTGTGAAATCTAGGCAAATCAAAAACAGAAAGGAAGTTTTCTTTTCTCATGCGTATGCTCTTTTCCGCCGCGCCTTAGTGTGATCTCAGAAAATCAGAAACATTGAGGAAAATTGTTGGTTTTGAGGTAAAGTTAACTTCAAACTATAAGGTTTGTTTTTTTTTGTATGTCCATTTTGGGTTTTGCGGTTTTTGTTTTGCAGGAAAAAAAAGAGCTTTCTCAAGTAAGCATGCACCCCAAAGCTTCGGTGATTGAAAAAAAAAAACCTTCCTCTTTTCCAAAAATTACTAACCTTTTAAACTAGCTCACTTGGTCCAAAGTTACTTTATGAGAATAGAGGTCTTGAGTTCAAGTATTTCTCTTTGTTGAGCTAATTCAATTAAGTTTCGAAATGGGGTGGATTTTTTTTTTAAATCTAACATTATCATTCATTTTCGCACATTCCCGCACATCGTCGGCATCTTCAACAACTTTTCTTCAAAAAGCCATAACTTCTTCATCCGGAAGCCATTTTCAAAGCCTTTTTTTTTTTAATCACCCTAATTTTTCGAGATATTTCCATTGAAACACTTAGTTTCAGCATCTATAGCTTTAGTTTCTGTTAAAATGGAAAGTCCATGCCAAGTTATTCTTGACAACACCAACTACTTCCAATGGTGGTCCTACATTGTGGATTTACTTAGAAGTAAAGGTCTTTACAAAATAGCCTCAGGCCAAGAAACCAAACCAAAAGATGAAGATAAGGCAACCAAATGGGAAAATAGGCAAGATCAAGCACGTGGGTTGATAGGGATGTCTATTTCTCCAGACCTTAGATTCCATATCGCAGAACTTGATACTCCTAATGAAGCAATGAAACAGATCACTAAAGTTTTTGGAATTAAAAATGAACTTAGAGCCCATTAACTTGAAAATGAGTTGCTTACATTGGACCCCAATAATTTTTCTTCCATTGAAGATTTTTTTTCCAAGTTCAAGACCCTTAGACTTCTCTTGGAAGGTGTTAAGATTAAGAAAGAAGATGGTAACCTTATCTACTCCATTCTTACTAAGTTGGGACCAACCTACTCTGTGTTTGTTTCCACCTTCCATTCTACAAGCCTTCATTTCTTAAGGAAAAGACTACAAGTCCCCTTCTTTTGATTCCTTTTGTGATTCTTTAATAAGAGAACAATAAAAACTCTTACACCTTGGTCTTCTTAATCTTGTAAACTCTTCTAAGAAAGCCTTAGCTACCTAGAAGCAACCAAATTCAAAGAATCCTAAGAAGTCGTATCCTAAAAAGAATGGTCCTAAACCAAACAAGGGTCCTAAGAAATTTCAGCCTCCAAATGAAAAATCATTTCAACAAAATGATAAGGCAAATAAAAACAAAGGGAAAAAGACTGATAGACATTGCCACTTTTGTAATCGAGATGGCCACTTAGAATCCAAATGCTTTAAGAAGATGGAAGCCTTGGAAGTAGCAATGAAGAAGCATAACATCCATTTGGAGCACTCTTCAACTTCAACTTCATCTTCAGGAATAACACTTTCTGCATGTGGTTGTCAAACATCTCGGTCTGGATATGCACTAAATGTATCTTCTTCTTCTAATTCTCATGAGTGGCTCATTGATTCTGGAGCTTCTTATCACATGGCCAAAAATAAAGCCATGTTTTCTTCTTTAAATGATTGTAACACCAAAAATATATATGTTGCTGATGATAGATCTCTTAGTGTTGTAGGGACTAGAACTATTCATATAGACAATGGTCAATTTAAAGATGTATTATGTGGTCCAACCTTATCCTACAACCTTCTATCTGTATATCAGATAACTCATTCAGGTGAAGGTAAAATCATTGAATTTTCATCTCACGATGTTGTAATTAAGGACCTAAGAGATCCTAAGCAGATTTTAGCTACTGGCATTGCTGATGATTCTACAAGGTTGTATAATTTTAACAACTTTGTGTCATCAAAATTCTACAAGGTTGTATAATTTTAACAACTTTGTGTCATCAAATCTTCCCTTGGTATTTGTTGCTCATAATGATGAAGTGAGCAAACTTTAGCATGAGTGATTTCATCACTTAAACTATCACTCCCTTCAGAATCTATGTAAAGAAAATATGGTGACAGGTCTTCCAATGGTATCTTGCAGAGATGGTGTTTGTTCCGAATGTGTACTCGGAAAACATCATCGGGATAGTTTTGAAAAGCATGCCTCTTGGCATGCCTCGGCCCCTTTACAACTTGTGCATAATGATTTATGTCGTCCACTTCCAGTTGTTTCATTCTTTGGCTACAAGTATTTCTTAACTTTCATTGATGATTTCTCTAGACGCACTTGGGTATACTTCTTAAAACTCAAGAGTGAAGTATTTAACATGTTCTTGGCCGTTAAGGCCTTTGTTGAAAAACAATTTGGACATCAAATTCTTAAGCTAAGATCTGATAATGGCGGAGAATATGTTAACAACAAATTCATCAACTTTTTCACTGAGAATGGAATTCAAATGCAACATATTGTTCCATATACTCCACAACAAAATGGTGTAGTTGAAAGGAAGAATCGCACCTTAAAGGAAATGGCTAATTGTATGCTTCAATCTAAAGGACTTAGTCTTAATTTTTGGGCAGAAGTAATTAACTGTGAAAATTACATAATAAATCACACTCCTACTAAGGTTTTAAAGAATATCATTCTAGAAGAAGCATGGAGCTCAATTAAACCAGATGTAATTCACTTTCATGTTTTTGGAAGTGGAGCATGGGCCCATATTCCAGATGAGAAACATAAAGCTTTAGAACCTAAGAGTGAAAAACGTATTTTTGTTGGATATTCTGAAGATGTCAAAGGATATAGACTTATTCCACTTAAGTCCAAAAATGTTATCATTAGAAGAGATGTAAAGTTTGCTGAAAATACATCGGCCTACGAGCCTAGTTCGGCAAATGTGCCACCTCTCTCTATCTCTTCTACTTTTGAAAAAAATTCTTCTTCGGATGATGAAAGTGAGGATGACAATCCTCCCCCACCTTTTTAGGATCCTCCTTCAGCTTCTCAGCTTCCAAAATGGGTCCATGCTACTCAGGATGCAGCAGGTGCTCTTGCCGGTGATCCTACAGATCAACGACATACACATTCTCAGTTCGATAGAGCCTCTTCTTTACTGGTTCAAGCTTCAACGAATTATGATCCTAACACCTTTGCAGAAGCTTCAGGCCATCCAGATTGGGATGTAGCTATGAATGAAGAATATCATTCATTATTGGAAAATGATACATGGGATCTTGTTCCTATACCAAAGGGATGAAAACTTGTTAGATGCAAATGGGTTTACAAAACCAAGTATGGACCAAATGGAAAATTTGATAAACATAAAGCTCATCTTGTTGCTAAGGGTTTTTCACAAGTTGAAGGCATTGACTATACTGAAACCTTCTCCCCTGTTGATTAAATGAACTCTATCCGCCTTGTTCTTTCCCTTGTTGCCTCTTTCAAATGGGAAGTCCATGAGATGGATGTTAAATCTGCCTTCTTGCATGGGGACTTGCATGAAGAAATCTATATGGAACAACCTACTGGCTTTATACAAAGAGACTCCAACCTTGTATGTCATCTTAAGAAATCCCTTTATGGTCTCAAGCAAGCCCATCGAGCTTGGTACGCCAAAATGGATAGCTTTCTTTTAGAAACTAGCTTTTCTAGGTGTCATTCTGACAATATTGTCTACACCAAGAAAGTGGGCAAGTCCCTTATCATTCTTGTTCTTTATGTTGATGATCTTATCCTTACTGGTAGTGATCCCAACTTATAAACCATGTGAAGTCCAACCTTAAAAGGAAGTTTGAAATGACAGACTTAGGACACTTGCATTATTTTCTTGGTCTTCAAATCTTGCAATCCAAGGAAGGTATTTCCCTTTCCCAGTCCAAGTATGTCTGTGATCTTCTATGCCATTTTCACATGGAAGGCTATAAGCCAGCCCCTTCTCCCTTTCAATCTGGAGCCAAACTTTCAGTCACTTGTACTTCACCTGAAGTTGATGCTACCTTATACCATCAACTTGTAGGAAAAATTTTGTATCTGACCCATACTCATCTTGACCTTTCCTTTGCTGTTGGACTTATCGCTAGGTTTATGCAAAACCCACATGAAAGTCATTGGGAAGAAGCTAAAAGAATACTTCATTATGTTCAAGATACAGTTCAGTTTAGGATTCATTACAGTGCCGAAGCATCTCCTCTATTGGTTGGTTTCACTGGTTCCAATTGGGCTGGTGACCCTGATGATCAGAAGTCTACTACAAGTTATGTGTTCACTCTTGGTTCAGGACCTATTACATGGGCTTGCAAGAAACAAAGTGCCATTTCTCTTTCTTCAGTAGAAGCAAAGTATCGTGGTGCCGTAGAAGCTAGTAAGGAAGCCCTATGGCTTCGTCAGATCCTATCAAAGTTTGGCTTTCAGCAGCAGCATCCGACTTCACTTTGGTGTGATAATCAAAGTGCAATTCAACTATGCAAAGATCCAGTCCAACATCAGCATAGGAAACACATTGAACTGCACATGACATTCATCAGAAAGCTCATTCATGACCATGTTCTTAAAGTGCAATATTGTTCAACAGATGATCAAGTTGCAGACATCTTTATAAAGGCTCTCACAGAGGCGAAGTTTACTAAACTTCGATTTATGGTTGGAGTTCAGGAAGTTGTCACTAAGGGGGGATAGACTCTAATACCTCCTTCCTTCTCCTATTGTGTCATATTTGTACATCCTTCATGATGGGTGTGAGATTTTGGTGGTTAACCAAAATCCCTTTCCATGAAGAAATTGATCTTGAGGCCTGTGGGTTATGGCCCACTAAGCCTTATCGGAAGAATACTTAGGCCTTAAGCCTTTAACCATGGACCATTACATGGACCCAGACCATTCAACTATCAGGTCTTTTATTTCCATTGAGAGTGTAACACATATCGGGTCTTAACCCCGCAACCATGCAACCATCGCGAATACACGGGAATCATATAAAACCCCGCTCCGAAACACATACTGGACTTCAAACATATACACCCGCTTTAATAACTATTGGCAGATCCGCAACATTATTCTATCGCAAGACTGCAGCACCACTCCATCCTCTGATCTCTGATAGTGATCACATAGAGCTCCGATCGCTGATCCTTCCCTTCTCCAATCATCGATAATCGCATATCGGCAATATTGCATTATCGCTCATCGACCATTGGCGTTACCATTGATCGTCCTCCAATTGCGATTTAGCTATGCAATTGTGACCGTCGATCTTGAAGTTGATCCGACGGTTACCGCTTAATCGGCTATCACAATCGCACTGTTATCAGGCTCGGTTTTGATATTGTTCCAATGGCTTTAACCAATGCGATAAAGGTTCTGCTCCATAGCGATGTGATCTGGGCCATTGATCCATGTGATCAAATGGCTCCTGTGCATTCTCACCTGCTTCCCTTCTTTATCTTTGGTCTTCCTTGCCTTCGATGGGGTTTTTGTGTTAAACACAGTTCTGCCATACACCACTTCACGTGTAATATACATATATATAATAGTAATTCATTAGATAGCCATCATGCCTAATGGTCGATCAACACATCAAAATTGGGCTTTAAGTCATTCGACACATAACACACAACAGAATCAAAAAGAGACATAATACACAGACACAGAGAAAATCCATAGAACACATATCTATTAAACATAACACGGTTACAATTCTAAGGCATTTCAGCCTTAGGAACAGACTCCCTCTCGACTACATCTTTGTCTGCTCTATATCACTCACTCTATCTATATCACTCCCTTATGAACACACAGGTTCATGACACACATATATATGGAAACATTGTTGGATCGGATCACGGAAGGATCCGATCAATCCTCCAACAAAAGCCCTTAAAGCTCTCATACACATGCATGCATATAACACATGGCAGATTACATTTTTAGATAAGTCTTGGAGAGACTTATCGCTTTCATCTTTTTCTCTCTTTAAATTTGTTTTAAAGTAGATTTTCTCCTTGTTTTGCTCCCCTGGTCGATGCTCACTTTCTTTTTCCGCTTTGGATTCCTCCCTTTGTCTAATGGTGTTGGATGCTCTTGCATTGGACTCTCGAGGCACAAAAATTTATGACCTCCTGGTCATATGCTTCTCCTTGTCCTTAGAAATTCTACCCACTGCACTCTTCAGTGGAACTGCCTTCATGGTCTTCTATGAGATGCAACCAAGCCTCTGCAACAACAAGTCCTCCCTGCTACCACTTACCTCACCAAGCTCTCCTCTAGACTTGGTCTTTTGGCAAGCTTTATGGTTCTCTCCTCGAACCTCTTGCTGACTAACAATTCTACCCAACACTTCTTTTACTGGAATTGTTATCTCTAAGACAACTCTACCCACAATCGCAACTGTGGAGCTACCTCAACAACTTCTACCCAACCAGATTTGGAAGTTGTTCTTAGCTTCTCTTGATCACTCCTTACTCTTAGGCTATTGCTGCAATATTCTCACCTTCCGTTGTCATTTCCTATGTGACAGTAACACCACAAGCTCTACAACTTTAAACAATTGTACCTATTCTCCTTCTTCTTCTCTCTATGGAATCCTTCTTCTTCTTTCTCCTTGCAAGAAACTTTCCCTGCTCTGACACCAAATGATGGGTGTGAGATTTTGGTGGTTAACCAAAAGCCCTTTCCCTGAAGAAATTGATCTTGAGGCTTGTGGGCTATGGCCCACTAAGCCTTATCATAAGCATACTTAGGCCTTAAGCCTTTAACCATGGACCATTACATGGACCCAGACCATTCAACTATCAGGTATTTTATTTCCATTGGGAGCGTAACACATATCGGATCTTAACCCCGCAGCCATGCAACCATTGCAAATACACGAGAATCATATAAAACCCCGCTCTGGAACACGTACTGGAATTCAAACATATACACCTACTTTAATAACTATCAGTGGATCCACAACGTTATTCTATCGCAAGACTGCAGTGCCACTCCAGCCTCCAATCTCCGATAGCGATCAAACAGAGCTCTGATTGCTGATCCTTCCCTTCTTTGATCACCGATAATCGCATATCAATGATATCGCCTTATCGCTCATTAGCCATCGGTGTTACCATTGATTTTCCTTCGATTGCGATTTAGCAATGCAATCGCGATCGTCGATATTAAAGTTAATCTGACGATTGTCACTTAATCAGCTATCACAATCGCACTGTTATCAGGCCTGGTTCCGATATTGTTCCAATGGGTTTAGCCGATGCGATAAAGGCCTTGCCGCCAATGCGATAAAGGTTCTGCTCCATAGCGATGTGATCTGGGCCATTGATCCATGTGATCAAACAGATCCTGTGCATTCTCACCTGCTTCCCTTCTTTATCTTTGGTCTTCCTCACCTTCGATGGGGTTTTTGCGTTAAACACAGTTCTGCCATACACCACTTCACGCGTAATATGCATATATATAACAGTAATTCATTAGATCGCCATCACGCCTGATGGTCGATCAACACATCAAAATTGGGCTTTAAGTCATTCGACACATAACACACAATAGAATTGAAAAGAGACATAATACACAGATGCAGAGAAAATCCACAAAACACATATCTATTAAACGTGGCACGGTTACAATTCTAAGGCATTTCAACCTTAGGAATAGACTCCCTCTCGACTACATCTTGTCTTCTCTATATCACTCACTCTATCTATATCACTCCCTTATGAACATGCAGGTTCATGACACACACATATATATGGACGTATTGTTGGATCGAATCACGGAAGGATCCGATCAATCCTCCAACAAAATCCCTTAAAGCTCTCATACACATTCATGCATATAACACATGGCAGATTACATTTTTAGATAAGTCTTGTAGAGACTTATCACTTTCATCTTTTTCTCTCTTTAAATATGTTTTAAAGCAGATTTTCTCCTTGTTTTTCTCCCCTGGTCCACGCTTGCTTTCTTTTTCCACTTTGGATTCCTTCCTTTGTCTAAGGGTGGTGGATGCTCCTGCATCACTTCAATCCTATCCCAAGTTGTTCTTAAGGGGGGATGTTAGGATATTCCGACACATAGGAAATAGTTAAGTATTACTTGGTCTAGTGTAGAGTTAGGTAAAGTGTGTTTCTTTACTATGTACTTTTGTAACTTATAATCCGAAAATCACGATATGTAGTGATCCGACGATTCATTCTCTCCTCAGTATTACTGACACTTGATCCGTGGCTTAACACTTGATTGGTTTGTGATCTCTATTTAAAGAGCATGGAGGGTCATTTGTAGGGTAACCATTCATGAGAGGAGCTTATGTAAATTTTCATTCTTTTATTAATAAATTGCCTGAAGTAGCCCCGTTGGCTCAGGCTGTGTACCGTTTCCCTCTTTGAGGGTTTTAACCACATCAACAATACTGGTGTATTGATCTGTGATCTGTTTGTGAGCGGTGTCCTTTGGTGTTCTGTCTGAGGTACTTACCCTATAAATTTCTACACATGTGGTAGAAATTGGAAAGACCCAGAAAGATGTGGAGTTCTGTTAGAGTGGTTGGGGTTGGCCAATCTCGGATGACTTGTATCTTGGCTTGGTCCACATGCACATCATGTTCATCAATGATGTACCCCAGATATTGAACCTGGGTCATACCAAAAGTGCATTTCTCCAAATTGGCGCACATCTTGTGTTGTCACAGGGTTTGAAGGACCTGTCAAATATGTTGGAGGTGCTCTTCCCAACTTTAGTTGAAGATCAAGATGTCATTTAAATACACCACGACGAATGCATTAGTGAAGGTTCGTAAGATGTCATCCATCAATCTCATGAAGGTTGAGGGGGCATTCATCAACCTCAAAGGGATGAACAACCATTCGAAAAGGCCCTCCTTGGATTTGAAGGCAGTCTTCCACACATAAAAGGGTTTGATAGGCACCTGGTGATGACCACACTTCAAGTCAATCTTTCTAAAAATATTTGGCCCCTTGAGCTAGTCTAGAAGGTCATCAATCCATGGGATTAGGTACCTATTCTGGACAGTGATCTTTTTCAGTGCCCAATATTCAATATAGAGTCTCTAGGTCTATCCTTCTGTTGTACCAATACAATTGGGCTCCCATAGGGTGATGATCTTGGCCTGATGTTCCCTTTCTACAACAACTCCTGAATTATCCTCTTGATCGCATCGTTCTCCAGAACAGAGCGTCAATAGATCGGTCCATTGGGTAGCGGTGCGCCTGGGTTCATATTGATGGATTGTTTGACCTCATAGTGCATAGGTACCCCTGTAGGTGAGGGGAAAATGTCCCCATACTCCTCCATGACCTTGTCCATATGTTATGTTGTGATAAGGAGCCCTGTCTAGAAGTTGTCGCCACAACATTCTTCTTGCCATGAGGTCGATCATAAGGAAAAAAAAATTTGTGGTCTGGAAAATGATCTTATTGCATTGCTTTGGAGTGATAAAAGAGACGACGGCAGGTGGGGCTACCTCAGGTATCTTGTACAACTTATTTCCCAGAGTAATAATCACAAAGCAAGGTCTAGACTCATATACAACATGTTTCTTCCACAAGTATGGTTGTCCTAATAATACATGACAAACTTCAAGAGGATAAACATCACACAGTACTTCATCCATGAAGGGCTTGATGTTGTAGGGAAGGTGACACTGTTGGCTGACATGGAGATCTCGTCCTTGGTGAAGCCACCTGATGGTATAAGGATGTGGATGTGATGTCATCAGTAGGCCCAACTGCTTCACGGGATCTATTGAAATTAGGTTCTTTTGTCTCTTGTTGTCGACAATGAATTGCAATGGAGAACCTTTCACCCACAACTTTGAGTGGAAGAGGTTTTCCCCCTCCTCTGGATCTTCAGACTCGTTCTTTTGGATTTTGGTGGTGGTCATGGTGGCACTGGGCTCTGCTAAATTATCTTCTTCCCTTTTTCATTCCCCTTGTCGTGATCTAACTCAGAGTCAGAACATGCATCTGATTCAGAAGCCTTCAGATCGGCCACTAGTGGCTACTTGACCTGACACTCACATGTGTCGTGAGTGGAGTTGTTGAGTAATTTAATTGATTTTCAAATTACTTGCATTTATATGTCAATACAAGTATGTGAGCTTACAAACTATAGTACATCGTATGTGCTAGGAGATTAGCTTTCAATATTTATGCATAACTAAAATGAATTGGAAACTTCAAATGGAAATTAGATTCTTTAATATAAACTATGAAAATACTATTTTTTTGGAAAGGAAATTAATGTTAAACTAGAAAGGAAAAAAACATAAAGATTATTGATCTAAGAAAACATGAGATTTTACCCTATGAAAGCATGGAGATTTTGTTCTAAAACTTACAAACTTTAATCTATGGAATCATGAACATTTTAATCTAAGAAAGCATAAACATTTAATCTATGGAAAGCATGAGTTTTTAATCTATGATAAGCATAAATAATTAATCTATGTAAAAAAACCGTTCATGAGAATATGAAAGAAATAGAAAGCATCTATACTATTCTCATAGATCTCTAGGGGGTCCTACTAAGGACTGCAAGGTGTTGAAAACTCAGATCAAGAGAAGAGATTTGAATCACCAATTTCATTCAAAGTTATGCCATATTAAGAAAAAAAATACATTCAATGAAAAGAAATAGAGTTATTCTCCTTCAATAAGCAACAACAATTACAAATTAACATCATCCTTGCCATCTCTAATCCCCCCTCTCATCAAAGAGACTGCAATTTATAGAATTTTGAGACAATTAAAAAACTTGGAATTTTTTTACTTGAGTTTTGGTCATGAGAAAAAATCAAATCAAATTTCATAGGTTTTTGGATCAAAGTTCAGCCCAGATCCAATCAAACTTATCGTTATGCCACGATTTTGCTAAATAATAGCTCATTCAGACCTTTTTGTTGATTGTGCATTAAATGAACAATTGAAACGATGTATATCCACGTAATTTACAAACTAAGGCTCCAAATAACTTCGAAAATATTTCAAATGGTAATGAATTTGAGAAAATTGCTCATCAATAACCTAATTGGGTCTATTTTGAACAAAACCCATGTTTTTGTTTTCCTAAATTCACTTTCATTTGCTCAGAAAATGTTTTTGAAGTTGATTGGTCAAAATTGTTGCGCTTTTCCATTGATTTGATGATGGAGGTCCACACATGCGAGTTGGGTTGCATTTCACCAATACAAATCCATATTGGAACCTTTAGAAACAATTTCCATATGTCATATTTCCTTCTAGAGTGGTGCTACTACCTCAACCATGGAGGTAGCTACAGAAACTTGACAAAACTGTAACAACTTGAACTTGCTAAATTGTCATTGGTAAAACCATGCAAACTTTAGCTTAATTCAATAAAAATAATGTAAAGAATAATAATAAACTATGTAAACATGTATATAGGAATTTGGTGCCTTTATGAAGAAGTGTGATTGAAAATGATGACAATGAGTGAATGTAATGATGCAAAAATGGATGGTTTTATCAACAAAAATCATGACAAGTTGGAGGCCCAACAGGAGCTCTTATGGAACTCACACCATTTCCCTATGTCCTTCTTTGTATTCATGGTGTTGTTCTTTGCTTGTGGATTCGGTAGGTTCTCCTGGGCTGCCCACCTTGGCTTTGGCCTTTTCTTTGTGGTTTGGGGGCGCCTTTTCCTTGCTTCGGATTTGCAGATCCAACGTCTCACTTCTTCTATCTAAACTTCTGCTCAATCTTGATAGTGTATCAGTATGTAGTGTCGAGCGAAGAGATGTCTAGGAACTCCATCGTGTCCTAGATGTACTTTTGTAGACAACTGCGGTACTTGAGTACCAAATTCCGCTTAGAATCCTTGATACCCAACTTAGTGCGAAGGGTATGGAAAATGTTTGTGAACTACAACACATCTTGGTCCTTTCCCTGTCATAGCATGGTCCGCTTTATGTATTTATCTTCATAGCTCCCAACAGGGTAATACTGTTCCTTGATGAGGTCTCAGAAAGAATCCCAAGTGGGTGCAGCTGAAAATAGTGAGGATTCCCTCTCGTCATTTTCTTCACAGTAGGTTTCCCACCAGTCCTTGACGTGTGGGGTGGATTTGAGAAGTGAAAAATTAATATTTTACAAATTGGAAAAGTCATGAACTAAAAAATATCCTTCCAACATATTCAACCATTTATCTATGGTGTCTGCATCTATTTGGCCCTCAAATATGGGAATATCAAAGTTAACTTGTACCTTAAAAGGAGTGGCGCCTCCAGAGTGGCTATTGGATGAATATGTGTCGCTTGTGGGTAGCCATCGAAGGATCTCGGCAAAGTTATCCATCATCGCATTCCTCTGTCATTCGAGAGCTTCCTAGATAAATATTTTTAAAGGATCTCCTACCCCCTCGCCTTTCTTTTCTTCCGCCATGGGAGACCATCGGGGTTTGTGAGGCTAGTCTTACAAAGGTTCAACCATATTGAGCCCTAACTCCTTATACCCTGACCTCGCTAGGGACATGCAAAGAAAAACAAAGAAAGAGCATACCGCTCTGATACCACTAATCCGAACTTAAACAGGAATGCAACAAATTACAAATATAACCATAAATATGGAAATGCAGCAGAAATAACACTTCATTTCATTAATATCAGAATACTGAAATATGCTTACAAACATAATGGAAATAAACGAGCTTGGGCAATGGTAGCTTATCTTTGAGAAGTGATGTGGCGGCTACATGCCTCTAAACTTTTTGTTACAATGAGGCTCCAAGGCCTATCTATTATTGAGAAATAATGTAAAATCCTAAACATCCAAAAACCTAACCCTAGGAGATGAAGCACCAAAACTGTGGGCCCTGTTTGGGTAAATTGGTACATCAATTTCGCAGGGTCGTAACTTTGGCATATGATCTTCGTTTGGCTATCATAATATGACATTTCAAAGATCTCAAAGATGTAGGCCGAAACAAACCAATTACTTTAATTAGGACTTTCTCGTCTCTCTGTTTTCCCTAAAAACGTGGTTTAGGGCCTCAAAACGACTCTGGAAGTTCGGGACCCGAAAAACCGCAAAAAATAGTAAATTGTCTACAATTAAGGAAACTGAAAAACAAAAAGAGACAATGTTAGGGGTCAAAGTGCAATAGGAGGGTGGCCACCAATATCCACCTAGATCAGTCCTCCCCCCTTAGGAAGTAATGGTCCCCATTGCGTTGAGTTCCTCCATGAGATGGGGAAACTTCTGTGAACTTGGTCCCTGGTGAGCCACTGCCTTGGTGCAGGAGTTGGATAGCTTTGAAGACCCAATACAGTTGGATATTCTGTTGGTGAGTGTTCTTGATCTGTCTGTCCGTGATCTGATAATTTGTGGCATGTTCCTTACAGTATGGGTTTAGCTCTGTTGGTGTGAGTTGTTCTGCAATATCGAATGTGTCCAGCAATGGTGGAAAGTATTGCCATAGGTGGTCTACAAACAAGCCTCAATCTGATGGGAAATCTTATCAAACCACTTCTGCTCTTGATCCTTCCGCACCCTGATATACATGCAGTGGAACTCTACCTTTAACTCTGTGTACTCTGACAACTGGTCATACACAGTCGGGGACAATTATGGTAGCTGGTTGATGGCCATGCAAATGCTTGCCTCCATCAAAACCCAAAAAAATTTTGTTTCCATGACACATGCGGGGTCCTTCATTGCCCAAAGGGAGGCAAACTCTGCAGCCTCCGGAAATCATTTTTCCAAGGGAGGAAATTATCTGTCCTCCAGCATCTCCCAAGCAACCGACACAATAGAGAGAAGCAACCACGCGTAGTGGAAGGTCTTGCTATCATCCTGAGCCTCACAACAATTCGCGAGGAACTCACTGCAGAGGTAGCACGACTAGTTAAACTGCACTCCCTCTTCGCACTGTGCAGCTAATGATATCACAGGCATCAGAACCTCATTCGCATAACACTTCCTCATGACCTTACCGGCTAGTATCTGCATAGAAATTTTCACAACGGAGTCGATGATGGATGTTATGGAGTACCTGCGTGGCTTCTTAACAAGCTCAAATTTCTTCTTCATCTTCTCTACCAAATCCCACTCGCTTGTCTTTTCGCCAAACTCCTTGGCCAGATTCAAGCCTTTTGTTGGCAGGAGCCTGATTCGGTGGATAAGCATGTCTGTGATGGTGATAGGCGTAGCAAGCCATAAACACCCATCATGCAACAAAGTCAGCAGTTGCTTTATACAGATGTTATTGATGTTGGAGAGGTGATAGTGGGGCACTCACAGTAGGTTCAACAACCCCAATTGATTCACCCTATGAATCCACTCAACTGGCTCCAACATAGTGACACCAGATTCTTTGTAAAACACCTTTTTCATGTAATTCTCCATCACGAGGTGGGGGAACCTCTCATGGTTAACCAAATCCCAGTCCTCCATCTTTAAAAAGGTAACCCTTGCGAGGCGCAAACCTTCAAAGGTTATATTTTCTAGCAACAAGGGCATGTGAATGACAAATTTCTCCGCATTTGGGTCCTTGGTTATCTTCACCTTTCCTTTGCACGGAGGGATATACTCTGGCAACTTGGAGATGGGCTTCGCACCCTCAACATCTATATCCTTGGCGCCCTCATCGGCCTCTAAATCGACAACCTACTTAGGTTGTTTGTCCTTCTTATGTGCCTAGTTAGCAGAGTGCTTTCTTGGTGACTCACGTACTGGCATCGGCCTCTTTTGTTTGTCTTTCTTTGGCTTTTGAGTCTCACGCACTGGTGTAGGCTTTGACCTAGGCAACCTTAGCGTCATAGGCACAGGAGACGAAGCCTCCATGCTCACCACTTCTAGAGCAGCTCCTTCGGAAGAAATGGTTCCTCTAGTGCTTGCACTCTCCCCTGGTCCTGACATAGTGCTGTGAATGAATTGTTGGGTACCCGCAGGTAGAGTATCAAACACAGATCTTGCAACCAAATGTGTGAAAAATTGAGGATTCATAAGTGAAAGACACCATAGCTAAAAAATTCTAAGGGTGCAAAGTGTTTTCTACTGGACTGGCACATGTAATTTATAGGCCAATTTGAATTCAAATCCGACCATTCCCCAAAAATTCATTCATTAAGGATGATTTGGCAGTAGATCTCCAAAGATTTTAGCCTTAAATTTCGGCCTCCCGCTCCTCTTAACCGTCTCCTGGCTATCAAATCATGAACAGTGACTCTAATGGAACTTGTTGGCTGCACTGCATGACATCTCCCTCCATAGTGCAGCTTCCTTCGCGCCACTTCTGGCATTGTGACATCACCATTTTTCACACGGCCCCTCTGTTGTGTAGTTCCACAAACCAGACAATGTATTTTATAGTCCTGCACTCCCTTGCAGCTGCTTGGAGCACTAAGACTATGCTACCATCATGTAGTCATTGAGCTAGATCTCCTGCATACGGCTTCAACCGGCTCCCCTTCACTTTTCTCGAGAAAGGTTCTCCATTTAGCATTGCAAGATGAACCACACCCCCATCTGTGATGTATTTGATGACCTATGGCCCCAACCAATGCATCTAAAACTTTCCTAGAAATTTAGCGAACTTACTATCATATAATAAAACCAAGTCTTTTACCTTGAATGTGCACTGCTTGATGTGGTGATCATGCCAAGATTTTTCACATCCCTTCTAAACCTACTCATGGAATTCAGTCAATAATCTATCTTCTTCGAGCTCTTCTAACTGTGTGAGCCACTCTTCCAAGGCTTCACAGTCCGCCATTCCTATGAAATCTGCTATGCGTAGACTAGGCATGATATACTCAATGTGAATCATAGCTTCTATGCCATAGACCAACTAGAAAGGTTTCTGACCTGTCAGATTTTTGCAAGTAGTCCTATATGCCCACAACACTGCTGGTACATGCACGTCCTAATCATTCCAGTGTGCATTGCAAACCTTGGTCAGTGCATTCTCCAATATCTTATTGAACGCCTCCATTGTTCCATTAGCTTGAGGATGATAAGGTGTACTCTTCTAATGATACACCTAAAACTCTTCCATCAGTGTGTTGATCATCTCATTGAGGAAGTGTGTATCATGATCACTCATTAACACCTTCGGGCAACTGAACCTGGTTAACACATATTCAAATAGGAACTTTGCGGTCATGGCCCCTATACAATCTTTCACCACTCTACCCATCTCATTAGATACTATGTTGCCATGATGATATAATGCACCACTATTTTCTTACCCTAGGGCTGAATCGGCCCCACAAAGTCAATTTACCACTTCTCAAATGGCTGCAATGATACTTGAGGGTTCAGAGGTAGCTCATCCCTTCATGATGACCTACCCGTTCTTTGACATATAGCACATGCCCTACAATATGCTTTGGAATCTTTATGCAGCGCAGGCCACCACAACCCTGCATGCAAAATCTTTTGCATTGTCACTTTTCCTACATAATGCCCTCCTGCAACCCCTCCATGAGCTTTAGCTAATATGCTATTCCATTCAAAATCCAGCACATACTGTTAGAGTATCTCATTAGCACCCATCTTATACAAATGTCTTGCAATGACCCAGAAATCTATCGCACGCACTACCAGCTCCCTCGTCTACTAGCTAGTGTATCCTTCTGGAGCCGTCCCGGTAGTCAAGAAGTGAATAATGTCCACAAAGTTGTTATATGTTATGCACACTGAAAAGAGCTGTGCATCGGGCAAACCTTCCTCCAAATTAGTAGGCTCTTCCCTTGTTTCAATGTGTGACAGATGGTCAAGTCCTGCATTCAATCTTTCAGGATTGAAAATTACCTCAAATTCGTATTCTTGAAACAATGACAGCCAGCAGCATATCTTCCCTCCCAACACAGCCTTATTGGCTAGATACTTCAATGCAGAATGGTATGTGTACATCTTGAAATGTCCACCCAACAGATAATGTCTAAACTTTTGGAGTGCATACACCATAGCCAATCCTTCGTGCTCTGTTGTTGAGTAATTCTTCTCAGCCCTTGACAACTTTGTTCTTGCAAACGCTATAGGGTGATCCATCTCTCCTACACTAGCCTGTGTCAATACTAATCCTAATGTAATACACGAGGCATCAACATGCACATGGAATTCCTTCTTCCAATCTGGGAAGACCAAAATTGGTGCGGTAACCATATTTTCTTTCAACACATCCAAACTGCATTGACACTCCTCATCCCAATAGAATGTAGCATCCTTTTTCAACAGCTTCTCCATAGGTGTGGTAATCTAAGCATAAGCCTTGATGAACTTTCGATAATATCCAGTATGGCCCAGCATTGTGCACAACTGTTTGACACTCTACAGGGCTTTCAAATTGATTATTACCACGATCTTGGCAGGGCCCACCATTAGTCCTTACTTGCATACCACATGACCCAACAAAATCCCAAAGGGGACACAAGACAAACACTTCTTCAGGTTCAACGCAATCTAATATCTTTGGTAGGTATCCAACATTAATCGCAAACTGGCTACATGGCACTTTACCAACCCAAACATTGTCTAGTCATAAAAATATACCTCCAAGAATTTTTGAATAAATTCTTTGAACACTAGAATGACTACACGAGAGAATATCATCGACGCATTCTTTAGTCTAAAGGGCATCGTTGTATACTGAAAATAGCCCCATTCTGCTACAAAGGTCATTTTTATCCTATCTTCTAGCGTGATTTTAATCTTATGGTATCATGGGAACCTATCAGTGAATGAGTAGGCCTCTTTCCCTCCAACATTATCTAGTACCTCATTTGTAAATGGTGTTGGGAAAAGATCATGAATGCATGCATCATTAAGCTTTCTCAGATCTATGCAAATCCTTATTTCTTCCTTCTACTTCTTTTCCTCAACTACCATTGGGCTCACCCAATCAGATTCCTCCATTGGTTAGATAATACCTACCTCAAGCATCTTGTCCAACTCCACGAGAACCTTCTCTTTGTATTTGGGATTAAGGCGATATGGCCTCTACTTAACATGCTTCGCGTCTGGTTTCAAATTTATTTTCATCACTCCCAAATAACCTATGATGCCTTTCAAGTCCGAAAATTTTGTAGGAAAAATATCTCGATATTCGCAAAGTAACTCAGCAGCTTTATCCACTGTGGCATCATCCCAATAATCTCCGATATTTGCGAATTGAGGCTCTGCTTTTGTACCAATGTTTACCTGCCTAGTTTTTAGCGGAGCGATGATATCCGAGTTCTCTATCTGTGGACCTTGAAACTCATGGTGGCCTTCCAATTTTTGGATATTGATATTTCTTGGATCCTCATCCTCCCCTTTAGCAATCATATTATAACATTCCAGTGCACGGCACAGCTGGGTGCTCCAATCTAGTTTAACTAATTCCAACGAATCCTATGGAATTCGGAAGATCACTGCTTTAACTTCCTGCAGAGCTGCATCAATGAATTTGAACCTATCTTCAAAACTGAAGGTCATCAAGAATCCCTGTCTCAAGATATCCCACTCTGTGGTGTTGTCACAAAGCTCCGTTTCCAAATTCCAATTCATAGGGATTATATCTAAAGTGTGAAAGAATAAATGCACCCATTCTAGTTGCGGCTCCATTCCATATACTTTAGTCCATTTTTCAAAATGATCGCACGTATCATTTCTCCCATCATATTTCTTAGTTAACCGTACCTTAGGACGACCAAATTGCATCTTCATCATCCTCCTGTAATTGCTCCATTCATCAAAGTTGTCTTTGTGTGTACCTCACCACCATGCAGGCGTAGTGCATAGCACCAAATCAAGCGCTTGGAAGCAATGATCCTCTAGGAATTCTCTTTCAAAAGCATCCAAAAATCTATCCACATCAGTTAAACCATCATAATAAGTTGAATTTCTTACCTCCAAGAACACACAATGCAACTATTTTTTCATCATGTTGCAGTGTAGTGTAGTTACTTCATGTAGCCTATTCAACCAGTGTTCAAATTCTTCATCTGAGTTTGAGGTACAAGAACTTTCACTGTCCCATGCAATTCATCCATCAGTTGTTGGGTTGACCCAATCTTGGTCTCATGCTGTTATTTTATAGATCTGATCCAAATCATCATCACTTTCCTCATAGTTGCGGGTTGGTTCAGCATAGCGTGGTCCTTTTGCAGGTTCCAATGCTACTACAATGCGGAGCGATTTTCTTTCAAATGACATCATCTGCTTCTTCAAGTTGATGACCCCATTCATATCAATAGCCAAATCTATACCTAGGAGCGCAGTGCATGGAATGTTGTCATCAACAATCTCTATCACTTCAAAATTAGCCAACGCTCTTGCGCCTTCTATATCTATGGTAACTCCATGCAATCGTCCCATGGGGATAATATTATGTTGGTTCACCATCCTCAGTTGAATCAGATACCACTACAGCACAGGTCTCCCCATTCTCTCCCAGGTCTGTTTAGGCAATACGTTCGTGTCAAACCCCAAATCCAAAATAACTTGGTCCATCTCATAATCTCCTATCTATGCGGTAAGCCTCATCTCGCGCCCTATTCTCACCTTATTCTTACCAATATTCTTGAATATTCGGGGTCCATCAGAAGCATTCTCCTTACCAACGCACTTATTTATCAACTCTTGTAGCCCCTTCACAGCCTTGTTATCATGCAGTAGTTTCATATAGGTCTCCAAGAAGGTGGTAAGCACAGAGGGGTCAACCTTTGTAGATGCATCAGTTTCTTGTAGTTTGTTCTGGCTTCCTGAGGTAGATGCCTCAGTGAAGCTTTTCTTCGCCTCCATAAATTTCTCCTTCACACGTTCTAGATCGAAACCAGTCTCTTTTTCCAGAGCCTTACAAACCCATCCACCTTCTTCAGGTTGTTTTCCCTTATCATCACCAGTCGTGATCCCACTTCGAAACACAATATTGACATTAGGGTCCTCCTCACGGGGCTCAATCCTCATCATTTGTAAGTTTTGCATAGGATGTTGAGGTTGTTCCTTCTTCCCTTGCATCTTGGCCATCAACACAGGACATTCTTCAACTGTATGGTCAAACTGAGTGTAGTATTGGCATGACGGGCGTGTTTTATTTGTACACTCCCCCGCATAGTGTCCTAGCATTCCGCAATTGTAGAAAATGACTTGTCCATGACCTCTAAAAATTCCTCCTCCTCCTCAGCCTCATCCACACCCCTGATATCCTCCATGCGCTCCCCCTACGCCCTAATCTGGAGGCCGGGTTTCTGCTTGCATTCAATACTAGGCACCCTCTCCATCATTAATTCATAGCTTCGACAGTGGCGCTCATCGTGGCCCACTAATTTGTAGAAATCGCAGAACAATTGTTGGGGTGTCTATACAAACTTTTATAGCAAATGACAATTATCTATGACATGTTTCCCGACCACTTGAAAAATAGTGCACCATAGTGCAAGCCCCATACTTGGTCCTTCTAGAGTTTCCTGACTTAGGGGCATCGGCCCCCCTCCTGTTATGATTCGCGAAGACATGGAAATGATCCTTATCATGCCCTTGGCTCTTACACTTGAGGCACCAGACTTCTTCACGTACCTCTGTCCTGGCCTCCTTTTCTTTTTTCAAGCTCTACAATTCCAAACAAAGGTTCTGCAACTTAGAGTGAATTTGTTGGACTCCCAAAGACACGTATTGAATAAGTGTCTCATGCAATCTGATCACAATTTCTAGAGCTTCCGCATGGATTCCTATCTTTTCTTGTGATAACGCAATCCTTAGGTGGGGCATGAGCGCGGATATAAACCAATCGTGGTGCTAACTATCTGTGAGATTCATATTAGCTTCACAGATTCTGCACTTCAGCCTTTGATCTATCTCCCATGGCATTTCACTGGGCCTCATCATGATTTCCTTAAATCCGATTAGTGATTGCGGGGCAGACTTAGGCTTACTAAATTCCTTGTTCAAGGCAGTCTGAGTATCTGCTAATGATTCCAATGGAATATCAGTGTAGTACTTAATGTACTATGTTAGCATGAAATCCTAAAGAGAAGTAACCAACTATGCCTTCTTTATGTTATCATCTGTAATCTTTTTTGTTATCCACACAGCCTTCGCAACAAACCAAAAATGATCTGGATCCTCACTTCCTAATCCTTTGAAAACTGGTAGCTTCATTGTATTCGACATGTTGAACAGTGGTGGTGGTGGTGGCAATGTGGGCAAAGGTGTATGTTGTGGAGGTGAAGGTGGAGGTGACATGGATGGATGATGTATTCATCGAAAACCATGTCTTATCAAATGGACAGTGCTCTGCGGTGAAGCTTGTGATGCTCCCTCGTCGTCGCTTGAAGGAGTTCCAATCAATGGACTATATTCAGGACTTGTTTTTTCTTGATTTCTAAATATTTGTCCACTTCACATAGATCCAAACATCAAGGCAACGACATAACCCACTTTTCACACAAGAGCATCTTAATCCAAGTATTCAAATATTTCAAATACTTACCTGTGGTGAAGTAAAATTATAAGTGTGGACACGAATGAATTCCTCTATCCTGATAATGGGTCTAGCTACAAAAGATACATTCTATGGAATATTTCCTTAGGTTAGAATCAATCAAGAGGGCCTACCTCTTGGTCCACTTATCTTGCTTGATGATGTCCTTGCTTGCTCACTCCAACTCTCTTGCTTCCTTCTTCAAACACCTAAAACAAGTAAACAACAACAGACAACAAACATGATAATAGACAAATTGCAATTCAACCTACTTAACAAGTCAAGAAACATTAAGCCATGAATATGTAATATTACAAAACATGTAGGAAATCAATCGATAGTTGCATATATTAATATCAAAGAGAGATTACAACCATTCGTCTTGACATTGCAGTCTTCCTCTGACAATACAAGGTTCCGACACACTTCTGCTAGCATTCCATTATGGCCTCAAATAACAATAGTTTTAAAGCTCTTCCCTTTAGGCTTCACTCCAAACCAAATCACACTTCTCCCTCACACAACTAGATAGCTACAACTAGTAATAGCTTGCTTGTCTACTCCAAACCAAAATAGCATAAGCACACTAACATCAACACTCTAACTCTGCAACTAGCTTGTGCTTGGGAAGAAGGGAGGTTTATATAGGAAATATGGATGGGAGATGGATCGTCTTCTCATGGGAGAATGTCTTATCCCTTGAGGTAGTTCCATCATTATAGGGGAAAGGAGCCCAAATTTTCATCCTCGACCCCATCCAATTGAACCATTTACCAGACTTCCATTACGAAGCTTCTAAAGCTGGAAGCTTCGGCACTAATTTAAAAAACTTTCCATAATAGGACTGGCACAACTAGAACACAACTCAGTCACTCTGGTCGGCGTGAGGAGTAGTGTTAATCTCTACACATCGGCATAGGGGAGAAAAAGGCTATTAGTGTTGGTCTTGTAAACTGGGCAAAACAAAAGTTTCAAGGGAAACAGTACAAAAGGGAATTTATCTGCTAATGAAGTGGGACACAATGGGAGTTTCTTCATGAAAGAAAAGCATGCAGGGTTCACTGTAGACGTGCTCCAGGATCAAGGAATGGGGACTACAGGGACAGTGAGAAAATGCTGTGTAACAGATGCCCCTAAAGCATTAAGTCCGAGCTGGAGTGAGGGATGAAAGCCTTTATAAATTAGTGCCAGGAACCTGTCTGCCGTCGAAAAACCTACAAGCAAGTATAGACACATACAAAAACTGAGATCTCTGTCAAATGATACACGAATCATGGCATGGATGCATCCATCCAGATAATGATCATGTAAATGGATCAAGGTATAGGCACAGCCATTCGTCAAGGAGGATCATAATGAAACCAATGTATGGTCACAACCATCCAATAATGAGAAGGATCACATATTATAACTCATGGTCTGGTCGCAGCCAGCCATTTGAGAGAGACATGCATATCATCATAATCGTGTCACATCATTCCGCAACCTGGACTTCTATGATCTGAGTCTAGGGTCTTGTGCTCCAACACGACCTGATCAAAGTACAGATTCTAACATGTGAATAGAGGTGTTGACGTTGAACATGCTAGAAAGTTGCTTGATTACTAGTCAATGATGTAAATTGTTAACAAGCGCGAGAGAAACCACCAATAATGAAAATAGTCCTCAGGGTACTATCAGCACAATTCATGGAATGTCAATAGAGGAACTGAATTCGAACACCCGTGAAATCACTTGATCGAAATCCAGTGATGTGAGCTTGTCATCAAGTGCGAAGAACTTGCTATTAAGGCATGCAAGCTCTAAGGTACTAGAAGGGAATCTCTCTGTCAATTTCTCAAATGATAAGTTGAAGTCAACAAAAAGAAACCATGTCGAAGGAGGGCCATAATGAATCCCACATCATCGATGTGAGATGAGAGGATGCAAAATCATTTTGGATGATACAGAGAATCAGAGGTAAGTGTAACTGGAGAAAGACAACTCTTGAACATATCAGCGACACAACTGGAATTTTGGCAGCTTTTGGATCCATAGGATCAGTGGTCATGATGACGTGGCAAAGATCAAATGGAAGGCAAAAATGAATGGCCCAAACCAGGAAGGTCAACTATACAAAGGAGGATGTCCCAACCTGACACGAAGCAAAGAGTGTCATGTTCAAGAGTGAGTTGCTGACACGATCAATAGATTTCCAAATTTTCCCCCACCATTTCTTGTAAGTACCCCAAATATTTTTTAATCACAAGCTTGAAGGGGATAGCATATGCTTGCATTGTAAGTTCATCCATCAAACAAGTCCGACCTAATAAGTTTAATCAGCCCTAGGAAGGAGAAGCTCACGTTCATCATGGTGATGAATCCGATGTCATTTGATATTTTAACGAGTCCTACAAAGGTGCAACTCGGTATCTTTTTAATGTTTAGAGAGTTTGAAAAAGACACGCAAAAGAAAACTCCACATGGTCCCTTTTCATAATTTTGTGTCTCTCGAGCTCGAAAAGGTAGAAAACAATACTTGAGAGAACTACTTGACCATTTCAGTCAAGGAGTACCTTTTTTGTAAATAGTGTCTCCCAGCCCGAAAAAGGGGTAAACTCATCCTAGGTGAACGATGTTTCACAACCTTTAATGAGTTCGAAATGATAAGGGCTCGGCCATCTTTTCGCTTTTAAAGGGTTGGAAAAGAGCTGAAATCGGACCCCCATTTTTATTCTCTTTAATGAGTCAAAAAAGGAAAAATTATTCGCAATCTTTTCATATGAGTTTAAGAAGTCGAGAAAAGAGCTAAAACATGACTCATTGTCATTGTCGAAGATCCAACATCTTTCACTGCACAAGTAAGGTAAAGTGTATCATCGAGTCCTTGAGGCAAAATAGGTCAAAATATTTACAAAAGCTGATATTTTCATGAAAAAAAGAATAAAAAGAGGAATAGTAAATATATTTTTGCCATTTACCATTTTACCTTTGATGTGAAGACTTTTTACTCACTTTTGCCCTAATTGTTCTAGAGAAGATTGCAGGAGATCCGGAAGGTCAATCGACGAGCTACTAGTTCCAGGTAACAACCGAAGCCCTGAGCTCCATTTTCATGCTCTTTATTTATGATTTTAGTCACTTTTTTAGAATTTTGAGGAGGTTTTTGAAAATCTTTTTTTCCCTCAGTTGGTGCGATTTCCGGGCACGGAATTGCACTGGCCAAGGGTGATTAACAAAACCATCTGTGCCAATTGGAGAAATTGTTTTTAAAATAGGTGCATCGGTGCCATGGATAGGGAAAAACCCTATATTCTCAAAAACTGACCATTTAAACTTGAATTTTATGTGCCAAAGATGATTATTGACTCAAATTAATGGCTTTTGCAAGAGAGAATCGCCGAAAATGGTGGATTGGAAAGAACATGAACATGAAGATGTTGACACCTAGGCAATGAATGACCCAAATTTCCTAGAGGCTTTGAGGGTTTACGGGCTCCTCAAATTCTTTCGTATTCCAGGGATGCGGGCCCCGCTCGAGTTTCTTCAATACCTGATTAGTCTTTGGGACATTAATCAGGAGATTTTTGTCATTGGCGACCAGGAGATGGAGTTAGAAACTTCAGATATATACTTCATCAGTGGACTATCCCACAGAGGGGAGCCAGTGAACTTGTATGGGTCACGTCTGATTGGGGCAAGCATATCTTCCTTGCTTGCCAAACACTAACCTGAGGCCCTGAAATCCAAGAGTGGGAAGCTAGAGATTTCTAGTGTGTTGGATCTGACACTGAGAGTGCTTCTGTTGACTATCAATAGAGTGGCGGGGTCCCAAGTGAAACATGAGACTAACAAGTTGAAATTCCCTTATGCTATTGACTGCATAGTTCCTATGATCTTCAACTGGGCTTAGGCCATGAAGATGAACATCAAGTGACAGTTGTCCAAAGCCAAGGCGGGGAATCTGAAGCAATTTTTCTTCAGATCTATACTTGTGACCTTCTTCCTCGAACGAGTACCACTATTCTAGTATCATCTGACTGAGGTAGATCCTCCTATGCCACACAATCCACGGATGGCCCGCTGGAGTCGTTTGATGTCCAGGATCACTGGGGGTCAGCATATGTCATAGTGACCTGCATTCTTCTCATGGCTACGACAACAGAAGATCATCATGGAGGACTAGCCATATAGTGGCACTAATTTCCGTGGAGATCCAGAAATGCCCTTACTAGATGAAGAGGACTTCGATAATGAAGGCAAAAAATCAAATTTTTAATTTTGAGATTTTTTAATTTTTTTTGGTATATATGTGCTTATAATATTTCTCTTGTTAATGCAGACGTTGGACCAGAGCAGCCAGCTGGGATGTCCCCAATAGCCAGGGGCATCCCCCTCCCTATTGATGGTGTCACCCCTTATCAGGAAGGGAGCAACAATGAGGAGGATATCGTGAGGAACCTTGACGGGTTAACTCGTGGTATCACAGAGTATGCTCGGGTAGGAGACATTCCCTGTCGGTACTAGAGACACACGGTGGGAGTCTCAGATTGGATCCATTGATTGCTAACTCATGTTGCACGAGTCGTCTCATGCTACCATGATCACCATGCTGATTAGTTCCTAGGTCCAACACTTACATATTTTTTGAGGCCTACGTGCCACAGATGTATGAGGCCTGCGAGCTGCCGATGTTATTTTAGACACACATATTATTTTTTGGGGTTCTGATGTATCAAACATTCTCACCATATATACATATGTTGTATTTTCCTATTTATTATGGTACAAATGGTTTTTTTTATCTTTTACATGTTTCGTAAATGTCTGTCCAACACGTAATTAACTAATGCATCTATCAATCTATTCATGCGTCTAGGAATATGATGATATGAAATATAATAAAAATTCCTTTCCAGTAGATAGATACGGAGAAAAATTCTCAATATTTGAGGGTTTCTGATGGAATATTGCTCGTTGAGTTGAAGGACGACAAGTTGTGAATCCAGGTTGACAACCAATTCTCTGCTGCCGAGAGTGATGGCTTCTGACAACAATTCAATGAATGCACTGTATTCAGCAATGTTGTTGGTTGTGTGACCTAGGTAGATACCTTGAAGGTCAATCAACTCACCGTTAGGGTCATAAATAGCCCATGTTGCAGATGATAGGTTCTAGGTTCTTCGGCAAGCACCATTAGCGAAACCAACGTGGGGAGTCGCAAATATCTGCAAAGCAAGAAAAGCATAGTAAACAGGAAAGTTGTTTGAAAACTATCACACAAAACCACACTGTACCAAAATGAATCACACACTAATGTACATAAGTAACCATGCAATATGACCTAGGCATAGTACTTTTTGATGTAAAGCCCATTTTGGGGCTTATCGAGAGGATTTCCTTCATAATTAATAAGCTCATAGTCTTCTTTCTGCAAAATGTGTTTCACGATATAGGGCCCATGCCACATAGGTTCGAACTTGCCTACCACTAGCTTATCATTAGTTTGGTCGTATAATAAGACCAAATCACCCTCAAAGAATGCGCGAGGGGAGACCAACTGATCGAAATGGGTTTTGACTCATTTCTTTTGTGCTTCGATGACCAATGCAGCGAGACGGCGAGTCTCGTTCAATCATTCTAAATATAATAGGTGTTCCTCTTGAGGTGACGTTTCGAGGAGGAGTTCAACAGCTAACTTGAGTGAAGGAATCTCACATTTGATTGGCAATGTTGCTTCTAGACCATAGACCAGCTAGAATGGTGTGAAACCAATTGTGTCTTTGGTTGAGGTTCGGTAGGCCCATAGAGTTGAAAAGAGCATGAGATGCCAATTGGACTTGTGCATCCCAATAGTACGCTGAAGCATTGTGACCAAGACCTTTTTTACAACTTCCACTTGGCTGTTGGCTTGAGGGTAATATGGGGTCAATCCATCGTGGTGCAAGCCCAATGCAGATGTCAACTCAGCCATCATGTAATCTCTGAAATGGGAGCCATGGTCTGTGACAATGGCTTGGGGTACGCTGAACCTAGAAATAACATGGTTGAAAAGGAATTGAGCCATCGTCTTAAAATCTGTAGAATATGTAGGCATTGCTTTGGCCCATTTGGTGAAATAATCCATATCGACGATAATATAGCCATGCCCCCCAGTCGAACGAGGATTACATGTCATATAATCAATGATGCCCCATTTGGCAAAGGGACCAACAGTAATGATGGGGTGTAGGTGAGCAGGTGGGGCACACATCTTGCGTTGGTAAATTTGGCATTCATGGCACTTGTGAATAGAAAGAATGCAGTCATTGAAGATAGATGGCTAGAAATAACCAGCGCGGAGGATTTTTTGAGCTGTAGCATAACTAGACATATGACCACCACATGCCCTGGAGTGGAAATCATTGAGAACTCTTTCAGCTTCCTCGATCATAAGGCATCGACAAAGAACATAATCGACACCAATAGGTATAAACTATCACCAATAATACGATAGGGTTGGGAGTGATGCCGCATCCTTCGGTGATCATCCTTGGTCAACGCAGACTGAAACGTGGACATTTGGAGATACATGATGATATCACCGTACCATGGATCAAGGGTGCTAATCAGGAAAAGGTTCTCATCCGGAAGTTGTTCATCTGCACCAGCAGGGAGAGCCTTGGAGGGGAGGGAACAAATCAATTCAGCGAAAACAAGTGACTTCTTAGATTTGGTTGTAGTGAATACCAAATCGAATTCTTGCAAGATGATAATCCATTTAGAATACTTTCCCCCAGCAACTGACGAGTTAGGATATAAGTCATAGGGTTGCATTCAGAAATCACTATAGTCATATGTAAGAGAATATAGTGCCGAAAGAGTTGAACATCCTAAACAGCAGCCAAAGCTAACTTCTCGACATGTTCATAATGCATTTCAGTGTCGAGGAGATTCTGAATAAGGTAGTATATTACATGTTTGCTGCCTTCATTGTCGTCTTGGACCAAGACCATAGCAATAGTGCTAGGGTTTGTGGCTAGGTAAAGGAAGTAATCTCGATAATATTCTAGTGCATGCAACAGAGGAGCATTTATCAGGATGGCCTTGAGATCATCAAAGGATTTTTGGACCACCTCATCCCATACAAAGGGTGTTCCTTGTTTAAGCAACTGGGTCAATCTTGTGGCTAGCCCGACATAGTTGGGTATAAAATGACAGAGAATGTTGGCCTTTCCTTACAGGCTTTGGAGTTGGTGCAGTGAGAATGGAGGGGGTAAATTTACAATGGCCTCAACTTTTAGCGGATCCAGGCGAATACCATCCTTGGAAATGATTAAACCAAGGATTCGTCTTGATTCCATGCAAAAAACACATTTGTGCAGATTTAACCGAATGTTATAGTGTTTGCAGTTTAGAAAAATCTATCGAAGATTGTCTGGGTGATGTTGGCACTTACGAGAATGAGCAGGAAGGTCATCCAAGCAAGTTTGGATAATGTTGTGAATATCATGAAACACATAGGACATTTCCCGTTGAAACGTGGCTCCAGAATTTTTAAGGCCAAAAGGGAGCTTCTTATATGCGAACATACCCCATGGGCAGATAAAGGTTGTCTTTTCTTGATCCGTTGGTGCGATGTTAATCTAGTTATAACCAGAAAAACCATCCATAAAGGAAAATATCTCGCTCCTGGCACATTCATCAATGATTTGATCTATGAAGGGAGTACAATAGTTGTCTTTCGGACATGTATGATTAATATCTCAATAATCCATGCAAACGAGGATCGTGCCTTGTTTTTTAGTCACCGGGACAATATTGGACACCCAGTCTATAAGGGGGATGGGATAAATGAGCCTAACCTTGAGAAGCATTTCAACTTCACCCCTAATAGCAGCAGCCTTCCTAGGGTGCACCGGGCGAAGCCGTTGGTGAATGGGATTTACATGTGGATACATTGGTATTTCATGCACTACAATGCTAGGATCAATGTCAGGCATTTCTTTGTAAGACCATGCAAACACATCACGAAATTCTTGACATAGACGAGTATATGTCTTGATCTCATCCAGAGGACAAGATACCCCAATATGAATGTGTTCAACGATACCGGTTTTGATAGAAATGTCAATCGGCATCGTTTGGGTAATATTACCCAAATTTCCTTCTAACCATACTTCATGAGTAACAATCGGTGGCGAAAATGGAGAAGAGGACTCTTCAAAAGTGGCAAAAACGACTGCCGGGTGAGGCAGGAACAAGGAGCAATGATGAGTATTGATCCATGGTGGATCCTCGAGAGACATGATTTCCTTGATACCTTCATCAACAAGGAAGGTCTCAGCTAAGGGATTAGACAATTCCAAAGTGCCAAGCCAAGGGGATTGAGAGTATGTATCGAGAGAGGTATTCAACATATGAGAATCAGAGGATGCAGAGTTCGAAGCTGAAACAGTTTCCACGTAATTGACTTCAATGGGACTTATTATCACTTAGATTTCTTCCCTAGAAGTTATCAAAGAAGGAATAGTCCGAGGTAACCACAAATCTAATCTTCTAGACCTAGGTTCTAGCCAACCTAAGTCCAGAGAGGGCTTTCTCTTTATAATTTGACTTTGTTTTGGATAGGGTTTCAGGCTAGTTATTAGTGCTCATGATGTTTTGTTTTGATTGGGTGGTGGAATTAAGAAAACGGATGGGAGAACAGGTATTCAGGCCATTGGGCTATGTTGACATTATGATGCATGTGTTGTACTTGATGGCAACCCACTCATAGAAGAACATCTCACTTATTTATAACTAGATGAATCTACAGAAGAGATATCATTGTGACTGAATGCATGGGATGCAGGACAACTCAAAGGAATCAGATGACAGTTCTCAGTAATGACAAGTTAGCTTTGCCATCAAGTCCAAAGGGGGAGATTGTTGGCATTATGAGACAAGTGTTGTCCTTGATGGCAAATCACACAGATGACAGATCATAGTGCAGCAGGTCAGTAGCAAAGAGTTGATGATCTGACTACAAAGAATGAAGAAAATAAGGTATACACAGGTTACTCTTATCAAAGTCATGTATACACGCAGGATCACCGATCAAAAAGCGCTTATGCGTATACACACACTTTCATGCAAGGGAAGGTGGGTACATTGGGTTTTGGTCCATGGTAGTTAGTCCTTGGTATTTGGACCTATGGTTTTGGACCATGGTATCTCATCTAAAGTGTTGATCCCAAGTATTGGGTCCATGGTATTGATTTGTTATGGTTTTGGACCATGGTATTGAGTAAGGCCTAAGACTATAAAAGGAGAAGAAGATCATTAGGCAAGGGCATGGAAAAGACTTGAATATCTGATGAAGTATGAGATCCAGTATGCAGGTAAAGGGTTTATGATGCATTGCTTGATCTGAGCTAAGGAGGAATCTCACCAGTTGATGGAGAACAAGATCTAAGGATAAATCAGGATCAAATGGTTTGAAATGAACTATCTCTATATGGTTGATTATGCTTGTTCTAGATCTGTATACTGACACATGTAATGTTCTGAACTGGGTATAACTTAAGTTTGAAATAGCTGCAAGTCATGATTGAATATTTATAGATCTGTACGCGGGTTGGCTTTGGTGAAAGTGCGTATGTACGCGGGTTTGGTTCATTGTAGTAGTGTATACCATTTGAGCTATGATGTTTGAAGTTACAGGTGGTTCTGGTTGCTGATGAGTTTAATGGTGTCAGTATTCTACATATTCTGTTTGGTTGATTATGGTTAGCTTCAGTGGTGATGGATGAGATCTAATAATGGATCAGGATCATAATGACTCATATTTATGTGATCTGATGGACTAGATCTGGTTGCTAACACACATATTATCCTTGCATATGTAATAATTTGGATATGTCTAAAGTCAGGAAGTGCATCAAGTTATAAGTAAGTAATTGATGATATATACGCTGGTTCACTTTGGTGAAGTTGCGTATACACGCTGGTTCAGCACTTCCAAGTAGCATATGCACTCTGATGCATGATTTTGATGATACAGTTGGTTCTGAATATTGTTGCAGAGTTCTGTGTTCTGCTCTGTGTTCTGGTGACTGCAATTTTTGTTGACAGGGTCTCAGTGATTCAGTATTGGGTGATTCAGAGATTGATGATGCTGGTATTGATTGTTTTTGTGCTTCAATGATATTGATGGGTCCAGTATGAAAATTGGATGAAATGTGGCCTTCAGATTATAGTGTTGTGCTTCAGGAGTATCCAGTCTAAAAATTTATGAAATGTGGTCCCTGGAGGATGGAAGGAGATTGTAGGCCAATGCCTACGTACTAGTACATCAGCTAGTACAAGAGAAAAGGGAGTGGCAGCTCCCTTCTAGTAGTAGCTGGAGAACGAGTAAAGGTTGGAGCATTTTTGTAGGCAGGCACCTACGTACTAGTAAATGGATTGGCTAGTACAAGAGCTAAGGGGGTTGTAGCTCCCTTCCAGGAGAGTCTGAAGAACGAGAGAAGGTTGTAGCCTTCTGCAGGTAGAAGCCTATGTACTGGTATAATACTGCACCAGTACAAAAATATTGTAAATTGAAGTTTCTTATTAAAAGAAGATAGAGACGACTTGCAGCAGGTGGTTTTCACCCACATTGGGTTTCCACCTTATATCATGGTGTTCATGTGTGCTTCTTGTGTGTGATGATCCGTTCTGTTCTTACTGCACCTGCTTTCTGTTCATGTGGTTAATGAAGTTCTGATGCACTAACTAAAGATCAAAATTCAATGGATTAACTTAATCATAAGTATTCTAATATATGATAGTTTCATTAGACACAATTGAGTATACACGTAGGTTCACTTAACTAAAGTAGCGTATATGTATCTAAGTATGGAAATGAAAAAGTTTTATTGATTTGATAATACTAATTCACCCCCCCCCCCCCTTCAGTATTATTTCCAACAATTGGTATCAGAGCAGGTCCTTTGGTAGAAGCTTGATCGCTTGAAGGAGATCTGTGGAACAATGGGAAAGAAGCTTAAGAAGAAAGCACCTAAGAAGAAGAAGACATTTCAGAAAGTCTATGACAGTGGGAGCATCGATTGGGGATTATGTGGAAGAAGCACTTCAGGTTCAGAATCACTTCAAAATGAAGATGAAGAAGTTCTATCAGGTATGAATTTGTTATCCTCTGGTATCCATCCATGTGAAGATGATGAAAGTGATAACGAAGCAACTGAATTTGCTCTTATGGGTGAGAAAGAAAGATATCAAATAGAGGCAGTATTTAGAAGGCTTACAGACAAAATTAGAGAACAACAAGATCTATTGAACAAAAGGGAATGTGCTTTCAAAGAAGAAGTTACCAAACTAAAAGCTCAACTAGAGGAAGGAAACAAGGTAAGGAAGTTACTCAAGGACAAGGAAAATCAATGTCAAAAGTTGCAGGATGAAGTGACATCATTAAGAAATGAAGTAAATGAAAGAAGCACAACTATCAAGAAACTCAGAGATAGATCCAGTTACTATGAAAGGCTTGAAGCTACGATCCTCTCGCTAAAGGAAGATCTTGAAGAATCAAAGAAGCAGAATAAAGAACTACTCCAAGCTCTTGAAAAATAGGAAAATGTAGTTCTTGAACTAAGACATCAGTTGGAAGAAGAAAGAAAACTTGAAGAAAACTTGAAGAAGTAGCATCTTGAAAGGGAAGAGCAACTTCAGGTTGAGGTAAATATTCTAAATGATAAATCAGAAGAAAAGGATAAGCTCTTACGATTTCAAGATAGTACTAAGATCTTGGATGATATTCTTAGTAGTCAAAGGTCTCCTGCTATCAAAAATGGTCTTGGTTTTCATGAATCTATTGAAGGTGAATCTAGTTCAGGAAATAAGACAAGGAACTCTAATTCAAAATCTGAAACGCTCAACAAGGAGATGAAAGGTCGACCCCATCAACAACCAAGGAAAGAAATTCTTCAAAGAAAATCTTTTACTCCTCCAATGAATAATGTTGAATGTTATGTATGTCATAATCTTGGACATGTTGCAGCCAGATGCAGAAGAAGAATGGTGCAAGATCATCACACAGAAAGATCATCACATTCCAGGTACTTTAAGGGATGTTATTTTTCTTGCAATATGTTTGGTCACAAAGTTATTGATTGCTACAGAAGGAATATGAAACATATGAGATGTTATGCATGTAACAAGCTTGGACATATAGCAAAGGAATGTAGGAACAAGGTACGGGCACCTCACCAAAAGGAGAAAACATCATCACACTTGAAGATATGGAAGAAGAAGGAAGTATAGTCAGAAAGATGTGGCACAGCACCATATATAGACATAACAGACTCAGGGGGAGCTAAAAGTGTAAAACTTCAATGTCCTAAATCTCATACACAAGTTTCATAAAGGGAAGTCGCGTATATATGTGAGTTAGACGTTGCACAGTCGCGTATATGTCATTCTGAGGAAAAGCAGAGGGGACAGGCTCATAAAAAGGGTCTAATATGATTCAGTCCATTATTTGCTCTGTTTGATCATGGTTACAATCTGCTAATGATGTGTGGAAATGTCTTGATACTCATAAGATGTTTAGAAGTGTTTTTTATCCTAAATTGATGATGATAATACCTTGATACTTCTTGCTGATATATGCATGAGTAGATCTGACAGTAAACAAGATGGCACAGGTTCAGGGGGAGCATATGCCTTTAATAATGCATTGTTGGAATTATGGCTAGTAGTCCTTGGTGATGATGCTTATATGGTTATGAGTTGTCCATCTCATATAATTCTTAGGGTTACATAGTTGAGTTTCAGATTAGATTTGTGGTTGATTCTTTGAATGGTGCTTACATACACAACTTCATTACTTGATGATGAGTCCTCATATGCTGTTGTCGTCATATGCATAAAGATCATATAATACAATTGTGATACAGGATTCCTATAGTTCTTGGTGCTCATGTGGATGAGGATTGTTGAAGTTGATGATATAAAGAAGCCTTGACAAAAGATCTTGAGCTCAAGATACATAGCACTGGATACATGAATGATTACTCAAAGTTGCATTGTTGGAGACATGATGATGATGAGTTCTTACCTATATGTTGATAGGTTGATACTTACATATGTTGATTGATGCAGATATTCCCAAGTGATGATACATGGATGATCTTGTTGATAAGATGGCTATGGTGTTTTACACATATGATATAATGTGAATTATTTTATGATGATGAGTTGATATCTATATGCAGACATACCTTGTCATAGGACATTTACAGGTTGCTGATCTGGAAATGGTTGTACGCGAGTTTCATAAGGAGTATTCGCGTATATATGCTTGTTTCTGTGGATACAGTCACGTATATGTTAATTTGAAGGAAATAAGTGTGCCAAACTCAGAATGAGAAGAGTTTGATATGGGCTTGACAGAAACCATCTGGCACAGATGGAACAGGTACAGAGGGAGAACATGTTTGCTGGTCTAGATGTTAATGGAGCAGATCATACATTATGTATGATAGTTGCTAATGACTATCATGGTCTTATTTAGATGTTTGGTCTCATGTAAAGGTCATATCAAGACTCATGATGTAATAGTGTGTCTCTATCTATTGTAGTCATTTGATGAAATCTCTTCTGGTCATATAATGTAATCTGTACCCCCTCTATGCATAAGGAAGGATGTTGAAATATTTCAGTCATGTATTTATTTTATTATCAAGGTCATGTAACGGCCTATGTTGGTTTCCCTACTATGCCTGGGATGGATGATGTAATGTTCTTGTTTTATCATGTGTAAACTTTTGATGTATCCCCACTTGGTTGGGTGGATGAATCAATATTGGTATATCCCCACTAGGATGGGAGATGGATGTATGTATGAGTCTTTGGTGATAGGAAGGTCATTTATGATAGAGTCATGTTCTTTCCTGTAGAACATCTTTTTGCAGACCTTGCTTACAGTCAGGGGGAGCATGAACAACACACTTCAGCAGAGCAGAGACTTCAGCATGTACTCAAAGGGAGCATGGACAGATTAGTACACCTTGGCATATGCAAAGGGGGAGCTCATCTAGAAATTTCAGCAAGTACTCAGGGGGAGTATGGTTAGCGGGATGTTTATCAAGGAAAGTGAATATCTTGGTCCACCCTTTGCCCTTGATGTCAAAGGGGGACAGTGATTTGGTGTTGTTGCCATCAAGTCCAAAGGGGGAGATTGTTGGCATTATGATGCATGTGTTGTACTTGATGGCAACCCACTCATAGAAGAACATCTCACTTATTTATCACTAGATGAATCTACAGAAGAGATATCATTGTGACTGAATGCATGGGATGCAGGACAGCTCAGAGGAATCAGATGACAGTTCTCAGTAATGATAAGTTAGCTTTGCCATCAAGTCCAAAGGGGGAGATTGTTGGCATTATGAGACAAGTGTTGTCCTTGATGGAAAATCACACAGATGACAGATCATAGTGCAGCAGGTCAGTAGCAAAGAGTTGATGATCAGACTACAAAGAATGAAGAAAATAAGGTATACGCAGGTTACTCTTATCAAAGTCGCGTATACATGCGGGATCATCGATCAAAAAGTGCGTATGCGTATACACGCACTTTCATGCAAGGGAAGGCGCGTACATTAGGTTTTGGTCCATGGTAGTTAGTCCTTGGTATTTGGACCTATGGTTTTGGACCATGGTATCTCGTCTAAAGTGTTGATCCCAAGTATTGGGTCCATGGTATTGATTTGTTATGGTTTTGGACCATGGTATTGAGTAAGGCCTAAGACTATAAAAGGAGAAGAAGATCATTAGGCAAGGGCATGGAAAAGACTTGAATATCTGATGAAGTATGAGATCCAGTATGCAGGTAAAGGGTTTATGATGCATTTCTTGATCTGAGCTAAGGAGGAATCTCACCAGTTGATGGAGAACAAGATCTAAGGATAAATCGAGATCAAATGGTTTGAAATAAACTATCTCTATATGGTTGATTATGCTTGTTCTAGATCTGTATACTGACACATGTAATGTTCTGAACTGGGTATAACTTAAGTTTGAAATAGCTGCAAGTCATGATTGAATATTTATAGATCTGTACGCGGGTTTGGTTCATTGTAGTAGCATATACCATTTGAGCTATGATGTTTGAAGTTATAGGTGGTTCTGGTTGTTGATGAGTTTAATGGTGTCAGTATTCTGCATATTCTGTTTGGTTGATTGTGGTTAGCTTCAATGGTGATGGATGAGATCTAATAATGGATCAGGATCATAATGACTCATATTTATGTGATCTGATGGACTAGATCTGGTTGCTAACACACATATTATCCTTGCATATGTAATAATCTGGATATGTTTGAAGTCAGGAAGTGCATCAAGTTATAAGTAAGTAATTGATGATATATACGCTGGTTCACTTTGGTGAAGTTGCGTATACACGCTGGTTCAGCACTTCCAAGTAGCATATGCACTCTGATGCATGATTTTGATGATACAGTTGGTTCTGAATATTGTTGCAGAGTTCTGTGTTCTGCTCTGCGTTCTGGTGACTGTATTTTTTGTTGACAGGGTCTCAGTGATTCAGTATTGGGTGATTCAGAGATTGATGATGCTGGTATTGATTGTTTTTTTGCTTCAATGATATTGATGGGTCCAGTATGAAAATTGGATGAAACGTGGCCTTCAGATTATAGTGTTGTGCTTCAGGAGTATCTAGTCTAAAAATGTATGAAATGTGGTCCCTAGAGGATGGAAGGAGATTGTAGGCCGACACCTATGTACTAGTACATCAGCTAGTACAAGAGCAAAGGGAGTGGTATCTCCCTTCTAGTAGCAGCTGGAGAACAAGTAAAGGTTGGAGCATTTCTGTAGGCAGGCACCTACGTACTAGTAAATGGATCGGCTAGTACAAGATCTAGGGGGGTTGTAGCTCCCTTCCAGGAGAGTCTGAAGAACGAGAGAAGGTTGTAGCCTTCTGCAGGTAGAAGCCTATGTACTAGTATAAGATTGCACCAATACAAAAATATTGTAAAATGATGTTTCTTATTAAAAGAAGATAGAGACGACTTGCAGCCGGTGGTTTTCACCCACATTGGGTTTCCACCTTATATCATGGTGTTCATGTGTGCTGCTTGTGTGTGATGATCTATTCTGTTCTTACTGCAACTGCTTACTGTTCATGTGGTTAATGAAGTTCTGATGCACTAACTAAAGATCAACATTCAATGGATTAACTGAATCATAAGTATTCTGATATATGCTAGTTTCATTACACACAGTTGCGTATACACGCGAGTTCACTTAACTGAAGTAGCATCTATGTATCTAAGTATGGAAATGAAAAAGTTTTATTGATTTGATAATACTGATTCACCCCACTCCCCCCTCTCAGTATTATTTCCAACAAGAGTCAATCAAAGAGTGGCTTAATTAGATCTGATCAATCACTAAAGTAAGAGTTCACAGGGCAAGCTAGCACAGGAAAAAGAAAATCTGTAGGTTCAAATGGATGAGGTAGTCCTAACCAAGGTGAAGGGAAATGAAGAATCCTTAACTGAGATTAAGATGAAGAAAAGAAGGATGATCAGTAGCAAAGGGAAATGAAGAATCCTTTACTATGGACCAAGGGGGTGGCGGGGCGGGGGGGGGGACTACGGAAGTGAGGGAGCAATCAAGAATTCCCAGACCAAGATAGTTTAGTAGAAAACATATAGAAGTAAATAGTTAAAACAAAGATCATTTAAGCTAATTATGAGATATCATTCATTGTTTACTTTTCATATTTCATAAGAGACACATATGAATATTTATAACGTGAAGAGAAAACAATATTTAAACATGAAGAGATAATACTTATTTGTCCCAACTATGCACAAGAATCCAGTGAAATTTCCTTAGCTTTATTTCATATCCAGCAAAACTAGTCTAGTCTTGAGTACAATAGCTCCTTGTCTTAATATAAAATGTTTATAGAAATGTAATTTAATCCACCCTAATTACTTCATTTTGTGAAGTATTTATACAAAAATTGTTACAACATATCTCATAACAATATGAGAATCATTCTAGGAGACCAAAAATATCTTCAAGCATGAAGATAGAGACAGATGGAGAACTGTCTTCTTATTGTCCCTTTTATTGTGACTGTGTTGGATGTTTTAATTCGGATTTGGTTCTTTCAGTTCCTTGATACCTATGTGTTGGATTCACTTTATGTATTCTACCTACTGATACTCTTTACCTATTATGCTTTGACTCTGTCTTACCTGTTTTACCTGGCAGCCATGTTTTACCATATAGATTTACTGCAGTAACTTTATAGTAAATCTGTTAGTTTCATCCACCATTCACTATCAGGTAATTTCATCCTTATCATTTTTCTATATATCTCGTCAGCTTCTGTATACTTGGAAAAATTTGGCCTGCTGGTGAACAAGTGCTTTACCTCATGCTCTATGAAAAATAGATTTTCTAGACTATCATATAATACCTTTCCAGTGGGCAAAGATTTTACCCTTGAAGTACTAGCTTGGCTTCTGGCCAGCTTATTTAGTCTTTCAATATAATCATCTTGGGTCATCAGCTTTTCATGTATTACCATAGGACTGGGAAGTCCTTTTTCTCTTAAAATACCATACTTTGTCATAAATCTATCAATGCCTGCTTGGATACTCTGGGACTTTTTCTCAAGACTGAGCATAAGGTTCCTCTTAGTGAGAACCTTCTTGATTTCTATGATTGTTCATGTCTTCTATTTCCAGTTCATCAAGCTGATACCTATTTCTGTTGTTTAGGAATGTTATTAATTGATCGACTTCTTCAGGCTTATCTCCCAATTCTTCCATGGTCTTGTGGATTGCTTCTGTAGCCACTTTTACCAGTTCAGTTTGTTCAAAAATTACTTGAATAGAAGGCCAAACATCATTGATGGAATCAATGATGTTGGCCCAAATAATTTCCTTCATGTCTCCTAGTGGTTGTTGCAATGTCAAGTCCTTTTCAAGGACTTTTATTCTTTCTCCCATTCTTTGATTCTTTTGAGCTTCTTCCTTCTGTTGAATCTGTGCAAGTTTGCAATCAGTTTCCAAACTTGACACTTGTTCTCTAAGTTTTTTGAGCTCAGTAGCCTGGATGGTCATTTCCTCCATGGCCTTTACCAATTCAATTGTCTTTTCTATAGATGTCCCTGTGCTTGTTGATGTACCTGTAACTGGCAGAGCAGTAGCTGGTGGAACTGTTGGTGCTAATGAAGCAGCCAATGTGGAGGGTACTGCTATAGAAACTGTAGGAATTACAGTCTAAGGAGTGGTGGCCAACTCACTCTGTTTAGACTGTATCAAATTATCCAACTCTTTCTCTATTTCTTTTAATTGTTCATTCAGCTTAAGGACTATGTCCATAAGCTCTTCCTCCTTCTAAGTTTCCAATACTTCAACTATCTGAGGATGATGTAGAGAAGGAATTTTAAGCTGTTTTTTTAGTGCAGCTATGTCATCATTTTTCTTTTTAATAAGATTTTTTGCAACTTTCACATCTTTGGGATCATGGCCCAGTTCTATGACTAAGTCCTCTAAGGACTTTATTCTGGTATCTTTGGCCTGTGAAGAGGCCTTCTCTAACTGAAATTGAGTTGATATATTATTTAGCTAATTTTGGAGTTGGTGAGCTACAATTGCCTTCCCGGTAAAGGTGGAGTAAACCATTTCCCCGGTCTGCTTATGTAATTCTATTTGGTTAATAGGATGGATATCCTTTTCCAATACTTCAAAGTCTGTTTTCAAATAATCTGCAATTGACCTGGGTTGCTATGTAGTAGGCTTCATAAAAGTCATCTGCATTTTTCCTTCTTTCACATCAAAGGTTGACATTAGCCTTGTTTGATTAGTAGGAGCCATTTTTAGGTAATGTGCATAACTTTGGGCCTTCAATCTTTCATTCTTGGCCTTTATTTCTTTATATTTCACTTTGATGTCTTGGCTCTAGCCAGTTGGAGCTCTAAAGGAGAATACTTCCACGCTGTGTTGTCTCTCTAGCATTTGAGCATGTGAGGTAGAAGGTTCTTGTGTACCTCCTGAGGGAGTAGTCTGCCTGCTTTCTACTCTTTCTGCACCTATTGTTCCTGTTGTTTCTTCGTTAAACTCCTGTTCTGAAAATGGATTCAACCTTTGCCTCTTGACATAAGTCTGGGCAACAGGTCTACTAGAAGGAGTGGCCTCCTCTCTATCTCTTTTAGGATTTCTCTCATCATTTTGAGGTTTCTGTAAAATAGGAGGATTGCTCATGATATTTTCTGGCTGAGCAAGTTCTTCTAATATCTCTGGCTGTTCTGATTCCTCTAGTTGCTCTAATGCCTCTGGCTACTCTTGAGGTCTTTCTTCTGCTATTTTCCCACTATGTCCCTATGATTCCCTTCGAGATTGGGACTCTCCTGGCACTTGTACAAATGAATCTTCATCAAGCCTTGTTTCTAAATCAATCAATACATTATTGATAGCAATTTCTGTGCTATCTCGGTTTACCAAAGTGTTTTCCACCCATTCTAGTTGATTGGCATATTGTTCAATTTCAAGAATTTTGTGGTGGATGTAAGGAGATAATTTATTCTTTTGTCTCCTATTACAAATGAACTCTAAGCGGTCATATCTCTAGATAAAACTTTGTTTTAGTTTCAACCTTTGGAGGATTTCCTCTAATTCCTTTCCTGCTTCCTTACTATTACATATAAATGGGCCAAGATGATCTTTTATCCTAAGTTGAGCATTTTTCTTGGCCTTCACAAAATGCACCTCATTTGAATTGATCATTTGTCTGTAGTACTCTAGAGCAAACAATCTCATAGGGAGGTATCTGGGCACTTTGTAGGGAGCCAACTCACATCCATATATTCTGATTTCAGTGTGGTTTTGGTACAAGTACCAATCCCCCACTCTTGATATCTGCACTAATTCTGGAGGGAGGGCTTCCTAGTAACATAGTTGCCACTGGGTGCACAAAGAGATATATGAAATCAGTATAAGAATATTGAGAATCATATAGGTGGATTAATGAAGTCCATAAGAATACCGATCTAGGGTTACCTCTGGTATCAAGCTTCTGGAGTGTGATTGGGAATTTGTCAGCTTGATAATACAGGAAAAGATGATATAAAATTGAAGAATATTTGAACACTCTTTCATTATCCATCCTCATGAATTTATCATGCATCTTATCAGCAATGAACTTAGCAAAGTCAAACATGATGGCAGTGGGCTATCCAGGAGAGTAAATGGACATAAAGGATAACATAATCTCATCAACAAATTCACTTGTAGTATGGCCTAACACACTGGATATCATTTCTATGATGTCTCAGCCAAGATCAGAGAATATAGTCCACATGTAAGGGGGAGGGTCCTTGGGAATGTATTATTCTTCCCTAATGAAGGTCTAGAATAACCGAGAAAGTTTGATTGAGGAAAGTGTAGGGAATCTATTAAGCAAATCTCCAACAGAAAGAGGGGTCAGGCTTTGGCTTGGTTGGAACTGCAGCATTTCATTTATGGACTCAGCAGTGATGGTAAATAAGACAGAATGATTAGGGGCCATCATTGACCTTTGGCTGGGACTATAGTTTATATGGAAGTAGTGGATAATCTCTGGGAAGATATGAACTCTGGGGAACTGGTACTTGGGTAAACCTAATTCCCAAAGTCCTATGTAGTCTACATGGTTCAAGTACTGGTCTCTGTACCTGCAGTATAGCTTCAAAGGGAATTCTTGGACAAAGGTATTTGAAAATCTGAAAATCTTTATCTGCCAGTGGGAGATGGTCTAAATCCCTATGGGGAGTAGAAATGGGCAAGAAATTTAATGCAATTGGGGAAGTCATCCTTGGTTCTTATGGATTCAAGGACGAGGACGAAGGGTTTTCAGTGAAATTGGGGAAAACTGGTCTAATTCAGAGTATTTTGGAGTCATTGGGCAACTATTTCACTAAATTACTTAGTAATTTGAAGCAATTAAGTCTAGGTTTGGGAAAAAAATAGGGTTTCTCAGCGAATGGAGTGATGGGCAACTGTGCACTGTTTGCAGGAAGTGCGCACGACTGAAAGGTGGTCTGGAGTTTCAGCAGGTTGGCAGTTGGACGTGGGTTGACGGTTGCACGTACTATGGTGCTTGCATGGAGGTCTGAGCGATCTTTTTCACGATAAAACAAAAAAAGTGAGTTTCTTATTTTTATTCGCAAAGTTAACTATTTTGGTGGGTACATTGGGAAAAGGACACTTGGCATTAAGTGGGGGATGTGATGTTTTGTCCTTTAGCAGGAGGCGGTAAGCGGGATTGTATCGCACTACTTTTGGGCTAAAGTGGTTTTGGGGGAGGCCACCCGATGCCATTCATTGGGCGCCACATAGCAGCAGGGTGAATAGTGAAACCACCCATATCGGGCGGGTAAAGGTCAGCCTTCGGAGGCCGCCCGATATGAGCGTCAACCGTTGGATCAAAAGGGGTTAGATCGTACGATGATTGGGGTGATGATTTGATATGAAGTTTAATGGAGGGGCCCGATGGGGGTTTAATGCGGTGATATTTAATTAATGAAGGATTATGGAATTTTAATGACGTCGGGAGTGATTTCATTGGTGGGGATAGATTATTAATTAATCACTGATTGATTAATTAATCCCTTTTATTCGGTGGTGGGTCTTGGTTATTAATTAGTCGCTAATAGACTTAATTAACCCATTGATTATTCACTAATAAAGTTTATGTTTCAAACTTCAGGGATGGGATATTAAAATTAAAGGGGTTTAATAAAATATACGAGAAAGGGGTATTTTTGGGGTTTAATAAATATAATTAAAATTAGGAGTTAAAATGAAATGAAAGCGGAAAAACGAAGTGCACTAAGTATAATGGGTTTGAAATTTATTTACATTTTTGCATAGAACATTATAACTTAAGCTAAATTCGCATTTGTGGGCTTTTGTGAAAAAAGGGATTTGCTTGGGGGTGATTACTTTCCCTAGGCAAATGGTGCTTTTACCTTAGGAAAAGAGATTTTTTAGGGGAAATGAGTGAATTATGGAGGGGATGAATGTTTGTGAGGGGATTTTAGTACTTATAATCTATAAGTTATTGGGCCGAGGGTCTAGTCCCTCCAGAAGTCAGAGAAATGATCTGAGCCCCTATAAGTTAAGGTTTTAGGTACTTTAAGACTTTCCTTGGAAATTAGTTAAGTGAAAAATGTAGTGAATGAGAGAGGTTAATCATTTGACTTTGTGTATTTTGGTAAATTCTCACTTATCATCCATGCTTTAGAAATTTGATGATGAAGGTAAATGATATGATTTTATCTAACCAATTATCACAATTTGGCAACCATTCAACTACTTACCCATCTACTCATCCTACCATTTTTTCTACTCTTTATTAGGGTGCATTTAAGCTGGCAAACCCTTCATCAAAACATTTTCTTTTTACAAAAGTAATCTATCTAAGTCTAACCTTATTACATCCAAGGGCTCAAATTAAACAGTTGAACTCCTTTTATTAACTCTACCTATCTACTTATCTGCCAAGATTAAACAGTTTGGTCAGATTTTATTCTCTATCTATAAACATGAAATTCAAAACATGGAATGACCAAGATTAAACTATTTGACCATCCATGGATTGTGGAAAAGGTAACAAGCTGCACACAATCTTTTTATTTTGCATCAAAGTAAATGGTAGTGGCATTTTGACTTTCACACTTTCATGGTATTTTTTCTTTTTTCTTGGGGTTCATTTTTGAGCTTTTTTGACCTTTTCATTCTTTTTGTCCTTTGATTTTTCTTTTATGACATATCCTCTTTACATTTTTTTTTTTTTGAATATGGAAAACATTTGCAAAAATCAAAGGTATGTACATATTATAGATTTGACCTCAGCCATTCAAAAATTATGACTCTTGTTGGTATATGAACATAACAGCGGCTCCACTTGGGGATGGCATTTCCTGGTGAAATGTCAAGAACTAGTAGATCAATGGCCTTCTGAATTATTCTGATTTTGTTCTGCAAATTTCCCTTTTACTTTGCTACTTTATTGATATTTATGACAGTGAAACTTTTGAAGTTTAGGGCCTTCTCTTTGGGCTTCAACTCCAAAATTGCCATCCAATCAACACTAAACTTTGTGAAGGATATAATATGTACAAATGATTAGTGAAATCAGTGACTGGGATCTATATAGTGCTTAAGCATTCGACCATTAACTGGTCCTCCTTTTACTTCTGCACCATCCAATTCCTTGAGGAAGTAAGCATTATTACCTCTGAAATCATAAATGATGTAAGGGCCTTTCCATAGGAAGTCAAACATCCCATGTTTACCTTTTTCCTCCCTTCTTGAGTCCCATTTCAAAACTTTATCTCCTAGATAGAAATCTTTTGCGTTGGTCCTTTTGTCAAAAGCCTTTTTTATTCTTTCCTCCATAATTTGGGATTTGATATACACTTCTTCCCTGGTCTGTTGCAAGTGAATTATCTGGTTGATCCTCCTTTGAATGTCATTTGGCTCAACCTTTGCTTCTTGGAGCAATTTCATTACTGGTGTTCCCAAGGAAGATGGGAAAACAGCCTCCATTCCATAGACTAGTTGGTAAGGACTGGTACCAATGGATTTCTTAGTGGTCAGCCTATCTTCCCACAAGGCATTTACTAGCTTCTTATTCCAGGTTTTCTTATTATCTTCCAACAATTTTTTGATGATATTCACTAAGCTTTTGTTGGAAGACTCTGCTAGTCCATTTCCTTGGGGATAGTAGGTTGTGGAGTGACCCAGGGTTATATGATATTTGTTGTAGAAATCAATCATCCTCTTTGATTTAAAAGTTGTTGCGTTGTCTGTGATGATTTTGGTGGGGCAACCAAATCTGGACAGAATGTTGGCCTCAAGGAAACTTATTATGACAGTATCAGTAGCTTGTCTTGAGCGTATGGCTTCTATCTATTTTGTAAAATAATTTGTGGTAGTCAAGATCCATCTATGATGGGCAGAGGAAGGGGGATGAATTTCACCAATGAATTTAATACCCCACTATTGAAATGGTGTTTTGGTAGATATAGGTTTCAAAGGTAATGGCAATAGTTTTCTTTTTCCTTCAAAAATCTGACGTTTGTGGCATGAGGTTACAAATTTATTCACATCAGAAAACAGAGTGGGCCAGTAAAAACCAGCCCTTAAGATTTTATCAGCTGTGGTCTTCCAATAAAGATGTCCCCCACAGTCACCTGCATGAAACTCTTGTAATATTTCGTCAGATTCTTCCTTTAACAAACTATTAAGAAGGATGCCTTCATGATTTTTCCAAAATAAACCATTGTCAATTATGCAAAACTTCAAAGATTTCATTTTTAAGAACCTACTTTTAGTTTTGGACAACTTAGGAGGAGCTTGAAGATTTTGTAGAATGTATATAATGTCAACATACCATGGTGAATCTATAAAGGCCTGGCTGATTTGTGGAGTCACCATCTCCTCTTCATTATCCAATTCTGCAACGAAATTTATGTCTAGGGCCTGACAGTTTGACTCAACCATGAGCTTGGCTAAACCTTGGCCTTTAATCAAGTTTGTAGGTTTAATTTCTAAATCATATTCTAATATGGTAGCTATCCACTTCCCTCTATTTCCATCTGGTCCATCCTGTGTTAGAATGTCTTTGACTACAGCATTGGGAACATAAGCTACTATATGAGGGTACAAGATATAAAATCTGAAATCTTTAATAGCCTTAACTAGAGAAAAAGCTTGCTTTTCCATTATATTATACTTTAAAGGTGTATCTCTCAGGGATTTACTAAAGAAGGCTATTGGTTGTTCAAAACCCTGATCACTTTTCTGCAGTAGGACTATAGCAATTGTATGTTCCAAGGTGAAAGAAAAAATGATGAAATCCCTATCAAACATTGGACTGATGAGAACTGGTGTTTATGTTAAGGCTAGATTTATATCTTCAAATGAATTTTTAGCCTCTAGAGTCCATTTAATAGTCGAATATTTCGTTAACATGTTGTTTAGTAATCTAATTAGTTAAACTAAATTAAAGATAAATCTTCTCAAAAAGTTTATTTTACCTAAAAATGTTTGTAGTTCTCTGATGTTCCTAGGATGTGGTATTTGCAAAATGGCTTCAATTCTTGTTGGGTCAATCCAGATACCATCTTTGGAGATTATGTGGCCTAGTAGTTTTCCCTCTTCTAACCCAAATAAATATTTTTTAGGATTCAAAGAATTTCATACTTCCTACACTTAGTGAAGACCTGCCTGAGATGATCCAAGTGTTACTGATCTGATTTAGAGAATATTGTGATATCATCTAGGTATATCACCAAGAAGTCATGGATTTCCTTAGAAAAGGCTATGTCCATTTCTCTTTAAAAGGTGGCCCCTGCGTTTTTTAACCCAAAAGGAATTTTCACATACATGAAAGTGCCCCATGGAGTGGTGAATGCAGTTTTTGCCTGATGATCTGGGTGTACTAGGATCTAGTTATAACCAGAAAACCCATCTAGCAGTGAGATTCTGGTTGAACCTACTACCCTCTGTAATATGTGATCCATTTTAGGAAGAGGAAAGTTATCATTGAGTGAAAATTTATTAAAATTCCTAAGGTCAACATAGTCTAATTTCGCCAGTTTTCTTTCTTGTAGGTACCAAATTAGAAACCTAATATGAGAATCTAATTGGTGCAATAATCTTAGCTTCATACATTCTTTTGACCTCCTTTTCGGTAGAAGGCAATAGAATGGGGTTAATCCTTCTAAGTTTCTGTCTAAAAGGCTTGGTTTTCTTTTAATGGAATGGTGTGTTGTATTATGTTGGTATCATAGGACTTAAGGTCCTCATAATTCTAGGCAAAAACATCTTGGAATTCCTTTAGCAGTTCTATGTATTTCACTTTTTCATTGGGAGGTAACGACTTTGAAAGTTTTATCATTTTGGGATCTTCATCAGAGCCTATGTTACATTCCTCAATGTCTGATTTTAAGGGTTCCATTTTAGGCTTTTTAGGAACATCGTTTGAATAAAATAAGTCCTCCAAAGGAGTTAATCCTTTGGGCAAAAAATTGTCTTTAAGATTGATGACTTCAAATTCTTCATCAATTTTCATTTGTTTTAGGTTTCGAATATCTGATTTTGTAAACTTTGTGGGATGGAAATTATCTATCTTTTCATCTTCTACTTTGCTCATTTCTACTTCATTAGTGTAATCAAAATATAATGTCATGTCTGTGTCTATGTTGCTATTTACAAATTCATCATCTAAAGTTAGAAAATTGTTAATTTATTGATCATTATCAAACACTTTCCAGTTCTTTAAGTTGTCAAGAATAGCAGGTCTATGCCTAACCTCAGCAGTGTACTAATGGTTGGGTTGAAATGGAAACTTGCAAGTACTAGAAAACATCGCTAAACTGTGAGCTTGCATATTGTGTTTTCTTGGAATAACAACAAGCTTGGTTTCTAAAAAAGTATTTAGTATTTCTACAATTGTTCCTCTATAAAATCCTAACCTAGGATCCCTAGTAATATAAACAGTGTTAATTTGTTTTATTATAAACTCAGAATCTCCCATAATAGAGACTCTTATGGCTCCTAACCTTTCGACCAATTTCAGATCTAACAGAAGTGCTTCATATTCGGCCATGTTGTTTGTACATTTAAAGTTCAATATGTAGGCATGACCCTCCGAATGATCATTTTCTAAGTTGTAAATCCATACTCCTGCTCCTGCACCTAGTTTGTTTATTGACCCATCAAATTCAAGATGCCATAGAATTTCATGTTCATAATTCTTACTATCTGGGGGAATAAAATCTTCTTTGACTAAAGTATCTAGGTCATCTTTAGTATCTAAAATCTCATGAATATGGACACTTTGATTTTCTTCTGTCATTGTAATTTCTTTTGGTTCTACCATAATGTTGTCTGGAGTGTTTTCTTGGTTAGTTTCAGCATTATAAAGAATGAAAGAATCGATATCAGAATGCATTGAATTTATAGGAAAGTTGTGAGGCCTCTCATGTGTACTCACTACATACTTCATCAAAGTCTCTCTATACAGTTTCTTAGGATGTCCAAAGACTGAAATGGTAGCATATGACATCTCAAGTTGCAGAAATCCCTGGAGTTTGGCACCCCACGATCTAGACAACAACATACCATACTTAAGTGGTATATCGGCAACAACTATGTCCATTAGAATGGTCTTAGCAGGGTACTGCACTAGGGAAACACACAGGTCTTTTATAAGTCCTAGGCACTTAACTTGGCTTGAATAAGATGAAAACAGATCTTTGTAGGGTCCAAGTTTAGCTTCTCCATAATAGATTTAGGCATAAGATTGTATGAAGCCCTAGAGTCTAGCATGGAATTATGTAGGATTTTATCGTGGATGTTAAGGCTAATGTAGAAGGGTGGTATCCCTCCTTCCACTAGTTTTCCATTAACATCAGCATTGAAAATTAACTCAGGTTGATCATCAAATAGGTTAACAAAGTATTCATTTTCAACGAAGTTTAAAGATTTGCTTATTTTTGATTTGTAAGTTTCATGTTTAACCAGTTCTATTAAAGGAACTGAGATTTTAATTTTGGCCACCTCTGTTCCCAAATTGAAAGGCAGAGGGTTATTTGTTTGAACATTTGAAATCTTAGCAACAGGGTTCTGAGTATTTTGTTCTTCTTTTTCAGTGTTTGGAGTCTTTTTAATTAGATTTTCTAATACAATTTCTGGAGATTGTTCCACTATTTCCTTGAGGGGAACTAAAGTGGAAGGCTTCTCATTAGAAGGTTGGTCATTGGTTACATATTCAATGATGGGACTGGGAGGATTTTGATTTGGTATGGAAAGGATTTGTAGAGTTTTTGTAACTGGAGGATTCTGATTTTCAGCTTTCACTTTCTTAGGTTGATTAGGTACTGTTTTTTTGTTTTGGTCTAGAACATCAGTGTTCTTTTTGCTCCTCAAATTGTACTGTTTATGCACTTCGAAGATAGCAGAATCATACCCTTGCTTGTAGTTGAAATATTCTCCAGTTTGGTTCTGTAACTGTTGAAGCATGTATAATTCTTGATCATCCTAAGTCAGAAAGACAGTTTCTTCTTCATATAGCCCCATTAAGTTGATTTGGGTGTCTAGCTCAGGGTCTTCTTGATGGGAAGTTTCAGCGTAATTCTCTTGGAAAGGTGGTCTAATGTTTTGATCAGGCCCAATTTTACTAGTGTTTTGGTTCTGGTTCCTCCTAAAATTCAGATTCCTTACTGGAGGTGCCTGTTGGCTATCTAAGTGAGGTTTCCTTTCAATTTTTTCTATTCTGTCCATCAATTTTTCCATTCCTTTAGCTAAAGCATCCATTTTTTGATCAAAGGGTGAAGTTTCATCTTTCAGGGGTGTTCTCCTTTCGTTTCTAACACTAGCTCTTTTGGATGGCAGATTAGCTTCTACGCTAACTGCAACACTATTCATATCTTCTAGTGTAGGGGGATTCTTTTCTCTAAGTTGAAAAGCCATGTCAGTGTCAAATCCGTCTAGAAACTTTATTAGGGCTAAGCCATGTGGAGGCCTAAGGTCAAGTGGTATTGTGTTATATGTATTGTTGAATCTAGTACAGTAGTCCTAAACAGTTTCGTTTGGTCCCCTCTTGAGGTTTTCATACTCAGAAAGAATTTGAAGATGGTTCTTTTTCTTCTCCCACCTATTTAAAAATTGTTGTAAAAAACATCTAAACTATATATACTATTAGGGGGAAATATCTAAACCATGTTCTCACATCTCCAGTTAGAGTTTGGGCAAAAATTCTCATTTATACATCTACTATGTCAATTTCATGCAGGTCAAAATAATCTGTCATTTTCTTTGTGTGTTGTTGTGTAGTGTAAGATCCAATGCCATCAAATAAGGTAATGTTACTCTGGTAATCTGCTGGTAAGGCACCTTGAGGAGAGAGAATCACAAGAGGGGCATATCTGAGTGACATAGCTCTAATTTAGACAGGATTGAGAACAGGAGTTGGGGTAACAGGGGGGTTTGGGACAACAGGGAGAGTTCGGGTAATAGGGGTAATGGGCATTTGAAGGGTAGTGATAAGCTGATGGGGGGGTGAAGGTATGAATGGAGATGAGGGATGATCTTCAGAAGTGTGGGGAAATGGTGGTGAGCTAAAAGAAGTTGAAGCATTTTCAGAAATTTCAAGGATTCTATTAGAAGTAAGGGATGACTAAAGGGAATTCAGAAGGTATTTATCAATTGACAAGTTTGCTCTTTGGACTTCAAGTTCGGCTATAAATTCTGGATCTAGAATTGTGTCCTAAATTTCACTCTTAGACTTGGTTCTAAATAGGGAATGGTTAAAATACTTGTCAAAAGGTAGGTCTTCTATGAACAACCACTCACTAGGGAAGGAATTGGATCTAAATAAAGGTCTTGGGCTTACTAAACTTTCCTGTCTTCTGATTATTCTCAAAATGTGTTTGGGATTGTCAAATACAGGGGGAGGATTTGGATTAGTGTTGGCCTTGGTATAGTGAGTTCTCCCTGAAGCTAGATTTTGAGCTTTTTTCTAATTATTTTCTTTTTATGAATTTTTGAAATAACTTCTAATAAACCCTTTAAGAGGCTTCAAAATAAAAATTTGAATTTCTCATAGGTTTATTAAGACTGGGGGTTTGATTCCCCAAAATGGTCACCATTATGTTATCACTCAGATGTCTTCCCTAGAAGTTATCAAAGAAGGAATAGTCCGAGGTAACCACAAACCTAATCTTTTAGACTCAGGTTCTAGCCACCCTAAGCAAAGAGGGCTCTCTCTTTATAATTTAACTTTGTTTTTGATAGGGTTTCAGGCTAGTTAGTAGTGCTCATGATGTTTTGTTTTGATTGGGTGGTGGAATTAAGAAAACAGATGGGAAGAACAAGTATTCAGGCAATTGGGCTATGGATTCAATCAAAGAGTGGCTTAACTGGATCTGATCAATCACTAAAGTAAGAGTTCACAGAGCAGGCTAGCACAACAAAAATCAAATCTGCAGGTTCAAATGGATGAGGTAGTCCTAAACAGGGCAAAGGGCAATGAAGAATCCTTAACCGGGGTTAAGATGAAGAAAAGAAGGATGATCAGTATCAAAGGGTGATGAAGAATCCTTTACTATGTACCAAGGGGGTGAAAAACTACGGAAGTAAGGGAGCAATCAAGAATTCCCATACCAAGATAGTTTAGTAGAAAACATATAGAAAGTAAATAGTTAAAACAAAGAGCATTTAAGCTAATTCTGAGATATCATTCCTTGTTTACTTTTCAGATTTCATAAGAGACACATATGAATATTATAACGTGAAGAGAAAACAATACTTAAACATGAAGAGATAATACTTATTTGTTCCAACTATGCACAAGAATCCAGTGAAATGTCCTTAGCTTTATTTCATATCCAGCAAAACCAGTCTAGTCTTGAGTAAAATAGCTCCTTGGCTTAATATAAAATGTCTACAGAAATGTATTTTAATCCACCTTAATTACTTCATTTTGTGAAGTATTTATACAAAAATTGTTACAAAATATCTCATAACAATACGAGTATTATTCCAGGAAACTGAAAATATCTTCAAGCATGAAGATAGAGACAGATGGAGAACTGTCTTCTTGTTGTCCCTTTTATTGTGACTATGCTAGCTGTTGTAATTTGGATTTGGCTCTTTCAGTTGCTTGATACTTATGTGTTGGATTCAATTTATGTCTTCTACCTACTGATACTCTTTACCTGTTATGCTTTGACTCTGTCTTACCTGTTTTACCTGGCAACCATGTTTTACCATATAGATTTACTGTAGTAACTTTATAGTAAATCTGTTAGTTTCATCCACCATTCACTGTCAAGTAATTTCATTCTTATCATTTTTCTATATATCTCGTCAGCTTCTGTATACTTGGAAAAATTTGGCCTGCTGGAGAACAAGTACTTTACCTCATGCTCTATGAAAAACAAATTTTCCAAACTGTCATATAATATCTTTCTAGTGGGCAAAGATTTTACCCCTAAAGTAATAGCTTGGCTTCTGGCCAGCTTATTTAGTCTTTCAATATAATCATCTTGGGTCATCAGCTTGTCATGTATTACCATAGGACTGGGAAGTCCTTTTTCTCTTAAAATACCACACTTTGTCATAAATCTATCAATGTCTGCTTAGATACTCTGGCATTTTTTCTCAAGACTAAGCATAAGGTTCCTCTTAGTGAGAACCTTCTTGATTTCTATGATTGTTCTTGTTCTGTCTTCTATTTCCAGTCCATCAAGATGATACCTATTTTTGCTGTTTAGGAATGTTATCAATTGATCATCTTCTTCAGGCTTATTTCCCAACTCTTCCATGGTCTTGTGGATTTCTTTTGTAGCCACTTTTACCAGTTCAGTTTGTTCAAAAATTGCTTGAATAGAAGGCCAAACATCATTGATGGAATCAATGATGTTTGCCCAAATAATTTCCTTCATGTCTCCCAGTGGTTGTTACAATGTCAAGTCCTTCTCAAGGACTTTAATTCTTTCTCCCATTCTTTGATTCTTTTGAGCTTCTTCCTTTTGTTGAATCTATGCAAGTTTGCAATCAGTTTCCAAACTTGACACTTGTTCTCTAAGTTTTTTGAGCTCAGTAGCCTGGATGGTCATTTCCTCCATGGCCTTTACCAATTCAGCTGTCTGTTTTGTTGATGTCCCTGAGCTTGTTGATGTACCTGTAACTAGAAAAGCAGTAGCTTGTGGAATTGTTGGTGCTAATGAAGTAGCCAATGTGGAGGGTACTACTGTAGAAACTGTAGGAATTATAGTCTAAGAAGTGGTGGCCAACTCACTCTGTTTCGACTATATCAAATTATCCAACTCTTTCTCTATTTATTTTAATTTCTCATTCAGCTTAAGGAATAAGTCCATAATCTCTTCCTCCTTCTGAGTTTCCAATAATTCAGCAGTCTAAGGATGATGTAGAGAAGGAATTTTAAGTTGCTTTTTTAGTGCAGCTATGTCATCATTTTTTTTTTTAATAAGCTTTTCTGCAACTTTCACATCTTTGGGATCATGGCCCAGTTCTATGACTAAGTCCTCTAAGGACTTTATTCTGGTATCTTTGGCCTGTGAAGAGGCCTTCTGTAACTGGAATTGTGCTGATATATTATTCAGCGAATTTTGGAGTTGGTGAGCTACAATTGCCTTGCTGGTCAAGATGGAGTAAACCATTTCCCCGGTCTACTTATGTAATTCTATTTGGTCGACAGGATGGATATCCTTTGCCAATACTTCAAAGTCTATTTTCAAATAATCTGCAATTGACCTGGGTTGCTATGTAGTAGGCTTCATAAAAGTCATCTGCATTTTTCCTTCTTTCACATCAAAGGCTGACATTAACCTTGTCTGATTAGTAGGAGCCATTTTTAGGTAATGTGCATAACGTTGGGCCTTCAATCTTTCATTCCTGGCCTTTATTTCTTTATATTTCTCTATTATGTCTTGGCTCTAGCCAGTTGGAGCTCTGAAGGAGGATACTTCCACGTTGTTTTATCTCTCTAGCATTTGAGCATGTGAGGCGGAAGGTTCTTGTGTACCTCCTAAGGGAGTAGTCTGCCTGCTTTCTACTCTATCTGCACCTTTTGTTCCTGTTGTTTCTTCATTAAAATCCTATTCTGAAAATGGATTCAACCTTTGCCTCTTGACATAAGTTTGGGCAATAGGTCTACTAGAAGGAGTGGCCTCCTCTCTATCCATTTTAGGATTTCTCTCCTCATTTAGAGGAGTCTATAAAATATGAGGATTGCTCTTGATATGTTGTCGCTGAGCAAGTTCTTCTAATATCTATAGCTATTTTGATTCCTCTGGCTGCTCTTGAGGTCTTTCTTCTGCTATTTTCCCACTATGTCCCTGTGATTCCCTTTGAGATTGGGACTCTCCTAGCAACTATACAAATGAATATTTATCAAGCCTTCTTTCTAAATCAATCAATACATTATTGACAACAACTTTTGTGCTATCTCGGTCTACCAAAGTGTTTTCCACCCATTCTAGTTGATTAGCATACTATTCAATTTTGAAAATTCTATGGTGGATGAGGAGATAATTTATTCTTTTCTCTCCTATTACAAAAGAACTCTAAGGGGTCATCTCTCTAGATAAAACTTTGTTTTAGTTTCAGCCTTTGGAGGATTTCCTCTACTTCCTTTCCTACTTCCCTACTATTACATATAAATGGGCCAAGATGATCTTTTATCCTAAGTTGAGCCTTTTTCTTGGCCTTCAAAAAATGCACCTCATCTGAATTGATCATTTGTCTATAGTACTCCAGAGCAAATAGTATCATAGGGGGGTATCTGGGCAATTTGTAAGGAGCCAGCTCACATCCATATATTCTGATTTCAGTGTGGTTTTGGTACAAGTGCCAATCCCCCACTCTATATTGTTTGGAAAACTGTAGGACCCTCCTGATATCTGCATTGATTCTGGGGGGAGGGCTTCCTAGTAACATAGTTGCCCTGGGTGCACAAAGAGATATATGAAATTGGTATAAGAATATTGAGAATCATATAGGTGGATTAATGAAGTCCAGAAGATTACCGATCTAGGGTTGCCTCTGGTATCAAGCTTCTGGAGTGTGATTTGGAATTTGTCAGCGTGATAATACAGAAAAAGATGATATAAAGCTGAAGAATATTTGAACACTCTTTCATTATCCATCCTCATGAATTGATCATGCATCTTATCAGCAATGAACTTAGCAATCTCAAACATGATGGCAAGGGTCTTTCTAGGAGAGTAAATGGACATAAAGGCTATGATAATCTCATCAACAAATTCACTTGTAGTATGGCCTAACACACCAGATATCATTTCTATGATGTCTCAGTCAAGATTAGAGAATATAGTCCAGATGTAAGGGGGAGGGTCTTTTGGAATGTATTGTTCTTCCCTAGCGAAGGTCTAGAATAACCGAGCAAGTTTGATTGAGGAAAGTGTAGGGAATCTGTTAAAAAAAACTCCATTAGAAAGAGGTGTCAGGCTTTGGCTTGGTTGTAACTACAACATTTCATTTATGGACTCAACAGTGATGGTAAATAATACAGAATGATCAGGGGTCATCACTGCCCATTGGCTGGGACTATAGTTCATATGGCAGTAGTGGATAATCTCTGGGAAGATATGAACACTAGAGAACTAGTACTTGGGTAAACCTGATTCCCAAAGTCCTATGTAGTCTGCATGATTCAGGTACTGGTCTCTGTACCTGCAGTATAGTTTCAAAGGGGATTCTTGGACAAAGGTATCTTTAATCTGAAAATATTTATCTGCCAGTGGGAGATGGTCTAAATCCCTGTGGGGAGTAGAAATGGGTAGGACATTCAATGCAATTGGGGCAGCCATCCTTTGTTCTTGTGGATTCAAGGATGGGGCAAAGGGTTTTCAGTGAAATTGGGGAAAACTAGTTTAATTCAGAGTATTTTGGAGTCAGTGGGAAACTATTTCACTGAATTACTTAGTAATTTGAAGCAATTGAGTCCAGGTTTGGGAATAAAATAGGGTTTCTCAGTGAATTTGGGTAAATACCTGGTTTCGGCTTTGAATGGAGTGATGGGCGACTATGCACTATTTGTAGGAAGTGCACGCCACTAAAAGGTCGTTTGGAGTTTCAGTAGCTTCAGTAGGTTTACAGTTGGACGTGGGTTGGCGGCTGCACATACTCTAGTGCTTGCATGAAGGTCTGAGTGGTCTTTTTAACGATAAAACAAAAACAATGAGTTTTTTAGTTTTATTCACAAAGTCAACTATTTTGGTGGGTACACTGGGAAAAGGACACTTGGCGTTAAGCGGGGGATGAGACTTTTTGTCATTTAGCAGGAGGCAGTAAGCGGGATCGTATCACCCTGCTTTTGGGCTAGAGTGGTTTTGGGGGGAGGCCACCCGATGCCATTCATCGGGCACCACATAGAAGCTGGGTGAATAGTGAAACCACCCATATCGGGCAGGTAAAGATCGGCCTTTGGAGGCCGATCGATAGAGCGTCGACTGTTGGATCAAAAGGGGTTAGATCGTACAGTGATCGGGGTGATGATTTGATATGAAGTTTAGTGGAGGGGCCCAACGGGGTTTTAATGTGGCAGGATTTAATTAATGAAGGATTATGGAGGTTTAATGACGTCAGGAGTGATTTCATTGGCAGGGATAGATTATTAATTAATCACTGATTGATTAATTAATATTTTTTATTGGGTGGTGGGTCTTGGTTATTAATTAGCCGCTGATCAACTTAATTAACCCATTGATTATTCACTAATAAAGTTTATGTTTCAAACTTCATGATGGGATATTAAAATTAAAGGGGTTTAATAAAATATACGGGAAAGGGGTATTTTTGGGGTTTAATAAATATAATTAGAATTAGGAGTTAATATGAAATGAAAGCGGAAAAACGAAGTGTGCTAAGTATAATGGGTTTGAAATTTATTTACATTTTCACATAGAACATTATAACTTAGGCTAAATGCGCATTTGTGGGTTTTTGTGAAAAAAAGGATTTGCTTGGGGGTGATTACTTTCCCTATGCAAATGGTGCTTTTACCTTAGGAAAAGGATTTTTTTAGGGGAAATGAGTGAATTATGGAGGGGATGAATGTTTGTGAGGGGATTTTAGTACTTAGAATCTATAAGTTATTGGGCTGAGGGTCCGGTCCCTCCAAAAGTCAGAGAAATTCTTTGAGCCCCTATAACTTAAGGTTTTAGGTACTTTAAGACTTTCCTTGGAAATTAGTTAAGTGAAAAATGTAGTGAATGAGGGAGGTTAATAAATTGACTTTGTGTATTTTGGTAAATGCTCACTTATCATCCATGCTTTAGAAATTTGATGATGAAGGTAAAAGATATGATTTTTTCTAACCAATCATCACAATTCTACAACCATTCAACTACTTACCCATTTACTCATCCTACCATTTTTTTTACTCTTTATTAGGGTGCACTTAAGCTAGCAAACCCTTCATCAAAACATTTTTTTTTTACAAAAGTAACCTATCTAAGTCTAACCTTATTACATCCAAGGGCTCAGATTAAACAGTTGAGCTCCTTTTATTAACTCTACCTATCTACTTATATGCCAAGATTAAACAGTTTGGTCAGATTTTATTCTCTATCTGTAAACATGAAATTCAAAACATGGAATGACCAAGATTAAACTGTTTGACCATCCATCGATTGTGGCAAAGGTAACTAGCTACACACAATCTTTTTATTTTGCATCAAAGTAAATGGTAGTGGCATTTTGACTTGCACACTTTCATGGTCTTTTTTCTTTTTTCTTGGGGTTCATTTTTCATCTTTTTTGACTTTTTCATTCTTTTTGTCCTTTGATTTTTCTTTTAGGACATACCCTCTTTACATTTTTTTTTTTGAATATGGAAAACATTTGCAGAAAGAAAAGGTATGTACATATTACATATTTGACCTCAACCATTAAAAAATTATGACTCCTATTGGTATAGGAACATAACAAAACTAAGCGGCATAACCTCGCCCCAAGTATCAATAAGATCTAGTGCAGGTATGACCCAGGGATCAGATTTGATTGAGATCATGTTGACAGAGGTAACATGAGGAGGTGGGAGTGGAAAATTTCCCATTAAGGTAGAATCTTTGAAGAGACCTACCCCCACGCTCTCATAGGGAGCACCAGTGTGCTTGACGTGCGTAACATTGCCATCTGAGGAGGAAGAGGCAAAGAAAGGTAGCTGGTCAATGGTGAAACCTTCCCTTGATGGGGAAAATGAATGACGTGAAATAAAGAGGAGGTCATGGCATGCATGGCATGAGTCCAAGTTCGGCCCAATAGAAGATTATAATTGAGATTGGCGTCAACAATTTCTACTTCAACTTGCACTATCTTGCCTTCCAAGGTGATGGCAAGGTTAGGTAAGACACCAAAGGATCGTAAATCATGCCCATCGAAGATCCCAAAGTGTTTGGATACTGGTTCAGTGCAGGGGAACCAATAGCCTTCCAACATGCGGTTGACATGATGCAGGTGGAAGCACCTTCATCGATGAAAGTACGGTGGATGGTCTTCTCATTGATGATTACCTGAATAAGAAATTCAATCTGATGAGGGAGCCGTGGAACATGGTTCTCTAGATCAAGACATATCAAATTAGAATCAATGGGATTGATGCCCCCGATAGCTGAGAGCAAATATTGTCATTGCGATGGGTAGCTTTGGAGTACCTCGAGAGCCGACATGGCTGACGAAGCTTGAGCCAAATCCTCAACAATATTGTAGTGATGATAATCTCGAGCATTGGGATTATATGACGATTTCCACAGTACAACTCGAGAGGGTGGCCGCATAGCGGAATCAGGGTTAGGGCGCTCAATATGTAGAGGGCCAGAACTTAGGGTAGAAGAAGAAGGTGCAGCTTCTTTCTCTTTCCCAACTGAAAGAGTAGGAGTTTGATAGTCTTTCGATCGGGTAGCCACATTAATAGGCGTGCTCATCATGAACACTTGAGATCTGGGGGACGCAGATTGGGGTTGGTCTACCATTTGGGTCTGCTGAGATGGAAATGCCTCTTTGAGAACAGCAGGGGTCCCTTTGAGCAGGCGACTAACTTTAGATCATCAAGGATAATCCTTGGTGTAGTGATATTCCTCACAAATGAGGCAGGGATACTTAGGTTTCCATTTCGAAGATTCGCCCACAGACGATTTGGGAGGACCCTACTTCAGGGCATCGACTTTAGCTTTGCTTGTGCCTTTCTTTTTTCCTTTTGAGGATTTGTCCTCTGCAATATATTGGATAGCATGGACCTCTGAGGTTTTACCAGGGCCAGGTGGATTCTGAGATGAACTATTAGGGATAGAATTCGAGACTAACTTCTATTTGGAAGAAATTTTAGCAGGGGTCTGGGATACTGAACCAATAACTCCATCAACGGGAGGAACAGTTGATGACTTTGATGCTACAGGATCAGATGATGGCTGCAGAGCATTGGGTAATGACTCATACAAAGAGCTAGACTGAGAGTAAACTAGATCCAAGTACTGGGCACGCGCGATGGCCTGTTCCTTAGTGACGCATCCACCCATAGCTATATCACGAGCAATTGGGGCTATGAATGATTTGGTAAACCATTTAGTGAGCAACTGATCAATAATCTCGAATTTGATCAAATGATGTCTATGTCTCCATTCATGGATGTGATTAGAGATGTGTGTTGCAGTATCTTTCTTAAGTAATGTGAGCAAATAGGTGTCAATTTCATAGTAAACCAGCAACTAAAAATGTGCGAGGAAAGTCATGGCTAAAGAGTTAAAGTCATGGTAAGTACTTCGAGGTAGCTCGATGTACCATTTCATTGTAGCACCCATGAGGGTTCGTTGGAAAAGATGAAGATGAATGGAATCATCTATGTACAAGTTCAACGAGCACTAGAGGTGATATGTTATCACATGGGCCTAAGGATCTTCTTTAGCTTTCCCATCGAAATTTGGGCAATCACTTGGTATCTTGGATGGCACTGGAGGCCAATGCGGTGAATGAAGGATCGGATCATTCGTAAGGAACGATACATCTGGAAACTCAAGTGTAGCCAAGAAAGGTAATTGATTGTTTAAAGGCATGGTAGGCCAATAAGTGGGCCCATAGAGAGGAACCCATCCTTGCTGGTAAGGATTTTGGCCCCACAGCGGGGGAATTTGGCCATATGGCATCTCAGGCTGCCCCATTGTAGATTACCTTGACCATAGGGAGGATTTTGACCTTAAATACGTTGGAACTGTCCAGGCATAGGTTGTTGATAAGCAACATACAGGTTCAAAGGCTATTGAGCCTGTTGACCTTGGACATATGGATACGGGACCTGTTGTCCTTGAACATATAGCTGATGAACCTGTTGTCCCTGAATAAGAGGATTCTGGACCTACAGTCCTTGGGCATAAGGTTGATACACTTGTTGCCCTTGGACGTAGGGATTTTGTACTTGATGCCCTTGGCTGGTAGGATTCTGAACCTATTGACCTAGGACATGAGGATTTTTGCCATGGTTCTACAACACTTGACCTTGACCTTGCCCCTGCAAGGGTTGACCTTGTTGATATGTATACAAGGGTTGCTGCTGCCCTGGTTGGTTTTGTTGTTGCAAGGGTTAACCTTGCAGTTGCAAAATTTGTCCCTGGGGTTGCAGAGGTTGGCCCTACGAGGACATGGGTTGAGAGGTGTGTGGAGCATATTGCATCTGTTGTTGTGTGGCTTGCTGCAACTATTGTAAGGATTGACCTTGCGATTGTTGCAGGTGACCTTGCTACGGGATAATTTTCCCTTGTTGTTGCATGGAGAGCCCTTGCTGCAACAAAGGTTTCCCTTGTGGTAACAAAGGTTGCCCTTGTTGTTGTAGAGGTTGTCCTTGTTGTTGCAAGGGTACTTGAATAGTTCCCGGGAAATTACCGAACTGAATCTGGTCGTAGCCAGGCTAGATGTACTGCCTAGATTGGAGGGTGTAAGGTTGATTAACCATTCCTTGAGAACCATATGGAACATAAGGATTTGGGTATTACACCTGAGCCCCATAGGGTTGCTGATACTAAACATTGCTCGATCCAGATGGATCAACGAGATTCTGAACCTGTTGGTACTAGACATTGCTTGATCCAGTAGGATCAGCATGGTTATAAATAATACCATAAGAAGGCTAGTTTATACCAAGCATGTGAGCTTGTGAGTCACTCACATTAGTGGAACCTGACACCATAGAAACATTCAGGTTCTACCCCCCAGGTGGTGGCACAATCTGGCCACTGACTAGCGGGACGGAGGAACTGACAGAGACAATCTTTGAAACTATTGGTTGTGCCTGATGGGTAACTAGAATTAATGATACAAGAGTATTCGGAATGGTGGGTTGCAATGGGACTAAAGTAACAACCTTTTGGGAAGTCATGTTTGCAACGAACGGACCTGATGTAGGCTTTGTGCCTAACGCCCATATAGGATTATGGTAAAGTGATGAGGCACTAGGTGTACTTAAAACCAACTGTGCCAATGATACATAGTTGGGTGGAAAACTAGCAGGAATACCTTCTGAAAAAGGGAAACCCTCAGGAGGAAACTACAATTGCAATTCTTTCCCCTCAATAGTGTGTTGAGTAGAAACTTTGGACTCATCCAGAGATGTGACTCGAGCATTGCCTGCGGGTTCCATGTTTGAAAACAAACAATGACGAATGGTTGAATGAGTACGAGGGGATGGTTCTAAAGGAACACCTAGCTGATCGTACGGATTGTATGGACATTGTGGTGATATCACAACAGGGTCGAACAGAGGGTTCAGAGGAAAGATAACTAGTCCAAGATGGCCATTAGTGGTCGACAAACTCTCAGGAGTTTGAACGGGATTGTTTGGAGATTTCGAGCCAAAATTAGCAGGTGAGCTAGTATATGAAGTAGGCGGAGGACAAGATGACAAAGGTTGAATGCTCAGAACAATTCCAAGTTCAACACCTTGGTCCTCAAGTGACTCTGGTAATTCAGGAAACGACTCCTCAGGAAATCTTTCAGACGAAGGAGAGGAAGAGGAACTAGGTGAACCAGATGGTTCAGCCACAATGACCTTGTCTTAGTCGACGGAGCAAATAACTTCAAGGCTTTAAAATGTTATTTTAAGGAAACTCACAATTTGGTCTCAAAAAAGACTAACAGGGTGTTTTGGATCATGGGCAATCAATTATTAAGACGCATAAAAGATTGATGCTCTTTCATTTTTTAAGAGTCGAGAAAGAAACAAAGATGACTCTATCACTTTCGATTGGAAATGAGCTCGAAAGGACAAGTGCTCGAACGATGTTGTAATTTTAATGAGTCAAAAAGATCAAATGACTGCTCTAGATGATCTAGATAAACAGGATTACCAGGCAACCGTGAACTGTAAAATACCTCCTTGCGACCCAAGTAGTGTGAGCAAGCAATCTCCCTGAATGTTGTGTTCAGTGTATCACGTTTGCAAGGCAGCCGACTCGGCTTCCTAAGGATAAAAGGATTGCAACCTAGTGGGGTCTCCCATTATATACTCGACAGTATAGGGAGCACAAATCCATACTAGTGTTGTCTGATGCCGAAGCTAACGACAGCTGCTATGTTTAAAGACGCCAAAACATGTCTCTAGCCTAGACCTTCTAGATATGATCATTAATGTCAAATGTGCCTTAGGCTAATTTAATTCATTTTAAAGTTGATCTTGAGTTAAGTTTCAATTTTTAGGTCTTAGCGATGTTACTCGAAAAACCTTAAATGCAACTAAATGAGACAAGACCCTTTCAATTTGATGAAATGCCTACACTAGAGAGGGTAGAAACTACTCAATCAAATGCAAACAATCAAACCACTGAAAACGAAATGATCTTTCACTACCCTACTTTTTCAAAAAAATAAACTAATGAGAAATGCATTCTAATTCCTAATTTCTTGACAAGCACTTATCTATTAGTCCTTTAAAAAACAAAAAATTATCTTCCTTTTTCAAATGTTGATTTGATTCTAGTCTTTTAAAGATGCAAGTTACTGTAACATAATGATGCAACAAGCTAGAATTTCATACTTTTTCATGAAACAACGAAACAAACTTTTCGCATACAATCTTTCAATGAAAGTTTTGAGACAATAAGCTCTTCAAGCAAATGAAAACATGAAAATAGAAGTTCATTCAGATCAATGAAACACCGACTTTACCAAACACAAGACAAGCAACGTAATCCATGCCTGAAAATAAACGTTTAGGCAAGCAAACAAAAACTTTTCGAACTTGTGAAAAAAGAGGCCAAAGTCGTAAAAAGGACCAAAAACAAAATGCAAAGAGTAAGCACACCTACAACCCGACTTAGTGAGTTCACAAACTACTGAATGGACAACCAACTAGATGCCCTAGTGTCGTTGGCCACTCAATGACTCAATCAATCAAGTAGAAAGATGATAAGCCAACAAGCAAACAAAACCAAATGAAAAGTAGCTTTCTAATCAGGGAGAAAACGGTCCAAAAGGCTTACGGGGTCAAAACCACAAGAGCAGAACACACTAGCCAAGATTGGGGTCAAGCCCTAATCTTCACTTACAGGCATTAGTGCAACTGCCTAACTAACAACAAGTGCTAGAGGTTAGTCAGCGTGATTGTTTCTCAACAACTCGCGTTGTTCGGCATGACTGTCAATGAATTAAGCGCATTGATCAAGGGAGCTAAGGTAAAATAAAAAATAAAAATTGAAAACAGGGACCAGATATGCTACTATGAATTTTAGACTCAAACTAGTAAGCAGGAGGAAATAAACAGAACCAAAGGGAAAATATGGAACTAGAAAAGTTCTCACGAAATCATGAAATCCAAGACAAACAAAAGGATTGGGATCCCCAGTGGAGTCGCCAATTTGTGGTGAAGTAAAATTATAAGTGCGGACATGAACGAATTCCTCTATCCTGATAATGGGTCTAGCCATAACAGATACATTCTATGGAATATTTCCTTAGATTAGAATCAATCAAGAGGGCCTACCTCTTGGTCTGCTTATCCTACTTGATGATGTCCTCGCTTGCTCGCTCCAGCTATCTCTTGCTTCCTTCTTCAAACACCTAAAACAAGTAAACAACAACAGACAAAAAACATGATAATAGACAAATTGTAATTCAACCTACTTAACAAGTCAAGAAACATTAAGCCATGAATATGTAATATTACAAAACATGTAGGAAATCAATTGATAATTGCATATATTAATATCAAAGAGAGATTACAACCATTCGTCTTGATGTTGCAGTCTTCCTCTGACAAGACAAGGTTCCCACACACTTTTTCTAGCATTCTATGATGGCCTCAAACAACAATAGTTTTAAAGCTCTTCTCTTTAGGCTTCACTCAAAACAAAATCACACTTATCCCTTACACAACTAGATAGCTACAACTAGTAATAGCTTGCTTGTCTACTCCAAACCAAAATAGCATAAGCGCACTAACATCAACACTCTAACTCTGAAACTATCTTGTGCTTGGGAAGAAGGGAGGTTTATATAAGAAATATGGATGGGAGATGGATCCTCTTCTCATGGGAGAAGGTCTTATCCCTTGAGGTAGTTCCATCATTATAGGGGAAAGGAGCCCAAACTGTCATCCTCGACCCCATCCGGCCAAACCATTTACCATACTTCCATTACGAAGCTTCTAATGTTGGAAGCTTCGGCTCTAATTTAAAAAACTTTCCATAACAGGACTAGCACAGCTGGAACATAGCCTAGTCACTCCGGTTGGCAGGAGGAGTAGTGCTAATCTATGCACATCGGCACGGGGGAGACAAAGGCCATTAGCGTCAGTCTTGTAAACTGGGAAAAACAAAAGTTTCAGGGGAAATGGTGCAAAAGGGAATTTATCTGCTCATGAAGAGGGACACAATGGGAGTTTCTTCATGAAGTCAAAGCATGCGGGGTTCATTATAGAGGTTCTCAAGGATCAAGGAATGGGGAGTATAGGGACAGTGACAAAATGTTGTGTAACATTACCTCGCGGTCCTTTGAAGAAACGTCGCTTTGCTTCATTGTAACTGACAGAGACATCAACCACGAACTCTGTAAAAATCCTCTTATAACCCGATTGAGCCAATGGTAAATAGTGCATGCAATCTTATCTTCAGAGGCTTCCAACCTCCACACTAGTTCTGGAGTCCACACTATTGGACCGTCAAGCTTCCACCTCCCTTGGTTGTTTGCCAATTTATCTATCCACTCGTATAGTTCAATCAAGAAGGTGTAGAAGAAAATTTCATGTATTTCTGTGTACAAATATCTATCCAACCACTGTTCTTTTGACAAACGTGGATTCCTATTCTCCTGCATCGCGAATTTGTGGATATTTCTATCCAACCATTTATCAATTTCCTTCTTGGTCGGATTCTAGTGATTTGTCATCACACATCTCTTTATGCAAAGCCCTATCTCGGCAACAGAACCATTTGTTGGCTTAGGAGGACTTGATATAGGTTTAGAGTTAGTTGTGCCAAACAAATCCTTACACTATTGGCCCTTTCGGCATTAATCTTCGGTGCGTGGACTGAAGTCTCACCCGAAGCAGTATGGGGGGATGCCAGAACAAAGTTTCCGCACCCAGAGATTAGTGTGACATCTTCTTGAGAAGATCTGCCTCTGTGCAGATCGAGAAGTCTTTATGGCTTATCGCTATAGCTTCCTTCAATCGGCCTCTAGACCACTGCGAATATCTACAGTTGGATTTTGCGAAACCTGAACAGGTCTATTATCTACTTACGGGCACCCTATATTACCTTTGGATTAGCATTTACTCAGATCTATCCAAGTGTTCGATATCCTTATCAGAAAGTGTTCTGATCTTTGCATAATCACTTAATATTAATTGCATTCAGATAAACATACAGGTCAAGTAAAGTCACACATCAATACATTTTTATTTCACAAAGACATCAATTCATCATAGAATATATCGCATTTATGCATAATAGAAGTAAAGAGATCAAACATAGGAAATTTGTTAGGTCCCTATACTACTAGTGTAACCCCTTATTGTTGTTAGTACAACCCCCTTATTATATTGTTGTGCCAATGTAGTCCCCATATTGTTATTACTGTGCCCCATAAAAGCCCACTATTGTTATTATTGTGCCCTTACATTATTATTATTATGTCGGCTCTGATTATATTATGACCCCTTAGACTCCTATATATAGAAAGGAGGTCTTGTCATTTGTATCATCCAAGAATTGTTCATTTGTGTAATGTAAAGGAGGTTTCCCCCTCGAAGAGGCTTATTTCTAAGGCGCTCATTTATCTTTTCTATCTTTTTTTGAGCTAGTTTCATAACATTTGGTATCAGAGCTTTGGATTCTAGGGTTTCGCTGCTCCAAACAGGTCATCGTGGAATTTTAACTATATCATTTGTTCTACGACATTTCAAAAGATAGAACAAAAACCCATTTGAGCAGAACTCAAGCCAAAGCTCACGTCCGAATTTCAGAGATTTTATCGCTATAATTTTGGATATATGATCCGAGGAAGTTAGGGTTTTTGCAGACTCCTGAATTACATTCCAAACAAGTGACTTGGGGAAAATCATCATAACTTTGGTTCTGAGCATCAGATTTAAATTTCATAAGAAGTTTTAGAAAAAGGATAGACTATAGTTTCCTGTGTATATTTTTTAGATCCAAAGGTCAAAATAGTGACACGTGGCACTTCCTACAAGTTCGCTCTTCTAAAACAATCTATAATCTGGTCACCATGGGAGATTTAACATAACTCTTCCTTGGAGAATCCAAATGCAATAAGACTTGTGGATTTAACAATAGGACTCAGAGGACTATTATAGACCCAAATTTTAGAACTTAAAGATCTGAAAGTACAGAGTTACAGTCGTTTCAAGAGTGAGCTCCTAAAATCAAGAAAAATTGAGATGAGGAAGTTTGATGGCAAGGATCTGGTAAATTGGATACTACAGATGGAGAAATATTTTGATCTACATGGTGTACCACTGTTACAAAAGGTATGCATTACATCTTCATATTTAGAACAAGATCAATTTTTATGGTATAAAGGGCTTTGTTCTCGTAAACTACTTGTTACATGGTCAATTTTCATGGAGGAAATTATAGCACATTATGAGGATACAAAGAGAAACACCTTCTTTAGAGAAACACCACAACAATTCGAAGAAAAAAGAGAAAAATGGATTTGTTACAAAGTGGAAAGCAAAATTATGGCAACAAGGAAGTCTACCCCTCACAACTATAAAGATGTAAGTGTTGTTTCTCCTAGCCTTCCACAACCTACAAGGGTTACACCACAACAATTTGAAGAAAAAAGAGAAAAAGAGATTTGTTACAATTGTGATAGCAAATGCACTAAAGGTCATAAGTGTGCTGAGAAGAAATTATTTTACATAGATTATGAAGAGGAGGAAGAAAGGATCAAGAAACATCAAAAGAAGAGGATATACACCAGGAACCAACCCTAGAGAAAGAAAAAATGAAACCGACCATATCTTGTAAAGCATTGGCAAGAATTACTGCTCCTCAAACTCTCAAGATAGAAGGGCACAACACGAAGAAAAAGGTTCAAGAAGTGAAAGATCACATCAAGCATCAAGAAATGAATCCGACCATATATTGTAATGTAATTGAAGAAATTACCACTCCTCAAACTCTCAAGATATAAGGAAACATCAAGAAGAAAAAGGTCCAAGAAGTGAAAGATCACATCGAGAAAGAAGAAATGAACCTCACCATATCTTGTAATGCATTGGCCAGAATTACCACTCCTCAAACTATTAAGATAGAAGGACATATCAAGAAGAAAAATGTTGAAGAAGTGAAAGATCACATCGAGCATCAAGAAATGAATTCGACCATATCTTGTAATGAATTCGAAGAAATTACCACTCCTAAAACTCTCAAGATAGAAGGACATATCAAGAAGCAAAATATCCAAGCAGTGAAAGATCACATCAAGCATCAACAACAAGTTCTCCAAATTTTAAAGGATAATGCCACTTTGGTGTGGAATCAAATGAAACAGCAGGTAGATCAACATCACAGTGAAAGAAGTTTTGATGTAGGCGATTGGGTATTTTTACAGCTACACCCCAAGCAAGCAATTTATGAGAAGGAAATGTTGGCAATATTACATGCACTTAAGAAATGGCGAGCTTACCTAATGGGAAGACACTTCAAGGTAAAAATGGATCATGATAGTCTTAAATACTTTTTAGAACAAAGATTATCTTTAGAAGAATAGAAAAAATGGGTCACAAATATGTTGGGTTATGACTTTGAAATCATCTACAAAAAAGGGAAGCAAAATGTTGTTGCAGATGGACTCTCAAGAAAGGATGAGGATGTGGAAGAATTGTTTTGTGTTATTTCTATTATCCAACCATATTGGATACACAAAGCAAGGGATGAATGGAAAAAGGATGAAGAAGTGTGGCCACTCATTAAAAAGTTGCAGAAGATCCCAGTTCAAACAATATTACTAGAACTTTACGAGAATGGAAAAATCATATTGGAACCAGAAGAATTCATAGAAACAAGAACCCGACAGCTACGAAATCAATTAATTTCAGAGTATCTCATCAAGTGGAAGAACTTACCCATTGAAGATTCCACATGGGAGGACAAGAATTTTGTACAGAAGCATCAAGAACTACTCACACGTTGAGGACAACACTTTTTGAAGGAAAGGGGCATGTTAAGTCCCTATACTACTAGTGTAACCCCTTACTGTTATTAGTACAACCCCCTTATTATATTGTTGTGCCAATGTAGTCCCCATGTTGTTATTATTGTGCCCCATGGAAGCCTATTATTGTTATTATTGTGCCCTTACATTATTATTGTTATGTCGGCTTTGATTATATTATGACCCCTTAGACTCCTATATATAGAAAGGAGGTCTTGTCATTTGTATCATCAAAGAATTGTTCATTTGTATAATGTAAAGGAGGTTGCCCCCTCGAAGAGGCTTATTTCTAAGGCATTCATCTATCTTTTCTATCTTTTTGTGAGTTGGTTCTAGTTTCATAACAAAAATTTGTAACAATCTTCTTTATTGATATTTAGCAAAGGTTTACAAACTCAAAACTTCCCTGCGCACTCAGCTGCAGGGGTCTGCGCACTCAGCTGCAGGGGTCTGCGCACTCAGCTGCAGACTCTACTCTAGGCCTCTCTTCACTCAGTTGTAGAGCCTTTTCCCCTCTAAGACTTATACTTCTACGCTAAAATTCTTTCGTCGCACCCATAGACAACTTCTTCCTTCTCCCTTAGACTCTCTAAGACACACCTATTTATACAACCCCAATGCCCATGGACCATGGGTAGATCTTCAAAACTGACTCAAGTTTACATAAAAGAGGGTAAAAACCCTTTTTGAATCTTAACTAGCTACGTGCTCCATGACCACACTGTGCGAAGACTTTACATATTTTCACGTCAAAACTTGGGCTTTTGCCCCAAAACTGACCCAGGAGACCCCATCCCAACAGGCAGGTTTCATCGAGCCTTTCGAGGTAAAGTAATCATTCCTCTTCAGGTGAGGTATCCAGGAGTAATTCAATGACTAGTTTCAAAGAAGGAATTTCACACTCAATTGAAAGAGTTTCCTCCAAATCATAAACCAACTAAAAGGGTGTGAATCCAGTGACAGTCTTAGTCGTAGTTTGGTGAAGCCAAAGAGTCGAAAATAACATAATATGCCAATTCGATTTATGCATCCAAATGTTTATTAAAGCATAGCAACCAGGACTTTTTTTATTGCCTCAATTTGACCATTGGCCTGTGGATAATAAGGGGTTGAATTGTTGTGATGCAAACCCAATCGAGCAGTAAGCTCTGCCATCATGTGCTTTTGGAAATGAGATACATGATCAGTAATGATGGCTTGAGGAAAAACAAATCGAGTTATGACATGGTTAAAAAGAGATTGAGTAGCAATTTTACCGTCAGCTTCACGTGTGGGAGTCACCTTGGCCCATTTAGTAAAATAATCAACGACGACGATGATATAACCATGCCCCCCGGATGAGCGAGGGGTACATGTCATGAAATCAATCCCCCATTTAGCAAAGGGGTCGACAGTAATAACTAGGTAGATGGGTGTGGGTGGGGCACGCTATTTACGGTTGAAAATCTGGCAAGAGTGATACTTTTGGACTCCTAAGATGCAATCTTTAAATATGGATGGCCAAAAATAACCAACACGAAGGATTTTATGAGTAGTAGCATACTCGGACATGTGACCACCACAAGCCCCAGAGTGGCAATCATTGAGAACTCTCTCAGCTTCTTCGAGTGTCAAACATCGACGAAGGATAGAATCAACACCAACATGGTACAAAGTATTGCCAATGATTCGATAGGGTTTGGATTGATGTCGAATGTGAAAACGTTTAGAATTAGATAACTCCAATTGAAAAGTTCGGGTCTAGAGTTAGACAATAATATCCACGTACCATGGGTCAAGAGTGTTAATGAGAAAGGGAGTCTCTTCAGGAATGTACTCATCAAAAGTAGTAGACATGGTTGCAGAGGGAAGGTCACAAATAAATTCAGCGAAAACCATAAATTTATTTAATTTAGCTGTAGAAAACTCCAAATCAAAGTCTTGAAGGATAACGATCCACTTAGAGTATTTGCCCCCCAGAGAATGACGAGTTGGAATGTAGTTCATGGGGTTGCAATCATAAATGACAGTGGTTTTTCGTAAAATAATATAGTGGCGAAAGCACTAAACAGTGTGAACATGTTGATGGTGTTGAACCCACCATCATTCAGAGGATCTCCCTGGTATGAATTCCCAACAAGACCTCACACCATTTGGTGTAGTAGTCCCATTCGGTACGATGGTCCAGTTGCCATTATCTTAAAGATATGCCTTAGCTCTTGCTTGTCAACATGTGAGAGTGATTTTCTTTGTCTTTGAACAGCAAGGTTCGCATGCTTGGTGAGTGGTAGTGTTACTTGTGTCAAGGTTATTTCACTACAGAGGGAGAGGGTGGAAGTGAGTCTCTAGTTGAAAAGGAATATTCCCAACTTTTTCAGAGGCACACAACACAGCGGGACATGCATAGTTTCTAGTAGAGTAGTCCACTCGGATGCGGCAATCACAAACACACAATGAATGAATAGCACATAAAACACCCAGTGGAATAGTCCACGCGAGTGTTGGGTAGTGGAAGACCCGTGCAACGGTCATGGGGCACGAAGCCCACAATTTTGGGAAAGGTGAAGGTAAAGACTCTGCGAGAAGGGCAGAGCACTATTTGTAGTAGGTCGAAGTCAAAGGGTAGTCCACCCAAAAATAATGTAAAGAAATGTAAGTTGAGACTTCTCACCCGTGGATCATGGTCCATGGAAAAGTATAAATAGAGTGAGGCTCTATGGGTAGAGGTAGCTAAGTCTTAGATTTGATCTTGGAACTGTAATGTAATGGGTTTTTGAGAAGAACAATCTATAAACGTCTATAAGTTCGAGTCGAGGGTGTGGGTAGTGGATAGAGGCTCTGCAGCTGTGTGTGCAGAGGCCTCGAAGAGTCTGCTGCTGTGTGTGCCCTGCAGCTAAGTGCGCAGGGTAGATCTAGATGTATTGGTGAAGAAAGTAAATAAACATAAGTTTCTTTGATAATTCTGTGTTAATTTGAAGTGTTGCAGACCTAGCTTTTTGTATGGTTGATATCACTGTTTGATCTATGCACATATGCTTACATTTTGAATACATGTGAATCTATGGTTAATCTAAGAATGCGAACTGAGTAAAGCTAATAAATGTTTGCTTAAAGACCTTTCTAAGTGAACAACGTGCTAATAACTAGTAAAGATTGTTCCAGGTTTGCATATCCGCAAAACAGGCCAGCGAGACGCTATGGAACGGTCCACAAACCCTCCAAATCACATCTAGACCTCCCAAGGGTGTGGAAACATGGGTCTAGCACCCTCCCCTACTACCTTGGGTGAGACCTCAGTCCGCGCTCCGTGGACTATTGCCAAAAGGGCTAGTAGTTGCGAGAATTGTTTGGCTAAATAATTCTTCCGAACCTGGGTCAAGCCCATATAAGCCAACAAATGGTTCCATTACCAGGACTGGAATCTGCCTAAGGGGTTTTTCATGTTGGAACACTAGAACCCAACAAAGAAAGAGATTGAAGAGTGGTGGGATCTAAAACTCCACGAGTTCATAGTGCCAGAAAATAGAAATCTGCAGATAACGGAGGAAGATTGGTTGGACCATTATATATACACAGATATTCACGAAGTCTTCTTCATAATGTTTCTGGTAGAACTATACGAGTGGATCGCAAGGTTGGCTGACAGTGTGGGAAGGTGCAAACTGGACAAGCCTATTGTGTGGACTTTAGAACTGGTACGCAGGCTAGAAGTCACCGACGATAAAATTGCATGGGCAGTAGATCATTGGCTGAATCGGGTGATAGGAGGATTTATTACTGAGTTCACGATAGACACAATTGTGAGCTACAGTGAAGCAGAAAGGCGATTTCTTTAAGTACCTCGAGGTAGGTATATCAAATCATTGAATACTTGGATTAAGATGTTGTTGTGTGAAAATAGATTATGATCATTTATTGATGTCTAGAGTAACGCGGAGCGGAAGAGGCTACCGCGGAACGGGAGGAGTAGAGAACAGTCCTTTAGCTTCTATTTCTTGGGAAAACTACAAGGAGCTCACGAGGTTCTCACCATGGAGTGCGGTCTAGTTGATCAAGGAGCACTTCCCACTGATACCACCTCCATCCACGCCACCCCCCGCATCGCCTTCATCGAACCCGTCTACCCCACCCCCACCAAAAGTCAGGATGGCGAGTGTGATCAAGCTGCCAACATTGAAGGGTGTAGGAAATGAAGAACCAGGATGATTCTGGTTTATGATACAGTCTGTATGGGACGCCCAAGGCATAACAGATGAGAACATCAAAAATGCCACCCTAGTTAGTGCACTACAGGACCGTACATTGACGTGGTACATAAAATACTCGACCGATCATTCGAATGCAGGAATAGCGGCAATCCAGGATGCATTAAACAAAGAGTTTGGCTGACCAAAATTGGAAACCCAATCGATTATTGGGTTCAAGGAGATTGTAATGTTTCCTGGCAAAACCCCGTGGGATTTGGACCAGAGATTAAAGAGCGCTATTCACAAAGCTAACATGACATTAACGGATGTGCAACATTGCGCGTGGTTTGTGGCATCATTGACACCACATTTGAGGACGGCACTGTCACAGCAAAAGATCTCAACCCAAGGCACTGGAGACAGCAATGAGGTTGCACGAGACCCCCATACTCGATCTAGGGTTGGGAGTTCAACAAATCCACGTGCAACTTCAAAGCCTGAGTTTAGAAATGCAAATCTTGAAGCAAGAAAGACTGTCTCAACCAGAGGCACGCGCAGAGGTAGGATGTCTTAAATGCAAGAGCTAGGGACACGATAAGGACCATTGTCCTATCTTTGCAAATTATCTGGTAGGGGGAGGCCCAATGCCATTGAAATTGGAGGTACAAGCAGGACCAAGTGTTGCACCTGTGCTCTAGTGTGCAATTTGCCAAGTGGTTGGAAAACATGTAATAGATAACTGCCACTTATTACAAAAGTATACCCAGACCCCGCAACAGCTATATTGCAATTTTTGTCGATTAGTAGGACATGATGAGGGAACATGTTGAAGTTATGACTTAATGATGGAAAGAACCCCAGCGTACTGAATGCAGACTGAAGTGTGAGGAGGATTTCAAGCACGTGGCTAGGGAAGAGGAATGGGGCCTGGGCGGGGCCGCAGACAGCTGATCTGTTATAACTGTGGAGGGCCGAGACACTATGCTCACAACTGCACCAACCCGACCAGGACTTCATGTCCCTATTGTGAATAATTTGATCATGAGATGGTGGATTGTCCAATGCTAATTTCCCAAATGCACGAAAAGGGAGTGCTACAATCTTCGCCGACCCAGAATGTCCAGATGATGTGATCAAAACCTTGCGAAGAGGACCCTAGTATAAATATGGTATTGAGGAGTGGTGCAACTACAGAGGGAAATCTACGAAAAGAGTGTGCAAAAAATGGAAAGAGGCACAACACTCATTCAAAAGAACCAGATTCTGAGTCAAAACTAGGGATGAAGACACCGAGAGAAGCTCAAAGGAGCTTCACAGAAGCCTCTACTCTAGGTAGGAGGGATCAAATGGGGCCAGGAATGGACCCCTCCATGATTACTACCTTTCTCGAAACATGCATGAAACTGGTGCGAGATATTAAAGTCGTTCAAGGACTACAGGAGTTGATCACGAGGTGCGCCAAATCAGGTGAGCCGCATGCAGTCTGGAAAATAGGAAGGCATGCTCTGTGCACTGGACGGGAAATGAGACTAATAGCGCAAATCAGTGAATATGAAATGGATCAGGTCATCCTGGACCTAGGCTCAGATGCGAACGTATTACCTAAGCAAACCTAGGAACGCATGGGCAAGCCCACACTGCAATGGTCCCTGATTCGGCTATGAATGGAAAACCAACAAAAGATCTTACCAATGGGCCGGCTGCAAGGGGTAACCGTGGATATTGATGGTGTAAGTACATAGACCGATTTTGAAGTCATAGAGATTGTTGATGACAGTAATCCTTACCCTACACTGCTCGGGATTGATTGGGCAACGGACAAGAAAGGGATCATTAACTTAAAAAGGCAGAAAATGACGTTCGAAAAGAATTCACTACGAGTAGTAGTTCTGTTGGACCCAACAGAAGGAGAATGCTACACCGAACCCGTGCGCAACAAAGAAAGCGACAACGAACTATTTGCATCTATTAGATAACCGTGCAAGACCAAGATCCGGTTCATTCTACAGAAGGTTGAAGAGTCGCGTGGGAGCACGATAGCACCTGTATAGTGGATTCTGATGAGGAGATTGAGCGATGGCAGAACCGGTTGTAGGAAGCTACAAAATTGAACTGCAATATGATGATTCGGTCATTGCAACGCGTAACCACCAAGGAACGACGAAGGCCGGAAGAAAGCGCCGCAACAGAGGAAAGGTGGCTCGTCCAGCTTGGCACTTTATGCATAGCACGGAAGTAGTATAGTGGGTCAGAAGGTGTGTTACACACACCTAGAGGGGGTCGCAGAAGCTGAAATGGAGTGGACGGTTCTAGGTACGAACTGAGGGACATGCGCGGCAGCCAAGTCGATATAGAACGGGCATACCGCAACAACGAAAGGTACGGGTGCTCATCAGGTGACCATCAACCCACTCAGATCCACGCAGATCAAAGGATCAGATGGCCGGACAAGGAAGTCTCATTACGACCGACCAACCCAGCATAGATACAACCCACCCTTCTAGGGACAACACCCACGGAAGGATTCAGCAGCTCTGGGAAGCCATCTTACATGGTAAAATCCAAATTGGAAAGTTAGAAGCATCAAAGGCCAGATTCCATGCACAAAGTGTCAAGTTAGATGAAGCAATTGATAAGCTGCAGTTAGAAGTCACCTATACAGAGGAACTAACGAAGAAAATAGACATAGCTAACTCTCCTACCCTGCTACAAGCAGTGGCGCCGCTAGCATGGTTGCGCCCACACCCAGGAGGACAAGGATGCACACACCGCAATTCGTTAGTAGAATCCAGGGAACGCAATGGGTGCTCACAGCCCGGGCTAGCCAGGAAATGGAAGACCTGTGCGAGAGATTCGCCCACCTGACTATCCGTACGTGGCCCAGTCCTAGCTGTTGGGTTTTGTTATATTCTTTCCACGACTAGCCCACATAGTTAACCGACGCGTTAGAGGAGTTGTGTCGATTGTGTAACCGGGGGGGTCACAGGGGGTTTGAGGTGTACTCGTAACCCCACTTTATGGGGTCTGGGGTAGCGCCCCAGAAAATTTTGGTTTTTGGACCCTATGTTAGGTTGGGCAGACCCACCTATGGTTTTTTGCATGATTTTCGCACATGTTTTTTGGACGTGATGGTTTTCGGTCCATGGTATTGGACACGATGGTTTTCGGTCCATGGTATTAGATGCTTCGGCATGTATAAATATGTATTATAACATTGAAAGAAACATAATGAAAAATCAAGTTGGTAGTCCCAGTTTTGGGATCCAAGGAAAATCTCTGTGTATATGTGTTTTATGTGTTACGCTCTCACATTGTTTATTTTCTGTGTTTTAGAATTCTTATGCAGGTAATTTATGTACGGGGTTAAAACCTACATTTGGCATCAGAGGATTTTTTGGCTTCAAGGGGATGCCTTTGTTGCTGAGGGGTTTTGCTCAGGCCTGTGGTAGACCCTGTTTAGTGGGAGATCTGCGAGATCAATTCTGGTGGTGAAAGAAGATGGTGAGCAGTGGAAAGATAGAGATCGAGAAATTTAATGGTCAGAGTTTTGAGTTTTGGAAACTCAAGATGGAGGATTTGCTGGTGGATAAAGATCAGTGGATCACAGTAGATCCGAGTACTAAACCAACGAGAGTGTCTGATGAAGAATGGAAGAAGTTGGATCGAAAGGCAAAGAGCACAATACAATTGTGTGTCTCAGATTCAGTATTGTTGAATGTATCAGGGGAAGCTACGATGAAAGATTTGTGGGAAAATTTAGGGACTTTGTACCAATCTAAGTCTCTAGTGAATAAACTGTTCCTGCGGAAAAAATTTGTATAACCTAAGGATGAAAGATGGAGACTCGGTGACAGAGCATCTAAACGCATTTAATACTGTGGTAAGTCAATTAGCATCTGTTGATATTAAAATTTCATATGAAGATAAGTGCATCAGTTTGTTGTGTTCTCTACCAGATTTGTGGGATAGTCTGGTTATTGCAATAGGTAGCAATGCAACTACCTTGCAGTTTGATGAAATAGTCTCAGCCTTGCTGACGGAGGAGATGAGACGAAAAAATATGGAGAGCTAGAATGGTGATGCCTTGTTTGTACGAGGATGGTCCCAGAACATAAACAAAAATAATTCATCGAGTGGGAGATCTAAATCTAGAGGTAGATCTAAATCAACAGGAAAACCTGTAAAGGTGGTGTGCTGGAAATGTGGAAAGGAAGGGCACTACAAAAGGGACTGTAAATCTAAAGCTCCTGATAAAGGAAAGGGATCTGATGATGCTCCTTCTGCAAAAGTGAAAACTACCTCAGATGAAGGTCGGGATGTGTAGTTAGCTTCTTCAAGTACACATGTAGATCATGAGGCATGGTTGATTGACTCAGGTGCATCCTTTCACTTCACTCCCCATAGAGAGTGGTTCTGCGAGTATGAGAAATATGATGGTGGTGATGTCTTCTTGGGGGATGATAGGAAGGCTAGAATCATTGGTCACGGAAAAGTAAAGTTGAAGCTACAAGGTGGAAGGGTTAGAACACTTCCGGATGTTCTACATATTCCTGCATTGGCCAGAAATCTAATTTTTGTAAGCAAGTTGGATGATGCAGGTGTAAAAACAGTGTTCGAGAAGGATACCTGCAAGATGGTTCGCGGAGCACTGGTATTGATGCAGGGAGTTCGAATTGGAACTCTATACAAGCTGCAAGGTAGCACTGTTATTGATGGGTGCAACAGTTCTGTGGTTCGTGAAAGTGCAGCAGAAAATCTAGTGGTCTCTAGAGAGAAGACCATGTTGTGGTATCAAAGGCTTGGACATATTGGAGAGAAGGGCCTTCGAATACTTCATGGTAAAGCTATGGTAGAAGGTATGAGTAATAGCTCTCTGGATTTTGATTTTTGTGAAAATTGTGTATATGGGAAGCAAAATCGGGTGAGTTTTCCCTCTGGTAGTAAGAGGGCGAAACAGATATTAAAGATTGTGCACAGTGATGTGTTTGGACCTGTGAAGGTTCCATCACTAGGTAAGTCTATGTACTATGTATCATTTATAGATGACTTATCAAAGAATACATGGATATATTTCCTTAAGAAGAAATCTGAAGTCTTTGACAGTTTTAAAGAATTTAAGGCTCTCATTGAAAATCAGATAGAGAAGAAGATAAAGGTGCTGAGAACAGATAATGGTGGAGAGTTTTGCAGCAAGGAATTTGAAGAATTCTGTAAGAAGTTTGGTATAGCATGACAGAAGACTACTCCATATACACCTCAGCGAAATGGAGTTGCAGAAAGAATGAATAAGACGTTGATGGAAAGGGCAAGAAGCATGCTCAGTGGTGCTGGGTTAGGACAGGAATTCTGGACAAAGGCGGTGGATATTGCATGTTACATGGTCAATAGGTCACCTTCATCAATGTTGGAGGATAAGACTCCACAAGAGGTATGGACTGGTAAGAAACCCTCTTTTTCACATCTGAGGGTATTTGGATGTGATGCATATGTACATGTTCCAAAGGAGAAACGAACCAAGTTGGATAGTAAATCTGAAAAGTGCATCTTTATTAGGTATAAGGATGGTTTAAAAGGTTATAAGCTTTGGAACCCAGTCACAAGGAAGGTTGTGTACAGCCGAGATGTGGTGTTCAGAGAGGTAAGAGATGTTATTAAACATGAAGTCCAACCAAAGGAACCTGAGAAGATAGAGTTTGAGCTTAAGGAGGAAGAATCAGACTCTACAGTAGAGGAGGAATCAAAAGATGAAGAGCCACAAACACCAGGTGTGAGAAGATCAGTTCAAGAAAGGAGGCAGCCAAAAAGGTATAGTCCATCTAATTTTTGTTCAAATTTTTCTTTATCTATTACTAACGATGATCCCAAAACTGTGAAGGAAGCAGTAGATTCAGAGGATGGAAAACTCTGGAAAGAGGCCATGGTTGATGAAATGGCATCTTTGCACAAAAATGAGGCTTGGGATCTGGTGGAGTTGCTGACTGGAAGGAAACCCATTGGCAGCAAATGGGTGCTCAAAAAGAAGACAAATGCAGAAGGAAAAGTGGAGAAATACAAAGCTCAGTTGGTAGAAAAAGGTTATTCCCAGGTGCCGGGAATTGATTTTGGTGACATTTTTTCTCCTGTTGCCAAGGTAACTTCTATTAGATTACTTTTATCTGTTGTTGTTGCTTTTGATTTTGAGGTAGAACAATGGGATGTGAAGACAACATTTCTTCACGGGGATCTAGAAGAAGAGATCTACATGAAGCAACCTGAAGGCTTTGCGGTGAAGGGTACGAAAGAACTGGTATACAAGTTAAAGAAATCTTTGTATGGGTTAAAATAGTCACCAAGGATGTGGTATCAGAAATTTGATACATTTATACGAGGACTTGGCTTCACCAGAAACAAAGTAAATCACTGTGTGTATTTTAAATTAATTAGTGACCGTGTTACTTATCTAGTCTTGTATGTGGATGATATGTTGCTAGTTGGAAATGACAAAGAAATTATCCAGGATTTGAAGACCCAATTGTCCTCCAAATTCGACATGAAAGATCTTGGTGCTGCAAACTATATTTGGGCATGTAAATTAAAAGAGATCGGGCAAATAGGAAGCTCTGGTAAAACTAGAGGAAGTATGTCGAGACAATACTGTAGAGGTTTAATATGCAGGATAGTAAACCGGTGAAGGTTCCTATTCCTGTAGGTGTGAGGTTATCTTCTGAATAGTGTCCCAAGACACAAGAAGAGGAAGAGGACATGTCTCATGTTCCATATGCAAGTGCAGTCGGTGGCCTGATGTATGTAATGGTCTGTACTAGACCAGACATTGTACATGCAGTGGGAGTATTGAGCAAGTTTACTTCAAAACTAGGGAAGGAGCATTGGACAGCAGTGAAGCAGGTTTTCAGGTATTTCTGTGGCACTAGTGATTATGGTTTGTGCTACCAAGGAAGATCGGGATTGGACAAAATTTTGGATATCAGTGGCTTTTTTGATGTAGACTGGGCTGGATATATAGATTAGAGAATATCTACAAGTGGGTATGTGTTTAACCTATTTGGAGGTGCAGTCAGTTGGATGAGTAAGAAACAATCTGTAGTGGCACTGTCAACTACAGAGGCAGAATACATGGTAACCACTCATGCAAGCAAGGAAGCAGTTTGGTTGCAGAGATTGTGTTCAAGTATGGGGTTAGTACAGGGAGATATAAGGATAGACTGTGATAGCCAAAGTGCAATTTTCTTGGCAAAGAACCCCGCATATCATTCAAAGATAAAGCACATTGATTTTCAGTATCACTTTGTGAGGGATATGATAGAAGACAAAAAGGTGTTGCTAGTAAAGGTGGACACTTTGAAGAATACTATAGATGCATTGACAAAATCTGTGAGCTCTGAGAAGTTCTCTTAGTGTAGAGAGACAATGGGCATTTCAGGGCTAGAAAAATGACTAAGCTCTCTTGTGGCCCCTTGTGGAAAGAAAACAACAAGCGGGAGAATGTTGGGTTGTGTTATATTCTTTCCATGACTAGCCCACATAGTTAACCGGGGCGTTAGAGGGGTTGCGTTGATTATGTAGTTGGGGGGGGGGGGGTCACAAGGGGTTTGAGGTGTACCCGTAACCACCTATGTTTTTGTGCATGATTTTTGCACATGTTTTTTGGACACGATGGTTTTCGGTCCATGGTATTGGACGTGATGGTTTTCAGTCCATGGTATTGGATGCTTCGACATGTATAAATATGTATTATAACATTGAAAGGAACATAATGAAAAATCAAGCTGGTAGTCCTGGTTTTGGGATCTAGGGGAAATCTCTATGTATATGTGTTTTATGTGTTACGCTCTTGCATTGTTTATTTTCTGTGTTTTAGAATTCGTATGCAGGTAATTTCTGTATGGGGTTAAAACCTACACCAGCACCCCATGTAGTTGGAAGAGGGCGTGGGACTATAAAACAGGTTGTTGTGGAGCTGTGTAACATGGCCACAACATACATACAAGAACCGCACTTGCATCCTTGGGGATTCACTGCTGCGAAGGAAAGGTGGAAAGCGACTGTTACCGGTACTGTTCATGATATGATGGCCCATTTAAGACATAGTGGAGCGGGCGGCGAGAAATTAAGATGGAGGAATAACCACCAAAGTCACATTTATGAGCTGCCGCATGGGAAAACAGCCGAATTCAAATTCGAAATCCTATATAAGCATAGTAAGGGTCACACTCCCATGATTTACCATCTTGCAAGAAAGCCGCCTTGGGTCCGAGACAAGCGCAAGATGAGTGATGAGCAACTTGAAGCAAGTTCGTGGTTTCAGGCATTGCCAAAACATTACCGGGAAGCAATCCTCAAAGCAACAAACCTTACCGCAGGTAGTCCATAGGAAGCCACGCTGCAAGCAACCGAGCTCCCTAAATCACCCCAGACACCGAAGACTAGGAAGAACCCTCAAGTTCTAGAACCAGTAAGATGGTCGCCGTGACACCTGCTCTTTGGCAAGTTTACAATGGAGGAAAAGGGTAAAATTGTCACAATTGACAGTGAGGAGGAGGAGGAAGGTTCTCCCACATATGTCAAAGAAGTAAACCCTTAAGAGGATCCCATCCAGCTAGTGCGACAGCCCAAGTATGTGTCTCCAAGCAAGGGAAAGGTGAAAGTACCTTTGAATTTGGACGAAGTCGACACTGTAATTGTTACCCCAGCTCTTCCAAAAGTAGTCCCACTGGAAAGCTCGATGGTTGGCCGAATTGCGACATTGAAATTCGAAGATTGGGACCTCGCAGATATAGTAAAATTTCCCAACCTGGTGACTGATGCACTGATGGAGCAGAGTGTCGAAGGGACGATGACAATGCTACAACCAAAGGAGTGGCTACGGATGGTGGATAAATCCGAGTTGCTCTGCCTCTTGTCTATTCCTCACTTTCATCGGCCTCCTATCACAATGTTGGTCATAAAGCAGTTTCTCTGTTTGGTTCATGAGGAAATATTATGGGTTGGAAAACCTGTCCGCATCACAACTAAACTGGTTCATCGGGTTTCGTACCTTCCCTGTGATGGGAGATACCCTCGTGAAATTTCTGATAGAAGTGGCGATGTCGCGATGATAGAGAACTTGAAAAAGAAGTATAAGCTAGCTAAGGGGAAATGAGGGTACATTATTGACATAATTTCAGATAATGCAGTCTGCGTCGCCACTCATTTGCTAGCTGAAAAAGTAATGAGGAAATGCCATGGCACTGAGGTTTCGGCAGTAGTCATTGCACTCGCTGAGGAATGTGCAGCTGGAGTCCAGTTCAATTGGTCACAGTTTCTTTGTGAAGATTTTCTGACCAACTGTCAGGAGGTTCAGGAGGAGGGTAAGACCTTCCATTATGCGTGGCTGCTCCTATCCATTATGCTGGTCACTACTGACTTACCCGAAGATAGCCAGTTTCCTGCCTTGGAACCGGAGTGGCCGGAAGTGGCTAGATATGCTTCCCTCTGGGCAACAAGGGATGCACGACGAATTCGAAATATCAAAATCTTTTGGATATTGATGGACGCGAATGTGCACCAATGGATTAATGCGCTACCCCGGCTGTCCGACGGGATCTATGAAAGCATGAAGCATATTGCTGAATTTAAAGCAAACATGCATTATATTTACATTAGGGCGTACAAGGACCCAGCACAGGCATGGACCTCACTCCACTTTATTGCCATTGATGACATTGTATATGGGGTTGTGGATACCTAGCCACTGGCATGGCGTAGACCAAAGGCAGTCGAGCACAACGAGGCTGCTATCTGGTGACAAAAGGAGGAAGCTAAGTGTGCCGTGCAACAAAAGCGGAATGAACAGCTCACTACGGAAGTTCAGGCAGCTCGAGAAGTGGCACGGGTGGCAGCAAGAAAGACACCACCAGGAGGGGCTACGTCGACAATAGCCAAAACCAGTCAGAAGCCACCCACTGAGATGACCATGGATGCACCACCAGCAACTGGCACGGCTTTGCCTTTGAAGTGGCTAGCATAACAAGATAGGTCGAAGCCATGAAAAAAGGCAAAGGCGTCCAAGACGGACAGTGAAGTGACCACCCTAACTGAGGGGGACCTAAATGATATAGAAAACACTGTGCAGGACGTCGCTTGGGATGCCGTCGATGAAGCCATGTCTGAGCAACAGATTGTGTTGGGGGAGCTCCATACGCAACTACAGGAACTTGGAACAAGGATCGTGCCAATGAGCACCAACGCTATGTAGGGGGTTCCTGGTATGTCAGTCGCTGAACCATTGTTGAAGGCCCAAATGGCTCATTCCATCACGATTCCGGCAGGAGCACTGATCACCGCAAATGCGAAGGACCATGCTGTGCTAGGATGACTTAAAGGGCTGGGACTAAACATGGCTGCTCTACCACAAGAAATTTTGCAGCAGCTCCAGGACAATGCCACAATGGAGCTCCGCGCCAGAGCTGGCCGTGTCGAACAAGTACTCCAGGAACAGAAAATTAATATTGAACAACTGCGCGTCCAATGGGACAAAGCAGTTATGTGGAAGCAACAGGTGGAGAAGGTAGTAGTAGAAGCTTGCTTGAGTGCCTATGAACTAGAGATTGTGCCAGAATCTCCTATCGAGACACAAATCCAAAAATTGGCTACTGGGTTCTGACATGCAAAGGAGGAGGCCGGGCGAATCCAGTGTGAATTCAACATGCAGATTGCGGACTTAAAACTATAGGTTCCACTGACGACGCCACCAGAGATCCTAGAGCAATGCAGGAACATTATTACTATGGGGTGTGCGCTGCTTACACATTCAATGGAAGAATGTATTGATCTGCTCACTCAGTTGATTGTTACGCTCACATCCCTTCAGGAGGATCCAACACTTCGCTGATTGGAAACTGAGGCCCGGGAAATTCAGCAAGCTTACGATCAGATCTGAGGAACCGAGTAGACCATTGCGATTATATAGCTCTTGGCTAAGATATGGGAGGCTCAAGATCTGAAAATCCAAGCCAATGCCGCCAGACAAAAGGAAACAGTGATTAAAGCCCGTCTCCAACCTTGGCTGGATGAGGCATTTGCTGTTTCAACCACTATAGAGCGCAAGGTAGCCCACATGCAAGCCGATTATGCCACCATGGAGATAGCAGAGACAAGAACCAAGGTGTCTGCGACACATGTGGAATGAATGCAGCGAATGACGGAAGAGTTTGCTGCTAGCACCAGCGACGCACAGAGGCTGTTAACCGATCTCTATGCAAAGTTGGTAGCACTAGCTGAGTGACTCAGGACAAGTCATAATGATTGTGTTGGGGGACTGTTGGGTAGTAGAAGCCCACCACAATGGTCATGGAGCACGAAGCCCACAATTTTTGGAAAGGTGAAGGTAAAGATTCTACGAGAAGTGCGGAGCGTGATTTATAGTAGGTCGAAGTCAAAGGGTAGTCCGCCCAAAAATAATGTAAAGAAACGTAAGTTGAGTCGGCCCGCCCGTGGATCACGATCCATGGAAAAGTATAAATAGAGCGAGGTTCTGTGGGTAGAGGTAGCTAAGTCTTGGATTTGATCTTGGATCTGTAATGTAATGGGTTTTTGAGAAGAACAATCTGTAAGCATCTGTAAGTCCGAGTCGAGGGTGTGGGTAGTGGATAGAGGCTCTATAGCTATGTGCACAAAGGCCTCGAAGAGTCCACAGCTATGTGCACAGACCCCTGCAGCTGAGTGCGCAGGGCAAATCTAGATGTATTGGTGAAGAAAGTAAATAAAGATAAGTTGCTTTGATAATTCTGTGTTAATCTGAAGTATCGTAGATCTAGCTTTTTGTATGGTTGATATCACTATTTGATCTATGCGCATATGCTTACATTTTGAATACATGTGAATCTGCGGTTAATCTAAGTATGCGAACTGAGTAAAGCTGATAAATGTTTTCTTAAAGACCTTTCTAAGTAATACTTCATCAAATAGATTAGATTTGTGAACAGTGTGATAATAACTAGTAAAGATTGTTCCGAGTTTGGATCTGCGTGAAACAGGCCAATGCAACACTGCGGAATGGTGCGTGAACTCTCCAGATCACATATAGACATCCCAAGGGTGTGGAAACCTAGCTCTAGCACCCTCCCCTGCTACCTCGGGTGAGACCTCAGTCCACTCTCTATGGACTAATTCTTCCGAACCTGGGTCAAGCCCATATAAGCCAACACCAAGTGTGATGATCATTATAACAAGTTTATGGGAATGGTTTTGTCTAGTGTCAGACAAGGTATCCCAAACGGGAAAGATAGTGTTAAGAACTTATACAACACATTTTCATAAGCATATGTATTATAACAACCGAAATAGTTCAATTGTCTTAACATAGGTTAAAACAACATGCATTACAAGTGTTCAAAGAATAGTCTTACAAACAATTACAATACATGTGTGAAAATGTGTTGGCCTCTTAAGAGGCTTCTGAATTAGGCGAAATTCCCAAGACACATCAGTACATGATACATCATTAACCTTGTAAGTGGGGTGTTGGAGCCACTACTCGCTCCTCAAAGAAAATATTATAGACTCTCATGGCTATATGGGAGGAGCCAAGGTGAAAAGTCTGTTACATGTACAAATGAGGGGTCTTTATAGCCAAGGATGAAACTGACGCTCGTGACTGTTCAACTTCCCTCATGACTGTTTGACTTACATGACTCTTCAAGTTTACATGTGGGTCTCTTGGACTTCCATGTTACATTACATTAATTACAATGGTATGGACCACAGTAGTGATGTGGCCGAGATTACTCATGACACGACTCGACACGACAGTGTTGGTATGTTCATGTTACTACTGGTGTCCATGTCGAGCTGCAGTGTTGTTGAGTGATGGATGTGCTCTTGGTGTATCATAGCTTCATCTATGCATGGCAAGGTGTGTGAAGTCTTCGATGGTCTTGGTGTTCGCTTGATGTTTGCATGTGCATGATCCTCCTTCGCTTGTACTTTAATATGCTTCATGTGTTCATTCGTTCATGATCAAATATCATTGCATGCATTCCTTGTTCGTTCATTTGTGAAACAATCTCCTTGCATGAATTCCTTGTTTATCGGTTCACAAATAAATCTCCTCGCATGCATTCCTTGTTCGTTTTTTCGTGAACAAATCTCCTCGCATGTGCTCTCTTTATTTATCTCATTCATCATCGCGTCATGTCTCATCCATCTACCTATATCTACAATCACTCATGAAGAGACAACATAAAATCTATAAATATCCTAGTCTACCATGATGCATTATCTTTCACTTTTGGATGTAGGTGACCAGGAGAGAGGACAAGGCTTTAAAACTGTGCAAGGAAAATTTCAAGTCGGGATGCGGGCTCCGGGCACTTCCGGTGAAAATTGCGCAGAAGTCATTAGGAGACTAATATGGAAAATCTGAATCAGCAATGATTGCCCACAAGATCTGGCTCGACTAGGGGGCAGATTTGTGCAATTTATTTATGGAAGCAATGCAGGAAACATAGGGGGTTAGCAGCAAAAACTGCACAATTCCTCCAGGGAGCTAGCAGCAGGCTGCAGGAGGCTTGCTTGGAAAAAAATGGGCAATTTTTTTAGGGATCTAGCAGCGGGTTGCGAGAGTGCTACTGGAAAAAACTGTGCAATTGTTGGGAAGCTAGCCTACTAAACATCCCATCACAGTTTCTGAGTTGAGTAGGATGTTGGGCAGTTGGGAGACTGGTCATGAAAATTGCGCAATTTTCTAGGTGAGCAGTAGGTCGGCTAACTAGGTGACTTGCTGGAAAAATTACACAATGTTTTGAGGGAGATAGTGATGGACACTGGGTGTCTGTCTGGCATGTCAATGCAATTTCTTTAGTCAGTAGATCAAGCATGCTTTGCATATTTTGCGCAAATTTTTGGGGGAGTGAGTCCTGGGGTCACTGCCAAGTCAAACTCTCTGGTTAACTAGCTGGAGGCTCGGTTGATGTGCTTGCAGACAACGCAGATTGAAATGGCTTGCTAGTAACTTCTGTGTTATTCTAGGTGATATTCAGTCAAGTCAATTCCAAAGTTGCACAGTGTAGACTACCTAGGAGGAAGCCTCAAGCTCTGTGCAGTAGTACATAATCACTGAGAGCTATAGTTGCGTAATGCAGCTCAGTGAATGTCCAGCTATTGGGGGATGGTCCGGTCGAAAGAACTTCGAAAAAATGACCAAGTGTATGAACGACTAAAATTTTTCATGCATGACCTTGTGAACACACACTCAACATGACTCGATGACAAGACACCTCAAACCATCAAGACAACAACACTCAGTGTGACTGACCGACGATGCGAGCGACAATCGCGACACTTGTGATAGATCATTGAACGGTCGCGACAACACTTGCGCGATAGTGCATAAAACATCGTGTGTGAGTGTGATAGATGTTTACATATCAAACACAACTCAAAACACAACCTTCATCATCACCATAACGAGATCACAAGTATGACATAATAATCAACATGCTGAAGACAACAGTCCTTCAAACAAGTGAAAATGAAGCAAGACATGTAGAAGAAACACATGAGATGAATTTTCATCTTTACGCACATGCATGTTACTAAGGACAAGATGATATGAAAATGAAAATCAGTCCTACAAACTCAACTAAGAGGTGTACTTCAAAATATGTTCCTTAATTACCATACTTACCCTCAAGATGATCATGCATCCGACATAGTTTGCATGTGGTCCTGATCTTTTCCATTACTCGGTTCCTTGCTCCTTCTCCTCAACTCCTTGGAAGTGATTTTAGCATGTCACCTTTTCATGTAGTCACTGAGATGTAGATCTACGCAATTTTAGAGTGCAGTGCAGCTAGTTTTCTCTGAGCATTTCTGGAGAGCAATGTTGGCTAGGGTCTCTACGGGCTACGGGGTTTCAGCAGGTAAGGGAGGTTGGTGTCTCTATGCACTGGAAGGTTTTAGCAAGCAAGGGAGGAAGCTTGATGGTTGTAGAAGCAACATGCACAATTCAGGGAAGCTGGATGAGGCTAGGTTTCCTTGGAAGATGGATAAGTGTGATATCAATGAAACATAGGTAAACATGATAGGACTTGACTGTGATCTCTCACGGACACATAGTGACACAATGTAAACCCATCCAAAATGCATAAGACATACTTTGCTTGATGCAACAACTTTCATGACAAGAGTGTGTGAGGTGAGTGTGAAACATGTTTATGTGATGACAACCACTCATACGCACACAATTCCCTTGAAGCAAGACAACATTCCCTTTGCATGACAAAAAACAACCCCTATGCCCAAATATGACACATGCTGCATAAAGATGAGAACGCGGACAACTCTTAAGATCAAGGAGGGCAGATTGAAATCATCATCTTACCAATGAGTGACCAAGGATGATCGATCGCAAGATCCAAGGTAGGCTATGAAATTTTCATGTGAGCCAAAATTTTGGAGGGTGGTTGTAGCTACCACAATGCTTAGAGAAACACTGGTAGAACTCTAGTTCTATGTATGGACCTTGTTTCGTGAAAAGCAAATGTAACCTTTTCAGAAGTATTTTTCATTCCTTTGATCATCGTGGCTTCCACACTAGCTTGGTTGAAAGATGTAGCACCTTCCATGCTCTTGATTGGTCAGCACACATTCCAAGCTAAGTCAACTCAGTTGTTTTGATTGAGGATGAGGGGTATATTGGTGCACAAGTAATATGATTGTCAGAGTTTAAGTTTCATCTCTTGTTTTGCTCCGCTGTCAGCAGGCCTAGATAGTACCCCATCAGAGTCACGTAGGAACACAAGCATCTCTCCACCGCCACGAGCCTAGTCAATATTGTTTGGTCAATTTCATGTTCTTAAATTACAAGCATAAATTATCGATCAGAGTTGGTAAACTTATGAAGTGCAAGTGCACTATATATATTAGAAGATTATTCTTTCATTTGTAAGATGATGGTTATGTTTGTTTTGAGATTTTCGTCATTTTTCTATATTCCTATTAGAGTTAGATTTATATAAATTAATACATGGAAGTTTAGCTACTGTTAGATTAAGTGGAAGTTAATCTATTGTTGAATTAATCTATCAGGTCATATCTATTTGAGTATCATCTTAAAATATCTCATGTTATTCACCCTAAAATGAACCTATCTAAACACCTTGCTGCTATGAAACAAAGTATTGAAATTCAAATTATTCTAATGATCCTTCAAAAGCTTGTCTACAAAATATATATACAAATTATGATTTTAAAGAGAATGAAAGAAATCTCTAATTGCAGACTACAGGGTAGATACAAGTTCTAATTCTTAGAAAGCATGAAAATACTAATTGTAATGAAGCTAAGAACATTGAAGAACTAAACCATTAAATGATTGTAAGCATAAACGAAATAATCAAAATGTTAAACAAAATAATTGAATTATAATGAAATAATGAAAACAACGAAGTAAGGAAACTAAACTAGAATGCAGTGATAATGCGATAACAGAAAACGATTAAATGAAAACAACATAAAGCAATTAAATGAAATAAACTAAAACCTTGATTGTTTGTAGTGGCCCTCCACATCTAATAAGCATAAATCACATTCACATACACATCGAATCACAGAAAGGTAACTTCAATTAAATTGAGAACAAAGGTTTGTTTCACAACTCTTCAGCAATTAACTATTACTTCCTCCCTAGGATCGTTTATAGAGGATACATACTTATATATAAAAGGTGTGCTCTATAGTTTAAGACGTCTATGCCTATAGGTTTTTTGATAAATCCTTATGAAAATTTGAAACTAAACAGAAAAGCATTATCTCATCAATTTTCTATTTGGAAAGGAAATGGAAGAAACGTGATGCATTCAGACTTCTTCTGCTACGTGTTTGACATGTGCATTTGACCACGTGATGAGGCTCATCAATGGGTAAATTATATGGACCTTAATGCACCTCCAACTTACTAAAATAAACTTTTCTCATCATTCTTTACATGTTTTAATTATGTTTTTCTTAATGAGGAGAGTAAATATGAGATGTCATGTCTAGTGGTCTAATGTGCATTGATTGTAGGTTTTGGAGAAAATTTTGGCTAATTAAAGTGTAGGAACTCGAACGAAGACAAGAAAGAGGGATTCTAGGAGATAGGATCTCCCTCCTTAATTCCTCACTCACTCAAAGATTCCTCAATCAAATCTCATCATCTCGGAGTTGCAAGAAGCCAAGTCATTAGGTTCATTGGCAGCCAAGCCAGTGACAGTTGAAGACTAGTTGATCTCAATATTGGGAGCCAATCCTCCCTAAATTTAAGGAAGTTTTTGATAAATTCAGTTGTATAAATCAAGAGGCCTAGAGCCTCATTAGGATTCAGATTTTTTGTTCAAGATAGCTAAGCATTTTTCGAGTTGAAGCATTGTAACCAAGCACTCTTATGTATTTTTTATATTTTAATGAAAATGAGAAGCATTCCCTTGATCCAGCACTGAGTTAACTTAGAGGGCTGAAGCTCTTGGGTTAGGGACCAACCCTAGCAGCAGAGGTTCCTCTTGTTGTATATGTATGCTTAGGTTATACTCATAGTTAGTTGCTAAACTGATTTTGGTATTGTTCATTTACAAGTATTGGTAGGTTTAATTAGTTTGCTTCCATTTGTGGATAGTTCTAACAGTAACATTGTAGTGATAAGAAGATTTTCCAAAACAACTGACAGAAAGTGGTTTTCACCTCATTTCTCCCTTTCAAGGATCATGGCTTGAGGAACACTTCCCATCTAGCCCAAAAAGACAGAATTTTTTCTTTTTCCATAATCTAGGGTTTTCCTGCTAATTAGGTCATTATCTTTCAGTTTCATAGGATAAGTTTCAATTGGTATTTCTAATCTCTTAGGTTTTTCACTGATTTCATATCTCTTTTATATTGGTTTCAAGCACTTTCATGCATGAACTTAGCAAATAAATGGTGATAATTTTGTTTTCTTCTATTTTGAATAAACCCTTCTTGTTTTTAGATGAATTTATGTGTAAATGCCAAAAATGATGTGTGTTGTTGTAGAAGATTCTACATTATAGGGAGACATCATCTCATCAGCCTCATCCAAGCCATATCCACCCATGATTGCCAAAAGTCACTAAGGTCTCAATCTAAATTCTTGATTTATGAGGAAAACTTGCCATTTCCGTTGAGCAAATCCAACCATCTTAAAGCTTTGGCTTGAGTTTTGAGTAAATGCCTACCACTCCCATGCCTTATTCCCTCCTTATTCACCTTTTCCAAGCTCCATTCCTCCTTCTAGACCACTCCATAAGCTTTCAGCCTGTTCCTATATTAAAATAGGGATCCTCTACATGAACTAGTACTTCCTATAAGCATCCCATAGGAAAACTTGTAGCAGCCTGTTTTGAGCCTGAATTGAGAAACATCATCACCAAATCTAGGATTAGGCCCCTACTTGACCTCCAAGCCATCAAAACCATTGTACTACTCTTCCTACACAACGGTCTACTCTTCCAAGGAACAAAGAAAGATTAGCATTTACATTTTTCAAGAAAAAAGATAAAGAAAAAGAGTCCTTTTATATTTATTCATGCACACAACAGTTAGTACTCTCTAGATCCGATTTCATGCTTATATTAGTTAAAACCTCACATGCGTTAAAGTAAGGTTATTTTGCAAGCAAGGAATGTTAGCAAGTAGATAGAGGATTTCATGTTATTTTGCAAGCATTTATTTCAGTCTTTCATTCTTGCAATAGGCAACATTTCTTTTCCCAAATTGGGGTAAATTTCCCCTATCCAAGTTGGTAATCAGACTTGTTCTAGTCAATAGAAAGTTGGTTTGAGAAACCCTAGTGGTCTATCACCCCAGCTCAGCAGTGACAAAGAGTATACCAATTACATCTATTTTTGTATATAGCATTGTCACCTCCAAGTTTGTACGAACCTCGGGTTGATGAAGTAAAGTCGATAGCCCCAAGAGTTGTAGCATCCTTGTTGCAATACTGGTGCTCATCACTTTTTGGCACCGTTTTCGGGGAGGTGTCTGAGTAGATGTGATTTCTTCTTTCTTTCTTCCTTTTCTTATCTCTTTCATTCTACAATTAGTTCCATTCAGCAAATAGTTGCAATTTAGTTATGTTTTCTTTCAATTCTGCAAGTAGTTTAAAACTCTAAAAAAAAACACTCCTTTCATGCCTCATAGGAATAGGGATAACTTAGGAAAATTTCTGCCAAATACCCCCACCACTTCAAATAGCCAACCTTCCCTCTTCTTCGGTGGTTGTGAGCTAGAGGACCCCTTAGGCGAACAACCAGAGATTTTTGAAGAGCCTATAGGGGAAGAAGAAGAAATCATTCCACCAACTGACACAATGGTTGAAAATAGAAATGAAAGGGGAGACAGGGAAAGAGTTGAGGGTGCTTTTCCCATCAGAGAAACTAATGGGGATGCTAAGATGAAAAAAATAAGCCCCTCTGCTCTTCCTCACTTCCATTCCATGACCTCAGAAGATCTAGATACTTTTTTGTTTAAATTTTCTGTCATATACAAAACTTATGATTACACCTCTGATGATCAGAAGTTGAAATTATTCCCATCCACTCTCAAGGATGCAGCCCTACGTTGGTTCATGGGTTTACCTAGGGATAGTATCACCACTTGGGCTCAGATGCAACAAGCTTTCAATAACAAGTATAGGGACTACTGCAGGTCCAAAGATACCAAAGAGGAAATTTTTAGAATGACCTTGGGACATGATGAGTCCTTAGAGGATTATGAGGAAAGATTCCAACTTAGCTACAAAAGGGCCAGGTGCACCCTTGATCCTGAATCACTTAAGTTAGTCCTTCTCAGGGGAATAAGGGAAAACCTTCTAGAAACTTTAAACCTGCTGTCAGGAGGGTACATCTACGAGCTACACTATAATGATATCAAGACAGTTTTCAAGAATCATTCTAGGGCAACTAGAGAGAAGGGGAGGGCTAGTAAAGCAGTGGCCAATTCATCCTCTTCCAATACATCCATAAAAAGTGAAATTGGGAACATGTTGGAAGACTTTAAGAGTGAAATGTTGCAAACCCTTTCTCTACAAATAGACACTATGCAAATCAAAAGGAAGAAGGAGGAAGTAGAGAGAGCATTAGCCATCTTCTGCCCTAGATGCATAAGGAGGCACCCTAGGAATGAATTTCCATTGAAACTTATAGAAATATGCTCGGCCTATGAGGAAAACCACTCCACAAACAAGTGCCCTTCTCTACCTAGATTAAAAGTTGTGTATTAGTGAACCGAAGGGGTGACTGAACAACTATGGTATATAAATCAAAGAAGGCCTCATGGACCTCGACCATACCAACAGGGCATGCAAGGGTCATCGTATTCATATTACAACCCTAATAAAAACACATATATTCCCCCTTAGTGTCCCCTTACTCATCCTTCTTGGTCTACACCTTCTCCCTAGTATTTTGCACCTCAATACCATTCCCAATCAGCCAACCAACCATTTCATCCATATACTCCTCCAAAACCTCAATGGAATGCACCACCCCAGGGCTGGAGGCCCCCATACAACCAAGCTCCATCTTTATTGCCTTCACCTCCACCTCAACCACAACTCCTACACTCTGCTTCACCGAAAAAACCTCAAATTCTTTCCCAACCAAACCCGAACCCGAACAATAGACAGGCATAATAGGTCTATAGTGGAGAGACATCCTACCCTGCCTATGCTATGGAAATTCATGAAATTAACCTTAGTTCTGGGAGAGTGCTTCTAGATAACCAACCTCCATCTCCACCTAAGGAGAGTGAGGAGGAAAGAGAGGAGAGTGTGCATAGAATGAATCCACCCCCCTTTCTTGAAAGGTTAACCCATCCAATCCAACACACCCCAGAAGAGACTGAACTTCTGGGTGAGTTGAAAAATTTGTGTGTCAAAATCCTGCTTCTCCAAGCTATCAAATATGTCCCCATTTACAACAAGTTGATCAAAGAGAAGTGTTTCAAACATCCAAGGAGGTGAAAGAGAGACACCCCTACCATTAATGTCATTAGACAGTTGTCTGACTTAATGTTGGGGGGGTAATTTTCCCAAAGTATTTAGATCCTGGGAGCCCTATAGTAGATGTACACATCGATGGCACCATTGTTCCCCATACCTTGATTGATCTTGGGGCTGCCATCAATGTGATTACTAAGGACATTATGCTCAAGTTGAATCCCCATGGATCATTAAGGAAGACCATGACAGTCTTGCAACTTGCAGATCGATCCACAGTAGCTCCTGAGGGGATTGTTGAGGATGTGATGGTCTCCATTGATTCCTGGGAATACCCTGTTGACTTCTTAGTTCTCCATCCTAAGACCAAATTCAATGGTTATCCTCTCATTCTTAGGAGGCCTTGGTTAGCCACTCCTAATGCCTACATAAGCTGCAGGGCTGGAAATATGACCATCAAAAATGGGCATCTATCAAAAAAATCGGTCTTGTACCCTCCTACTCAACCATCCCTAGAGCATGACTTACTTTTATGGCTAGAAGAGGAGGAAGAATATGAAGTCTACTCATCCCAAATTTATACTCTAGAAACTGCCATAGGAGGAGGACAACCCGATGAAGATGACTTGATTGAAAACATCCTCCAAAATAAAACTCCCAACACCATGTCTCTAGAGGAAGTAGTGAAGGAAGCCAAAAACAACCATCAGATTGATTTATTCCCTACTGATTCAAACCCTACTCATGTCAAGACAATAGAATTCGGCCCTGAAAGAGAATTAAAAGTCAACCCCTCTCTCTCTATACACTAAGAAGAGGAGTTATGTAACATGCTAAGAGAACATTTCGATACCTTTGCTTGGAATTATGAAGAAATGAAGGGAGTACACCCTTCAGTGTGTACTTGCCACATTTACATCAAGGAAGGTTGCAAGCTAGTCTGCCAACCCCAAAGGAGAATGAGTCCAGCCCTCAAGGGTATTGTCAAAGAGGAACTGTAGAAGTTGTTGGATGCAGGATTCATTTACCCTATCTTGGACAGTGAGTGGGTGTTTCCTCTGGCATTGGTTCCAAAGAAAAATGGAAAGTGAGGGCTCTGTGTGGATTACTGAGAGCTAAACAAAGCCACAAAGAAGGACCATTTCCCTCTACCTTTCATTGATCAAGTATTAGATGGTCTGGCAGGAAAGAAGTTATTCCCTTTCCTAGATGGATTCAATGGGTACAATCAAATCTAGATCAGCCTAGAGGACTAGGATAAGACCACCTTCACATGTTCTTGGGGTACTTTTGCTTATAGGGTCCTTCTTTTTGGTTTATGCAATGCCCCTGCTACTTTCCAGAGAGCATTCCAGAGCATCTTTGCAGAGCTAGTCCATGATGCAGTAGAAATTTATATGGATGATTTCACACCCTATGGGTGTGATTTCCAAGAGGTTATCTGTAACCTACGAAAGGTGTTAAACAAATGCATTGAAATGAAATTATCCCTTAGTCCCAAAAAATGTGAATTCTTAATGATTGCAGGGACTGTTCTAGGTCACTCAATATCCCAAGAAGGACTACAAGTAGACCCAAATAAGATAGACATCATCAAAAGGGTCCCTACTCCACAGAAGCAAAGGGATGTTAGAAGTTTCTTAGGGTTAGCCAGATACTATAGGAGATTTATAAAATATTTCAGCAAGTTAGCTTCTCCCTTGTTTGGATTATTGGCCAAAGTCTCCGAATTTTTATGGTTAGAAAGCACCAAGAGGCCCTGGAAACCCTAAAGGACAAGCTGACTACTGCACCTATTCTCCGAGGCCCAAATTTGGCTCTTCCTTTTCACATTCATGTCAATGCCTCTCACAAAACTATAGGAGCATCTCTAGGACAGATAGATGATAAGCTATCTTATGCCATTTACTTCATCAGCAAGAATTTGTCGAAAGTCGAGTTAAACTACACAGTATTTGAAAAAGAGCTCATAGTGGTTGTCCATTCATTGAATAAATTTAGGCATTACATTACTAGTTACCAGACATTTGTACATATCGACCATGCTACAATTAAATATTTGATGAACAAACCTGATGTAAATGCCTGAATTATTAGATGGTTACTTTTATTGCAACAATTTGATATAACTATTATTGATAAGCTTGGAATAGAGAATGTAGTTGCAGATTTTTTATCCAAAATGACTTTTCCTATAGGGGAGGAAGGAATGGTTGATGATCGGCTACCAGATGAACATTTATTTTCCATTTTAGTTCTCTCTCCATGGTTTGTTGACATAGAAAACTACTTGGTATCTAAACAGTTCCCTCCAGAATTGTCCTCCAAGGAAGAGAAAAATCATAAGAAAAAATGCCCTATTCACTTGGATTGGGGGTAATCTCTTCAAGCTGGGTCCAGATCAAATTCTTAGAAGATGTGTTAGGGAGGAGGAGGTTTTTGACATCCTTCTGGACTATCATGATGGGCCTTGTGGAGGTCACTTTGCAGCCAAAAGAACAGCATTCAAGGTACTACAAGCTGGCTATTACTAGCCCACTCTCCACCAAGATGTAAAAAGGTATACCAACCAGTGTGATCGGTGCCAAAGGATGGGGAAGCCTACCTTGAGGGATGAAATGCCTCTACAACCTCAAGTGAATTTCGAGCCATTTGAAAAGTGGGGCATGGATTTCATCGGGCCCATTGACCCTCCATCCAGATAGAAGAAGTACATCATTATGTGCACCGACTACTTAACAAAATGGGTTGAAGCCAAAGCTATCAAGGTAGCAACAGAAGAAAAGGTGGTTGAATTCTTGAGGGAGAATGTGTTTTATAAGTTTGGATACCCTAGAGAGTTGGTCACTAATCAAGGCAGTCAATTTACATCCCACATGATTGAAAATATGTTAATCCAGCATAAGATCAAGCACAGAAAGTCCACTCCTTACCACCCACAGGCTAATGGGCAAGTGGAAGTCACCAACCGAGCATTGGAAAGCATTTTGACCAAAGTGATTAGCAGCAGCAGAAAGGATTGGGTAGACAGATTGGTGGAGGCCACCTAGGCCTACAATACTACTTGGAAGACCACCACTGGCTTCACTCCTTATGAGTTGGCCTATGGGAAGAAAGCCATGTTGTCCATTGAATTTGAATACAACACCTTAAGGATGGCAGCACAATTGGATCTAGATGTCACAAGGGCACAACAAGAAATATTTCTCCAGCTGAATGGGTTAGATGAATTTAGGATGTAGGCCCTCCTGCACACAGAAGTGACTCAAGTACAAAGGAAAATCTGGCATGACAGAAATATCAAGGACAAACTGTTTCAAGAAGGTGACTGGGCCTTGTTGTATGACTCTTGGTACAAAGATTTCAAAGGCAAGTTAATGACCAAATGGTTGGGACCATATGTGATAGAAAAGTGCCATGATAATGGCGTTGTTCAAATAAGAACCATCAATGTAGAAGGTATCTCTTTGCTTATCAATCGATACAGGTTAAAGGTCTACAAAAAGCCCTTATCAAAGCAGGAATTCATCAGTAGCATTAGCAAGGCAGTGATGGTGATTGAAGAAGTCTCAACTTCCACCTCACCAAGTTCTTAGAAAAAAGAAAAATAAATAAATAAATAAAGGGACCTAGGTGAAAACCTCCATGAGGCACCTGAGTCCAACTTTTGGGTTGAAAACCTCTTGAGGCAGCCCAAGGGTATTAAAAAAAAAAAAGATCTTTGGGTGAAAACTTATTTTGAGGCACCCAAGGCAAGAAACAAGGATGAAAACCTCCTTTGAGGTAGCTTAGTTGTCTTTTGAAAAAGAAAGAAAAAAAGTAAAAACATACAAAAATAACAATTCTGTTTTTGTAGGTTTGCAAGAAGATGATGAGCACAGGGTATAGAGGACAACAGGCCCTACCACAAACTATGTTTTCCTTCATCCATCTCATCTCCTCCATAATCCCCATGTTCTTCCATCCATACTCAACTCCAGATTCCAATTCCAAGCAATTATGTGTTTTCTACAGGATTCCTGTAATACTACAGGAGTTTCCTGTAGGTATTATAGGAGGCCTTGAAAAAGTACAGGAAGGGCAGTCCAGTGGAAAAATGGTGACACAAGCCTATTTTGGGATATGAAAAGAGCCATTGACCTCACCACACCTCAGCCAACACCCTTCATGACCATGTCACCCCTGTATCCATCAAAAAAGAAAATCAAGTTAGAAAAAATAAAAAAGGGAGAAGAGAAAAAAACATCAAAAAGGGGCATGCCAATAGCAACATACCTCACCTGCCACTCCATCACCACATCCTCCACTCATTCCAATACCCATTCCACTTCAGAGCAGGGAAAATATGTGAAATTTCAAGAAAAGGGCAGCTACAACACATCCTATAGACATCCTGTAGGAATTCCTGTAGCAGCCTATTCCACAAAAAAGGCCACAGCAACTCCAACCCACCTTCAGCACAAGGACTACAAGAGTGAGGAAGCTCCTCCAGAGCTCAACAGCAAAAAAATCCAACAATTGTACATCATCAAAGGAACAACTCATCAACAAAAGAAGAAGAAAAAAAACACATTTGAAGAATATGCAGCTAGGTCAAAGAACAATGAATTTACACCTCTCCGGCATGCATCAGCAAGGCAAAGGACCAACAAGGATGTCATCTCACTAATACTCCCTCATAAGTATGAATATGATTAAATTGTAGGAATGATGGAGGAAGTTGATTTTATAAGCGAAGGTGGCCAGTTAACTTGGCCACCCTCGGTCAAATAACAAGAAGAAAAAGGGTTAGTCAACTCCACACGTGGCAAAGTCACATCAAAAAAGGGGAATGAATTAAAAAAAATTGGTTAAGTTATGGAGAATAAAAGTGGGATATGATTACGAGGAAAGGTGATATGATGAAATTGTAGTGGGACCAATGATCCAAAAGGAGGTATTCATACTTGGCCAACCAACACATCACCCAACGAAATCATCCACAAATAGAAATAATCACTATCTCCCATGCGAAGTATCGGTTATTTTGAAAATCTAAAGGCAGAGGTAACTTAGAGGAGTCATCAAAAGAAAAAAGTTACTCTCGACATCTCTGTAGTGACAACCTACAAGAAACAGTCAACACCTACAACAAACAAGAGAACCTACAGGAAACTACAAGAAAGCTACAAGATATAGGGAGAATTACCACACAGAGTTGTAGGTGGACACTGAGGGCAATCAATTCAAGATTTCTCATCACCAGAGCATAGCAGAGGGAGGTAGGTGCCATACCTTCTGTGTTTCTCATTTAAAAAGAAGAAATCCTCATTTCTTTTGAGTATTTGCAGTATGCATAAAGGTAGAAAGATTTCTGTGAAGGTCAATGAAGGATAAACTCTGAAACCTCATCACCTACCAAAGTTCTTAAACTATAGCCACCCAAACCTCACTCAAACAAGAATTTCCAGAAAAATATGATAGGAGGTTTCAACAAAAGAGAGCCCACCAACACAACCAGAATACACCAACATCCTCTTGTGGTAGAAATATTTACAAGGCATCAATGGATGGGGTTCTTTGAGCTACTGAGGGGATATGATGATGATGTGGCTAGAGAATTTGCAATGTCACTCATACCTCTCACTAGATCTAGTGCCACTGTTGTAGTGAAGGATTTGTTAGTAACAATTACCCCTGAGAGTATTAGCAAGATAACTACACTCCCCCTAGGGTTGCAATGGAGAAAAGAGGATAAGACTAACAACACTCTTGAAAAGAAAGGTGTTTTCTTGGAAGGAGAAGAACCAATTGAAGACAAAAATGGGGTTATAAGGGAATTCCATATCCTTGTAATGAAGTTACCACATCATCAAGTATATTTCCTGTGAAGGCAGATACAGTGTAGTGTATGGGTACCATTTTAGACAGACTTAGTGTACCTTATTTTCTATTACAATCAATAATAGACATGAGCATCAAGGTATAATAAGGGAAACATTGGTAGTTATCACATCATGGGTTGATCAAACTCATCCTCGAAGATGCTCTAAACAATTTGAGAATCCCTATTGGATGGTAAACATTTGCAGACATGTAGGAAGAAGGAGAAATTTGAGCCATTGAGTATGAAAAAAGCCCTACTTCTAGTGAGGGAGAAGAAGAAAAAGAGGGTGAAAAGAGGAAGAAATAGAGGATGAAAAAGAAGATGAAAGAGTGGATGAAAAAGAGGATGAAGTATAGCAGGATGAACAAAATTCTAAAAAAAAGAGAAGGGAAGAAAAAGAATCACCAAGGGTGTCTCCAGAGCCTACAAAAAAGGAGGCAGCAGCTGCTCTAAATTCCCTAAGTACACCTGTCAAATCAAAGGGAAAGAGGCAGAGACACACTCCCCTTTACTTCAGGACAAGGAAGATCACCCAGATTAAACAAGGGAGACCTTGAACCCCTACCAAAATTCCAATTATCATAGAGGACTCACCAAAACAACAAGAGAAAGTAGTCCCTCTAGGGAAGAAGGAAGAAGAATAAACATCAAAACAAGCTTCTCCTAAGTCATCAATCACCTATGTTAGGAAACCTATCACCACGTCGGCCTCAACAAAAGGCGAAGGTCTCCTACATGAAACATAGTTAGAATTACAGGAAGAAAAAATGGTCCTACAGGAAACCCTATCAAAGTTGCAGGAAACACAAGAAAAAGATCAGGAAAGGCTGCAAGGGCAAAGGGAAGGAAAAGAGGCAGAAATTACTCAAGAAACAATAGAGGAAGAGTCCCAGGAGCTGAAGGAGCCTAGCCCATAGCCAAACCTCAGCTCCTACTACAGATTCATTGAAGGAGGTAGGGTGATACCACAAAAATTTTCCATTCCTCTATTCTTTGAACTTGAAAAAGAGAGAGCAAGGACACATCAGTGGATGAAAATTGCTAAATCAAAAGGGGTGGAGGATGTAGGCCACATGGAAGAGAAGTTGCAAGAAATGGGAGAGAATTAAGTAGCATAAGAGACAGGGAAACAATGATGAAATCTCAATTAGAGGTTGAGAACACATGGCTAAGAAAGTAGCTATAGGAAAAGGAAGGCCAATTGGAAACTATGGCAAGTTTATCCATGGAGGCAATTCAATGTAGGATGCCAGCAAAGTCATATGTTGTATACCTCAAAGAATAATGGTTGTAGTTTTAGATAAAAACCCTAGCACAAAGAGGAAATATTCCTTTCCAAGACTACAGACAATTCATTGACCTCTGTGATCAAAGCACCCTAGAGGATAAAGCAAAGATATCTAAGTTCTACCTACACAATTTAGCTCTGATAGATTTAAATGTGTGGGACCCTAATCCAAAGCTAGGGGACTTACAACTAATGGCCTTGGCATCTTGGATGAGTCATGAGGAAGCCAGAGCTACATAAATGAAAAGGGTATTGGCAAGAGAAGAAGCAGAACCCCTTTTCATCAAAGTAGAACAATCTAACTCAATGGTTGTCATCAGCACTCACAACCTCATTGCAAATGATCTCAAGCTTGCACCATGATACCTTGTTGTATAAGAACAAGCAGACACTCATTTTGAAGACATACTAAGATTGCTAGGAGATGAGAGCCAGCAAGCCTGCCAAAGGAGATGGAACACCTTACCCTACAGCCTAAAGATCAAAGAATATCATTCTCCTAATAGAATGAGGGATGCACTAGAAAGAGTCCCAATGTATAAGAAAACATTACAGAGACTCAAAGTTAACTGGATTGGATTGAAACTCAGCCAACCATTTATTTTAGGTATGTTAGAGGGGAGAAAGGAAGAAGAAGAAAGAAAGAAGTGGGAGGAGATAGAGAGGAATGTAGGGTTTTATCCACAAGAGGAGGAGACTACAACAAAAGCCTAGAATGTCAGGGAGGCCACCAAAGCAATGAAAGACATGGACATAGATTGAGTTGCTCAGAGGATGAGAAACATTTTCAGTAGGGGTGATGATGAGGCTCATCAATGGGTAAATTATATGGACCTTAATGCACCTCTAACTTACTAAAATCAACTAATCTCATCATTCTTTACATGTTTTAATTATGTTTTTCTTAATGAGGAGAGTAAAGATGAGATGTCATGTCTAGTAGTCTAATGTGCATTGATTGTGGGTTTTTGAGAAAATTTTGGCTAATTAAAGTGTAGGAACTCGAATAAAGACAAGCAAGAGGGATTCTAGGAGATAGGATCTCCCTCATTAACTCCTCACTCACTCAAAGTTTCCTCAATCAAATCTCATCACCTCGGAGTTGCAAACAGCCAAGTCATGAGGTTCATTAGAAGCCAAGCCAGTGATAGTTGAAGACTAGTTGATCTCGAGATTGGGAGCCAAGCCTCCCTAAATTTAAGGAAGTTGTTGGTAACTTTAGTTGTATAAATCAAGAGGCCTAGAGCCTCATTAGGATTCATATTTTTTGTTCAAGATAGCTAAGAAGTTTTTGAGTTGAAGCATTGTAACCAAGAACTCTTATGTATTTCTGATTTTTTAATGAAAATGAGCAGCATTCCCTTGATCCAGCATTGAGTTGACTCAGAGGGCTAAAGCTCTTGGGTTAGGGCCCAACCCTAGTAGCAGAGGTTCCTCTTGTTGTATATGTATTCTTAGGTTATACTCATAGTTAGTTTCTAAACTGATTTTGGTATTGTTCATTTGCAAGTATTGGTAGGTTTAATTAGTTTGCTTCCATTTGTGGATAGTTCTAACAGTAGAATTGTAGTGATAAGAAGATATTCCAAAAAGGCTAACAGCAAGTGGTTTTCACCTCATTTCTCCCTTTCAAGGATCATGGCTTGAGGAACACTTCCCATCCAGCCCAAAAAGACAAAATTCTTGCTTTTTGTGTAATCTAGGGTTTTCCTACTAATTAGGTCATTATCTTTCAGTTTCATAGGATAAGTTGCAATTGGTATTTATGATCTCTTAGGTTTTTCACTGATTTCATATCGCTTTTATATTGGTTTCAAGCACTTCCATGCATCGCACCACTATGTGATTCCTTCATTGAATTGGTTCGAGTGAATAGGAGGAGATCCATGAGGGGATCGATCCTCAACTACCCATGTGCTTATTTGCTTCATTGATGCACTAGAACCCCGCAAACCATGGAGGTAGTTGCAAATTTATAGAATAGTTGTAGAATCATGTTAATTATGTAACTAATTCAATCTTTAACATAATAATAAGGCACACTAACGAATATAAAAAATAATACATGTAAGAGTTTTTGCCTTGTCAAAATCTATGATTTACTGCTTTTATTGAGTTGATAATGATGATGAAAAAGAAGAAAATGGAGGAAAAAGGATATCAAAACAAAACAGTTATGGAATTCCACATTCCCCCACACTAAATATTTTGTATGTCCTCATAAAAATGCAAAATTGATATCTTGAACTACTGCATTTGCTTGGACACTTCTTCCAGTACATCTAACTTCATCCTTTTCACTTTCTTTCCAATCATTGCCATCCTTGGTTTCCTCGTGAGGATCTTGTATTTCAAGCTTATAAACTGTCTTTGTAAAGCCTTGTTTTTCTTCTTCAGTTTCTTGTTCTTACTAAACCATAATCTTAGATGTAAGAGGAGGTTGTCACTCTTGGCTATTTGGATTTCATTTTGTGTTTTCAAGGCTTGAATTTCATTTTTAATGTACCTGTTTAATGTCTCCAATTCGAAGATTTCTTGTTTCAATATATTGATTACTAAAGGTTCTTGTGGTTCATTAAATTGGACTTCCTCTTCCTCTTGAATTGGAATTAATATTCTTGTTGTGTCCCTTTTCTCCATGGATTCAATATAATCATAGATCTCTTGCTGCACTGGATCAATCTCTATCGTTCTTTGTCTTGGACTCTGAGGAGGCAAGGTGAGACTTGGTGATGAAACCCTTGGCAATGAAACCCTTGGTGATGAAACCTTTGGTGATGAAACCCTTGGAGGAGTTCCTAAGTCTTCTTCTTCTACCTATGAGTTTTCTTCTATTTCTATATTGACATGTTCTATGCTCTTTGAGGGTAGTTCTTTTGCTGCATTGAGTCTGGTACTCTTACTTAAACCTATGATAGGGGTATTTTGAGTTTTCTTCCTTTCTGTTTTAGGATTCTCTGCTTGTGGTGAAATCTTTGTTTCTTTACTGGCTTTCTTTCTTCTAACATTTCTTTTGTTTATTTTCTCTAAAACTTATGCAAGAGGGATGTCATCTTCTGACAGTTTCTGTGGTTATTATGGTTCTTGTTCTTGTGTCCTATCAATTTTTCTTCTCCTTCCCCTCTTAGGTCTGCTGCTATTTGGCTTCCCATGAGTTTCTTCCTGAAAATGGTTCTTACTAAAAATATTTCCCAATTATCACCTATGTTTTGGAGATGAAATTCAACAAGTATTTTGATTAAACCATGGTGACACATTGTATTATCTATAAACTTAATTCTCTTCTAAACATTTCTTGACATCTTTCTAAGACTATTCAGCAAGAAATGTGGAAGATTTATCTCGTTTTCTTCAAGAAAATTCATTAGCGGTCGAATATGATAGAAAAAAATACATCCATATCTTCCTTAAATGCAGGTAACAAATTTTTGGATTATTAGAAGTAGGTTCCTCCACTTACTTTTCAATGTCGTTCTTGGGATGCCCTTCTTGAAAATGGTGGTTTCCATGCTTGGTTTCTTCAGGAAAGCCTTCCAGTCTTATTTTTTAATACCTTTGTTCTTGAACCATTTCTCTACAATCCGCAGTAGTCCGGTGGCTTCAGCTATAAATGAGTCTGTCACTATGAATTTGATGTCCCCTATCTCCATTTTGACTCCATCAAAATCCCTAGCGAAGGATTTGGTCACTTCTTTATGGAAGCCATAAAATTCCTCTACAAATTATAGCCACTATTCTTTCTACAATAAGTATTTTGTCTATGGATACCCCTCCAAATATTTCGTCCCTATTAGCTTTGTTCTGACTATCACTCCCATGGCTGAGAAACTTTGTTTCAAAACTGTTTTGTTTGACAAGGTAGGATGGCTTGGTAGGGTTTTTAGATCGGAAAGGCCGAGAGTGTGAGTGATGGAATAGTGAGAGCATAGGTAGTGAAGGTGTGAGAGAATGAGGCAGAATCTAACCGTTAAGATCAATCATGCTTATGTTCTACGCGGTCGATTCAATGGATCGGGATATGAGTTATGATGACTGGTAGTGAATGGCGGATTATGAAAGATTTGACATGACATGATAAACTCTTTAAAATAATGATTTTGATTTTTTTCAGTAGTACTATGTCTTATAATTCATATATGTAATGTTTTGATCCCTATTATTAAGTTAAATAAGTACATACATTTGAATTATTTGCTTGCTAACCTTTGTTTGCCTTTTATGCTTTCCCCAAGTGCTTTGCAGTGGAGGAAGTCAATCATTCGATCAATTGTATGATGACAGGTGTCTGTCAAATTGGCTGCAGAAAGTCATCAAAGTTGTGATGAGTGCCAGTATTGCAGCAAGGATGCTGCAATGTGTGGGCTACCAACTTTACTTATCAACGTGAGGTTCGTACAAACTTGGAGATGACAATGCTATATGCACAAGTAGAAGTGAAGGTCCTACCTGTTGTCACTTGTTCATCTAGCGAGAGAGCTACTCTACTGCAGTAATGAAGAAAACAACATGTAATGCTAATATCACACCATATCCTAATTAACCATTTAAATAGTTATGCTAAGCAGAATTGCTAAATCAACACTAACCTAATGTTGTTATCTAAGCTACAGAAGTAAAGAGCGTCAAACTAAACTAATGAGTAAGCAAGGAAACTAAACTAAATCTATTTTTGCATTTTTGGTTTTTTTGGTAAAGTCAAGCATGCAAGGAGTCAAGCGGAAGAGCAAGCGAAGATCGAAATAAGTGAAAGGAGGACGTAACGAAGTAGCAATGCATGGTGTAGGTTTTAACCCCGTACAAAAATTACCTGCATACGAATTCTAAAACACAGAAAATAAACAATGCGAGAGAATAACACATAAAACATATATACACAAATATTTTCCCCTGGATCCCAAAACCGAGACTACTAGCTTGATTTTTCATATGTTCCTTTCAACGTTACAATACATGTTGATACATTCCAAAGCATCCAATAGCATGGACTGAAAACCATCGCATCTAAAACCATGGACCGAAAAACCATCGCATCCAAAACCATGTGCGAAAATCATGCACAAAACCATAGGTAGGTCCGCCCAACCTAACATAGGGTCCAAAACCAAAATTTTCCGAGGCACTGCCCCGGACCCCATAGAGTGGGGTTATGGGTATCCCTCAAACCCCCTGTGACCCCCCCTCAAACCCCTTGTGACTCCCCTCGCTATGCAATTGGCGCAATGAAGGGGGCACTTCGCCCCCCTTCTAACCCCCCGGTTAACTACGTGGGCTAGTCGTGGAAAGAATATAACACAACCCTAAATTCTCCCACTTGTTGTTTTCCTTCCACAGGGGGCCACAAGAGAGCTTAGTTATTTATCCAGCCCTGCAATGCCCATTGTTTCTCTACACCAAGAGAACTTCTCAGAGCTCACAGATTTTGTCAATGCATCCGCAATATTCTTCAAAGTGTCCACATTTACCAGCAACACCTTTTGTCTTCTATCATATCCCTCACAAAGTGATACTGAACATCAATGTGCTTTGTCTTTGAATGATATGTAGGTTTCTTTGACAAGAAAAATGCACTTTGGCTGTCACAGTCTATCCTTATAGCTCCCTGTACTAACCCCATATTTGAACACAATCTCTGCAACCAAACTGCTTCCTTGCTTGCATGAGTGGATGCCATGTATTCTGCCTCTGTAGTTGATAGTTCCACTACAGATTGTTTCTTACTCATCCAACTAACTGCACCTCCAAATAGGTTAAACACATACCAACTTGTAGATCTTCTCTGATCCAGATCTCCAACCCAGTCTACATCAACAAAGCCATGAATATCCAACACTCTATCCAATCCTAGTCTTCCTTGGTAGCACAAACCATAATCACTAGTGCCACGCAAATACCTGAAACCCTGCTTCACTATTGTCCAGTGCTCCTTCCCTGGTTTTGACATGAACCTGCTCAATACTCCCACTGCATGTGAAATGTCTAGTCTATTACAGACCATCGCATACATTGAGCTATCGACTGCACTTGCATATGGAACACGGGACATTTCCTCTTCATCTTCTTCTGTCTTGGGACACTATTCAGCAGATAACTTTACACCTACAGGAATAGGAACCTTCACAGGTTTACTATCCTGCATATTAAACCTCTGCAATATTGTCTCGACATACTTCCTCTGGTTTAACCATAGCTTCCTCTTTGTCTGATCTCTTTTAATTTCCATGCCCAAAATATAGTTTCCAACACCAAGATCTTTCATGTCGAATTTGGAGGACAAATGGGTCTTCAAATCCTAGATAATTTCTTTTTCATTTCCAACCAGCAACATATCATCCACATACAAGACCAGATAAATAACACGGTCACCAATTAATTTAAAATACACATAGTGATCTGCTTTGCTTCTGGTGAAGCCAAGTCCCCGTATAAATGTATCAAATTTCTGATACCACATCCTTGGTGACTGTTTTAACCCATACAGAGACTTCTTTAACTTGCATACGAGTTCTTTCTTACCCTTCACTGCAAATCCTTCAAGTTTCTTGATGTAGATCTCCTCTTGTAGATCCCTGTAAAGAAATGTGGTCTTCACATCCATCTATTCCACCTCAAAATCAAAAGCAGCAGCAACAAATAAAAGTAATCTAATAGAAGTTACCTTAGCAACAGGAGAAAAAATATCACCAAAACCAATTCCTAGCACCTGGGAATAACCTTTTGCTACCAACCGAGCTTTGTATTTCTCCACCTTTACTTCTGCATTTGTCTTCTTCTTGAACACCCATTTGCTACTAATGGGTTTCCTTCCAGCAGGCAACTCCACCAGATCCCAAGCCTCATTTTTGTGAAAATATGCCATTTCATCAACCATGGCCTCTTTCCAAAGTTTTCCATCCTCTGAATCTACTGCTTCCTTCATAGTTCTGTGATCATCATCAGTAATAGATAAAGCGAAATTTGAATAGAAAGCAAATAGACTATACCTTTCTGGCTACCTTCTTTCTCGAACTGATCTTCTCACACCCAGAGTTTGTGGTTCTTCATCTTTAATTCCTCCTCTACTGTAGAGTCTGATTCTTCCTCCTTTAGCTCAAACTCTATCTTCTCAAGTTCCTTTGGTTGGACTTCATGTTTAATAACATCTCTCACCTCTCTGAACACCATATCTCGGCTATACACAACCTTCCTTGTTACTGGGTTCCAAAGCTTATAACCATTTAAACCATCCTTATATAAAGATGCACTTTTCAGATTTACTATCCAACTTGGTTTGCTTCTCCTTTGGAACATTTACATATGCATCACATCCAAATACCCTCAGATGTGAAAGAGAGGGTTTCTTACCAGTCCATACCTCTTGTGGAGTCTTATCCTCCAACGCTTATAAAGGTGATCTATTGACCAAGTAACATGCTATCTCCACCACCTCTGCCTAGATTTCCTGTCCTAACCCGGCACCACTGAGCATGCTTCTTGCCCTTTCCATCAACGTCTTGTTCATTCTTTTTGCAACTCCATTTTGCTGAGGTTTATATGGAGTAGTCTTCTGTTGTGCTATACCACACTTCTTACAAAATCCTTGAAATTACTTACTACAAAACTCTCCACCGTTATCTATCCTCAACACCTTTATCTTCTTCTATGTTTGGTTTTCCGCCAGAGCCTTAAATTCTTTAAACTTGTGAAAGACTTCAGATTTATTCTTAAGGAAATATATCCATGAATTCCTTGAGAATTCATCTATAAATGATAAATAGTACATAGACTTACCCAGTGATGGAACCTTCACAGGTCCAAACACATCACTATGCACAAGCTCTAATATCTGTTTCACCCTTTTACCACCAGAGGGGAAACTCACCTGATCTTGCTTCCCATATACACAATTTTCACAGAAATAAAAATCCAGAGAGCTATTACTCATACCTTCTACCATACTTTTTCCATGAAGCATTCGAAGGACCTTCTCTCCAATATGTCCAAGCCTTTGATGCCACAGCATGGTCTTCTCTCCAGAGACCACTAAATTTTCTACTCCACTTTCAAGATCCACAGAACTATTGCACCCATCAACAACAATGTTACCTTGCAGCTTGTACAGAGTTCCAATCCAAACTCCCCGCATCAATACTAATTCTCCTCGAACCATCTTGCAGGTATCCTTCTTGAACACTGTTTTTACACTTACATCATCCAACTTGCTTGTAGAAATCAGATTTCTGGCCAATGCAGGAATATGCAGAACACCCAGAAGTGTTCTAACCCTTCCACCTTGCAACTTCAACTTTACTTTTCCACGACCAACGATTCTAGCCTTCCTATCATCCCCTAAGAAGACATCACCACCATCATATTTCTCATACTTGCAGAACCACTCTCCATGGGGAGTGAAGTGAAAGGATGCACCTGAGTCAATCAACCATGCCTCATGATCTACATGTGTAAATGAAGAAGCCAAGTACACATCCCCACGTTCATCTGAGGTGGTTTTTGCCTCTGAAGAAGGAGCATCATCAGATCCCTTTCCTTTATCAGGAGCTTTAGATTTACAGTCCCTTTTGTAGTGCCCTTCCTTTCCACATTTCCAACACACCACCTTTATAGGTTTTCCTAGAGATTTAGATATCCCTCTAGATTTAGATCTCCCACTCGATGACTTATTTTTGTTTATGTTCTGGGACCATCCTCGTATAGACAAGGCATCACCATTCTGGCTCTCCATATTTTTCCGTCTCATCTCCTCCATCAGCAAGGATGAGACTATTTCATCAAACTGCAAGGCAGTTGCATTGCTACCTATTGCAATAACCAGAGTATCCCACAAATCTGGTAGAGAACATAACAAAATAATGCACTTATCTTCATCTGAAATTTTAATATCAATAGATGCTAACTGACTTACCACAGTATTAAATGAGTTTAGATGCTCTGTCACTGAGTCTTCATCTTTCATCCTCAGGTTATACAGCTTTTTCTGTAGGAACAGTTTATTCACCAGAGACTTAGATTGGTACAAAGTCCCTAACTTTTCCCACAAAGCCTTCGCCGTAGCTTCCCCGGATACATTCAGCAATACTGAATCTGAGACACAGAATCCTATTGTGTTCTTTGCCTTCCGATCCAACTTCTTCCATTCTTCATCGGACACTCCTGTTGGTTTAGTACCCAGATCTACAGTGATCCACTAATCTTGATCCACCAACAAATCCTCCATCTTGAGTTTCCACAACTCAAAACTCTGACCATTAAATTTCTCGATCTCTATCTTTCCACTGCTCGCCATCTTGTTTCACCACCAAAATTGATCTCGTAGATCTCCCACTGAAGAGGTTCTACCACAGGCCTGAGCGAAACCCTCAGCAATAAAGGCGTCCCCTCGAAGAAAAACAGCTCTGATACCAAATGTAGGTTTTAACCCCATACAGAAATTACTTGCATACAAATTCTAAAACAGAGAAAATAAACAATACGAGAGCATAACACATATACACAAAGATTTTCCCTTGGATCCCAAAACCGGGACTACCAGCTTGATTTCTCATATGTTCCTTTCAATGTTACAATACATATTTATACATGCCGAAGCATCCAATAGCATGGACCGAAAACCATTGCATCCAAAACCATGGACCAAAAAACCATCGCATCCAAAACCATGTGTGAAAATCATGCACAATACCATAGGTAAGTCTGCCCAACCTAACATAGGGTCCAAAACCAAAAATTTTTGGGGCGCTATCCCGGACCCCATAAAGTGGGGTTACCTGCACCCCCCAAACCCCTTGTGACTCCCCTCACTACACAATCGACACAACAAAGGGGGGGCTCTGCCCCACTTCTAACCGCCCAGTTAACTATGTGGGCTAGTCGTGGAAAGAATATAACACAACCCAACACATTGGAACCATTGGATCAGTTAGATCAACGAACAGTATAAACGGAATACAAGCAGCGAAGATCATATCACAGGGGATTAATTGAATAGATGGACGACCAGGACAAACAGGAGATGAATGGCAGAGATCTTATGGCAGGGGATTAAGTGAATAGATGGACGAACAAGACTAATGGAAGATAAGCGACGGAGATCTTATCGCGAGAGGTTAAGTCAATAGATGGACGAACAGGATTAACAGGAGATGAATGGTGAAGATCTTATCATGGGAGATGAAGTCAATAGATGGATGAATCACATCAAGTCACATGGCGATAGAAGGAAAAAACATGTGGAATGATGGAGCGGTCTTCGTAGGTGGTAAGTAGTTTCTTGCATGCCCTCAAAACTGTAAGTGGAATTCCTAAATTTTGCACAATTAGCCTAAGTGAGTGACACGTAGCATGATAAAACCATTTTTCTCGCGTGCTCTCAGGTGGATATCAGTCGTGTAAGAATTCGTGTGAGATTGTACGATAACCATTTGATCGGGTAGGGTTGATCAACAGTGGAGATCAGCCAAGCTAGTTGGCAATCGGGTGACGCGATAGTCGTTGGATCAAGCAAGACAGATTGATGGTGGAGATGTGGAGCGCCTAAAGTCAAATGTTGAAATGAATAAAGGTGGTAAGTAGTATCTCGCGCGCCCTAAGGGTTGTAAGCTGTATTTCTAAATTTTATGCGATTAGCCTAAGTGAATGACACGTAGCATGGGAAAACTACTTTTCTCGCGTGCTCTCGGTCATGCAATAATTCATGCGAGATTGTGTGATAGCCGATGGATCATGCAGGATTGATCAACGGTGGAGATTGGCCAAGCTAGTTGGCGATCGGGTGACGTGATAGCCATTGGATCAAGGGCGTGACAAATCGATGGTGGAGATTTGGAGTGCATAAAGTAGGTGGAAGAATTCACGATAGTCATTGGATCAAGCTAGATAGATCTACGGTGGAGTTCTGGAGTGCATAAAGTCAAGCGTTGAAATGAATCCGACGGTGATTGGTTGGGTTTGTTGTGGATTAGATGGTAAGGAAATCTACGTGTATAATCTAATCAAGATGTGTTTTATTAGCTTCCGCTTAAGCATTTTGTGCTGAAGGAAATGAGCATATGAGCAAAAAGTGATGGAAAAAGACAACAATGAAATAAACCTCGTACTAAATCAAGATAACAAACTTCATGCAAGGACTCCTGTCTAACCTACCAATTGAAAGAAGGCACAAATGGAGGAAAACTAAAACACAACCAATCTACGCTACACTATTGTAATGGAAATGTAGCTACTTTAGCAAATGAACGATTAAATCATGAATCTATGTGCTACACTGTTGTAATGGAAATGCAACTACTTAAGAAAATGAATGATTAAACCATGAATCTACACTAGAATACATGTATAATAAAGAGAAGCCTTAGCTACTAGGGTTGGGCCCTAACCCAAGAGATTCAGCCCTCTGAGTTAACTCAGTGCTGGCTCAAAACAAAACTCATTCTTATTATCAAAACAATGGATTACATAAAAAACTGTCACAAGTCTTGTAGCTCGAAAATAAAGTAAATTTTTACAATCAAAAGTCTGAATCCTACTGAGGTCCTAGGCCTCTCTACTTATACGACTGAAGTCTCCAACGACTTCCTTAAAATTAGGGAGGCTCAGCTCCCAAACTCGAGATAAACTGGTGCTTTGACTTTCACTTTCTTGGCTGCCTTCTAGTCCTCATGATTTGGTTGTTTGCACTCCGAGCTGATGGAGGAATATTCGAATGGATGGGTAGTAAATGAGGAGGCTTTACCTCCTATAATTCCTCTCCCTTGTCCCATTCAAGTTTTGAACAAGGTATTTGCCAAAATTCCTTTCTTTTATCCTTTAATCTTGCGTTAAATGCGCATTAGACCAAAAAGACAAATATCCAACTCTAACTCACCTCATAAACAAAATATAATCAAAAGTATGCAATAAGTTGTGAGAATATTTGGTTTGACTAATCTAGGAGGTGAATTAAGGCCCATATAATTACCCAATGATGAGGCTCATCATCACCCCCCTACTAAAAGTGTTGCTCATCCTCTGAGCAAATTAGTCAATGTCCATGTCCTTCATGGCTCTGGTAGCCTCTCTGATATCCCATGCTTCTATTGTGGTCTCTTCTTCTTGTTCATAGAAGCCTGCTTTCCTTTCTACTTCTTCCCACTACTTCTTTTCCTATTCTTATTTTCTCCCTTCTAGCATGTTATCGGGAAAACTAGTGTCCATTCAGAGCTGCTAGTCCCACTAAGACAGGTAGCTATCTTAGAAACAAACAAACTAAAGTTACTTGTGTTTTCCTTTATGAGAGATAGATGAGAGAGAAGCAGAGAGTACCAACCTCAGTCTTTCGCTAGTCTCCTTGCTTGTTTCCTCCCTCCTTTGACAAAACTTTCGCCACTCCTTTCTCACTTGTCCCACTTCAAATAACACCTGTAGAGTCAAAGTAGCATAATACCATCAAAGCATAGAGATCTATAACCATAAACAATATAGAATCAGATGTATATTAACCATACAAATGCATATATCAATACAAGATTCAGAGATATACAAAAATATGGAGGAAAACTCAAATAGCTTTATTGATAGAAGTAGTAGAAGAGAGGATTACAACCCATTGGTCTGACCCAACACCATCCTCCTAGCATGAAAGCCCTCTTCACCTCATGAAAGTCTTAGATCACCCAACATTATGACGTTTCACAGAGAAACCAATAGCACTTCCTTACAAAATACAAAATTCCAGCCTCTGGATCTCTAGGATGAGGGATCCATATATAGATATTTGCAGGTAGGTGAGTCAGTTTCTGGGATTTTGATTAGTGTCATTTCTCTTATAGCTCTTAGTTCCACTTGGAAATTTCATGATCTCTTACTCATCCTTGGGCAAATTCAGAGAGGCAAGTGTCAAATGGGTAGTTTCTAGAAGATTATCTAGGTTTCCACCTAGCCAACTTCCTCTGCCATTTGTCTACTCTCGCTCATTGCACCCTACAGAAGGGCTTTCTAGTTTGCATCACACTTTTTTCATGTAGTAGGTGAGATGCATCGCACCCTTAGCACTGAGCAGTCTGTATGGTCTAGTTTTGACCAGTTCTGACTAGTTTCTCAGGGAGAACTTCTGGGAGATGATGTAATCAGCTGACCTTGTTCCTTTAGGGTATGAAACAACACTTTTAGGGGCTTAGAATCCCTTGGTTTATGTACATCTGAGATTGGGATTGTAGTGCCCAAATATGTCTATAATAGTTGCCCCCTAAAGCATGAGGTCATAAATCTTTTGATGTCGGGTGAAATGCTTTATCATGAGGATCCGAGGTTTTTCGAACCGGAAGGTGACCTGTAATAAGATACAATACAATACATTATCTTCATAATATTTTCATGATCTAGCTGAGGTGGGCATTCCCATGCTCAGCTTTATAAATTCATTTTCATGTACATATGACAGACAACTCTCTGTGTGACAGACTGATGATTCTGATGGAACCATCATCCCTTAGCTTGGATGATTATCTGTGCAGCTATGATTTACATTTTATGTCTTTATTTTCCTGAATATATTTCAGCCCGGATGGATGAAACTAGATCCGAGGTCTTCAAATTCATTCAATCTTTGCCCGGAGTACAAGTCGATCCATGTGAAAAGATGTTTTGGTGTTGAACATGGAAAGACATCGCCTGATTACTAGCCAATGATGTAAGTTGTTAACATGCGTGAGAGGAGTCACCGATAATGATAATGACCCTCAAGGTATTGTAGTACAATTCATGTGGTATGAATACATGAGTCGATGTCGAACACCACCCAAAATATTTCAGTCGAAGGCCATTGATGTAAACCTTTCACTGGAAGTGAGAAACTTGCCATTGAGGCATGCAAGCTTCAAAGTACTAAAAGGGTTGTTCCTAAGTCGACTTCTTAGATAATGAGCTGATGTCGACAAGAAGTGACCCATCATAGGAGGGCCTTAATGAATCCCACATCTACAACACATAATGGAGCAAATGATTTTGTGGAGGTGAAAATGATCTGATGATATAAGGTTCGGGGTGGCAGTCATGAAAGAATGAAGCGTGAAGGTATTGCAGCGGATGAGATGTAAGCTGGGTTGGTGAATTCTTTGAGCAACTTCTCTTGAACATATCGGCGACACTAAAATGGATTGGTAGTGTTAACCCGAAAAATGGATGGTACAGAGGACCAATGTTGATATGACCAGTGAATGGAATAACCCAACCCAACTCAATCATGGTGATGAAGTGAAAGTGTCATGTTTGAGAGCGACCTGCTACCAATAAAGTTTCTTCAAGTTTTCTTCCCAATTTTTTGCCAGTCATTGCTGACCAGTACCTCTTTATTTTTGTCAAGCTTGAGGAGGATAACATATGCTTGTTCTATAATTTTCCCTTCGGGAAAACCTGTCGCTATGTTTTAACGAGCCTAGCGACAGTGAAACTCACTCTTGTCTGCATGGACAAGTTTGTCGCTATTGTTTTAATGAGTTTAACGACAAAGATAATTCGGTCCTTTTCAATTTTAGAGAGTCTAAAAAGAGATGGAAAGGCAACTCCAGTATTCCTTTTTCATAATATAATCCCTTAAGTCTGAAAAAGTATAAAATAATACGAAAGGCATGACTTTTCGATAGTTTTAACGAGCCGAACAAGAGAAACGCTCGATCTTTTTATGTAATGATCCCTCAGGTCCAAAAAGATTAAAATCTGGAGGGATGGCACTTCCGACCACTTTGACGAGCTGGAGAGGCCAATTGCTTGGCAATATTTTCATATTTTACGAGTCATATGAAAAGAGCTTAAAGTAAACTCATTTTTTTTTACGAACAAGTGATGTTTTCGGACAGCAGCTGGTTCCAGGTAAGGTTTGGAACTTTTCAATCATGGTAGTGTAAAGAAGGTGGCTAATAGAATCACTCGTCGCAGCTGTTCCTCAAAATGGGTAAAGAATCAAATGGAGGTGTATGATTGGCTAAAAAAGAGTGGAGGTGATGGTAAGAACACGACCAAGGTTCAAAAGTTGATAATTATGCGATCACAATGGTTATTTACTGAAGGCGGGTTCATTTTTTAATGATCTTAAACTCTGGTGGAACATATGCTCATTGATAGGTTTATTTTTTAACGAGCTTGAACTTTGCGTAAAACTGCTCGTAATAATGGTCAGAGACGTTTGATTCACCATTAATACTATGTTCTCTTGACGGACGTACTACATATTCAATTGTTCCATCAAACTGATTAGAAATGAGAATACATGCTTGAAAAATGAGTTTAAAAACTAATACCTTACTTGAATTACGTGAAAAGTAACTTAAAAGTAGTTTTTACCCCTCATTTTACCATTTCATTTGAATTTGGGATTGTTGGAGCTCTGGAGGTGTTTTCCCCCTTGATTTTCATCAGCTGATTCTGGGAGATTCTGTGGACTATTTTCGGCACTATCTGGACCAGGTAGGAGCTAACCCTAAGCTCTTCAATTGCATTCTTTCCTTTTCTGATTCTGAGCATGCTTTCCTGTTCTTCTGGGCCTCTGGGGTTTGAACAATTCATTCTCTCCCCATCGCACCTAGTATACATCGAAAGGTGCGATGCATACTAGGCTGGCCATTGGCCAGTCAGTATGCATCCCACCCAGTACATAGCTAGGGTGTGATGGGTGCAAGGAGGAAAGTTTATGCACTGATTTTTCATGGAAATTTTGCCTGTTTTTTTCCAAATCAGGATCCTAATTCTTCTCTTGTTTGTTTTTCAGAGATTCATCAGAGCAAGATGGTTGTTACATGGTGTGAACGCGAGCATGAAGAAGAGGATATGGTTGCCTTACATGATCCGGATACAGTGACTGCATTACAGAACTGTAGTTTGCTTAAGTTCTTTCGCATATCCAGCATGAGGCAACAAATCAATTTGTTGCAATATCTTCTCGATGCATGGGATCCTACCAACCAAGTGTTCCAGATTAGGGGTAAATCCATCCCTTTGATTATTGAGGATATCTACTTTTTGACCGGTTTATCGAGGCGTGGTGCCCCTCTCTCACTATTAGGTTCCGCCCGTGGGGGCGAATCCATGAGGGATTATATTCGCCGATACTGTAGAGATGGATCTCAGCCGAGCAAGGACGACAAGATCAATATTCGAGATGTCACTGACCAGTCCTTGAGGACTATCTTATTCACTTTTGCTAGATTGGCTGGTAGCACGGCTCTTCACTTAGCCAACAAGTCCTATATGCAGTATGCCTTGGAATGCCTTGAACCAAAGGTATTCAACTGGTGTGATGCAGTACTTCTGGTGATAAAAGAACAACTTACCAAGGTGAAGAACGGAAGATCCAAGAAATTTGGTTATGGTTCTATTCTGACCACTTTCACCTTGGAGAAGATCCCACTGATGCAGCCATAGTACATTTCACTTGGAGTGCCAGCGCCGATAGAACCACGGATGCAAAGATGGGTTGATCTTATGGCCAGACATGCTAGTCAGTCGCAAATTTCATTCTCTGATGCCTTCTTCAAGTGGTTCAACCATTATCAGATGGTTTATGCTGAGTATCCCTATGTCGGGATGGATTTCCGAGGTGACCCAGATTTGGTGCTACCGGCTGGTGAGTAGTGGGGTGTCATACGTAAAAACATCTGACCATGTCTTTGTTCATTGCTTTTATAATTTTCTTGTACTTTCTAAATGTTATCAATACTAATCAAAACTCATGTGTTTGTGCAGATATTGGACCAACGTGACCAGCAGTGTGCCCAAGAGTAGCAGTTGCCATTCCAGCAGGAGAGGCTATAGGGAGGGCTGTCCTTCGTGATCTGGATGTAGCTAAGACCCTTGCAGTATTGCAGGATCAGATCGAGGGTCTCACCCTTGGCATTCAAGATGTGAGGACCGACGATTTACCTCTGAGATTACAGTGCCATACCACTGGCGTGCCGAGCTGATGGACTAGGCTCTTACGTATGATCACACCGGTGGTGACTTGTTATCACGAGCACCATTAGTCTAGGGTGCTTCCTTGCATTTTTGAGTTTTTGGGTCGTATGACCGATTTTATCCTGGATAGAAAACACTATGTAAAAACTATAAACAGTTATATATTTTCTTATTTTCGGAGCTTTATCTTGGTTAAGTTATATGATCCTGATGCAAATATTGATGAAATGCTTTTCTTTTATAAATGTTGCAAATGTCTATCTAACACATAATTTGCTAATGAATCAGTTAATGTGTTTAAGTTTCTGGAAATGTGTTGATATTGAATAGAATCAAACTACCTTTCCAAAATCCTGACCCTTAGGAACATACGATAGATAGTTGGATTCCGAATGGAATAGATGCCAGTAAGTTGTAGAATGACGAGTTGTGAGTCTAGCCTAACGATAAGTTGGCGTATGCCATGTGCGATGGCATCAGAGAGGAGCTCTATCAATGCACTATATTCAGCGATGTTGTTCGTTGACCGACCAATACATACCCCTCTGAAACTCACTAACTCGCCGCTTGGATCAAAGATGGCCCAGGCTATAGAAGATAGGTTCCGCGTACTACGACTAGCTCCGTCGGTGTGTCCAGAAAATGATTCCAATAGGTTTGACATGTGCAACAAATGTCAAAGTGGATTACCTAACCAAAACGATTGCTCTTGACGAAAACAAAAATGTAACAAAAGCATATGAAGAGATTACTATGCTTAGTCAAGCATAGTAACGCTTAAGGTACAACCCATTCTGGGGTTGCGAAAATGGAATCCCATCGTAATCTACTAGCTCGTAGGCTCCTTTTTCTAATACACGCTTAACAATATAGGGACCCATCCACAAATACTGGAACTTACCAGCTCCCAATTTATCGGATTCCTGATCGTAAAGTAAGACTAGGTCACCTTCTGAGATGACACGGGGCTTGACATTCTTGTCAAATTGCGCCTTGACTCATTTCTTATGCGCTTCATTAGCCAAGGCAGCATCACAATGGGTTTCATCCAATTGGATTAATTCCAAGAAACGAGCCCCTTCCTCTGAAGTTCTGGGGAGGAGGTCGACTGCGAGCTTGAGAAATGAAATCTCACACTGAATCGGTAAGACTGCTTCCAGGCCATACATCAGTTGAAAGGGTGTAAATCCGGTTGCATTTCTTACCAATGTTCGGTGTGCCCACAAGGCCGAGTACAAGATTAGGTGCCAACTCCATATATGGACTCTAACATTCTTTGAAGCATGCGCTTCAGGACTTTGTTGATCGCCTCAACTTGTTCGTTAGCTTGCGGATAATACGGAGTGGAACTATCATGGGACAGTCCTAATTTGGCAGCCAATTCAACCATCATGTGATTGCGGAAATGCAATCCATGATCTATGACTATAGCTTGTGGAACACCGAATTTGGAGACTACATGATTGAAAAAGAAAAGGGCAGTTGTTTCACCACTGTTATTTAATGTGGGCATCACCTCAGCCCATTTCGTAAAATAGTCAACTGCGACTATGATATACCCATGCCCCCCGGCTGAGGTGGGGTTACATGTCATGAAATATATGCCCCATTTTCCGAATGGCCCAACAGCAACTACTAGGTGCAGAGGTGTGGATGGTATTCTAGTTTTGCGGTCAAAGATTTGACAAGCATGGCAACTTCTGACTGCGGTTATGCAATCTTTGAACGTTGTTGGCCAAAAGTAACCTGATCGTAAAATATTTTGTGCCATAGCGTAACCAGATTGGTGCCCCCCACATGTGCCTGAATTACCATCATTCAGGACTTGTTCGGCCTCCTCATGGGTGAGGCACCTCCGCAGAACTATATCAATACCACGACGGTAAAGTGTATCACCGACGATCATGTAGTCTTTTGCTTGGTATCAAGTACATCATTGTTCTAAGCGAAAGGTATTAGGCCTATATGTTTGGGTTTGGATATAGATGATTACATCTCCATACTACGGATCACTCGATGATATCAGAAATAAATATTCATCCACGATTGATGCTCTAGATGTTGAATCATTGGACGATGATGGGAAGTCGCATAGTAACTCCGCGAAAACTAGAGATTTCTTTGATTTGGATTTTACGAATTCCATATCAAATTCTTGCAAAATGGCTATCCATTTCGAATATTTTCCCCCAAGTAACTGACGTGACAGAATGTAAGTCATTGGGTTGCAATCTGACAAAATGGTAGTTTTGCGAAAGAGGATATAGTGTCAAAATCTCTGTACTACTTGAACAACTGCGAGAGCTAGCTTTTCAACATAGGAGTACTTTCTTTCCGTATCATTTAAGTTTCAACTCAAATAATAGACAGGATGTTCAATTCCATTGTCTTCTTGAACTAAAACCATTGCGATGGTCGTATCTTCCATACCTAGATACAGGTTAAAGTCTTTTTGATAGTCAGGAGCATACATTAATGATGCTTTTATAAAGGATTCCTTTAGAGCATCAAAGGAAGCTTGCACAACCTGATCCCAGTTGAAGTGCACTTCTTTTTTCAAAAGACACATATAACCTTTAACAAGTTCAGCGTAATTTGGAATGAACCTCCTCAGAAAGTTTGCTTTCCCTTGGAGTTTCTGAATCTAAAGCAAATTTGAAGGTGGAGGCATATCGATGATCGCCTGAACCTTACATGGGTTGAGACAAATCCCGTCCTTTGAAACCACAAAGCCAAGTAAATGACCAGAACCGACACAAAACACACATGTGTGCGGATTTAGTCGTATCTTGTAGTGTCAGCAATGTAGAAATATAGCTCTCAAATGTTGAGGATGATCAGTCCACTTTCGCGAATGAGCCAGAAGATCATCAAGATATGGTTGAACGATGTTCTTAATGTCATGGAAGGCATAATTCATAGCCCTTTGAAAAGTTTCCCCTGCATTCTTTAAACCGAAGGGTAGCTTGCGGTACACGAATGTGCCCCACAAACAAATAAATGCAGTCTTTGACTGGTCCTATGGGCGGATATTTATTTGATTATACCCAGAAAATCCATCCATAAACAAAAAGATTTCGCATCCGGCGCATTCATCAATTATCTGGTCGATGAAGGGTGTATGGTAGTTGTCCTTTGGACAAGCTTGATTTACATCCCCGTGATCGACGCACACTCTAATCGTTCCCTGCTTTTTCATCACAGGAACAATGTTAGATACCCAATCAGTTAGAGGAATCGGGTAAATGAAACCAGCATGTAGAAGTTTTTCAACTTCCGCCTTGATGGCAGTGGCTTTCTTCGGGTGCACCTGCCGAAGCCATTGTCGTACTGGTTTGACATCTGGATACATCTTAATTTCATGTTCAACTATGCTCGAGTCAATGCCTGGCATTTCTTCATATGACCATGCAAAGACATCTCTGAATTTGCGAAAGAGAGCATAATATAATTCCAGTTCTGAAGAAGAACAAGATTTGTCGAGATGAATATTCTCTACAACATTTGGTTTGGTCAAGATATTTATGGCGATAGTTTCTTCAATATTGGATAGATTTTGCTCGGAATCCACCGTATTTACAGTATTTAATAGAAAATCAAAAACTAAAGGATGATTAAGGTCACTGGAACAATCTTCGTTCTAATCCGGAAGATGGGAACAATGGTGGTAATCTTCCCATGGTGCCTCTCCTATCATCATTGACTGAACAATTCATTTGTCTGTAGAATGTACATGCGACCAAGGATCTGAAGAGGTACCATATTCCTTAGACCTATCTATCCAAACACTCGATGAGCATTGATTTGGGTTTGCCGCCCAGGCCGAGAACATTGATTGCTACAATATTTCTATTGGGCTTGGAGGCAATACCTGGTGATGATCCATGCTAACATCATGTTTGGAAATCTTCTGAATCTTTTTAGATATAGAAGATACCATATTGCAGGTCTCCACCATGGCTACTTCCGCCAGATTACTCGGAGGTAGTAGAGCAAAAGTACCCATCAATGTAGGGTCTTTTAGGAGGCCTACTCCGATATTTTGAAGCGATTGAGAGCTTCCATGGATCATCAGGATGCTTCTCGTAACTTGTGAACTGTTGGGGAGAAAGGTTTGTTGGTCAATGATTGTAATTCCTCCTTGAAAAGGAAATGAAATCTTTCTGAAGTATGTTGACACAACAGCAGCCATAGCATAAATCTAGGGCCTTCCCAATAGGATGTTGTAATCGAGGTTTCCATCGATAACTTCGACATCAATTTCTACCATTTTTCCCCCCAGTTCAACTTGCAAGTTACTTAAAATCCTGTGCAGGGTGTATGTTCATCCATCGAATGTTTTTAATGTCGTTGATGATCTTGACAAGGGTGGTGATCCTAAAGTTTTCCAGCAACTCATTGACAAAATGCAGGTAGATGCCCCTGTTATTGGGAAATCTAGTGTCCATTCAGAGTTTCTAGTCCCACTAAGACGGGTAGCTATCTTAGAAACAAACAAACTAAAGTTACTTTCATTTTCCTTTATGAGAAGTAGATGGGAGAGAAGCAGAGAGTACCAACCTTAGTCTTTCGCTTGGCTCCTTGCTTATTTCCTCTCCCCTCTGACAGATCTTTGCCACTTCTTCCTTACTTACCCCACTTCAAAGAGCACCTGTAAAGTCAAAGCAGCATAATACCTTCAAAGCAAAGAGATCTACAATCATAAACAATATAGGACCAGATATATATTGACCACACAAATGCATATGTCATCAAACATACAAGAATGTGGAGGAAAACGTAAATAGCTTTATTGATAGAAAGAGTAGAAGAGAGGATTACAACCCATTGATCTGACCCAACGTCATCCTCCCAGCATGAAAGCCCTTCTTCACCTCATGAAAAGCTTAGATCACCCAACACTATGATGTTCCACCAAGAAACCAACAACACTTCCTTACAAAATACAAGATTCCAGCCTTTGGATCTCTGGGATGAGGGATCCATATATAGATGTTTGCAGGGGGGTGAGTCAGCTTCTGGGATTTTTATTAGTGTCCTCTCTCTGATAGTTCTTGGTTCCACTTGGAGATTCATGATCTCTTACTCATCCCTGGGCGAATTCAGAGAGGCAAGTGTCACAAGAGAAGTTTCTGGAAGATTCCATGATCATCCACCTTGCAAACTGTCTCTGTCATTTGTCTACTCTTGCCCATCGCACCCTATAGAAGGGATTTTCAGTATGCATCACACTTTTTTCATGTAGCAGGTGAGATGCATTGCACCCTTAGCACTGAGCAGTCTGTATGGTCCAGTTTTGACTAGTTCTGAGCAGTTTTCCATGGAGAACTTCTGGGAGATGATGTAATCAGCTAACCTTGTTCCTTTAGGGTGTGAAACAACACTTTTAGGGACTCAGAAGCCCTTGGTTTATGGACATATATGATTGGGGTTGCAGTGCCCAAATATGTCTATAACAGTTGCCCCCTAAAGCATGAGGTTGAAAATCTTTTGATGTCGGGTGAAATGCTTTATCATGAGGATCCGAGGTTTTTCGAACTGGAAGGCGACCTGTAATAAGATACAATACAATACATTATCTTCATAATATTTTCATGATCTAGCTGAGGCGAGCATTCCCATGCTCAGCTTTATAAATTCATTTTCATGTACATAGGACAGACAACCGTCTGTGTGGCAGACTGATGATTCTGATAGAGCCATCATCCTTTGATTCAGATGATCATCTGTGCAGTAATGATGTACAATTGATGTCTTTATTTTCTTGAATATATCACAGCCTAGATGGATGAAACTAGATTTGGGGTCTTCAAACTCATTCAATCTTCGCCCGAGGTACAAGCCAATCCATGTGAAAAGATGTTCTGGAGTCGAACATGGAAAGACATCGCCTGATTACCAGCCAATGATGTAAGCTATTAACAGGTGCGAGAGGAATCACCGATAATGATGATGACCCTCAAGGTACGACAGTACAACTCACATGGTGTGAAAAGGGGACTTGGCGTCGAACACCACGCAAAATCTTTCAGTCGAAGGCCATTGATGTAAACCTGTCACCAGAAGTGAGAAACTTGCCATTGAGGCATGCAAGCTTCAAAGTACTGAAAGGGTTGTTCCTAGATCGACTTCTTGGATAATGAGCTGTCATCCACAAGAAGTGATCCATCATAGGAGAGCCTTAATGAATCCCACATCTACGACACAGAACGGAGCAAATGATTTTGTGGAGGTGAAAACGATCTGATGATACAGGGTTCAGGGTGGCCGTCATGAAAGAATGGAGCGTAAAGGTATTGCAGTGGATGAGACACAAGCTAGGTTGGTGAATTCTCTGAGCGACTTCTCTTGAACATATCGGTGACACTGAAGTGGATTGGTAGCGTTAACCCCAAGAATGGATGGTACAATGGACCAATGGTAATATGACCAGTGAACAGAATAACCCAACCCGACTCAATCATGGTGATGGAGTGAAAGTTTCATGTTCAAGAGCAACTTGCTACCAATAAAGTTTCTTCAAGTTTTCTTCCCAATTTTTCCCCAGTCATTGCTGACCAGTACCTCTTCATTTTTTTCAAGCTTGAGGAGGATAACATATTCTTGTTCTATAATTTGCCCTTCAGGAAAACCTGTCACTATGTTTTAACGAGCCTAGCAACAGTGAAACTTGTTCTTGTCTGCATGGACAAGTTTGTCGCTATTGGTTTTAGTGAGTTTAACGACAAATATAACTCGGTCCCTTTTCAATTTTAGAGAGTCTAAAAAGGGATGGAAAGGAAACTCCAGTAATCCTTTTTCATCATATAATCCCTTAAGTCCGAAAAAGTATAAAATAATATGAAAGGGATGACTTTTCGATAGTTTTAATGAGCCGAACAAGACAAGCTCTCGATCTTTTTGTGTAATGATCCCTCAGGTCCAAAAAGATTAAAATCTAGAGGAGGGATAGCACTCCCAATATCTTTAATGAGATGGAGAGGCCAATTGCTTGGCAATCTTTTCATATTTTACGAGTCAGATGAAAAGAGCTTAAAGGAGACTCGTTTTTTGAGGAACGAGTGATATTTTCGGGTAGCAGCTGATTCCAGGTAAGGTTGGAACTTTTCAATCATGGCAGTGTAAAGAAGATGGCTAACAGAATCACTCGTCGCAGTTTTTCCTCAAAAGGGTAAACAATCAAATGGCGGCGTATGATCGGCTAAAACAGAGTGGAGGGGATGGTAAGAACACGACCAAGGCTCAAAAGCTGATGATAATGCATTCACAATGGTTATTTACCGGAGGTTGGTTCATTTTTTAAATGAGCTTAAACTCTGGTGGAACATATGCTCATTGCTTAGGTTTAATTTTTAACGAGCTTGAACTTTCCATAAAACTGCTCATGCCAGTCGTATAATAAGGACGTCTCATTGATAGGTTCAATTTTTAGGGACCTTGCACCATTCGAAACTTTGCTCCGCATCATTTCTTTACGCAAGCTAGGAATGACCAACTACTGTCCTAGGGGTTAATTAACTACTAAGGTCAGGTAGGAAAATTTTTCCTTTACTTTGCCGGCACCATTTGGCCCCTGCAAAGGTGAATGGTCAATCCGACCAATCACCTAACTTAAGCAGTTGAAGTCAGCAAAACTATGGGGTTAGTGTTACACTGGTCACTTTTTCACTTAAGTGCAAAAAGGTTTGCATGCCCCCAGGTATAGCGAAGTAGAGTTTCCAGGTTACCCTTCAATTTGCAGACAAAACATTTGCTCTGTCAGGAAAGGCCTACCTTTTCTAGGTTACCCTTCAATTTGCAGACAAAAAATTTGTTCTATCAAGAAAGGCCTACCTTCTAATGGAGGCATCTCATTCCGGTCTAATCCCATTTTCCTAAATGGATGGGTGTGTCAGACTAGTGATATATCCTCCGCAGAAACTTACCCTATACCTAAGGTTTTCCTGCCAAAGTATACCAAGGTTCATGCCCCCTAGGTTTCAGTCACAATCACCAAATCACTCGCGTTCATCAGGTGGACGGACTGGAGATTGATGAGACATTCCTTGTGTAAAAAGACCAGTTAGGGATGCCATTTGACTATTAGATATGTGTGAGCCAGGGAATGAAAGTTGGTCTACAGGCTGTACCACTCTACCTTCATACAGAAAACACATTACTCGAAAGAGTGAGGAGACAATGGCTCCCATGCTATAAATGTAGTCACGCCCAAGGAGTAGATTGTAATCTAAAGGTCCTTGGACTACCATTACATTCAGATAAACGGTTTTCCTTCTCAAAGTTATAGGCAAATTTGGAAGGATCCCTACCAGTCGGCTGGTTCCTTTCTCGAAGCCTGTCAAATTTCGCATCTTAGGCAGAAGTGATGTCGAACCAATCGCTTTCCAAGCAGTTGAGGAAAGGATACTCATAGAAGCCCCTTCATCTATGATAGTACCTACCATGACCATTCTGTAAGCTTGTACAATGATTCGGAATGGTACATTAGACGGTAGACGGGGTCTGCCTAGTAGATTCCAGTCGAAGGAAACGACTAGGTTGCTCGGAGGTGGGACCGAATAAACAACCGGATACGACTCTGATGAACTTCCTTCTTGCGGTAAAGGAAAGGGTAGATTGCCCCCATGTTCATCGGAATCTTTGTTTATGAAAAGGATTTGAACAGTGTCATTCTCATTCTCTTCGGTGATTGTATCATCTGAAGATGGACCTTCTGAAGACAAGACTGGGTGAACTGCCATTTCGACCTGCTGATTTTGGTCCGAAGTGGACTTAGAGGGTTTATCTTCAATGATAGATACTTCGACCGGCCACAAAGGTGTGTTAGTCGGATTCTCAACTAGCGATGGACTCAGCAATAGTTTCTTGTATCCAGGAGGAAGCCGTAGCGGTAAAGCAGGCCGGTTATCCAAGACACTTTTTGCTTCGTCTAGGAAGGGACAATGGTGGATGGCATGATCACCTTCACACAATCTACAAGGAAATTTATATTTTCCTTTATGCCCAAAGACTTCGTTTTCACTAGTTGACAGTGTACTGTCAACATGATCGTCAGAGGTTGACAATATCGGATTGTGCAAACAAGGAGACCAGTCCCTTAAGATCCGAGGGATGCAAGGTCAATCTCGATGATAGTGGTCTCCTTTGCAAATGACACATGGAGATTTAGGTTTGGACAGTGCAATGTGTGGATTTTCACTAGATGATGCATGGTTGCCCCTTTTTGCCTTTGGCTCCTTCTTCTTCTTCTCCTTCTCCTTCCCTTTCTTCTTCTTCTCAGTTACTTGGTTTTTAGCTTTACCAACTTCACCAAGTGAAGAGGAAGGAGGGGAGGGAGAAACAAACGAAGCAGAAGGTTGGGGGGTAACTCTAGTATCATCTAGTTGCTGATTTGATTGTTCAGGAATCACGGTGGTTTGGATGACAGAGGTCGAGAAGAGCCATACTGGCAAGCCGATTGTCAGTCCTGGAAGGGACAATGTAGCCATATGAGGTGCACCAACATCTCCCCAAGAGGAGAAAGGACTAGGATTTCCTCCAAGGGGAAATCCTTGGTTGGTGGACTCCATTTTCTCAACCTAAGACCAACAAGGGAACAATGACGTTATTCTGATTAAAATAAATTTTATGACGCTTTGACACAACTTGCTTTTTCAATTTTTAAGAGTCGAGAAAAAGCTAAAGATGACTCTAGTCGCCTTCGATTTTTAATGAGCCTGAAGTGACAAGTGCTCAGATGGACCTTTTCCTTTAAGGAGTCTGAAAAGGAATGAAAGAGACTACTCTGGAAATCTAGACAGAGGGATTACCAAACCAATCACAAAACTGTAGAATACTTTTTACGGTACAGTAGTCAATCTTCCCGAATGCTGTGTTCAGTGCATTGCGATCGATAGGGCGACAAACACAACTTCCTAAGGGTAAAGGATATAGCCTATTGTGGTCTCCCAATATATACTCGACGGTACGTGGGAGCACAAGTTTGTACTAGCACTTGTCATCTCAAAGAGGAGGAATCACCCAACCTACGATGAAAGCGATAGTTACCAGGCTTTACGACACCGGAATACGTCTCTAGCCTAGACTTCTAAATGTTGTGCGTTAGGTTCCAAAGCGTTTTTATGTTCATTGAATTTATTTTACAATTGATCTTTCTTAAGAATTTTTCCTTTAAGGTTCACCGTGTGATGTAGATATACAATTCCTAAAATGCAATCTAAGATGATAAACAGTCATTTAATCTTCTTTTTGCAATGAAAATCCTAGCTACTAAGGAAAGAGAAGCAAGATTCTTTCAACATAGAGCAGAGAGCACACACTAGATGCACTGTCCTAAATCAACAAGCAGTCTAAATGCAAATGCACATGCATGTATTTGTTTTCCGCTTTCTTAATGTGTGAATGACAAAAAGAATGCTAAGTACAAATTTGAATTATCTTTTCAAAGCGACAGTACTAACAATTTTCTCTTCAAAAGACAAAAGGAAGACAATGACGACACTTTGCGATTTTGAATTGAAAACTACTTTCGACACTTGAAAAACTATTAATTCAAATCAAATACAAGAGTAACAGTGTAATCGACCATCAAGAATAGTAGGATTATTTTCTTTGACTGAAAACGACACTTGCGACACTTCCAAATCAAAAGACAATAGTTCGATTAAGCTACTTCTTTGTAAAAGAGAACTGTAAATGGCGAACAATACATAAAAACATTCACAATTCTTTGTACAATGGAGGCCAAATAATGTAAAGGAAGGGAGTTTCCACAGTGGTATACTGATCACAGACAGCAAAACTCCTGAATAAAGTTGAAGAGAGTGAAGAAAAAACCAAAATCTGGAGGCAGAAACAATCTTATCTGATCATCGCACCTGTAACACAGGGAAATAGGGATGCATCTCACCTACTGCACATGGGAGGTGCGATGCATCCAGATTGCCAAGAGGAGAAGGTGTGATGGTCCAGGGATGAGACTTCAACTTGGTTTTTGGTCACAGTTTGCAGCTTAGTTCAGGGATTTAGGCCGAGCTAATGATAGTCAGTAAATACAAATCATAGGGGCTGATCTAATGAGGTTACTTGAGCCACCACCAGGGAAATTAGGATGTTTGCAAATCAATTGTTCAGTTTATAAACAAAACCCGGAGATAGACTGAAGCAGCATTGATCTACTTTGCAGTTGCATAGCAAAAGCAGTTCGAAGGCTAGCTGGCTTGACTTCAGGCTCCGTCTGTAGTTTATAAAGCAAACAAATATAAACAAGAAAACAAGCTATTTGCTCCCCAGTGGAGTCGCCATTTTGTTATCGGGAAATCTAGTGTCCATTCAGAGTTGCTAGTCCCACTAAGACGGGTAGCTATCTTAGAAACAAACAAACTAAAGTTACTTTCATTTTCCTTTATGAGAAGTAGATGGGAGAGAAGCAAAGAGTACCAACCTCAGTCTTTCGCTTGGCTCCTTGCTTGTTTCCTCTCCCCTCTGACAGATCTTTGCCACTTCTTCCTTGCTTACCCCGCTTCAAAGAGCACCTGTAAAGTCAAAGCAGCATAATACCTTCAAAGCAAAGAGATCTACAATCATAAACAATATAGGACCAGATATATATTGACCACACAAATGCATATATCATCAAACATACAAGAATGTGGAGGAAAACTTAAATAGCTTTATTGATAGAAAGAGTAGAAGAGAGGATTACAACCCATTGATCTGACCCAGCGTCATCCTCCCAGCATGAAAGCCCTTCTTCACCTCATGAAAAGCTTAGATCACCCAAAACTATGATATTCCACCAAGAAACCAACAACACTTCCTTACAAGATACAAAGTTCCAGCCTCTAGATCTCTGGGATGGGGGATCCATATATAGATGTTTGAAGGGGGATGAGTTAGCTTCTGGGATTTTTATTAGTGTCCTCTCTCTGATAGTTCTTGGTTCCACTTGGAGATTCATGATCTCTTACTCATCCCTGGGTGAATTCAAAGAGGCAAGTGTCACAGGAGAAGTTTTTGGAAGATTCCATGATCATCCACCTTGCAAACTGTCTCTGTCATTTGTCTACTCTTGCCCATCGCACCCTATAGAAGGGGTTTTCAGTATGCATCACACTTTTTTCATGTAGCAGGTGAGATGCATTGCACCCTTAGCACTGAGCAGTCTGTATGGTCCAGTTCTGAGTAGTTCTGAGCAGTTTTCCATGGAGAACTTCTGGGAGAGGATGTAATCAGCTGACCTTGTTCCTTTAGGGTGTGAAACAACACTTTTAGGGACTTAGAAGCCCTTGGTTTATGGACATATATGATTGGGGTTGCAGTGCCCAAATATGTCTATAACAGCCCCCTCATCAATAATTGTTCAATGAACAGTTTTGCTGAGGGCTTTCACTTGAATGAGGAAAGCGAGTTGAGCTAGCAACTGAGGTTCATATCCTTTATGATTAAAGGCCACAAGATTGGAATCCGCTGGGTCAATCCCACCTATTGCTGATAATAGAGCCTGCTTTTGGGAGGGACAATTTTGCATTACTTCAAGTGTCGACATAGTGGATGGCGATTTGGCCAGATCCTCCACTATATTATAATTCTGTGCTGCTCGGGCACGAGGATTAAACGTCGATTTGTGTACTACTCCCTTTGGCGGCTTTATTTTTAGTTCAGGAATGATGGGTGGCACAACTTCAGTTGAAGTTGTTATCGAAGTACTAGGTTGATTTGTAGCCTTCTTATTCGACAGCTGTGGATTCCCGTAATATTTATTCCTTGTCGATATCAAAGCATCATTTTGTTGTTTCGAAATGGACAACATAAGCACTTGGGATGGGCAAGCATTGTCGCTAGCAATTAGATTGGTTTCTGGGTTTGGAAACGGGTTGGTCAATACTTCTGAGGTTTTTGAACTCTTAAAGAATTTCTTAATCTCAGCTTTATGCCGACACTCTCTCATCTAATGGTCTTCATCGCATATGAGACATGGCCCAGGAGGTTTCTTTTGCCCAGAAGGGTTTGTAGAAGATTTTTCAGGAGACGAATCATCCTGTTTCTTCTTTTTGCTTTTCCCTTTCTTCTTGCACCTTGATTGCTTCAGTTCTTTCCCTTTGTTGGTCGACACAGCATTACCCTCCAAGGCAAGAAGTTCTTCATTTTCATTTTGACCAGAAACCTTACGGGCTTTCTTAGATGTAGCCTTTGCGGTTTTCGTGCTGGTCGTACCTTTCATGCCATCACTGGCATGAGATTCTTTGTTTGATTTAGGAGGAGGAGGAATGGAAAAATCGGGTCTAGGAGCATCAAGGATTTTGTCATAGAGCATGCCAGATTGAGTATAGATCAAGTCTAGATATTGCGCACGAGCAATGACTTGCTCTTCAGTGACAACTCATCCCTTGGCCACATCTTCTTTAATAGAGGGCAACAGTGACTTAATAAACCATTCATCTAACAACTGATCAGGAACATATGTCTTTACCATTCTACGATGACGTTGCCGCTCATGAATATGATCAGATATGTGAGTGGCTGTCATCTGCTTGAAATTGGTAAGAAGCTCCGTTCCTGTTTCGTACCTTATGGGTAACTGAAAATGGGTTAAAAAGGTTATGGCAAGGGTGTTGAAGTTATCGAATGAAGATCTAGGAAATTCGATGTACCATTTTGCTGTGGACCAGTTAACGTTCGCTGAAAAAGCTGAAGCCTAATCGAATCATCATTGAGAGTGTTGGATGAACACCACAGATGAAAGGTCATCACATGATTCGACGAATCTTCACCCAGATTTCCATTGAATTTAGGAATCTCTGATGGAATTTTGTGAGGAATCGCTGGCCACCAAGGGGAATAAGCAATTGGATCATTTGTTAGCCGATTCAGATCTGGTAATTCTAAAGTTGCAACGAAAGGCAACTGTTGATTCAAGTTTGGCGAAGCATACCCAGGGTAAGATGGGATTGCATGAGCAGTGGGTCTTTACATACCAGCGTAACGTATTTGATGTTGATAACTTTGATAAGGTTGATGGGAATAACCATTATGATATGATTTTTGGTAACTGTTTTGAATATACAGTTGCCCATTACCCGCAAAGCTTTGCTGCTCAGGTCCTCGATAAGCTTGCTAGAATTGCAGTCGTTGATATTGCACCAACCATGGTTGTGAGACCATTTGTTGTTGCCCAATACTGGATGTTTGACCAAGATGAGGGGTTATAGTACCCATTTGATCTTGTGTCACTTCAGTTAAGGAGCCACTAATCGGCGGTTGTGATTGTGTCGTGGAGACAAGAGGCTATTGCATTACGACCTGAGAGACTTGAGCTTGACATACAATAGTCAGCACTTGTACTTGCGACACTATCACAATAGTCGGTGTAGTGGGAATATTCGACACAAGTTGATTTGGTTGTATAGAATATACAACTCTTGGTTGTTGAGGCAGTATTGGTATCCAACCACTGGATGTGATTCCAGCCTGACCCGAATTCTGTTGTGAACTCTCATATGGTTGTTCTCCCGGAGGGAACAATGAAAAGGCATACTACCCCCCATATGGCGGCAATCCAGTGTTCAAAGGGAAAATTGGCCTTTGGAGACTAGACTGCCCAAATTGATATTGTTGCGAAGGATCAATTTGCTGAGACTCAACATAAGAGATTCCAGATAAGGTTCCGGATGAACAAATAGGAACAGACCATACTGTCGAAACAGTCCCTGGGTGGACTCCATCTAGTGGTTGAGAACTAGTTGGGACAGATGGTACACCAACGAACATTGTCGGAGTGGCGGCAGGAGGTTTTGTTGCTGCTGTATCAGATGACACAGTCCTAGATGTCAATGGTTGTTCAGACATATCAAGTCTATCCAAAATATTTCCTAGTGATTCTACAGGAACTTGCGATGAAGGATGACTAACTTTTGTAATAGAAGGATATAGGTGGACCCCAGTTCCAAAATGGAATGGAGTACTGGATGGAAGATTCTCCACAATCTCTTCTATAGCAATCAATCCAGGTGGAAGAGGTAGAACGTCAGGTCCATAAAATATTTCTGGTGCCGAAGCGACAGATGTTGGAGGGGCAACACCTTCTGAATCAGCCCTAGATGGAGCTAGTTCAGGAATAGAAGTGTTTACCATTACACTAGGATCAATTCTAGTGTCCTCTTGTAACTGTGGAACTTCTTGTGTAGAGGCAGGGATACCATAAATAGTTGGAGTAACCGGAGTCTCTGAGGATGTTGAAGCACAAGTTTCAAACAAACCAGGAGACTTTGACCCAGTTAAATGAGATTGCTTGGCATGGAATGGTTTCATTTCCAGAGTCAAATATGGTTGACTCGTTAGTCTCCGCGAACGACAGGGTTTTGATTGACTTTCTTCCACGATTGTGGATTACTTGATCAACTCAAAATAAAAAATGGGAAAATGTGATTCCGAATTAAATGAATTTCATGACGCTTTGACACAACTTTCTTTTTCAATTTTTAAGAGTTGAGTAAAAGCTAAAGATGACTCTAGTCACCTTTGATTTTTAATGAGCCTGAAGTGAAAAGTTCTCAGATGGACCTTTTCTTTTAAGGAGTTTGAAAAGGAATGAAAGTGACTACTCTGGAAATCTAGACAAAGGGATTACCAAACCAATTGCAAAAACTGCATAATACTTTTTATGGTACGGCAGTCAATCTTCCCGAATGCTATGTTCAGTGCATTGCAATCGATAGGGTGGCAGACACGGCTTCCTAAGGATAAAGGATAAAGCCTATTGTGGTCTCCCAATACATACTCGACGGTACGTGGGAGCACAAGTTCGTGCTGGCACTTGTCATCTCAAAGAGGAGGAATCACCCAAACTACAATGAAAGTGATAGTTACCAGGCTTTACGACACCAGAATACGTCTCTAGCCTAGACTTTTAAATGTTGTGCGTTAGGTTCCAAAGCGTTTTTATGTTCATTGAAATTTATTTTATAGTTTATCTTTCTTAAGAAGTTTTCCTTTAAGGTTCACCACGTGATGTAGATATACAATTCCTAAATATGCAATCTAAGATGATAAACAATTGTTTACTTTCTTTTTGCAATGAAAATCCTAGCTACTAAGGAAAGAGAAGTAAAATTCTTTCAACATAGAGCAGAGAGCACACACTAAGATGCATTGTCCTAAATCAATTTCCACAAGCAGTCTAAATGCAAATGCACATGCATGTATTTGTTTTTCCACTTTCTTAATGTGTGAATGACAAAAAGAATGCTAAGTACAAATATGAACTATTTTTTCTTTCAAAGTGACAGTACTAACAATTTTCCTTTCAAAAACGAAAGGCAGACTAAGACGACACTCTCAATTTCAACACTTGAAATACTATTAATTCAAATCAAATACAATGGAAAAAGTGTAATCGACTATCAAAAATAGGAAGACTCTTTTCTTTGACTAAAAATGACTCTTGTGACACTTTCAAATCAAAAGATGACAGTTTGATTAAGATACTATTTGCAAAGGAGAATTGTAAATGACGAAAAATACATAAAAACATTCACAATTCTTTTAACAATGGAGGCTGAATAATGCAAAGGAAGGGAGTTTCAACAGTGGTATACTGATCACAGATAGTAAAACTACTGAATAAAGCTGAAGACAATGAAGAGAAAACCAAAATCTGGAGGCAGAAATAGTCTTACCTAATCATCGCACCTGTAACACAGGGAAACAGGGATGCATCTCACCTTCAGCACACGGGAGGTGCAATGCATCCAGACTGCCAATGAGAGACAGTGCAATGGTCCAGGAATGAGACTGAGCTTGGTTTTTTCTCATAGTTTGCAGCTAAGTTCAGGGGTTTAGGCTGAGCTAATGATAGGCAGTAAACACAAAGTATAGGGGCTGATCTAATGAGGTTACTTGAGCTACCACCAGGGCACTTAGGATGTTTGCAAGTCAGTTTTTCAGTTCATAAACAAACCCAGAGATTGACTGAAGCAGTGTTGATCTACTTTGCACTTGCATAGAAAATACAATTCGAAGGCTAGCTGGCTTAACTTCAGGCTCCGTCTGTATTTTATAAAGCAAACAAATAATACAAGCAAACAAGCTATTCACTCCCTAGTGGAGTCACCATTTTGTTATCGTGAACACTAGTGTCCATTCAGAGCTGCTAGTCCCACTAAGACAGATAGCTATCTTAGAAACAAACAAACTAAAGTTACTCGTGTTTTACTTTATGAGAGATAGATGAGAGAGAAGCAGAGAGTACCAACCTCAGTCTTTCGCTAGTCTCCTTGCTTGTTTCCTCCCTCATTTGAAAAAACTTTTGCCACTCCTTTCTCACTTGTCCCTCTTCAAAGAACCCCTATAGAGTCAAATCAGCATAATACCATCAAAGCATAGAGATCTATAACCATAAACAATATAGGATCAAATGTATATTAACCATACAAATGTATATATCAATACAAGATTTAGAGATATACAAGAATATGGAGGAAAACTCAAATAACTTTATTGATAGAAGTAGTAGAAGAGAGGATTACAACCCATTGGTCTGACCCAGCGCCATCCTCCCAGCATGAAAGCCCTCTTCACCTCATGAAAAGCTTAGATCACCCAACACTATGATGTTTCACAGAGAAACCAACAGCACTTCCTTACAAAATACAAAATTCTAGCCTCTGGATCTCTAGGATGAGGGATCCATATATAGATATTTGCAGGTGGGTGAGTCAGTTTCTGGGATTTTGATTAGTGTCATTTCTCTGATAGTTCTTAGTTCCACTTGGAGATTTCATGATCTCTTACTCATCCCTGGGCAAATTCAGAGAGGCAAGTGTCAAATGGGTAGTTTCTAGAAGATTCTCTGGGTTTCCACCTAGCCAACTGCCTCTGCCATTTGTCTACTCTCGCTCATCGCACCCTACAGAAGGGCTTTCTAGTATGCATCGCACTTTTTGCATGTAGCAGGTGAGATGCATCGCACCCTTAGCACTAAATAGTCTGTATGGTCCAGTTTTGACCAGTTCTGAGTAGTTTCTTAGGGAGAACTTCTGGGAGATGATGTAATCAGCTGACCTTGTTCCTTTAGGGTATGAAACAAACTTTTAGGGGCTTATAAGTCCTTAGTTTATGGACATATGAGATTGGGGTTGCAGTGCCCAAATATGTCTATAACATAGCATCCCTAGGAGTAGTGGTGGACTGAGTTTTAGGCCTATCCAATTGACCTTCAACCTTTGCATTGATTGCTTATACATAGGCGTCTTGTTGAGTGCCTCTCTCAACCTTTGAGGGGAGTGATATTCTCTGATCTTCAAGCTATTTGGCAGTGTGTTCCATCTCTTGAAGTAGGCATGTATACTATCATCTCCCAGCAACCTAAACATATCCTCAAAATGTGAAATTTCTTGCTCTTGGGCAGCAAGATATCTAGGTGCCAACTGAGGATTATTTGCAATTAGATTATGGGTGTTGATTAGGGCCTTGGGATTTGATTGTTCGGCTCTGATGAAAAGATGTTCATTCTACTCTCTGGCCAATATTATTTTCATCTCTGCAGCCCTTGACTCCTCATGGTTCATCTATGATGCCAAAGCCATTAATTGTAGATCTCCTAACTCGGCATTAGGATCCCAAACATTCATGTCTGTGAGGGCCATGTTGTGCAAGTAAAACTCAACCATTTTGGCCCTATCATCTAGTGTACTTTGATCACAAAGATCAATAAATTGCTGGTAGTCCTGAAATGGCACGGTGCCCCTTTGTGCTAGTGTTTTAATCTGAAATTGCAGCCATTGTACTCTGAGGTAAAAAGCTTAGGATGTAGTTTCAATCCTACATTGGATGGCCTCCAAGGAGAGGTTGGCTATACATGCTAGTTGGTTTTCCCTTTCTTGCAGTTGTCCTCTCAGTCATGCATTTTCCCTCTCAAGTTGATCTCTCATTATTGCCTTTGTCCCTTAAGCCACTCAGCTCTTTTTTTTTCTTATCTTCTTCCTCTTGTTGTTCTTTCTCATCCCCATCTAGCTCTGTACCTTTTTCCTTTTGTTTTGCCTCCTCCTCACTTGTAAAAGGACTAACATCATAGGTGAGGGTTTTTATGTCATCCTCTGCTAGTAAGTCTCTAAAGACTGACCATGTTATAGGGATCCTGAGGTTTTGGAGGGCATCCCCAATGAGGATCCTGATCAACCCATGGTGAGCCAATTGTTGGGAATTACCTTCCTTTACATTGTTGTTGGAGTCTATGAGTAATTGCATCAAGAAATAGGGTATGTTGAGTCTTTCGTGAACTGGTGTTTCTAACCCAAATCTTAATTCTTCAAGCATTCTAAAATGGTAGCCATAAACAACATCGTATCTACCCTCACATGAGATATATTTGATGAGTTGGTAACCTACCTCACTCCATGGGTATGGCAGACTGTCCCTCCTTACTCCATTTTTATCCTCTGTGGGTTCTTCACCTTCTAAAAATAATTTCCTTTTTGCCACCTAACCATCTAATTTCTCTTCTTTCCTCCATGGAATTCCTAGGGGAACTGTGGTGACCCTACTGATGAGCTCTAGGGTGAGATCTATAGTGAGCCCTCTAACTATGACAGTGGCATGGATTCTGCTATGTGGAGTGAGTAAATGAGAAAATTATTGAGCCACTTCATAATCATACCCTGTGAATTTTTTGAAAACCCCATCCATTGGTGTCTTATAAAGATTTCAAGCCCTTGGGGGTGTTTTTGTATCCTCACAGTGTTTGTGGGTTCTCTCTTATTAAAACCTCCTATCATCTTGCTTGTGAGGCTTGAGGAGTAAATGAGAGGTTTGACACGAGAATTTTAAATTCAGGGGAAAACAAAGCTTCCTGTGTATGTAATTCACCTCCCACAGTTGTTATATCCACTAGCTTTTAGAGCATTTCTAGTTCATTTGCTTGTAAATGGGGATGGATTTTTAGATCCTACCTCTTTAGAATGGTGGCAATGGAAAATTCTCATGATATTCCCTCTTGAAACCCTCTCTGCCTATCCTGTAGACTGCCTCTACGTATCCTATATACTGCTCCTACAGACTGTTCCTGTAGGAATTCCTATGCATGCTCCTGTAGAAATTCTCTTACAGAATAATGGATCCTTACTTCCAGTGGATGGCCAGAGTTATGAGAGCGACTTGCGTGAGGTAGTTTCAAGGAGCTGGAATGCATGAATTCATGCAAATGACATTTTATTTCCCGATATGGATTTTCGGGGTGAGGTTCCTCGTAATCAGCTCCCACCTCGTAGATCCGTAGTTAACCACTTCTTGTCCTACTCCTCCTCTGTCTTTGAGTTGACTGTAGCCACATGTGAGAGGACACTCAGTTTTTCATGTGATTTTTGAATGAAGGTGGCCAAGTTAATTGGCCAACTTTTCACTTATAAACCAACTACCTTGTGACTCTTACAAATTTTGATCAAATGACACATATGAGTGAGTGAACGGGATACTTACCTGTGGTCTCAATGCCATGCTGCGGTTGTAAAAAATCAGAGGTGCTACGTTGTTTATTTGTTGCATGGTCATTCTTCTTCCTCCTCTATTGTCTGTTGTCTGTTGTCTGCTATCTGTTGTCTATTGTCTAGAGCTCCTGGATCATCCTAGTGAAGACCTGTAGTTGATGATTGATATTCTGTGAGTTAGGCTACTACAGTACCTAACCAACCTACCATTCACCCTCGGGTTGTTCCCTGTAGGTTTTCGAGGGATCCTATAGGAATACAGGGGATCTTGTAGAAAACATGGTCTTCTAAATTGAAGCAATGAAGTGAAAAAACAATGGAATTGATGGAGTGATGCATGGTAAGGAGTGGAGGAGATGGGTATGTGTGAGGCAGGGTTCCCTTTGGATCCTCTTTTATCTCCTTGACTGTCTTTCTCGTCCACTTGCAAATAACAATTACATCTTTTTATCTCTTTTTTCCTATTTTTTTTTTGAAAAACACTTAGGCTACCTCATAGAGGTTTTCACCCTAGATGTTTGCCCTAGTCGCCTCAAGGAAGGATTTCACTCAGGGATCTTCTTATTCTTCTTTCTATTTTCTTTCTCATCCCTGGGCCGCCTCATGAAGTTTTCAACCCAAAGATGGGACTCAAGCGCCTCATAGAGGTTTTTACCAGAGTCCTTATTCTTTTTTTTTTCTCTTTTTTCTTTTTTTTTCAGTGACCTGATGAGGGAGGAGCTGGAACTTGCTCCACCATCATCACTGTTTTATTGATATTGTCAATGAACTCTTGCTTTGATAAAGGCCTCTTGTACATTTTCAATCAGTGTCCATTAACAAGCAATGGAATGGCTTCTTCATCTATAGTTCTGATTTGTGCTGAACCATTATCATGGCATCTTTCCACCACATAAGGTCTGAGTCATCTTGTCCTTAGCTTGCCCTTGAAGTCTTTATACCTAGAATCATATAACAATGCCCAATTGCCCTCTTGAAATTGCTTCTCCTTAATATGTCTATCATGCCAGATCTTCCTTTGAAGCTAAACTATGTCTGTATGTAGGAGGGACTGCATTCTAAATTCATCCAAGCCATTCAAATGGAACAATATTTCTTTCTATGCATGACTGAGATCCAAATCTAGTTGGGCTACCATCCTCAATGTGTTATATTCAAACTCAATGGACAACAAATCCTTTTTCCCATAGACCAACTCATAGGGTGTAAATCCAGTGGTGGTCTTCCATGTTGTATTATAGGCCCAAGTGGCCTCAACTAGTCTCTCTACACAATCCTTCTTGATGTTGCTTACTACCTTGGTTAAGATGCTTTCCAGTGCCCTGTTGGTCACCTCCACTTGCCCATTAGCTTGTGTATGATAGGGAGTGGAGGTCCTATGCTTGATTTTGTGATGGTTGAGCAGTTCTTCAATCATGTTGGAGGTAAACTGGCTGCCTTGGTCTATGACTATCTCTCTAGGGTACCCAAATTTGTAGAATACATTCTCCCTTAGGAACTCAGCCACCTTCTCTTCTGTTGCTGCCTTAATCACCTTGGTTTCAGCCCACTTAGTCAAATAATCAGTGCACACAATAATGTACTATTTTTTCTTTGAAGGAGGGTTGATAGGACCAATGAAGTCCATGCCCCACTTGTCAAATGGCTCGAAAGTCACTTGAGGTTGTAGGGGCATTTCATCTCTTGGAGTAGGCTTTCCCATCCTCTGGCACCGATCACACTGACTAATGTACTTTTTCACATCCTGATGAAGAGTGGGCCAATAATAGCTCGCTTGTAACAATTTGAATGTTGTCCTCTTTGCTGCAAAGTGACCTCCACAAGGCCCATCATGACAAGTCATAAGGATGTCAAAAACTTCCTCTTCCCTTACACACCTTCTCAAGATTTGATCTGGGCCAAGTTTGAAAATATTTCCCCCAATCCAGGTGAAGGGGGCACTTTTCCTGACTATCTTTCTCTTTTCTTTGGAGGGCAAATTTGGTGGGAACTGTGTGGTTTGCTATATCAGCAAATCATGGGGAGAGAACTAAAATAGAAAACAAATTCTCATCTGGTAATTGGTCATCCACCATTCCTTCTTCACCTGTAGGCATATTCATCCTAGATAGAACTTCTACAACAACATTTTCCTTACCAACCTTATCAACAATAGTTATATCAAACTGCTGTAATAAAAGTAACCATCTTATAATTCTAGCATTCACATTTGGTTTGTTCATTAAATATTTGATTGCAGCATGGTCAGTATGCACAAATGTTTGATCGGTTGTAATGTAATTCCTAAATTTGTTTAATGAATGCACAACATCTAGGAGTTCCTTTTCAGCCACAATATAATTTAGCTCAACCTTTAACAGGTTCTTACTGATAAATAGATGGCATAGGGAATTTTCTCCTCTACCTGACCTAAGGTTGCTCCTATGGCTTTGTGTGAGGCATCAACATGAATATGAAAAGGGAGAGCTAAGTTTGGGCCTCGAATAATTGGTGCAGTGGTTAACCTACCCTTTAAAATTTCTAAGGCCTCTTGACAACTTTTTGACCATATAAACTTTGAATATTTAGCCAACAACCCAAAAAAAGGAGAGTCCAACTTGCAGAAGTCCTTTATGAACCTTCGGTAGTATCCAGCTAACCCCAAGAAACTCCTCACACCCCTCTACTTTTGAGGAGGTGGGACCCTTTGGATGATTTCTATTTTGTTTGGGTCCACCTACAGTCCTTGCTGAGATATTGAATGATCTAGCACGGTCCCTTCAATCATTAAGAATTCACATTTTTCTAGACTGAGAGATAGGTCCATTTCAATGCATTTGTGCAATGCTTTGCCTAGGTTAGTCAGGGATTCTTGAAAATCACAGCCATAAGGTGTAAAATCATCCATATAAATTTCCACCGCATCATGTACTAATTCGGCAAAAATACTCAAGACTGCTCTCTAGAAAGTGGCAGGAGCATTGCATAGGCCAAAAGGAAGGACCCTTGATGAGCCTCATCATTGGGTAATTATATGGGCCTTAATTGGCCTTAATTCACCTCCTAGCTTAGTCAAACCAACTACTCTCACAACTTATTGCATACTTTTGATTATATTTTGTTTATGAGATGAGTTAGAGTTGGATATTTTGCTTTATGGTCTAATGTGCATTTAATGAAGGAATAAAGGATAAAAGCAAGGAAAAATACAAGAATAAAGGATAAAAGCAAAGAACTATGGCAAAGACCTTGGTAAAAACTCGAATGGGACAAGGGAGAGGAATTATAGGCGGTAAATCCTCCTCATTTACTAACCCTCCATTCAAATATTCCTCCATCAGCTCGGAGTGCAAACAGCCATCACTTTGAGGACTAGAAGACAGTTGAGCAAGTGAAAGGGACAGAAACCAATTTATATTGAGTGGGGATCCTAGCCTGCCTAATGGGAAGGAATTCGTTGGAGACTTCAGATGTATAACTAGAAAGGCTTAGGACCTCAGTAGGATTCAGATTTTTATTGTAAAACTCTACTTTATCTCTGAGCTGCAAGACTTGTGACAGTTTGTTATGTAATCCATGGTTTTGATAATGAGAATGAGTTTCGTTTTGAGCTAGTTCTGAGTTAACTCAGAGGGTTGAAGCTCTTGGGTTAGGGCCCAACCTGAGTAGCCAAAGCTCCTCTTTTTTCTACATGTATGCTAGCATATATTTTTGGTTATGTTCATTGGCTTAAGTAGCTTCCTGGTTCTTTTCATTTGCTTAAATAGATTTCTGGTTCTGTTCATTTGCTTAAGTAGCTACATTTTCATTACAGCAGTATAGCGTATATGATTTATGGTTTTTCTGTTCATTTGCTTAAATAACTGCATTTTCATTACAGCAGTATAGTGTAGATGATTTATGGTTCTTCTGTTCATTTGCTTAAATAGCTACATTCCACTTACAATAGTGTATAGTAGATCAGTTGTGCTTTAGTTTACCTCCATTTGTGACTTCTTTCAATTAGCAGGTTAGCTAGGAGAAAAAGATCACCATAAGGTTGTCTACAGGTGTCTTGGCCTCATCTCCTCCCTCTGGGACCATGACTTGAGGAAGAGACCCTTCAGCAACCCCAAAAACACAGGTTTCTGGTTCTTGCATGAGCTATGGAGTTTGTTGTTTGATGCAGTTACTTGTTCACCCTCACTAGTTTTTCTGTCGTTTTCATTGAAACCTCCTTCAGCACATTCTTCATGCATAATCCCCTTACCATCTGATCCACAACAAACCTGCCCAATCACCGTCTGATTCATTAGTTTATCCAACTGCCACCTCGTGTGAAGTCTTCCACCTACTTTATGCACTTTAAATCCCCACCATCGATCTGCCTCGCCTGATCCGATGGCTATCGCGTCACCTCAACACTTTATGCACTTTAAACCCCCACCATTGATCTGCCTCACCTAATCCTATGGTTGTCGCGTAACCCGATCGCCAACTAGCTTAGCCGATCTCCACCAATGATCTGTCTAGCCTGATCCGATGGCTATCACGAAATCTCATGCGGATTCTTGCATGACCGTTATCCGCCCGAGGGCACTTGAGAAAAGTGGTTTTCTCATGCTACGTGTTGCTCAGTTATGCTAATCATGTGAAATTCAGAAATATAGCTTACAGCTTTGAGGGCGTGCAAGAAACTGCTTACCGCCTTCAAAACCCGCTCCATCATTTCTGCAAGTTTTCTTCTCGTGATACGATATCTGCCATCCATCCTCTTATTAATCTTTTTTGTCCATCTCTTGACTTAATATTTGCGATAAGATCTCTGCCATTCATCTCCTTTTAACCATGTTCGTTCATCTAGTCACTAAACCACCTGCGATACGATCTCCAACGTTCCTCTGCTTCGTTACCCTGTTCGTTCACCTATTCACTAAATTTCCCATGATAAGATCTCCACTATTCATCCTGTTCATTAACCCTGTTTGTCCATCTATTCACTTAAGCCCCCACGATAAGATATCTGCCGTCCATCTTTTGTTCGTTGATCGAACCAATGGTCCCTATGCACCACTGCATCCTTACGTCCTCCTTTCACCAGTTTCGATCTTCGACTTCTCTTCTACTTGAAAACAGATTTAGTTTAGTTCCTTTGCTTACACCTTAGTATATTTTAATGCTATTTACCTCTACAACTTAGATAGCAGCATTAGCTTAGTGTTGATTTAGCAATTCTGTTTAGCATAGCTGTTTAGATGGTTAGTTAGGTTATGGTGTGGTTTAGCATTACCTGTCATTTTCTTCATTATTGCAGTAGAGTAGCTCTCTCTTAGAATAGATTTGCTCTTCTTCCATCAAATAATTAAGCTTCTTCTAACCCTATAAAAGTCTGGCTTGGAACCCTTGGGGTCTCTTGCCAGATGAGTAGTGACAACAGGCAGGACCTTCACTTTTACTTGTGCATATAGAACTATCGCCTCCAATTTTGTACAAACCTCGGGTTGATAAGTAAAGTTGGTAGCCCTAGGAGTTGCAGCATTCTTGTTGCAATACCTAGGCTCATCACTTTTTGGTGCCATTGTCGGGGAGGTGTCTAAGTAGAATGTGATTACTGCTTTCTTCTATTTCTAGTCTCCAATTTTCTTCCATTAGTTTATTTTTGCAAAAGTAATCTAGTTTCTTCCTTTCTTTCAGTTGTCATTATCTGCTTTCCTTTCCATTATGCAACTAGAATTTCAATTCAGCAAGTATTTTCTATGTTAGTAGCTTCCTTTCTTTCATTTGTCATTATCTTCTTTCCTTTTCATTCTGCAAGTAGAATTTCAATCCAACAAGTAGTATTTTATGTCAGTAGTCTTCCTTCAATCAGCAATTTCATTATGCAAGTAGAATTTCAATTCAGCAAGTAGTTTTTCTTGTTAGTGGTTTTTCATTCAATCAACAATTTCCTTTCTGCAGAGTAATTTCCAGCTTAAAAAAAAAAACAAAAAAATCTTACAAAAACCAACCCAAAAACATTTCCTTTCATGCCTCGTAGAAATAGGTACAATTCAGGGAAATTCTTGTCAAACACCCCCATTTAATCCAACAGTCAACCTTCTCTCTTCTTCAGTGACAGTGAATTGGAAGACCCTTTAGGTGAGCAACCTTACATATTTGAGGAACCTACAGGGGAAGAAGGAGAGGAAGAACCCATTCCTATTGAACCAATGGCTGAAAACCGAAATGACAGAGGAAATAGAGAGAGAGAATTAAGGGTGCCTTCCCCATCAGGGAGACCAATGGGGACACTAAGATGAAGAATATAAGCCTCTCTGCTCTACCTCATTTCCATGGCTTGGCCACAGAGGACCCTAAAACTTTCCTATTTGAGTTTGTTGTTATATGTCTAACCTATGACTATACAGATGATGAGAAAAAGTTAAAACTATTTCCATCTACCATCAAGGATATAGCATTGCGTTGGTTCATGGGTTTACCTGGAGATATCATCACAAATTGGGCTCAGATGCAATAGGCTTTTAACAACAAATATAGGGACTACTGTAGGTCAAAGGACACTAAAGAAGATATTTTCAGGATGACCATAGGCCAGGATGAATCCTTAGAAGACTATGAAGAAACATTCTAGCTTAGTTACAAAAGGGCCAGGTGCACACTTGACCCTGAGTCACTAAAGTTGGCACTGCTTAGAGGAGTAAGGGAGGATCTTCTGGTTACCTTACATATGATAGCAGGAGGATATATCTACCAATTACCCTATGAGGATATTAATATTGTCTTTAGAAGCCATTATAGGGCAACTAGGAAAAAGGGCAAGGGTAGTCAACCAATGGCTAGTACATCATCCTCCAACTCATCCATCAAGGGTGAAATTGGAAATATGTTGGAAGATTTCAAAAGTGATATGTTGCAAACCCTTGCCTTGCAATTGGACACCATGAACATCAAAAGGAAGCAAGAGGAATCAGAGAGAACCTTGGCCATCTTTTGTCCTAGATGCAGTAGGAGGCATCCTAGGAATGAATGTCCATTGAACTATATTAAGATGTGCTCGGTCTGTGAAAAAAACCACTCCACAGACAAGTTCCCTTCTTTACCTAGACTCAAAGCTATATATCAAGGAGCTGAAGGGGTCACTGAGCAATTGTGCTACATCAGCCAAAGGAGACCTCTTGGGCCTAGACCATACCAGTAGGGTATGCAAGATTCATCCCATGCATATTACAACCCCAACCAAACCACAACTATACCTTCTTTGGGACCCCCTGCTCATCCTTCCTAGTCTACACCCCCTCCTTGGTCCTATACATCTCAATATCATTCCCAGCCAGCCAGACAGTCATTTCAACCTTATGTTCAGCGACAACATCAGTGGAATACCCCACTCCAAGCGTGGAGGCCCCAATTCAACAATGTTCTAGCCCTATTGCCTCCACCACCTACCCAACCACAACTCCTGCACTCTGCTCCACCCAAGCAACCCCATATGCCTACCCAGCCAAATCCAAACCCAAAAAATAGGTAGGCTCAACAAGTATACAGGGGAGAGACATCATACCCATCTTATGATGTAGAAATCTAGGAGATCAACCTAAGATTTGGGAGAATTATCCATGATAACCAACCTCCCTCTCCACATAGGGAGGTTGAGGAAGAAAGAGAGGAAAGCAACATTAAAGTAAATCCACCCTTTCTTGAGAGATTAGCCCAACCACTCCAACCTACCCTAGAAGAAATTGAACTTCTGGGAGAATTGAAAAATATATGTGTAAAGATCCCCCTTCTCCAGGGAACCAAGGATGTTCCCATTTACAATAAGTTGATTAAGGAGAAGTGCTTCAAGCATCTAGGAAGAAGAAAAAGGGATTCCCCTACCATTAATGTCATTGGGCAGTTGTCTAACTTAATGTTGGAGCAGGTAATATTTCCAAAATATTTGGACCCTGGAAGCCCTGTAGTAGATGTGCACATCAATGGCACCATTGTCCCACACACTCTAATTGATCATGGGGCTACCATTAATGTGATGACCAAGGACACCATGCTCAATCTCAACCTCCAAGGGTCATTGAGGAAGACCACAATAGTTCTACAACTTGCAGACCATTCCACAGCCACCCCTGAGGGAATTGTGGAGGATGTGATGGTCTCCATTGACTCCTGGGAGTACCCTGCAGATTTCCTAGTTCTCCAACCTAAGACTAAGCTTACCGGTTACCCTCTCATCCTTGGGAGGCCATGGTTGGCCATAGCTGATGCTTACATTAGCTGTAGAGCTGGGAATATGACCATCAAGAATGGGCATATGTCCAAATAGTTAGTCATATACCCTCTTGCTCAACCTACCATAGAGCATGATTTACCTTTATGGTTGGAGGAGGAGGAAGAATATGAAGTTTATTCTGCCCAACTTTATGCTTTGGAAGCAACCATAGGAGGAGGACAACAAGATGAGGATGACTTAATTGAACACCTGCTCCAAAGTCCAACTCCTAGTTCACTACCATTAGAAGAAGAAGTAAGGGAAACCCAGAACAATCATCCAATTGACTTATGCTTGGCCAATTCCAACCCACTCCGTGTCAAAACCATAGAATTTGGCCTAGAGAAAAATTTGAAAATTAATCCATCTCTTTCTGCTTTAGAAGAGGAAAAGCTATGCAACATGTTGAGAGAAAACCTAGAAGCCTTCGCTTGGAGTTATAAGGAAATGAAGGGAGTACACCCCTCAGTGTGTACTCACCACATATACATCAAAGAAGGTTGCAAGCCAATCAGGCAACCATAAAGGAGGATGAATTCAGCTCTTAAATACATAGTCAAAGAAAGACTACAAAAACTGCTAGATGCAGGATTCATTTACCCTATCTCAAACAGTGAGTGGGTCTCTCCTTTAGTGTTAATTCCCAATAAAAATGGTAAGTGGAGGATTTGTGTTGATTATAGGGAGTTGAAAAAAGCCACAAAGAAGGATCATTTTCCCCTACCCTTCATTGACCAAGTGCTAGATGGCCTGGCAGGGAAGAAGTTTTTTTCCTTCCTAGATGGATTCAGTGGGTACAACCAAATCCAAATCTGCCCAGAAGACCAGGATAAGACCACATTCACCTGTCCTTGGGGTACTTTTTCCTATAGGTTCCTTCCTTTTGGCCTATGCAATGCTCTTGCCACTTTCCAGAGAGCAGTCTTGAGTATTTTTTCTAAATTAGTACATGATGTTGTGGAAATCTATATGGATGACTTTACACCTTATGGCTATGATTTTTAAGAAGCCTTGACTAACCTAGGCAAAGTATTGCACAAATGCATTGAAATGAACCTGTCTCTCAATCCAGAAAAATGTGAATTCTTAATGACTGAAGGGACCATGCTAGGTCATTCAATATCTCAGCAAGGACTGCAGGTGGACCCAAACAAAATAGCAATCATCCAAAGGGTCCCACCTCCACAAAAGTAGAAAGATGTTAGGAATTTCTTAGGGTTAGTTGGATACTACCAAAGGTTCATAAAGGACTTCAACAAGTTGGCCTCTCCTTTGTTGGTTTGTTGGCCAAATATTCTGAGTTTATATGGTCAAAGAGTTGTCAAGAGGCCTTAGACATTCTAAAGAGTAAGTTAACCACTGCACCAATCCTTAGAGGCCCAAACTAGGCCCTCCCTATTCATATTCATGTTGATGCCTCACACAAAACCATAGGAGTAGCCTTAGTTCAAGAAGAGGATAAATTGCCCTATGCCATCTATTTTATCAGTAAGAACCTGTAAAAGGCTGAGCTAAACTATACCGTGATAGAAAAGGAACTCCTGGTTGTTGTGCATTCATTAAAAAAATTTAGGCATTACATTACAGGCTATCAAACATTTGTGCTTACTGATCATGCTCCAATCAAATATTTAATGAACAAACCAAATGTGAATGCTAGAATTATAAGATGGTTGCTTTTATTACAACAGTTTGATCTAACTATTGTTAATAAGCTTGGTAAAGAAAATTTTGTTGCAGACTTTCTATCTAGGATGAATCTGCCTGCAGGTGAAGAAGGAATGGTGGATGACCAGTTACCAGATGAGCACTTGTTTGCTATTTCAGTTCTCTCCCCATGGTTTGCTGATATAGAAAACTATTTGGTATCATCACAATTCCCACCAAACTTTCCCTATAAATAAAAGAGAAAGATAGTTAGGAAAAGTGCCCCCTTCACCTGGATTGGAGGTAATATATTCAAACTTGGCCTAGATCAAATCTTGAGAAGGTGTGTATGGGAAGAGGAACCTTTTTACCATGAGGGCTTCACTAGGGGATAAATATCATACCACGTGGGTTCATATTGGGGGATATATATTGAGGAAAAAATGACATAATATATTGGGGGATATATAGGGGGTAAAGGGTTTTTATATTGGAAAATATAAAAAATGGAGCTCAAAGTTAATGAAAAAATATAAAGGGGTGTAAAAAATGTTAATGAAAAAATGGATACCTACAATATCTAGTGAAAGTAGGGGTTTTTTAAATTGGGAAGCTATATTGGGTTTATATTGGTAGGGGGTTAAATAATGTGATTTTTAGAGGGATTTTCCAATATGTAGTCAAATTAAGGGTATTGTTTAATATGCCACGAACGCACGTGATATGTCAGAGGTTCACTGAGTGAATCCCCCGGTGTTTTTTACATCCTTCTAACCTGTCATGATGAGCCTTGTGGAGGTCTCTTTGCAACAAATAGGATAGCATTCAAAGTGTTGCAAGTAGGCTATTATTGGCCTACTTTTCATCAGGATGTGAAAAAGTACATTAGTCAGTGTGATCGGTGCCAGAGGATGGGAAAGCCTACTCCAAGAGATGAAATTCCCCTACAACCTCAAGTGACTTTCGAGCCATTTGACAAGTGGGGCATGGACTTCATTGGGCCTATCAACCCTCTTTCAAAGAAAAAACAGTACATTATTGTGTGCACTGATTATTTGACTAAGTGGGCTGAAACCAAGGTGATTAAGGCAGCAACAGAAGAGAAGGTGGTTGAGTTCCTAAGGGAGAATGTATTCTACAAATTTGAGTACCCTAGAGAGCTAGTCAGAGACCAAGGCAGCCATTTTAACTCCAACATGATTGAAGAACTGCTCATCCATCACAAAATCAAGCATAGGACCTCCACTCCTTATCATCCACAAGTTAATGGGCAAGTGGAGGTGACAAACAGGGCACTGGAGAACATCTTAACCAAGCTAGTGAGCAGCAACATGAAGGATTGGACAGAGAGACTAGTTGAAGCCACCTTGGCCTATAATACAACAAGGAAGACCACCATTGGATTTACACCCTATGAGTTGGTTTATGGGAAAAAGGCTTTGTTGTCCATTGAGTTTGAATATAACACATTGAGTATGGCAGCCCAACTAGATTTGGATCTCAATCATGCATAGAAAGAAAGATTGTTCCATTTGAATGGCTTGGATGAATTCATAATGCAGGCCCTCCTACATACATAGATAGTTCAGCTTCAGAGGAAGATCTAGCATGACAAACATATTAAGGAGAAGAAATTTCAAGAGGGAGATTGGGCATTGTTATATGATTCTAGGTATAAAGACTTCAAGGGAAAGCTAAGTGTTGCACTAAAAATTGTCACCATGACATTCTGCAATCTGTGTGAGTCCATCAGGAAGGATTGGACAGAGAGACTAGTTGAAGCCACCTCGGCCTATAATACAACAAGGAAGACCACCACTGGATTTACACCCTATGAGTTGGTTTATGGGAAAAGGCTTTGTTGTCCATTGAGTTTGAATATAACACATTGAGGATGGCAGCCCAAATATATTTGGATCTCAATCATGCATAGAAAGAAAGATTGTTCCATTTGAATGCATTGGATGAATTCATAATGCAGGCCCTCCTACATACATAGATAGTTCAGCTTCAGAGGAAGATCTGGCATGACAAACATATTAAGGAGAAGAAATTTCAAGAGGGAGATTGGGCATTGTTATATGATTCTAGGTATAAAGACTTCAAGGGAAAGCTAAGTGTTGCACTAAAAATTGTCACCTTGACATTCTGCAATTTGTGTGAGTCTATTACCACTCATACTTTCCTCCTTTGCAAGTCTTAAGCCTCAGTTCCTCATATCAAGCCTTGAAAATAAGAGAAAGCCCTCAAAAGTCTCTAAAACTCTGGTTCCGCACTTTCTCTTTGCATTACCTGCGGTCCCGCACCTAATGGTCATGTCTCCTGCACACCTGACCACTCTATCTCTGTGTTATGAGTGTGGACCCATGTAAAAGTTAAAAAGGCGCGAGTATATTCTAAAAACTCAATTTCAGTTATTTCTAGAAGCTTCTGGAAGGAATCTTGAGGTGGCAAGTTCGCTCTCTTAAGGTTCATGCATCCCATACCTTAAGGAGCTAACCCCTTGATGTGAGGAGCTTATCCCTTTGAAGGAGGATTCTATCCCTTCATAGATAGACTTGTAACCTCCTCCTCTACACTATAAAATGAAGCATTGGGCTGGTTACTTGGGAGGTTAAAAAGCTAAATATTTTTGAGGTGAAATGTTGTTGGAACTTAGTCTTCTTTAGTTGAGTTTTTATGAGGAGAGATTACATACCTCTAAGATCTCATTTGGAAGAGTGCAAGGCTTGTCAAAGTAAAGGAAATTCATGTTTCAGACCCCAAGAAGAGCTTGTTCAACATCAAGGCTAAAAAGGTTGTAAGGCTCTTCTACTTCAAAGTTAATACAAATAAGTTTGTTTTTCTCAATAAGTTGTTGATTCATGGTTTATTTTATGGATTCCTTGATCACCATAATAGACATGATTTATGATATTTTCTATGTAGGTGCTATTTAATGTTTTCTTGTTTGTGATTGCAAGTCCTCAAAGGTAACACTTTCGAACGATTGGAGGGTAACTCTTTTGAATGATTGAAGGATGACTACTACGAACAAGCATTGGATCTAAGGTAGGATCTTGACACCTTTGTAGTCTTTACTTATAAATTGCGTATGTCTAGAGAAAGATAGGTTTGTTTGTCCATTTTTTGCTAGACTATCTTCTGATACTAGGGAGATTGGCCTTGTCTGCAAGATCGATTTATCCGACCAACAAATTGGCGACTCCACTGGGGATTTGAATTTGGTTTTTGGTTTTCCTTTGTCTTTGACTTAAGAAACTTGTTTGTGTGTTTGGTTTTTGATTGATGTATGTTGGCTTGGGTAGTTTTTAGGATCTAGTTTTTTTTAAGTTTTCAGGGGACCGCACTTTCTATTTACAGACAGTGCAGGAATCTCCACACTTTTCCTTTAGTAAACAGAGCGGGACCGCACCTGTTTCTTCTAGAAGCCTGCGGAACCTATAAATTTTTTTGAAAAACCTAAAATATTTTCTTCCAGTTAAGTTTAGGTTTCATTTAGGGTCTTTAGTGTCTACCCAGATCTGCATTCTTCCTATCAAAAATCTCTTGTGGGTGAGTTCCGATGGTATTTTTGTTTTAGATGATTTTCTAGAAGTTTTGCATGCTTGGAGTGGTTTTCACATGGTCTCTGTAGTGACTCAAAGATCAAAAGCTTGAGAAACCTTAGATTACCCTAGTGCCTTTTCGTCTTCTTGATGAGTCTAACTTGGTTGTGAAATTTGTCCTTTGTGAGAAATAGATTTAGTTTTCTCCTTGCAAATCTTTGAACAAGCTTTGTTATAAGTTTTGAATTTCATTTTTACAAAAGAAAACATATCTGGATGTTTTTTGATTGATTTGTTATTCTGAACAAATGAATCCTTAGTTTACTGAACAACTAAGTAAAACGTCCTCAAAAAGAATTGAAGCTTTTTATTCAATTTAGATTTTTAAAAGTTTTTAGATCTCAAGATTAGTTTTTGTAGTTTTGAGTGTTTTTCTAGAACTTGTAGATCTCTTTTGAAGCAAATTGTTTTTTGTAGTTTCGAGTTTTGAAAAAGGAAAGGGATTTATTGTGAGCATTAATTAGTAGTCTCGTTTTGAGTTCTTATTGAAAAAGACAAAAAGATTTTCTTTCCATTTCCATGTTGAAAGAAAGAATTGTTTCTTAAAGAATTGCATTCTCGAACTCTTTCTTTTAGCTAGAATTTCATTGAAAGAAAAACGAATTGCTTATCATTTTAGGTGCACTTTTAGTGTTTTTGGAGTTGAGTCTTCACACCATCAAAGTTTCATTTCCATACCTATTGACTTAAAGAAAAACTCATAAAAGCAACGCTTAATTAAAATTGATCTAGTAATCTCTTCTATTTCTAGGGCTCTTATCACCAATATAGCTTAGGCTAGTATCTTGGAGTAGGAAGTAATTAACTCTCCAAGATAGTTAAAACAAACAAGTAGATACATCTTGCGGTAGGAAATAAATCCAATTGTAATTGGTACATTCTGGGACGCTTCTCTTAAAGGAGTCAATCACAAGATCATGTCCGAACCTTTGAGACAATCAATTCTATTTCATTGGGAAAGATAGAAGATTTGCGCATATTATAAATGGTAAGCCTCGGATTAACCATTGTAGAGGAGCCTGGGGTCACTTGTTGGTAAACCTCGGATTGACCATGTCGAGGAGCCTTCAAGGGGATTGAGCTTTGTTACTTTGCCCTTGCACATAGATTGGATCGTAGACTATTCCCCCAGTTGTATTTGTTGTTGTTGGTAAACTTAGTGTCCATAAACTTAAGATTATTTCCTAAGGTGACGGTGAAGGACAGGTCTCACTGTATCTGGAACAGACATTGACTAGACTCACTTGGACTCTCTGGGGGGTTCTCTTCACTTGAGATGGTTTTGTGAAGAAATTTGTGCCAATCTGTTTCATTAAGCAGGTTGTTGAGGTAACTGTTCCAACCGCCCTTTCTGTATTAAACTTATACTAAGTTGGATTTCATCACCAACTAGTGTTTTTAGTACAGGAAGTTACTATTTGTGTGTGGTTTGAACTCTTAGATTTTTTAGGCGTGTGATTCAGTTGTTTGTTTCTTTAGAGACTTTAGGTGGTTTTCTTGAAATTTTCTTTGTTTGCATGTGATTATTTTCATCCTACACCTAGAGGTTATTATCCTTCATCGATCATGTCGATAAAGTCATCTATTTTTTCCCAATCACCGGAAACATTTTTATACGGTGATCCTTCTATTCCTTCGGGGTACCAGTCACTCTCTGGTACTTTTTCAGGAGCAACTCCTCGACCGACTGAACATAAATTATCACCTGGTAGTAATGGAACTAAAACGTTGAACGCAGAGAAAATTCTTATGATGTCTGGTAGTATTCTAAATCCTCAACCTCAAGGTAGTCAGTTACCACCTGGGGGGCAACCTCAAGGTAGTCAGTTACCACTTGGGGGGCAACCTCAAAGTAGTCAGTTACCACCTGAGGGGAAACCTCAAAGTAGTCAGTTACCGCCTGGGGGGCAACCTCAAGGATAGTACATACCTCAAGGGCAGTACATACCTTCAGGACAGTACATACCCCAAGGTCAACCCCAGACTCAGTATACTCCTCAAGATGCTTATCAACCCTAGAATCAGTACGTGCCTCAAGGTTATCAGCCTCAAGGTCAGTAACCAATTCAAGGTTTCCAACCACCTTCTCGTCAATCATTTTTACAAGGAGCTGGAAATGTATCGCCTAATTATCAGCCCTACGTTCAACTAGGTTATGGTCCTCCATATGCACAACCTTTTATGACTCCATACCCCGGAATGAACATGGTGTGGGATCTGTCTCAAGCTCAACAGACTATGCAACCTAATGTGCAGTTATCTAATCAACCTGGAAAACCTTTGGTTTCTAGTCTGACCCAGCAATCTATCCAACCTACTATTCAAACCCCTACACCTGGTTTAGTTTAGCAGCTTGGGCCTAGCTCACCTCAGACTCCGCCTCAAACTGCTGCAACTACTGCAACTTCTGTTCAACCTACCACACCTGTTTTTGGAGTATCTATAGCTCTGGTTTCTACTATCCCTGCATCAGTGCAAACTCCTCAAGTCTCTGTGCCACAGTCAGGACCTACAGTTCAGACTTCGGTCTAGATGCCTGCAGGACAAGCTGGTCCAAGTACGATTGCCACAAGTCAACCGCAATTCACTTATCAACCGTACCAGGGACAGTATCAATTCGGTCCTACTGTACAAAACCCAGTTTATCAGTATCAACCGTATCCTGGCTATACTTATCAACAGCCTCAACAACCTCAGTTTGGTCTGGTTAATCCTAGCTTTCTAGGAGGTTATAACATTCCTAATGCAAATCTGATTCTAGGTTATCTTGGATATCCTCCTCCTAGAGCTGGGCTCATTACTCAAGGTTTTTGTGACCCTAACCGTCAGTTACCATTTATTGCAACTTTGGATTTACCTGATTTGTCGCGCCTTACAAATGATCCAATTTACTATATTCCGTATTGGCTGCCAATGCCTAATTAGTTGCCCAGTGATATCCAAAAAATTCTAGGGTAAGTCAGGGGAGGATCCGTCAAATCACGTTATGACTTATCACCTCTGGTGTGCATCTAATTCAATCATTGATGATTCAATTTGATTGCGTCTTTTTCAACGAACTCTCATTGGTAGTGCTTCCAAATGGTACATTGAGTTACCACGAGCCTCTTTTAATAATTTTAATCAGTTAGCCATTGCTTTCTTAACTCATTTTCAATTGCCTGTCAGATACAAAAATGGTGTGGAGTACTGAAGAAGGTATTTTTTTGTTGATAATTTTGTCATCCTTTCTTTAGAACTCGTAACATCTTTGTATCATGAACTAGGTAGATAATGAGAAGTCGTGACAAAATCTATAGGATTTATATGCAATACGAAGGTACTAATAATTGTCATTTTTTTATGCAAAAAAAGGGAAAAACGAAAGACTGTCGTTCCAAAGAAAAAGACAGGGCCAAGTTAACTGATGTCCCTTTGGCGTGGAACCACATGCAAACAAGGCGATCCAAATTAAAGCATATCAGCCAGGGAAAGGAAATGGAGATCTCGACTCGGCATAAGAAAGAAAATGGATAACTGAGAGTTAATGGTTTGGCGAATCCCTCAGGATCCTTTGATCCTAAGGGATCGCTGCTTCAAATATTTTTGCATTCTAGACATCTCCGCCTTAGCTGTTATAAAAAGGGGCAAGACCGTTAGCCCAAGGGGGGACGGTCATTTTTCTATGTAACTTTTCTTGAATCTGAGACTTTGATCATCGACTCTTGTTGAGAAGTGATCCGCTGTAATTCTGTTTTAATGCATTAATGCAAACCTAGTTGTTGTTTCATCTTTGATCCTGAAATAACCTCAAGCAATGTGTCCCTGGAGGCTAAGGGACCGACCCTAGTGGAACACTTGCTCCTGTACTATTACTTTTGGTTTATGCGTGGTTTACTTATCATCTTTGTCCGGTAATCTGATATGTTCTGTTATTTTACATCACAACTCTGTCATGTGTGATTTATATTAGACTGAGTAATATCATTTTTTGAGACAGAAACATCATATCGATTCTGTAACACATTGTTGTTCCCTCAATTGTTGATACAATATTTCTAGCCTTTACAGAATACTGTTGCTGTTCAACTACAGAGTAACTGTGTTGTAACATTCATATCGCTGTATTCATCTATGGTTTACATTTGATTGCGATTGCGATTCAACTAACATTGTTGTTCCATTATGAACTACAATTGTTATTCTTGATAACTAAGATTGATATTGGTGGTATCGAGATCAGATTACTACTTTTCTTAAAGCGTGTTTTGTGTGTTATTCATCTTGGTTTATCGTGCACTTATATTTCACTCAGAGTATTGTTCTATATTTCATTGCTAATCAGTTGCTATTCTATTTCCATGTGATGTCCGATTTATCCTTAGAATAAAGATTGCTACCTAATTCTTGTAGGATATGATTGCTACACTTATTTCTGGCGGTTAAGGTGTTCATAAGAATGGATCGTTGTTACATTTCTTAGTTGTTGTTCCATTTCCTAGTCGCTATTACATTATTTAGTTGCTGCTCCATTTCTTTATTATTTGCGTTATCATTGCTTTGGTGTGCAGAATGATATGAGACTGTAGTGGGCATTGGCATTTGTTGTCTATCTCTTAGATTGACGATCTGTTCCTTGATTATCTTTAGTTACATCAGTTTACAGAGGGATGAGTTACTATTACTAGACCCTTGACTGATAAATTGCCTAGTTCTTTGAATGCATGATTTCAGCTTTAAGGTGCTTTACTGTAATTAGACCTTGTTTTGAGCATCCGTTTACTCTTGTATTTTGAGCACTATACTACTAGCATTACTCTGGCAAATGATAGCCTCAAACTGAGACACTCTTTGAAATAACAAAACGTTCCTGGATTGACAAACTAATGTGAGGTAATTAGAGGTGAAAAAGACCCTTTTTACGACTCGACATTTTGGCGCCTTTGCCAAGGAAAGAGTGTAGCCATTTGTTTCTTTTCAGAGTAGTGTGAGCCTGCTAGGGAAGAATTGAGTTTTAAAAATGGAAGGTAAGAACCTATGTGTGGAGTATGTAATAGCCTTGCTCCCCTACCCGCTTTCCTGTAGATCTATTGCTATTTTATCTGGGTAGAACTTAGCAGTTGATTTGTGTGCATGACTAAGCAGAAAAAGCTAGAAAAGAATCCTAAACTTCTACCCAAGCCTGACAAAGCTAAGGGGCAGGTGACCCTTGGCCGATCAACCTTTATAGACGAAATCATTAAGAAAGTAGAATCTCAGCCTTCAGTAGGACCTAGAAAAGTTGCTTCTAGACAGCCTACTAGTTCCCTTCAGGCCACAGGATCACCATCTATAGCCTTTGCTGAGGTGCATAGTCAAACCGAAGAGCAAGATTTTCAAGAAATTGAAAATTCTAGCCCAGAACCATTGCAAGAAGGGAATTTTAGCAACCTCTATGAAGGAAGAGGAGAGACAGGAGAAACTGAAGAACCAAGTTCTCCTCTTGGGGTAGTTCAGCCATTAAGCAGTCCAGATAAGGGAAGTGCTGCAAAAATCATTTATAGCGAAGCCAAAGAACCTGAATCCCCTCAGACATTAGGTACTCTCATTATCCCAGATAAAGGAAGTGTTGTCAAGGCCATTCCTGTTAAAACCATTTCCCCTCGACAACCTAGGAATACCCTCCTAGATATCCCAGAAGGTTATTGGCATATATTTGACAAAATGGCCCAAAACCAGCCAAACACCCAAACCTTTACACTGCAATACCCCATTGTGGATACTGCAGCTAATGCACCTATGAAAGAAATTCCTCTTCATCATATCCCTACATTCCACGGTCTTACATCAAATGATTCAGATGCATTCCTATTTGAATTCGACATGCTATGTAGAGGATATGACTATACCACCGATCCCTAGAAATTGAAATTATTTCCCTCTACATTAAAGGAGGCTGCTTTAAGATGGTTTATGGGATTAGGTGGCGGTGTTATAAATAACTGGGATCAAATGAAAGAGTCTTTTCTAAAAAAATATCAGGACTATTGCAAATCTAGAGAACTAAAAGATGAAATATTCCAAATGGTAGCTAGACCAAATGAAACATTAGAGGAGTATGTTGAACGATTCCAGTATAATCTTCAAAGATCTCCTTATGCATCATTACCTTTGCCTGATAATGTGTTAAAAAGAGCATTAATTAGGGGAATGAAGGAACAATGGATTGAAACATTAAACATTATGGGAAAAGGAGATATTTATCAGGAAAATTTTGCTAACATTATTGATTTATGTATCAAGAGCTCGAGAGGCAGCACAAGACTAAAACCAGCATAACATGATCGGTTTGTAAGAGATAATAGAATTTCGGTAGAAGGAGTAATGCATGCAGAAATTGGAAATTTATTATAAAATTTCAAAACTGATATATTAGGGACACTGACAACACAATTTGATATTATGCAGGCCAAACAAAAGCAAGTGGAGGCAGAACAGAATTTGGCAATCTTCTGTCCCCAATGCAGGAGGAAACACAGCCATAAGGAGTGTCCATTAGATGCAGTCCAAGTTTGTGCCATTTGTACGAAAGATCATTCTACGGAAAGTTGTCCCTCACTTCCTGGATTGAAGGCAGTATATAAGGAAGCGGAAGAAGAGCCAGAATCGGTGTATCTACTCAATCAGCGTCGTCAATGGCAGCCACGACAATCAAGTATGTTTTAAGATCTGGCTTCTTCTTTTTAGACTCCACAATATCATGCTCAACAATATAATACAATGTGGCAAAATCAACCTCCATTCCCAAATTGGTCACAACATTCATTCCCTTCATCATCTCCATGGCCGAATCAACCAAGCCAACCCAATTGGCCAAATTTTCCCTATACCCCACCATATTGGCATTGTATATCCAGCACAATGGACCCCTTCTACTTCACAGAGTCAAGCCTGGCAGAAAAACTAGCAAAGACCGATGAATCAGCCAGCCGGAACCATCCCACTCCCTCAACCTACACTGCCAGCCTTACAACAAAACCCAACCCAACCCAACCCTAATCCGAATAATAGACCGGTCCAATCTATCCAAATAATTGAAACACCAGAAATAGGGACCGATCTAAGGGAGTGTAATGACCTTCAGTTAAGATCGGGGTGTATCATCCAAACAGAGGGAGATAAAATAGTTCAAAGTAAAAATCAGTTACCTATAGAACAACCTTCACAAGAAGAGGATGTGACCAGACAACAAATCCATAATCAAGCAACCACATCCTCTCCCCCATTCCTAGAATGATTAATCATACCTCGACCCATACAATATCCTGATTTCGACATTCTAGGAGAATTAAAAAACTTGTACATAAAAATTCCATTCCTCCAAGCCATTCAAGACATCCCGATATATGCAAAAACTATTAAAGAATTATGTATAAAGAAACCAAGGAGGAATATAACAAACAATCCAAGAGTCCAAGTAGTCGGCACTCTATCTGACTTATTATCAGGAAAAGAAACACCCGTTAAATACGAAGACCCAGGAAACCCAATAGTAACCGTACAAATTTATGGTCAAACCTTCTCAAATGCCTTAGTTGATCTAGGAGCTGCAATCAATATCTTAACAACTACTACTTGCCAAAAGCTAGGCATTACATCTGTAGAACCCACCTCTACTTTATTAGAATTGGCTGACCGATCTGTGGTTAGGCCAGAGGGCACACTACATGATGTCATGGTATCCGTTGACTCCTGGGAGTATCCAGCCGACTTTCTGATAATAAACCCCAAAAACCGACTTGATGGACATCCATTGATTTTAGGCAGACCTTGGCTTGCAACTGCCGATGCTTACATTGGCTGCCGACAAGGCAATATGACCATAACTAGAGCGGCAAATATCAAGAACCTAGCTTTATACCCTCGAGTGCAACCAAGTGTCACAATAACAAAAACTAACAGGCATCCTGTATCATACCTCACTGAAAATATTAGATCTCCATTAACTGTAAAAGAGGCATTTGATTTCAAAGACCAAAGAGAAGATGATGCCATTAACAATTTTATTAGCCAAGCTAAAACCAGATCCCACATACAATGTCACATGATAGAAGCAGCATTTGATAATGAATCAGAAGAAGATCCTCTTAAATATACACACGAGCAAACAATACCCACTACTTATGTTTCAAATGGAAAAATTGTAGAGATTGAGTCAGGAAAAACTTTAAACATCAATGCCAACCTGACTTCTGAACAGGGAAAGAAGCTCATCCAACTATTAAAGAAATATAAAGAAGCATTTGCATGGGACTACCCTGATATGAAAGGAATTGATTCCCAGCTATGTACACACCACATTTACATAGAAAAAGATGCGAGACCTGTTTGCCAACCTCAAAGGAGACTTAATCCTCATCTAAAGGATGTGGTAAAAGCTGAACTTCAAAAACTTTTAGATGTCAACTTCATCTACCCTATCTCCGATAGTAAATGGGTCTCTCCACTTGTGGTGGTACCAAAGAAAAATGGAAAGTCGAGGATTTGTGTAGATTATAGAGAGCTAAATAAAGCAACACAAAAAGACCACTTTCCCCTTCCATTCATTGACCAAGTATTAGACACTTTGGCAGGAAAGAAATTATTTTCTTTCTTGGATGGCTTCAATGGATACAATCAAATTCAGACTGCCCCTAAAGACCCAGACAAAACCACTTTTACTTGTCCTTGGGGAACATTCTCCTATAGAGTCCTACCTTTTGGTTTATGCAATGCTCCTACCACATTTCAAAGAGCTATCCTCAGCATCTTTTCAAATTTAATAAATGAAGGACTCGAAGTATATATGGATGGCTTTACACCATACGGAGATGATTTTGACCTAGCATTGGACACACTAGAAAAAGTCCTACAGCGTTGCATTGCTACTAGCCTTTGTTTGAGCCATGAGAAATGTTATATGATGATGACCGAAGGACTTATCCTAGGCCACTATATCTCGGCAGCTGGCATATAGGTAGACCCAGCTAAAATTCAAATAATTTTCCTAATTCCTACTCCTACCACTCAAACAGAGGTATGCAGTTTTCTTGGATTTTCTGGTTATTATAGAAGGTTTATAGAACATTTTTCGCATATTGCTGCTACTCTATATGCACTGACAGGTAATGGTGACTTTCTTTGGACAGGAAAATGTGAACATGCTTTCCAGGATCTGAAGAAGCTTGTGTCCATAGCCCCAGTCCTTCGAGGACCAAATTGGGACTTGCCATTTCAAATTTCATCAGATGCCTTAGATACAGCTATTGGTGCAGTCCTTGGGCAGGAAGAAAATAAAAAACCATATGCAATTTATTATATTAGAAAAAATTTATCTCCTGCTGAATTGAATTATAATGATACTAAAAAATAATTTCTAGCTGTAATACATGTTGTCAATAAGTTCGGGCATTACATTACTGGATATCCCATTATCTTGTATAGAGATCATTCTGCCATAAAATATTTAGGAAATAAACCAATCACAAATGGTAGAATAGCTAGATGGCTGATTTTATTGTAGGAATTTGACATTACAATCAAGGACTATGTTATAGACATTTTTGGGCCCTACAACCCCAAGCATGAAATGTCCATAAACCAAGGGCTCCTAAGTCCCTAAAAGTGTTGTTCTAACCCCTAAAGGAACAAGGTCAATAGATTACAGCTTCTCCCAGAAGTTCTCCATGAGAAACTGCTCAGAATTGGTCAAAACAGGATCATTGCAGCTGCTCCACTGGCTAAGTGTGTTGCATCTCACCCAAATACACTGTGAGGGTGCGTTGCATTTCAAAATTCCCTTCTGTGGGGTGTGATGGGTGAGAAATGACAAATGGCAGTGTCATTCCGCGAGGTGGAGAGGCAATGGAAGCTTCCAGAATCTTCTCCTATGACACTTGCCTCACTGAATTCGACCAAGGATGAGTAAGAGGCCCTCAGTCTCCAAGTGGAAGCAAGAACTATCAGAGAGAAGACACTAATCAAATCACAAGCTGACTCATCCCCCTTACAGATATCTATATATGGATCCCTCATCCCAGAGATCCAGAGGCTGGAATTTTGCATATTGTAAGGAATTGTTGTTGGTTTCTAGAGACAAACATCAGATTGTTGGGTGATCTAAGCTTTGTTTGAGGTGAAGAGGGGCTTCTTTGCTGGGAGGTTGATGCTGGGTCGGAACAACTGGTTGTAACTCCTCCTGGCTCTTTTCTTGTTTATCAATAAAAGCTATTTGAGTTTTCCTCCATGCTTTTGTATCATTGATGCTTGTTACATTTGTATGGTCAATTTACATCTGATCCTAGATTGTTTATGATTATAGATCCATGTCTTTGTATAGTGCTATGCTTCTGTGATCTTACAGGTACTTTGTGAAGCTGGGCGTGCAAGGGAGTAGGTAGCTGAGGACCATCAAAGAAGAGAGGGATCGAGTCAAGGGATTAGCGCAAGACAGAGGTTGGTCTTTCTGTTCCTCTCTATCTATAATTCATAAAGGAAAAACATAAGTAGCTTTTCTCTGTTTGTTTCTAAGGCAGCTGTCACACCTTAGTGGGATAGAGCAGTTCTATATAAACACTTTTCCCTGTAACAAAATGGCGACTCCACTGGGGAGCTAATTAGTTTGTTTGTTTATCATTCTTTGTTATCTATTTCATAAACTTACAAGTAGCATTCGAACTGCATTTGCCATAACAAATGCAAAGTAGACAACTGCTACTTCAATCCATCTACTGGATCTGTTTATGATTTAAACAACTGATTCACAAACTATCTGATTGCCCTTGTGATAGCTCTTAGATCCTCCTTAGATCTACCCCTGATTGTTGCATTACTGATTTCTTTTTGCTCAGCCAAAACCCAAAAACTGAACTGCAAATTGTGACCCAGAACCCGAACAGAGTCTCGTTTCTAGCCCAGCACAGGTACTGTTCAGAGATTCTGAATTTCAGCGCACTTCCCAAGTGGACAACCTGCGTTGCATTTCAGATTCTCTGTGTTACAGGTGTGCTGATCAAACTAGCTCTATGCAGTTGTGGTTTCTGTGGATCATTCTTTCCAGTTCTATTCCTGAATTTTGCTGCCTGTGATCAGTATATGTCTGTTTGAAACCCCTTTTCCTTGCTGTTATTCCGCCTCCTTTGTACAAAAGAACTGTAGATGTTTTTGTGTGTTTGTTGAGTCATTTACAGTTCTCCTTTGCAAAAGTAGCGTAATCGTACTGTCGTCCTTTGATTTGAAACTGTCGCAAGTGTCGATTTCAATCGTAGGAAAGAGTTTGATTGCTATTGATGGTCGATTATCCTGTTACTGTTGCTTTTGGTCTGAATTTGTAATTTTCTAGTGTCAAGAACGAGTATTCATTTCAAAATCGTAAGGTGTTGTGATCGTCTCCATTTTTTGATTTCGAAAAGAAACTTGTTTATATTTGTCGCTTGAAAAGAAATTCAGATTTGTGCATCAACTTTCTTTTTAGCATCCATATACTAAGAAAGTCGAAAAACAAATACATGCATGTGCATTTGCATATAGACAGTCTGATTGGCTTGATTTAGGAAAGTGCATTTAGAGTGTGCTCTTTGCTCTTTGTGAAAAGATTCTGTCTTTCTTTTCCCTAGTAGCTAGGATTTTCATTGCATAAAAGAGATAAAAAGTTTGTTTATCATCTTAGACTGCATTTTAGGAATTACATCTACATCTCGTGGTGAACCCGAAAGACAAACTTCATAAACAAGATCAACTTAAAATAAATTCAATGAATCTAACAACACTTTGGAACTTAATGCACAACATTTAGAAGTCTAGGCTAGAGACGTATTCCGGCGGCGTAAAGCCTGGTAACTGTTGTTCTCACTGATGGTTGGGTGATTCCTCCACTTTGAGGCGATAAGTGCCAGTACGGATTTGTGCTCCCACGTACCATCGAGTATATTTTGGTAGACCCCAATAGGCTTAAATCCTTTATCCATAGGAAGCCGTGTCTGCTGCCCTATCAATCGTAATGCACTGAACACAGCATTCGGGAAGATTGACTGCTGTACCGTAAAAAGTATTCTGCAGTTTTGCGATTGGTTTGGTACTCCCTCTACCTAGATTTCCAGAGCAGTCCCTTTCATTCCTTTTCAGACTCCTTAACAGAAAAGGTCCATCTGAGCACTTGTCACTTCAGGCTCATTAAAAATCGAAGGCGACTAGAGTCATCTTTTGTTTTTTCTCGACTCTTAAAAATTGAAAAAACAAGTTGTGTCAAAGCGTCTAAAATTTATTTTAAATGAAATATTCATTACCCTTTCCTACGTTGATCTTGGGTTGAGAAAATGGAATCCACCAACCAAGGAATTCCCCTTGGAGGAAATCCTAGTCCCTTCTCCTCTTGGGGAGATGTTGGTGCACCCCATATGGCCACATTGTCGCTTCCAGGACTGACAATTGGTTTACCTATATGGCTCTTCTCAACCTCTGTCGTTCAGAACACCACAATTCCTGAACAATCGAATCATCAACTAGACGAGTCCAGAGTTACCCACCAACCTTCTACTTCCTCTAATTCTTCCTCTCCTCCTTCCTCTTCGCTTGATGGGGCTGGTAAAGCCAAAAGTCAAGTACCTAAGGAGAAGAAGGAAAAGAAGAAGAAAGAGAAGAAGAAGAAGGAGCCAAAAGCCACTGGGGGCAAACGAGTGTCGTCTAGCGAAAATCCACACACTGCACCGACCAGGCCTAAATCGCCATGTGCCATTTGCAAAGGAGACCACTATCACAGAGATTGTCCTTGCATCCCTCGGATCTTAAGGGACTGGTCTCCTCGTATGCACAACCCGGTGTCGTCAACCTCTGGTGATCATGTTGAAAACACACCGTCGACTAGTGAAGGTGAAGCCCCTAGAAGCTTTATGGGCTTACAGAACAACATGGAGAAGCACTACTGGCTATTCACCATACCAATTGGTGTTTGGGAAGGAACCCATCTTTCCTATAGAATTCGAAATCCAAACACTACGAATAGCACAAGAAGTCGGATTAGATCTAAACCAGGAACAGATTAATAGATTACAGCAGATCAATGAGCTAGATGAAATTAGGCTCTCTGCCCTCCAAAATACTACATTAATCCAACAGCAGCGAGCTAAATGGCATAATACTCTCATTAAAAATAAAGTCTTCTGCGAAGGAGACTCAGCACTATTGTACGATTCCAGGTTTTAGGATTTTCCCGGGAAACTCCAGACTCATTGGCTGGGGCCATATGAAATCCAGAAGGTACATGATAATGGCACCCTTACTCTAACCACCATTGATGGATCTGGATATTCCTTCAAGGCAAACGGCCACCGAGTTCGACTATATCGTAAACCACTTACTCGGGAATCCTTCTATCAACAACTACACAAAGACTCCGACATGCAAATTTTGGAGGAGGAGAAATCTTCCTCACCTATGATCCATTAAGTGATTCACCTGTTTTTACACTTTGTACATAATTTCCTTGTTTGTTAAATCATTTTTTGTATATATTTGTGTATTAGCACTTTGTTGTTCCTTTTCAAAACAAACAACATTCATGTGTACTATGGTTTTTCCTGTTGTTCCTTTTCCAAAGGGACATCATTTTCATTTTGTTGTTCCTTTTCCAAAGGAACAGCACCTTTTGGGCTAGCCGTTCCTTGGTCATTGTCATTTTGCTGTTCTTTTTCAAAAGGAACGGCATTTGTATTTTCTGTTGTTCCTTTTCCAAAGGAACAACACTTTTGATTTCTGTTGTTCCTTCTCCAAAGGAACGGAATTTGTATTTTCTACTGTTCCTTTTCCAAAGAAACAACACTTTTGGTTTCTGTTATTCCTTTTCCAAAGGAACGGCATTTGTGTTTTCTGTTGTTCCTTTGGAACTGTTCCTTTTTTCAAAGGAACAACACTTGTATTCTTTTGCTCTTCCTTTCTGAAATAACAACATTCTCGTATTCCTTTTACTTATGCTTGTTCCCCTTGCTGTTCCAATTTAAGGATGACTACTGTTCCTGCTAGTTCAAGCCTTTTGGAACACAGCTATGCACTTATGCAATGGATACAAAACGCTAGCATACTGAAATTAGTAAATTATATAAAATCGCTATTTTTACAAGAAATTGCTCTGAATTGGTAAGAGGAAAGAGGGAAGGACACACTTACCCATTATTTTTGTTGTCATTATTCTACTAATTCTTATCTGATTGGTTATCTTTATCATGTTGGTTCCTTTTAAATTCTCATAATCTTCTTTAATTATTATTTAGGAATAAGAACAAAGGGTCCATATGTTTCTATTGAGATGTTAAGACTTCTTCCACCATTCCTGCTCTTAAGGAGTGTTGAACCACCCTTTGTGTATAAATGGGAAAGTACTTTATGAAAAAAAAAAAAAAGAGAAAAATGATGTTTTTATGACTTGTTTATATAAGTTGTCAAATGCAAGATAGGGGGTCTCATCAAGAGCCAGCCTACCATGATCATAGGGAAGAAAGTGAAGTGGCATTCCCACTATGGCCACCACACCAGGGATATGGTCCAAGAGGTACATCAAAAATAAATAAATAAATAAAGAGCCCTTGGAACAGGAGGTCTCATCATGAGCCGGCCTGCCCACCTTTCACTCCTTCCTGGTGAATGGCATTATGGCTAACTGGTCACCAAGCCAGCATAATGGCCTACATTTTGACATCGCACAACACTTCCTAAGCATACACAAAGGATAATGGTTCCATGGGTGAAACAAACAACTCTGCCAAGGTTATGGACACCTGTCGGCAGTAGAGCTCTGTTAATGGTATTGAAGTCACATTACTTATACACCAATAGGTAATCATCAACACCCTTCTGTCTCTTATACCTTTGTAATAAATCACATAAGATTATGTATATTATTTCCTGAACCATTAAACACATGTAAATCTATTATCACCAATCATGACAGAAAAGTTGACAATGACCGCATTATACTCTGTGTGCACGACAACTGTCCTATCCTCCCAGCCTCGCATCATATCACAACAGTCTCTTACTTGTTAAGCAATCTGACTATACACCTCGATTTCGGTAACCTGCTACTTTTGTAAACATGGCATGTTGCCATACGCTGTTCCTTTATGACTCTGTCCCAGGGCAGATCGGCACACTGCTCCCTTATTTGACGGCCGAGGATGGCCTATCACATTGCGGGGGGGGAGGTTAACCTCATCATTCACTGGTATACGTGTCAGACTACTATTTGGGAAATTGTGTACTTGGGAATAGCAGGGCTCAACGGTATATTATTTTTAATTTGCATGGCTTGCTGTTCCTAAGCCATTTCCATAGTATGCTCTACGGCAATTAGTAAAGTTCTTTAGAATTTGAGCGATTCCTACTGTTTTGTTAGTTTCTATGTGTTCTAACAGTTTGAACAGCTTGTTGTTCCATTGCCATCTCTGAAATTTTACAGGGAAACCAAAAGCATGGGAGGAATGTTACTGGGAAATCTAGTGTCTATGCATAGCTGCTAGTCCCACTAAGACTGGTAGCTATCTTAGAAACAAACAAACTAAAATTACTTTCGTTTTCCTTTATGAGAAGTAGATAAGAGGGGAACAAAGGAGACCAACCTCCATCTTGCGCTTGGTTCCTTGCTTGATTCCTCTCCCTTCCGATAGATCTTTGCCACTCGCTTCCTCATCTACCCAGCTTCAAAGAGCACCTGTGGAATCAAAGCAGCATAAAACTATCCAAGAACAGAGATCTACTATCATAAACAATATAGGACCAGATATATATTGACCACACAAATGCATATATCATCAATCATAGAAGAATGTGGAGGAAAACTTGAATAGCTTTATTAATATCAAGAAAATCAAAGAGGATTACAACCAATTGTTCTGACCCAGCGTCATCCTCTTAGCAAGAAATCCCTTCTTCACCTCATGAAAAGCTTAGATCACCCAACACTATGATGTTACACCAAGAAACCAGCAGCACTTCCTTACAAGATACAAAATTCCAGCCTCTGGATCTCTGGGATGAGGGATCCATATATAGATGATTGCAGGGAGGTGAGTCAGCTTCTGAGATTTGATTAGTGTCCTCTCTCTGATAGTTCTTGATTCCACTTGGAGATTGATGATCTCTTACTCATCCCTGGGCGAATGCAGAGAGGCAAGTGTCACAGGAGAAGTTTCTGGAAGATTCCATGATCCTCCACCTTGCAAATTGACTCTGCCATTTGTCCACTCTTGCCCATCGCACCCCATAGAAGGGCTTTTCAGTATGCATCACACCTCCCGTGTGCATTTAGGTGGGATGCAGCGCACTTTGACCATGGAGCAGGTGAGATGGTCCAATTTTGACTAGTTTTGAGTAGTTTTTCATGGAGAACTTTTGGGAGATGGTGTAATTAGCTAACCTTGTTCTTTTAGGGGTCAGAACAACACTTTTAGGGACTTAGGATCCCTTGGTTTATGGACATGTTTTGATTGGGGTTGCAGTGCCCAAAAATGTCTATAACAGTTGCCCCCTAAAGCATGAGGTCGTTAATCTTTTGACATCGGGTGAAATGCTTTATCATGAGGATCCGAAGTTTTTTCGAGCTGGAAGGTGACCTGTAATAAGATACAATACAATACATTATCTTCATAATATTTTCATCATCTAGCTGAGGTGGGCATTCCCATGCTCAGCTTTATAAATTCATTTTCATGTACATAAGACAGACAATCGTCTGAGTGCAGACTGATGATTCTGGTAGAGCCATCATCCCTTAGATTGGATGATTATCTGTGCAGCAATGATGTACATTTGATGTCTTTATTTTCCTGAATAGATATCACAGCCCGGATGGATGAAACTAGATCCGGGGTCTTCAATCTCATTCGATCTTCACTCAAAGTACAAGTCGATCCATGTGAGAGATGTTCTGGAGTCGAACATGGAAAGACATCGCCTGATTACCAGCCAATGATGTAAGTTGTTAACAGGTGTGAGAGGAATCACCGATAATGATGATGACCCTCAAGGTACTACAGTACAATTCACATGGTGTGAATAAGGGACTTGGTGTCAAACACCACGCAAAATCTTTCGGTCGAAGGCCATTGATGTAAACATGTCGCCGGAAGTGAGAAACTTGCCATTGAGGCATGCAAGCTTCAAAGTACTGAAAGGGTTGTCCCTAAGTCGACTTCTTGGATAATGATCTGATGTCGACAAGAAGTGACCCGCCATAGGAGGGCCTTAATGAATTCCACATCTACGGCACGGAACGGAGTAAATTATTTTGGAGGTGAAAACGGTCTAATGATACCGGGTTCAGGGTGGCGGTCATGAAAGAATGGAGCGTGAATGTATTGTAGTGGATGAGACACAGGTGAATTCTCTGAGCGACTTCTCTTGAACATACCGGCGACACTGTCATGATGGATTGGTAGTGTTAACCCCAAATGTGGATGGTGTGATGGACCAATGGTGATATGACCAGTGACCGGAACAACCCAACCCGACTCAGATGCGGAGTGAAAGTGTCATGTTCAAGAGCGACTTGCTACCAATAAAGTTTCTTCAAGTTTTCTTCCCAATTTTTCCCCAGTCATTGCTGACCAGTACCTCTTTATTTTTGTCAAGCTTGAGGAGGATAACATATGCTTGTTCTATAGTTTTCCCTTCGGGAAAACCCATCGCTATGTTTTAACGAGCCTAGCAATAGTGAAACTCGTTCTTGTCTGTATAGACAAGTTTGTTGCTATTCGGTTTTAACGAGTTTAACGACAAAGATAACTCGGTCCTTTTCAATTTTAGAGAGTCTGAAAAGGGACGTAAAGAAAACTCCAACAATCCTTTTTCATCATATAATCCCTTAAGTCCGAAAAAGTATAAAATAATACAAAAGGGATGAATTTTCGGTAATTTTAACGAGCCGAACAAAACAAGCGCTCGATCTTTTTGTGTAATAATCCCTCAGGTCCGAAAAGTTTAAAATCTAAAGGAGGGATAGCACTTCCGGTCACTTTAACAAGCTGGAGAGGCCAATTACTCAGCAATCTTTTCATATTTTACGAGTCATATGAAAAGAGCTTAAAGAAGACTCGTTTTTCGAGGAACGAGTGATAAATTCAGGTAGCAGCTAATTCTAGGTAAGGTTTGGAATTTTCAAATCACGGCAGTTTCACAAGGATGGCTAACAGGATCACTCTTCGCAGCTGTTCCTCGAAAAGGGTAAACAATCAAATGGAGGTTAATGATCGGCCAAAATAGAGTGGAGGTGATGACGAGAACACGACCAAGGCTTCAAAGGCTGATGATAATGCATTCACGATGGTTATTTACCGAAAATTGGTTCATTTTTTAATGAATAAGCTTAAACTTTGGGGGAAACATTTGCTCACTACTTATGTTTATTTTTTAACAAGCTTTAACTCCACATAAAAACTGCTCGATATAATGGTCATTGATTACCTTGATTTTATCATTGACAACTTTGCTCCTTCAAAGGTTGTACTGCCTACTCAATTGCTTCATCAAACTAGTTAGAAACGAATAATATATGCTTGAAAAATGAGTCAAAACACTAATATTTTACTTGAATTACGTGAAAAGTAATTTAAAAGTGGTTTTTACCTCTCATTTTACCATTTCATTTGAACTTTGGTTTGTTGGAGCTTTGGAGGTGCTTTCCCCCTTGATTTTCACTAGCTGATTCTGGGAGATTCTGTGGACGATTCTTGGCACCGTCTGGACCAGGTAAGAGCTAAACCTGAGCTCTTCAGTTTCATTCTTTCCTTTTTGAATTCTGAGCATGTTTCCTGGTTTTTCTGAGCCCCTGGGGTTTGAAGAATTTGCCCTGGCTCCATCGCACCTTTCCTATATCGAAAAGTGTGATGCATGCTGGCTTGGCCATTGGCCAGTCAGCATGCATCCCACCCAGTACACTGCTGGGGTGCGATGGGCGCAAGGAGGGAAACTTGTGCGCAATTTTTCATGGAATTTTTTGCCTGTTTTTCACCAAATCAGGATCCTGACTCTTCTCTTGTTTGTTTTTAGAGATTCATCAGAGAAAAATTCCTGTTACATGGCGAGAACGTGAGCATGAAGAAGAGGACATGCTTGCTTTACATGATCCGGTTACGGTAAATGCACTGCGGAACTGTGGCTTGTTCATGTTTTTCCGCATCTCTAGCATGAGGCAACAAATCAACTTGTTGCAATATTTTCTCGATGCATGGGATCCTACCGACCAGGTGTTCCAGATTAGGGGAAAATCCATCCCCTTGACTGTCGTGGACATTTATTTTTTGACCGGTTTATCGAGGTGTGGTGCCCCTATCTCATTATCAGGTTCGGCCCATGGGGGTGAATCTATGAGAGATTACATTCATCGGTATTGCAAAGAGGGATCTCCGCTGGTAGTACAGCTCTTCATGTGGCCAACAAGTCTTACATGTAGTATGCCTTGGAATGCCTTGAACCAAAGGTGTTCAACTGGTGTGATGCAGTACTCTCTGTGATGAAAGAACAACTGACCAAGGTAAAAAGTGGAAGATTGAAGAACTTTGGTTATGGTTCCATTTTGATCACTTTCGCCTTGGAAAAGATCCCACTGATGCAACCACAGTATATTCCACTTGGTTTACCTCCACCGACCGAGCCACGGATGCAGAGATGGGTTGACTTCATGGCCTGACATGCGGGTCAGTCCTGGATTTCTTTCTCTGATACCTTCTTTGAGTGGTTCAACCGTCAGCAGATGGTTTTTACCGAGTGTCCATATGCTGGTATGGATTTCCGGGGTGATCCGGATTTGGTACTGCCGGCTGGTGAGCAGTGGGGTGCCATAGGTAAATTCTCTGACCATATTCCTGTTTATGCTTTTCATAATGTTCTTACATTTTCTTTACTCAAGACTAATCAAAACTCATGCGCTCATGCAGACATTGGACCAGTCCGACCAGTAGTACGTCCGAGAGCGCCAGCTGCCGCTCCGGCAGGAGAGGCTATGGGGAGGGCTATCCTTCGCGACCTTGATGTGGCCGAGACTCTTTCAGCATTGCAGGATCAGGTTGAGGGTCTCACTCTTGGTATTTCGGATGTGAGGACCGACGCGCTGCCTCTTAGGCTGCAGTGACATACTACTGGTGTGCCAAGTCGATGGACTCAGCTTTTACGCATGATTTCACAGGCAATGACTTGTTATCATCAGCACCATTAGACTAGGGTGCCCCCTTAGCATTTTGAGTTTTGGGTCATCTGACCAATTTTGTCTTAGTTACAGAACATTATGTGTAAACCACAAATAGTTATATATATATGTTTTGACTTTCGGAGTTTTATTTGGTTAAGTTACATGATCCTGATGCAAATATTGATGAAATGCTTCTTTTATAAATGTTGCAAATGTCTATCTAACACATAATTTACCAATGAGTCTGTTAATGTGTTTAAGTTTCTGGAAATATGTTGATATTGAATAAAATCAAACTGTCTTTCCAAAATCTTAACCCTTAGGAACATGCGATAGATAGCTGGATTTCGGACGGAGTAGATACCAGTGAGTTGTAGTATGACGAGTTGTGAGTCTAGCATGACGACAAGCCGGCATATGCCATGTGTGATGGCATCATAGAGGAGTTCTATCAACGCGCTATATTCAGCGATGTTATTTGTTGACTGACCAATACATACCCCTCTGAAACTTATTAACTCGCCGCTTGGATCAAAAATGGCCCAGGCCGGAGAAGATAGGTTCCGCGAACTACGACTCACTCCGTCGGCATATCCAACAAATGATTCCAATAGGTTCAACATCTGCAACAAATGTAAACAAAAATGGATTACCTGACCAAAACAATTACCCTTAGCGAAAACAAAAATTTAACAAAAGCATAGGGGTTACTACACTGAATCATGCGTAGTAACGCTTAAGATACAACCCGTTACGGGGTTGCGCCAGTGGAATCCCATCATAATCCACTAACTCATAGGCTCCTTTTGCTAATACACGTTTAACAATATAGGGGCCCATCCATAAGGATTTGAATTTACCTGCTCCCAATTTATCAGATTCCTGGTCATAAAGTAAGACCAAGTGACCTTCTGAGAAGACACGGGGTTTGACATTCTTGTCAAACTATGCCTTGACTCGTTTCTTATGGGCTTTGTTATCCAAAGCGGCATCACGATGGGTTTCATCCAATTGGATTAGTTCCAAGAAACGAGCCTCGTCTTCTGAAGTTCTGGGGAGAAGGTTGACTGCGAGTTTGAGGGACGAGATTTCACACTGAATTGGTAAGATTGCTTCTAGGCCATACACCAGTTGAAAGGGTGTAAACCCGGTTGCATTCCTTACCGATGTTCGGTATGCCCATAAGGCTGAGTACAGGATCAGGTGCCAACTCCTTTTGTGGACTCCAATCATCCTTTGCAGCATCCACTTCAGGACCTTGTTGATTGCTTCAACTTGTCCATTGGCCTGTGGGTAATATGGAGTAGAGCTATCGTGGGACAACCCCAATTTGGCAGCCAATTCAACCATCATGTGATTGCGAAAATGTGATCCATGATCTGTGACTATGGCCTGTGGAACGCCGAATCTGGCGACTACATGATTGAAAAAGAAAAGGGTAGCCGTTTCACCGGTGTTGTTTAATGTAGGCATCGCCTCGGCCCATTTGGTAAAATAGTCTACCGCGACTATGATATACCCATGCCCCCCGGTCGAGGTGGGGTTACATGTCATGAAATCTATGCCCCATTTGGCGAATGGCCCAACAGCAACTACTGGTTGCAGGGGTGTGGGTGGTCTTCTGGTTTTGCTATCGAAAATTTGACACGCATGGCAACTTCTGACTGCTATTATGCAATCTTTGAACATTGTTGGCCAGAAGTATTCTGCTCGTAAAAAATTTTGCGCTGTAGTGTAACCAGACTGATGCCCCCCACACGTGCCTGAATGGAAATCATTCAGGACTTTTTCGGCCTCCTCATAGGTGAGGCACCTCCTTAGAACTGTATCGACACCACGACGGTAAAGCGTATCACCGACGATCATGTAGTCTTTTGATTGGTATCGAATATGTCTTTGCTCTGAGCGGGAGGTATTAGACCTATATTTTTGAGTTTGGAGATAGATGATTATGTCTCCATACCACGGATTGCTTGAAGATATCAAAAACAAAGATTCATCCACGATGGTTTCTTCGGATGTTTCATCGTTGGACGACGATGGGAGATCGCATAGTAATTCTGCGAAAACCAGGGATTTTTTCGATTTGGATTTTACAAATTCCAGATAAAACTCTTGAAGAATTGCTATCCATTTTGAATATTTGCCCCCCAGCAACTGTCGCGACAATATATAGGTCATGGGGTTGCAATCTGACAAAATGGTAGTCTGTCGAAAGAGGACATAGTGTCGAAATCTCTGTATTGCTTGAACAGCTGCGAGAGCTAGCTTTTCAACGTAGGAATACTTGCTTTCTGTATCATTTAAGTTTCTACTCAAATAATATATAGGATGTTCAATTCCATTGTCTTCTTGAACTAAAACCATTGCGATGGTTGTATCTGCTGCAGCCAGATACAGGTTAAAGTCTTTTTGATAATCAGGAGCGTACATTAATGATGCTTTCATTAGTGATTCCTTTAAAGCATCAAAGGAAGCTTGCACGACCTGATCCCAGATGAAGGGTACTTCTTTTTTCAATAGACGTGTATAACCTTTAGCAAGTTCGGCGTAATTTGGAATGAATCTCCTCAGAAAGTTTGCTTTCCCTTGGAGTTTCTGAATCTGAAGCAAATTTGAAGATGGAGGCAAATTTATGATTGCCTGAACCTTACATGGGTCGAGACGAATCCCGCCCTTTGAGACTACAAAGCCAAGCAAACGACCAGAACTGACACAGAACACACATTTGTGTGGATCGAGTCATATCTTGTAGTGTCGGCAACGTAGAAATATGGCTCTCAAATGCTGCGGATGGTCAGTCCACTTTCACGAATGAGCCAGAAGATCATCGAGATATGGTTGAACGATGTTTTTGATGTCATGGAAGGCATAATTCATTGCCCTCTAAAATGTTGCCCCTGTGTTCTTTAAACCAAAGGGTAACTTGCAATATGAAAATGTGCCCCACGGACAAATAAATGCAGTCTTTGACTGGTCCTGTGGGTGGATATTATTTGATTATACCTGGAGAATCCATCCATAAATGAAAAGATTTCACATCCGGCGCATTCATCAATTATCTGGTCAATAAAGGGTGTAGGGTAGTTGTCTTTTGGACAAGCTTGATTTACATCCCTATAATCGACGCACACTCTAATCATTCCTTGTTTCTTCATTACAGGAACAATGTTTGATACCCAATCGGTTAGAGGAACCGGGTAAATAAAACCAGCATGGAGAAGTTTTTCAACTTCTGCCTTGATGGCAGCGGCTTTCTTGGGGTGCACCTGCCGTAACCATTGTCGTACTGGTTTGACATCTGGATACATCTTTATTTCGTGTTCAACTATACTCGAGTCAATGCCCGGCATTTCATCATATGACCAAGCAAAGACATCTCTAAATTCACGAAAAAGAACTTTGTATATTTCGAATTCTGAAGGAGAACAACATTTGCCAACATAAATATTCTCTACAACATCTGTTTTGGTCGAGATATTTATGGTGGTAGTCTCTTCGATATTGGACAAGTTTCGCTCGGAATCCACCGTGCTTACAGTGTTTGATAGGAAATCAAAAACTAAAGGATGATGATGGTCATCAGGAGTATCTTCTTGACAATCCGGAAGATGGGAACGATGGTGGTAATCTTCCCATGGTGCCCCATCAATTATCATTGACTGAACAATTCCTTCGTCGATGTAATGCACTTGCGACCAAGGATCTGAAGGAGTGCCATATTCCTTAGACCTATCTATCCAAACGCTTGATGAGTGTTGATTTGGGTTTGCCTCCCATGCCAGAAACATTGATTGCTACAATATTTCTATTGGGCTTGGAGGCAATACTTGCAGATGATCCATGCTAATATCGATTTCTGAGATCTTTTGAATAGAAGATATCATATTGCAGGTTCCTACCATTGCCACTTCTGCCAGATTGATTGGAGGTGGGAGGGAAAAAGTCCCCATTAATATAGGGTCTTTTAGTAGGCCTACTCCGATATTTTGAAGCGAATGGGGGCCTCCATGGATCATCAGAATCCTTCCGGTAACTTGGGAACTATTGGGGAGAAATGTTTGTTGGTCGACGATTGTAATTCCCCCTTGAAAGGGAAATGCAATCTTCCTGAAGTAGGTCAACACAACCGCAGCCATAGCATATATCCAGGCCTTCCCAGTAGGATGTTGTAATCGAGGTTTCCGTCGATTACTTCAACATCTATTTCTACCGTTTTCCCCCCCAGTTCAACTTGCAAGTTACTTAAAATCCCATATGGCGTATATGTTCGTCCATCAAATGCTTTTAATGTCGTCGAAGATCGCGACAAGATTGGAGATCCTAAAGTTTTCCAGCAACTCATCGACATAATACATGTAGATGCCCCCTCATCAATAACTGTTCGATGAACAGTTTTGTGGAGGGCTTTCACTTGAATGAGGAAAGATAGTTGAGTTGGTAACTGAGGATCATATCCTTTGTGATTAAAGGACACATGATTAGAATCCTTTGGGTCAATCCCACCTATTGCTGATAATAAAGCCTGCGTTTGGGAGGGGCAATTTTGCAATACCTCAAGTGTCGACATAGCGGATGGCGATTAGGCCAGATCTTCCACTATATTATAATGTTGTGATGCTCTGGCACGAGGATTAAATGTCAACTTGTGTGCTACTCCCTTTGGTGGTTTTATCGTTAGCTCTGGAATGATGGGCGGTGCAACTTCTGTCGAAGTTGTTGTCGAACTAGTAGGTTGATCTTTATCCTTGTTGTTCGATAGTTGTGGATTCCCGTAATCTTTATTCCTTGTCATTATCAAAGCATCATTTTGCTGTTTCGAAACCGACAACATCAGCACTTGGGATGGGGAAGAATTATCACTAGCAACCAGATTTGTTCCTGGATTTGGAAATAGATCAGTTAATACCGCCGAGGTTTTCGAATTCTTGAAGAATTTTTTAAGCTCAGCTTTATATGGACAATCTCTTACCCAATGATCCTCATCACATATAAGGCATGGACGATTTGGTTTCTTATCTCCAGAAGGGTTTGCAGAAGATTTTTCAGGTGATGATTCTTCCTGTTTCTTCTTCTTCCCTTTGTTTTTCTTCTTGCCTCCTGGTTTCTTGTTTTCTTTGCCTTTGTCTGTCAAGATGGCATTTACTTCCGAGGCGAGAAGTTCTTCTTTTGCATTTTGACTAGAAATCTTACGGGCCTTTTTAGATGTAGCCTTTGTTGATTTCGTGTCTGTCGTACCAATCACACCATTGCCGGCATGAGAGTCATTGTTCGATTTAGGAGGAGGAGGAACGGAAAATTCCAGTCTGGGAGCGTCAAGGATTTTATCGTAGAGCGTTCCAGACTGAGTATAAATCAAGTCTAAATATTGCACACGAGCAATAACTTGCTCTTCAGTGATGATTCCTCCCTTTGCCACATCTTCTGTAATGAAAGGTAATAATGACTTAAAAAACCATTCAGCTAAAAGCTGATCAGGAACGTATGTTTTTACCATTCTACGATGACGTCGCCACTCATGAATATGATCGGATATGTGAGTGGCCATCATTTGCTTGAAATTGGTAAGAAGTTTTGTTCCCGTTTCGTACCTTATGGGTAACTGAAAATGGGTTTAAAAGGTTGTGGCTAGGGTACTAAAGTTATCAAACGAAGCTCTAGGTAATTCGATATGCCATTTTGCTGTCAGACCAATTAACGTTCTCTGAAAAAGGAGAAGCCTAATCGAATCATCATTTAGGGTGTTTGATGAACACCACAGATGGAAGGTCATCAGATGATTCGATGTGTCTTCTCCCAGATTTCCATTAAATTTAGGAATATCTGACGGACGTTTATGCGGAATCGCTGGCCACCAAGCGGCGTAAGCAATTGGATCGTTCGTTAGCCGATTTAGATCCGGTAACTCTAAAGTCGCCACGAAGGGTAACTCTTGATTCAGGTTTGGCGAAGCATACCCAGGATAAGATGGAATTGCCTGAGCAGTTGGTCTTTGTATACCAGCATAATGCATTTGATGCTGGTAACTTTGGTGAGGTTGATGGCCATAACCATTGTAGAATGGTTGATTTTGACTGTTTTGAATATACGACTGCCCATCATTTGCAAATATTTGTTGCTCAGATCCTTGGTAAACTTGTTGGAATTGCGGTTGTTGATATTGCACCAGCCATGGTTGTGAAGCCATATGTTGTTGTCCACTACTGGCTGTTTGACCAAGATGAGGGGTAATTGTACCCGTTTGGGCCTGTGTCATTCCACTAGTTGGCGATTGTGGTTGAGTCATAGGGATAAGAGTTTGTTGCATTACAACTTGAGAAACCTGAGGTTGGCATACAATAGGCAATGCTTGTACTTGAGACACTGTCACAATAGCCAGTGTAGTTGGTATATTTGACATAGGTAGACATTTTTGCATCGAGTATACAACTCTTGGTTGTTGAGGCAGTATCGGCACCCAACTATTAGATGTAACTCCAGCATAACCTGAATTTTGTTGTGAACTCTCGTATGTTTGTTCTCCCGGAGGAGACAATGAAAGGGTATATTGCCCCCCATACGGCGGTAATCCGATACTTAAAGGAATGATTTTCCCTTGAGGACCAGACTGCCCAAATTGACACTGTGAAGGATCAATTTGCTGAGACTCAACATAAGAGCTCCCGGATATTATTCCGGATGAACAAATAGGAACAGACCATACTGTCGAAATAGCCCCTGAGTGGGCCCCATCTAGCAATTGAGAGCTAGTTGGGACAGATGGTATGCCAGCGAATATTGTTGGAGTGATAACAGGATGTTCTGTCGTCGCTGTGTCAGATGACACAGTCCTAGATGTCGACGGTTGTTCAGACATTTCTAGTCTATCCAAAATATTTCCTAGCGATTCTACAAGAGCTTCTGATAACGGTAGAGTAATTTCTGATGAAGAAGGATATAGGGTGATCCCGACTCCAAATTGCAATGGAGTACTAGATGGAGGATCCTCCACAATCTCTTCTATAGCAATCAAACCAGGTGGAAGAGGTAGACCGTCAAGTCCGTAAAATATTTCCGGTGTCGAAGAAGGTATAGATTCTGCAGCGACAGATGTTTGGGGAATAACACCTTCCGAATCAGCTGTAGATGGAGCTGGTTCAGTAATACAAGTGTTTACCTTCACACTAGGATCAGCTCTACTGTCCTTTGGTGGCTGCGGAACTTCTTCTATAAAGGTAGGGATACCAGAAATGTTTGGAGTAACTGGAGTCTCCGATGGTGTTGGAACACTTGTTCTAACTTTACCAGGGGATTTTGAACTAGTTAAACGAGTTCGCTTCGTCCGTAACAGTTTTGATTCTGGAGACAAAGACAGTTGACTCGTAAGCCTCCACGAACGACAGGGTTTCAATTGACTTTCTTCCACAATTGCAGATTACTCGATCAACTAAAAATCAAGGGGAAATACGTTTCCGAATTAAATGAATTTTAGACGCTTTGACACAACTTGTTTTTTCAATTTTTAAGAGTCGAGAAAAAAAAAAAGATGACTCTAGTCACCTTTGATTTTTAATGAGCTTGAAGTGACAAGTGCTCAGATGGACCTTTTCCTTTAAGGAGTCTGAAAAGGAATGAAAGAGACTACTCTAGAAATCTAGACAAAGGGATTACCAAGCCAATCGCAAAACTGCAGAATACTTTTTACGGTACGACAGTCAATCTTCCCGAACACTGTGTTCAGTGCATTGCAATCGATAGGGTGGCAGACACGGCTTCCTATGGATAAAGGATATAGCCTATTGTGGTCTCCCAATATATACTCGACGGTACGTGGGAGCACAAGTCCGTACTGGCACTTGTCGTCTCAAAGTGGAGGAATCACCCAACCAGCAATGAAAACAACAGTTACCAGGCTTTACGATGCCGGAATACATCTCTAGCCTAGACTTCTAAATGTTGTGTGTTAGGTTCCAAAGCGTTTTTAGATTCATTGAATTTATTTTACAGTTGATCTTGTTTAAGAAATTTGCCTTTCAGGTTCACCGCATGATGTAGATATACAATTCCTAAAATGCAATCTAAGATGATAAACAATCGTTTAATCTTCTTTTTGCAATGAAAATCCTAGCTACTAAAGAAAGAGAGATGATATTCTTTCAACATAGAGCAGAGAGCACACACTATATGCACTGTCCTAAATCAAACCAACAAATAGTCTAAATGCAAATGCACATGCATGTATTTGTTTTCAGCCTTCTTAATGTGTGAATGATAAAAAGAAAGCTAAGCACAAATCTGAATTATTTTTCAAAGCGATATTACTAACAAGCTTATTTTCAAGACAAAATGAAGACAATGACAACACTTTGCGATTTGGAATTGAAAACTTGCTTTTGACACTTGAAAAACTACTAATTCAAATCAAATACAAGAGTAACAGTGTAATCGACTATCAAGAACAATTGGATTCTCTTCTATGACTGAAAATGACACTTGCGACACTTCCAAATCAAGAAACGACAGTTCAATTACGCTACTTCTTTGTAAAAGAGAACTGAAAATGGCTCACAATACATAAAAACATTTACAGTTCTTTGCACAATGGAGGCGGAATAATGGCAAGGAAGGGGGTTTCCACAGAGGTATACTGATTACAGACAGCAAAACTCTTGAATAGAGCTGAAAAGAGTGAAGAAAAACCAAAGTCTGGAGGCAAAATTAGCCTTCTCTAATCAGCGCACCTATTACACAGGGATTCCAGTATGCATCCCACCTACAGCACACGAGAAGTGCGATGCATACTGATATCCTTGAAGAGAGGGTGCAATGGTACAGTGCGAGACTTTTGATCCAGTTCTTGATCACAGTTTGCAGCACAGTTCAGGGATTTAGGCCAAGCAAGTGATAATCAGTAAATAAATCACAGGGGTAGATCTAAGGAGGTTACTAGAGCCACCACAAGGGCAATTAGGATGTTTACAAATCAATTGTTCAGTTTATAAACAAAACCCAGAGATAGACTGAAGCAGCGTTGATCTACTTTTCACTTGCATAGCAAATGCAGTTCGAAGGCTAGCTGGCTTGACTTCAGGCTCCGTCTGTAAGTTTATAAAACAAACAAGTATAGAAAAGCAAACAAGCTATTCGCTCCCCAATGGAGTCGCCATTTTATTACCACGAAATCTAGTGTCTATGCAAAGCTGCTAGTCCCACTAACACTGGTAGCTATCTTAGAAACAAACAAACTAAAACTACTTTCATTTTCCTTTATGAGAAGTAGATAAGAGGGGAACAAAGGAGACCAACCTCCGTCTTGCGCTTGGTTCCTTGCTTGATTCCTCTCCCTTCCGATAGATCTTTGCCACTCGCTTCCTCGTCTACCTAGCTTCAAAGAGCACCTATGGAATCAAAGCAGCATAACACTATCCAAGAACAGAGATCTACTATCATAAACAATATAGGACCAGATATATATTGACCACACAAATGAATATATCATCAATCATACAAGAATGTGGAGGAAAAATTGAATAGCTTTATTAATATCAAGAAAATAAAAGAGGATTACAACCAATTGTTCTGACCCAGCATCATCCTCTCAGCAAGAAAGCCCTTCTTCACCTCATGAAAAGCTTAGATCACCCAACACTATGATGTTACACCAAGAAACCAGCAACACTTCCTTACAAGATACAAAATTCCAGCCTCTGGATCTCTAGGATGAGGGATCCATATATAGATGATTGCAAGGAGGTGAGTCAGCTTATGAGATTTGATTAGTGTCCTCTCTCTGATAGTTCTTGATTCCACTTGGAGATTGATGATATCTTACTCATCCCTGGGCGAATGCAGAGAGGCAAGTGTCACAGGAGAAGTTTCTGGAAGATTCCATGATCCTCCACCTCACAAATTGACTCTACCATTTGTCCACTCTCTCCCATCGCACCCCATAGAAGGGCTTTTTAGTATGCATCGCACCTCCTGTGTAAATTTAGATGGGATGCAGCGCACTTTGACCATGGAGCAGGTGAGATGGTCCAGTTTTGACCAGTTTTGAGTAGTTTTTCATGGAGAACTTCTGGGAGATGGTGTAATCAGCTGACCTTGTTCTTTTAGGGGTCAAAACAAAACTTTTAGGGACTTAGGAGCCCTTGGTTTATGGACATGTTTTGATTGGGGTTACAGTGCCCAAAAAAGTCTATAACAAGGAAGATCAATTCGGAGAGAACCACAGGTATTGACAATCTCTGATGCTGCATGGGAAATCCTGGCAAGAGCAGGTTGGTTAACTTATCTCAATCGTTTACAGGAATCCAATGAGATCTTAGCAATAGAATTCTTGCAGAACTTGCAAGAAGATCACTCCACAGTAAGGGGGAGACACATAGCAGTCACCGATGACATAATTGCAGAGGTCTCAGGACTGCCAGTCGCTGGACCTGTGTGGATGTTAAAGAAGGAGAGACTGCAAAAGATCATAGAAACCTTCCAGGATGAAGGCCAGAACCTGACAGTCAGAGGAAAGGGGGTTCTACCAGCAGCATTAGGAGAGCCATGGGCAGAATTGGCGAAGACCATTCAGAGCTACATCACTTGCGAAGGCAGGAAAGACGTGGTAAGACCATGACACCTTAAAATTTTAGCCGTATTAAAGTAGAAATGCTCTGTAAACTTACCTGCATTTTTAAATTCATTACTTCATGATGTTGCCCGAAGCATGAAAAAGGCACAGCATGTAGAATCAGTCGTAAGTCACCATGGGCTGATACGGTTGATAGTTAGCCATAGCCTCGCCCAACAGCAGAGTAGCTGGGAAGAGCTAATTGCCATGATAGACGGGGGATTGACTACGCCATCCCCAAAACGTAAGCATGCCACCAGTACACCAGATCGCCCATTGAAATGAAGGAAATCAATCCGATTAGCATGGATTAAAGGGAGGCTGGAAAATTCCCAAGGGGATACCAGCCAACCAGTAGAGATAGACGATTCAGGGGATGAGCAACCCCCACAATTAGAAGGAGAAGAAAATGAGAAAGGAATGCAAGGAAATGAGGAAGGAGAAATGGAGGAAGAAACCGAGCAACCTGAGTAGGAGGAGGAAACAGAGCAGCGTGAAGACAGCCCATTGCAAAATCCATTGAGAGAAGATGAATTGGCCAAAATTTTGGCCAATATGGGTGAATATGCCCAACCTCTCAGCCCACCAGACCTCCATGTTGAAGAAGAACCAAAAGAACACTCTGCTCAGGATAAAAATGCACCCGAAGAATTACATGACGAGGAGGTAGAAAAAGAGAGTCAGCCTGTTCATGATGAAAGTATGACAGGAGAGAAAAGTGGTACAGAGGAGGAACAATCAGTTCCTAGCCAGACTACACCGGAAGAAATTCAGGAAGAAGAGGAGGTGGAAAAATAAGTCACCCAGGAAATAACAAAACCAGCTAGGGTTCTTGCCCTTGAGCAACCCTAACAGAGCAACGAAGGAGCACCCCAAGGAGAAAACTAGGGAATTGACCGAGATAACAGTCCAGGCCCAAGTAAACAGACAGCTGTTCCTTCTAAGGAAATAGAATAAATTAAGAGATTACGGAAAGAATAGCAAAGACTACTGAATGTGATAGTTCGACTTCGACAACAGATCAGGATTTTGAAAATGAGGAAGAAGGTAAAAAGGACTTCGGGAGGGAGACATGCAACCACTCCAGCAAGACCCCTCAAGAAAAAGGTTCGGAGGACTCGAGTCCATCCTGCTGTTCAAAACCCTATTGAAGAGCACCCTGCTGTTCCAAACCCTGTCGAGAAGCAGTCTGTTGTTCCAAACTTTGCGGAGGAGCAGTTTGCCGTTCAAAATTTGGTTGAAGAGGAGTCTGTTGTTCCAAACCTTGTTGAGGAGCAGTCTGCTGTTCAAAATCAAAAGGAACAACATTCAACTGTTACCCATGTTGAAGTCCAAACAGATGATATATTGGCCTATGACAAAGAAATGCAGACAGAGGCACAGCCCTCTGAAGAAATGCAAATCACAAACACGAGACAATGCAATAAGAAGATTCAAGTGAACCTCCCACTCACCACTACCATGTGGGATAGTGATCCGAGGATGGTAACCCTATGAGAGGGTTTGATGCAAGCTCAGCAAGCAGTAGAAAAACTCACAGGACAAACGGTTCCTCGAGAAAGGTATGAATAATTACAACAACAGCTAAGGAATGTCAATCTATACGAAATCCAGGGCTTTGAAGGATGGCGAAAGGAAGAAGAAAAAGTCGCAAAGGTAACTCGTAGGTTAGATATAGTTATCAAACAGATGGATACCTTATGCTCTTTGTACACTGATGTCCTAGCATGTAGAGCCCCTGCTAAGAATTATGCCTTGTTTTTAATGGAACGATATTTGCAATTGAAAATAAAGGCTGTCAGAGTAGGCGCCCCTATACAAATTAATACCATTGATGATTTTATAAATTTTTGTAAGCACTACGGGGTAAAGGTTCAAAGATTACTGTGTGAATTCTATTTACATAACCTTGTGTTAGACCAGGAGACAGAGCAGAACCCCGACCCTTTTGTTGGGGATATCCAATTGCAGGCATTTATTTCGTTTGGGGTTAATCAAATCAAGTGGCTTAAAGCCTATAATGCTTTCCAAAGACAAGAAAACGGATTAGACTTATGGGTAAGAGCTGAGCCTAGGAATCCAGTGCAGTTGTGGAGGGAACATAGGAACCTCATGGGGACTCCAGGCGTGATTGAAGCATTAGGGCCCATTCATACAAAAATCAATCGGTAGGGAATAGAATACTTTCTCACTATTAAAGACCTTGCCATTGATGCAGCTAAATTTCGATATCAGATCTCTAATCTGAATATCCAACTCAGGGAACCATTTAATTATGAAAATTTTAAGTTAGCCGCCGACTGCTTGCACCTCTATGGCAAATTTATCCTGAGAGTAGGGCCATCTTGGTTAGGATATAGGTTCCGGAGTCCGATTATTTGGCACCTTGCACCTGGGTACCAAGCCCTGTATGAGATGCCTGAGGGTCAAACAGGCCATTTTCTTGAACACCTAGTTAGGCATCATGGCTGTAGACCACCAAATGAAATCCCATCTCTAGCCTACTCTCTCACTACCTTACACGTCAACTACAATGTTTTCATGAGGGCATGAAAAAGGGTAAGCAGGGGGGTGTGTGGAGTACTGAAGAAGGTATGTTTTTGTTGATCATTTTGTCATCCTTTCTTTAGAACTCGTAACATCTTTGTATCATGAACTAGGTAGATAATGAGAAGTCCTGACAAAATCTATAGGATTTATATGCAATACGAAAGTACTAATAATTGTCATTTTTTATGCAGAAAAAGGGAAAAACGAAAGACTACCATTCCAAAGAAAAAGACAGGGCCAAGTTAATTGTTGTCCCTTTGGCGGGGAACCACATGCAAACAAGGCAATCCAAATTAAAGCATATCAGCCAGGGAAAGGAAATGGAGATCTCGACTCGGCGCAAGAAAGCAAATGGATAACTGAGAGTTAACAGTTTGGCGAATCCCTTAGGATCCTTTGATCCTGAGGGATCGCTGCTTCAAATATTTTTGCATTCTAGACATCTCCGCCTTAGCTGTTATAAAAAGGGGCAGCACCATTAGCCCAAGGGGGGGACGGTCATTTTTCTATGTAACTTTTCTTGAATTTGAGACTTTGATCATCGACTCTCGTTGAGAAGTGATCCGCTGTAATTATGTTTTAATGCATTAATACAAACCTGGTTGTTGTTTCATCTTTGATCCTAAAATAACCTCAAGCGGTGTGTCCCTGGAGGCTAAGGGCCTGGCCTTGGTGGAACACTTGCTCCTGTACTATTACTTTTGGTTTATGCGTGGTTTACTTATCAGCTTTGTTCAGTAATCTTATATGTTCTGTTATTTTACATCACAGCTCTGTCATGTGTGATTTATGTTAGATTGAGTAATATCATTTTCTGAGACAGAAGCATCATATCGATTTTGCAACACATTGTTGTTCCTTTAATTGTTGATACGATATTGCTGGCCTTTATAGAATACTGTTGCTATTCAACTACAGAGTAACTGTGTTGTAACATTCATATCGCTGTATTCATCTATGGTTTACATTTGATTGTGATTGTGATTCAACTGACATTGTTGTTCCATTATGAACTACAATTGTTATTCTTGACAACTAAGATTGATATTGGTGGTATCGAAATCAGATTACTACTTTTCTTAAAGCGTGTTGTGTGTGTTATTTATCTTGGTTTATCGTGCACTTATATTTCACTCAGAGTACTGTTCTATATTTCATTGCTAATCAGTTGTTGTTCTATTTCCGTGTGCTGTCCGATTTATCCTTAGAATAAAGATTGCTACCTAATTCTTGTAGGATACGATTGCTGCACTTATTTCTGGCGGTTAAGGTGTTCATAAGAATGGATCGTTGTTACATTTCTTAGTTTCTATTCCATTTCCTAGTTGCTGTTACATTACTTAGTTGTTGTTCCATTTCTTTATTATTTGCGTTATCATTGCTTTGGTGTGCAGAACGATCTGAAACTGTAGTGGGCATTGGCATTTGTTGTCTAGCTCCCAGATTGACGATCTGTTCCTTGATTGTCTTTAGTTACATCAGTTTACAGAGGGATGAGTTACTGTTACTGGACCCTTGACTGATAAATTGCCTAGTTCTTTGAATGCATGATTTCAGCTTTAAGGTGCTTTACTGTAATTAGACCTTGTTTTGAGCATCCATTTACTATTGTATTTTGAACACTATACTACTAGCATTACTCTGGAAAATGATAGCCTCAAACTGAGACACTCTTTGAAATAACAAAACGTTCCTGGATTGGCAAACTAATGTGAGGTAATTAGAGGTGAAAAAGACCCTTTTTATGACTTGAAAAATGGCACAGAATTGTTAACGTCACTAAAACAATCCACATCCACATATATTTCTGATCATATTCATGAATGGCGACGTAGAAGGCATTTAGTGAAAGTTTTCATTCCAGATCAAATTTTAGCGGAATGGTTCATTAAATCATTGTTACCTAAAATCACTGAAGAGCAAGTCATTGCTCAGGCTCAATACCTTGACCTCGTCTATATGCAGTCAGGTACTTTACATGAAAAAATCCCTGATCTTCCAAAACACGATAAAAAAACTACAGCTCCTTCTGGGTCTCATGCTGCTGATGGTATGATTGGTTCAGTTAGTACTAAAAGCAAGAAGTATTTTTCAAAGAATTCTTCTCCTACAATAACTTTACATGATTCCCTAAAAGGAGATTCTTCCACTGAAGTTTCTGCTGACGTCCATGTCATAGAATCATCTACAACCAAATCCTGTAGTAAAGAGAAGGGGAATAATAAAAACAAACAAAATTTAAAAGATAAAACAGATAAAAATGAATCTACTGATGAAAAACAGAAACCTCGCTATCCTTGTTTCATTTGCGATGAGGATAATTTTACCAAAGAATTCCCACATCAAGCAGAGTCTTCGAAATTCGTTAAAGGTTCTCAAACGTCTGCTATCTTGAAGGATTCTTTTCCTACTCAAAATAGTAAAATGGTTGCTTCTTCCTCGAATACCTCAAAAGAACCCATTATGATGATGTCTCATGTCAAGATTGCGATGCGATCGCAAGATTATGGTAGTAAAAATCATGTTGATGGTAAAGAAGTAGAATCTTCTAATTCAAACACATCAACTACACCTCCTCTTGGTTCCGATCCTCTACAGATCGAAACCAAGAGGAGGTGTAGTTGATGTGTTTGAACTAGAAGATTCTACTTCTTTACCATCAACAGGATTTTTACTACCATAATCTTGTGTTCGCATCACAATCCTGACATGAGACATCATCATAATGGGTTCTTATGAGGTATTCGAGGAAGAAGCAACTGTTTTATTATCTTGAGTAGGAAAAGGATCCTTCAAGATAGCAGGCGATTGAGAACCTTTAACGAATTTTGAAACCTCTGCTAGATGTGGGCATTCTTTGGTAAAATGATCCTCGTCGCAAATGAAACAAGGATAGCGAGGTTTACGTTTTTTGTCAGTAGATTCATTTTTATCTATTTTATCTTTTGAATTTTGTTTTTTTTTCTTCTTCCCCTTCTCTTTACTACCGGATTAGGTCATAGACAAATCTACGACATGGACGTCGGTAGAAACTTCAGCGGAAGAATCTCCTTTTGGGGAATCAGGTAAAGTTATTGTAGGAGAAGAATTCTTTGAAGATTCATTCTTGCTTTTAGTACTAACTAAACCAATCATACCATCAGCGGCATGAGACCCAGAAGGAGTTGCAGTTATTTGACCGTGTTTTGGAAGATCAGGGATTTTTTCATGTAAAGTACCTGACTGCGTATAGACAAGATCAAGGTACTGAGCCTGAGCAATGACTTGCTCTTCAATAACAAGTCCTCCCTTAGCTACATCTTCAGTGATTTTAGGTAACAATGATTTAATGAACCATTCCACTAAAATTTGATCCGGAATGAAAACTTTCACTAAACGCCTTCTACATCGCCATTCATGAATATGATCAGAAATATATGTGGATGTGGATTGTTTTAGTGAAGTTAACAATTTCGTGCCATTGTCATATCTGACAGCCAACTAAAAATGAGTTAACAAAGCAGTGGCTAACTGATTAAAATTATTAAAAGAGGCTCGTGGTAACTCAATGTACCATTTGGCGACAAGACCAATGAGAGTTCGTTGAAAAAGATGCAATCGAATTGAATCATCAATGATTGAATTAGATGCACACCAAAGGTGATAAGTCATAACGTGATTTGACAGATCCTCCCTTGACTTACCCTCGAATTTTAGGATATCACTGGGCAACTTATTAGGCATTGGCGGCCAATACGGAAGATAGTAAATCGGATCATTCGTAAGGCACGACAAATCAGGTAAATCCAAAGTTGCAATAAATGGTAACTAACGGTTAGGGTCACAAAAACCTTGAGTAATGAGACCAGCTCCAGGAGGAGGATATCCAGGATAACCTGGAATCGGATTTGCATTAGGAATGTTATAACCTCCTGGAAAACCAGGATTAACCAAACCAAACTGAGGTTGTTGAGGTTGTTGATAAGTATAGCCAGGATACGGTTGATACTGATAAACTGGGTTTTGTACAGTAGGACCGAATTGATATTGTCCCTGGTACGGTTGATAAGTGAATTGCAGTTGACTTGTGGCAATCGTACTTGGACCAGCTTGTCCTGCAGGCATCTGGACCAAAGTCTGAACTGTAGGTCTTGAATGTGGCACAGAGACTTGAGGAGTTTGCACTGATGCAGGGATAGTAGAAACCGGAGCTACAGATACTCTAGAAATAGATGTGGCAGGTTGAACAGAAGTTGCAGTAGTTGCAGCAGTTTGAGTCAGAGTCTGAGGTGAGTTATGCCCAGGCTACTGAACTAAACCAGATGCAGGGGTTTGAACAGTATGTTGGATAGGTTGCTGGGTTGGACCAGAAACCAAAGGTTGTCCAAGTTGATTAGATAACTGCACATTAGGTTGCATAGTCTGTTGAACTTGAGACAGATCCCACACCATGCTCATTTCGGGGTATGGACTCATAAAAGGTTGTGCATATGGAGGACCATAACCTGGTTGAATGTAGGGCTGATAATTAGGCGATACATTTCCAGCTCCTTGTAAAAATGATTGACCAGAAGGCGGTTGGAAACCTTGAATTGGGTATTAACCTTAAGGTTGATAACCCTGAGGCACGTACTGATTCTAGAGTTGATAAGCATCCTGCGGAGTATACTAAGTCAGGGATTGACCTTGGGGTATGTATTGTCCTGAAGGTATGTACTACCCTTGAGGTATGTATTGTCCTTGAGGTTGCCCCCCAGGCGGTAACTGACTACTTTGAGGTTGCGCCCCAGGCAGTAACTGACTACTTTGAGGTTGCCCCCCAGGTGGTAACTGACTACCTTGAGGTTGCCCCCTAGGCGGTAACTGACTACCTTGAGGTTGAGGATTTGGAATACTACCAGACATCATAAGAATTTGCTCTGCGTTCAACGTTTTAGTTCCATTACTACCAGGTGATAACTAATGTTTAGCCGGTCGAGGAGTTGCTCCTGAAAAAGTACCAGAGAGTGACTGGCACCCTAAAGGAACAGAAGGACCACCACATAAAAATGTTTCTAGTGATTGGGAAAACATAGATGACTGTCTCGACATGATCGATGAAGGATAATAACCTCTGGGTGTAGGTTGAAAATAATCACACGCAAACAAAGAAAATTTCAATAAAACCACCTAAAGTCTCTAAAGAAACAAACAACTGAATCACACGCCTAAAAAATATAAGAGTTCAAACCACACACAAACAGTAACTTCCCATACTAAAAACACTAGTTGGTGATGAAATCCAACTTAGTAGAAGTTTAATACAGAAAGGGCGGTTGGAACAGTTACCCCGAAAACCTACTTAATGAAACAGACTGGCACAAGTTTCTTCACAAAACCATCTCAAGTGAAGAGAACCCCCCAGAGAGTCCAAGTGAGTCTAGTCGACGTCTACTCTAGGTACAGTGAGACCCATCCTTCACTGTCACCTTAGGAAATAATCTTAAGTTTATGGACACTAAGGTTACCAACAGAAACAAATACAACTGGGGGAATAGTCTACGATCCGATCTACGTGCAAGGGCAGAGTAACAAAGCTCAATCCCCTTGAAGGCTCCTCAACATGGTCAATCTGAGGTTTACCAACAAGTGACCACAAGCTCCTCGACAATGGTTAATCCGAGCTTTACCGTTTATAATATGCACAAATATTCTATCTTTCCCAATGAAACAGAATTGATTGTCTCAAAGGTTCGTACATGATCTCGTGATTGACTCCTTTAAGAGAAGCTTCCCAAAATGTATCAATTACAATTGGATTTATTTCCTACCGCAAGATGTATCTACTTGTTTGTTTTAACTATCTTGGAGAGTTAATTACTCCCTACTCCAAGATACTAGCCTAAGCTATATTGGTGATAAGAGCCCTAGAAATAGAAAAGATTACTAGATCAATTTTAATTAAGCGTTGCTTTTATGGGTTGTTCTTTAAGTCAATAGGTATGGAAATGAAACTTTGATGGTGTGAAGACCCGACTCCAAAAAAACCAAAAATGCACCTAAAATGATAAGCAATTTGTTTTTCTTTCAATGAAATTCTAGCTAAAAGAAAGAGTTCGAGAATGCAATTCTTTAAGAAACAATTCTTTCTTTCAACATGGAAATGGAAAGAAAATATTTTTGTCTTTTTCAATAAGAACTCAAAATGAGACTACTAATTAATTCTCACAATAAATCCCTTTCCTTTTTCAAAACTCGAAACTACAAAAAACAATTTGCTTCAAAAGAGATCTACAAGTTCTAGAAAAACACTCAAAACTACAAAAACTAATCTTGAGATCTAAAAACTTTTAAAAATCTAAATTGAATAAAAAGCTTCAATTCTTTTTGAGGATGTTTTACTTAGTTGTTCAGTAAACTAAGGATTCATTTGTTCAGAATAACAAATCAATCAAAAAACATCTAGATATGTTTTCTTTTGTAAAAATGAAATTCAAAACTTATAACAAAGCTTGTTCAAAGATTTGCAAGGAGAAAACTAAATCTATTTCTCACAAAGGATAGATTTCACAACCAAGTCAGACTCATCAAGAAGACGAAAAGACACCAGGGTAATCTAAGGTTTCTCAAGCTTCTGATCTTTGAGTCACTACAGAGACCATGTGAAAACCACTCCAGGCATGCAAAACTTCTAGAAAATCATCTAAAACAAAAATACCATCGGAACTCACTCACAAGAGATTTTTGACAGGAAGAATGCAGATCTAGGTAGACACTAAAGACCCTAAATGAAACCTAAACTTAACTAGAAGAAAATATTTTAGGTTTTTCAAAAAAAATTACAGGGTCCGCAGGCTTCCAAAAGAAACATGTGTGGTCTCACTCTGTTTACTAAAGGAAAAGTGTGGAGATGCCCACACTATCTGTAAATAGAAAGTGCGGTCCCCTGAAAACTTCGAAAAAACAAAAAATAATCCAGATCCTAAAAACTACCCAAGCCAACATACATCAATCAAAAACCAAACAGGCAAACAAGTTTCTCAAGTCAAAGACAAAGGAAAACCAAAAACCAAATTCAAATCCCCAGCGGAGTCGCCAATTTGTTGGTCGGATAAATCGATCTTGCGAACAAGGCCGATCTCCCTAGTATCAGAAGATAGTCTAGCAACAAATGGACAAACAAACCTATCTTTCTCTAGACATATGCGATTTATAAATAAATACTACAAAGGTGTTAAGATCCTACCTTAGATCCAATGCTTGTTCGTAGTAGTCATCCTTCAATCGTTCGAAAGAGTTACCCTCCAATCGTTCGAAAGAGTTACCTTTGAGGACCTGCAATCACAAACAAGCAAACATTAAATAGCACCTGCATAGCAAATATCATAAATCATGTCTATTATGGTGATCAAGGAATCCATAAAATAAACCATGAATCAACAACTTATTGAGAAAAACAAACTTATTTTTATTAACTTTGAAGTAGAATAACCTTACAACCTTTTTAGCCTTGATGTTGAACAAGCTCTTCTTGGGGTCCGAAATAGGAATTTCCTTTACTTTGACAAGCCTTGCACTCTTCCAAATGAGATCTTAGAGGTATGTAATCTCTCCTCATAAAAACTCAACTAAAGAAGACTAAGTTCCAGCAGCATTTCACCTCAAAAATATTCAGCTTTTTAACCTACCAAGTAACCAGCCCAATGCTTCATTTTATAGTGCAGAGGAGGAGGTTACAGGTCCATCTATGAAGAGATAGAATCCTCCTTCAAAGGGATAAGCTCCTCACATCAAGGGGTTAGCTCCTTAAGGTATGGGATGCATGAACCTTAAGAGAGCGAACTTGCCACCTCAAGATTCCTTCCAGAAGCTTCTAGAAATGACTAAAAGTTAGTTTTTAGAATATACTCGTGCCTTTTTAACTTTTATAGGCGTTCGCACTCATAACACAAAGACAGAGCAGTCAGGTGCGCAGGAGACATGACCATCAGGTGAGGGACCGCAGGTAATGCAAAAGAGAAAGTGCGAAACCAGAGTTTTAGAGACTTTTGAGGGATTTCTCTTATTTTCAAGGCTTGATATGAGGAACTGAGGCTTAAGACTTGCAAAGGAGGAAAGTATGAGTGGTAATGGACTCACACAGATTGCAGAATGCCAAGGTGACAATTTTAGTGCAACACTAAGGACAAGATGGCTCAGACCTTATGTGGTGGAAATATGCCATGATAATGGTTCAGTGAAAATCAAAACTATAGGTGAAGAATCCATTCCATTGCTTGTTAATGGACACTGATTGAAAATGTACAAGAGGCCTTTATCAAAACAAGAGTTCGTTGGCAATATCAGTAAGACAGTGACGATGGTGGAGCAATTTCCAACTCCTCCCTCATCTGGGCACTTAAAAAGAGAAAAAAGAATAAGGATTCAGGTGAAAATCTCCATGAGGAACCTGAGTTCCATATTTGGGTTGAAAACCTCGTGAGGCAGCCCAAGGATGAGAAAAAAATGAAAAAGAGTAAGAAGATCCCTGGGTGAAAACCTTCCTTGAGGTGCCCAGGGCAGATATCTAGGGTGAAAACCTCTCTGAGGCAGCCTAGGTGTTTTTCAAAAAAATATAATAATAAAAGAAAAATGAAAAAATACATAATTATTATTTGCAGTGTTGAGAATGCAACAAGATGATGGAGCTTAGTGAAAAGAAGTCGCCTTCACTAAGTGAGCCCGCAGGCTATTTTTGGCGCACAGTCTATTTTTAGACTATGTCTATTTTTAGACATATGGATCATGGTCTATGAGTTGCAGGATGCTATTTGTGGATGATTGGTCATGTTGGTAAAAATAGATGGACTTCTATTTTTAGACATATGGGCGGAGTCTATTTTTAGACTGCCAGGCTAAAAATAGAACAGTCGAATATTATTAGCTCTTAATAATATTTGGACTATAAACATTATCTTATCCTCTTGGAGCACTTCAGTTTGAGCTACAGATGTGGCACATGTAGCTGTCAGAAGAAAATACGCTTTTCTTGTGGGTCATTTGAGCTATTGCATGGTGGACTTCAGTTAGAACTCATGTGGTTGAGTTTGGTGGAGTTGATTGAGGAGTTGATGGAGTTGTGTTCAGTTTGACTTGGTTAAACTAGTTGTATTTAGTCTAACTACAGAATACACTAGTGATGAGTGATGTGAATTAATTCTTAATTAATTCACTAATTATTAACTCATAAAGCAACTAAATAATACATCAGTTAACTCAGTGCATGGACAATTCAGTGGAGACAAGTGTTAGAGGTGAGTGAAAGGGCAAGACAGCTATCAGTTGTGACTATAGTTATGCATGAGATCTTGCACAATCAATGGGATTGAGTAATGCCAATGAGGATTGCGTGGTTTAGCCAAGAAAATACGAGTTTTCTTCAGCCATTCATCATTATTCTCATGCAGGATTGCGCAGTGGAGGCAGGCAAACCAGTGGAGGAGATTTGAACCTGTGATTGATTCAGATCTAAGCTAGTTTTGTGTGTAACAGGTGGAGATAGTACTGAGTACTTGTGAGGAGTATTGTACTATGTATTGTTACATGTTCTCAATCAATATAATATACAGATAGTTGGGGATTTTCAGTTGTATGCTTTCCCCATGATATACTGTGTTGATATGTGTGATTGATGCTTCAATGTGCGCATGCGATTGTTTCTGAATACTGCAAATTGATGATCAATAATAGAGGAGGTTATGTATTATGCATGGATTCCGCAAATAGTGTATAATCAGGATAATCTCTGTGAATAAGTGTCATATTATTCAAAATTTCTACATGCAGGTGGGTGAGAAAGACAATCAAGGAGCAAAGAGAAGATCCAAAGGGAACCTTGCCTCACATATATTCATCTCCTCCACTCCTTACCATGCATCCCTCCATCAATTCCATTGTTTTTCACTTCATTGCTTCAATTCAGGTGAAGATTGTGTTTTCTACAGGATCCCCTAAATGGTAGATTGGTTAGGTCCCCAAAATTCATACTAGACATGATCTAACCAATCACCTCAACCATTATCATCACCCTATCCCACAGAATATCAATCATCAGCTACAAAGTCTTCACTAGGATGATCCAGGAGCTCCACAGCAGCAGCAACATCATATCTTTAGTCACAAACACTTGCAAAACCTAATAAACCATCCATAGGCAGCAAAGGAAGAAGAAGAATGACCATGCAGAAAATGAACAACGCATCACCTCTGATCCTCGACAAACTGCAGCATGGCATCGATACCACAGGTAAGTATCCCACTCACTCACTCATATGCATCATTTGATCAAAAGTTGTAAAGGTTACGAGGTAGTTGGTTTGTAAGTGAAAAGGTGGGCAGTTAACTTGGCCACCTTCGTTCAATCATCACATACAAAGTAGGGTGTCCTCTCACACACGGCTGCAATCAACTCAAAGAATAGAGGTGGAGCAGGACAAGAAGTGGTTGACTATGGATTTAAAAATTGTGGGAGCTAATTACAAGGAGTGGGAATGATGAGTGGTATAAAGGGAAACAAAACATCATTTGCATGCATTCATGCATTCCACTTCCTTGAAACTCCCTCACTCAAGTAGCTCTCATAACTATGGCCACCCACTGGAAGCAAGGATCATCGTTCTGCAAGAGAATTTCTACAAGAATAGTCTACAGGAGCAGTCTACAAGGTACACAGAGGTAGTCTATAGGATAGGAAGAGAGGGGTTCAAGAGGGAATATCAAGAGAATTGTCCACTGCCACCATTCTAAAGAGGTAGGATCTAAAACTCCATCCCCATTTACAAGCAAATGAACTAGAAGTCCTCTAAAAACCTAGTGTATTACATACACAGGAAATTCTGTTTTCTCAAGAATTTTCTCATTCCCTCACTCCACACAGTAGAATCCATGCCACTGTTATAGTTAGAGGGCTCACTATAGATCTCATCCCAGATTTCATCAGTAGGGTCACCACACTTCCCCTAGGAATTGCATGGAGAAAAGGAGACAAAGTAGACAGTCAGGTGGCAAAAAGGAAATTCTTTTTAGAAGATGAAGAACCCACAGAGGATAAAAATGGAGTAAGGAGGGATAGTTTGCCATACCAATGGAGTGAGGTAGGCTATCAACTCATCAAATATATCTCATGTGAGGGTAGATACAGTGTTTTTTATGGCTACCATTTTAGAATGCTTGAAGAATTAAGATTTGGGGTAGAAACACCAGTTCACCAAAGACTTAGCATACTATTTCTTGATGCAATCACTCATAGACTCCAACAACAAAGTAAAGGAAGGGAATTCTCAATAGTTGGCTCACCATGGGTTGATCATGATCCTCATTAAGGATGCCCCCCAAAACCTCAGGATCCCTATAACATGGTGAGTCTTTAGAGACTTACCAGTAGAGGATGACATCAAAACCCTCATCTATGATGTTACTCCTTCTATAAGAGAGGAAGAAGGCATTGAAACAGAAGGGGAAGAACACAAGGAGGAGTCACCTAGGGTGTCTCCAAAGGCCCCTGAGAGGACAGTTGTAGGAAAAGGAAAACCAACTAGCATGTATGGCCAGCCTCTCCTTGGAGGCCATCTAGTGTAGGATGCTAGCTAAATCCTATGCTCTTTACCTCAGAGAACAATGGCTGCAATTTCAGATTAAAACACTAGCACAAAGGGGCACCATGCCATTTCAGGACTGCAGACAGTTTATTGATCTTTGTGATCAAAGTACACTAGAGGATAGGGCCAAAATGGTTGAGTTTTACTTGCACAACATGGCCCTCACAGACATGAATATTTGGGATCCTAATGCAGAGCTAGGAGATCTACAATTAATGGCTTTGGCATCATCGATGAACCATGAGAAGTCAAGGGCTGCAAAGATGAAAAGAATATTGGCCAGAGAGAAAAATGAACCTCTTTTCATCAGAGTTGAACAATCAAATCCCATGGCCCTAATCAGCACCCATAATCTAATTGCAAATGATCCTTGGCTGGTACCTAGATATATTAATGCCCAAGAGAAAGAAATTTCACATTTTGAGGATATGTTTAGGCTGCTAAGAGATGATAATATACATGTCTGCTAAAGGAGATGGAAAACACTGCCATGCAGCTTGAAGATTAGAGAATATCACTCCCCTCAAAGGTTGATAGAGGCACTCAATAGGACACCTATGTATAAGCAATCAATGCAAAGGTTGAAGGTCAATTGGATAGGCCTAAAACTCAGTCCACCACTACTCCTAGGGATACTAGAAGGGAGAAAAGAAGAAGAGGAAAAGAGGAAGTGGGAAGAAGTAGAAAGGAAAGCAGGCTTCTATAAACAAGAAGAAGAGACCACAGCAGAAACATGGGATGTCAGAGAGGCTACCAAAGCCATGAAGGACATGGACATTGACTAAGTTGCTCAGAGGATGAGCAACACTTTCAATAGGGGGGTGATGATGAGCCTCATCATTGGGTAATTATATGGTCCTTAATTCACCTCCTAGCTTAGTCAAACCAACTACTCTCACAACTTATTGCATACTTTTGATTATATTTTGTTTATGAGATGAGTTAGAGTTGGATATTTTGCTTTGTGGTCTAATGTGCATTTAATACAGGAATAAAGGATAAAAGCAAGGAATTGTGGCAAAGACCTTGGTAAAAACTCGAATGGGACAAGGGAGAGGAATTATAGGAGGTAAATCCTCCTCATTTACTACCCCTCCATTCGAATATTCCTCCATCAGCTCGGAGTGCAAACAACCATCACTTTGAGGACTAGAAGACAGTTGAGCAAGTGAAAGGGACAGAAACCAGTTTATCTTGAGTGGCGAGCCTAGCCTCCCTAATGGGAAGGAATTTGTTGGAGACTTCAAATGTATAAGTAGAGAGGCTTAGGACCTCATTAGATTTCGGATTTTTATTGTAAAACTCTGCTTTATCTCTGAGCTGCAAGACTTGTGACAATTTGTTATGTAATCCATGGTTTTGATAATGAGAATGAGTTTCATTTTGAGCCAGCTTTGAGTTAACTCAGAGGACTGAAGCTCTTGGGTTAGGGCCCAACCTGAGTAGCCAAAGATCCTCTTTATTGTACATGTATGCTAGCATAGATTTCTGGTTCTGTTCATTTGCTTAAGTAGCTTCCTGGTTCTGTTCATTTGCTTAAATAGATTTCTGGTTCTGTTCATTTGCTTAAGTAGCTACATTTTCATTACAGCAGTATAGCGTAGATGATTTATTGTTTTTCTATTCATTTGCTTAAGTAGCTGCATTTTCATTACAGCATTATAACGTAGATGATTTATGGTTCTTCTGTTCATTTGCTTAAGTAGTTGCATTATGCTTATATTAGTGTAGAGTAGATCGGTTGTGATTTAGTTTACCTTCATTTGTGCCTTCTTTCAATTAGTAGGTTAGCTAGGAGAAAAATATCACCATAAGGTTGTCCATGAGTGTCTCGGCCTCATCTCCTCCCTCTGGGACCATGACTTGAGGAAGAGACTGTTATGAAACCAGCTCAAAAACAGATAGAAAAGAGAGATCCATGCCTTAGAATTCAGCCTCTTCGAGGGGGCAACCTCCTTTACATTACATAAATGAACAATTCTTGGATGATACAAATGACAAAACCTCCTTTCTATATATAGGATTCTAAGGAGTCACAATATAATCCAGCCGACCTAACAATAATAATATAAAGCCACAAAAATAACAATAGAGGGATTCTATGGGGCACAGAAATAACAATATGGGGGTAATAGGGGCACAACAATATAAATAAGGGGTATAACTACAATAGTAATGGGGTAATCACTAGTATTATAGGGACCCAACATGCCCCTCTCCTTCAAAAAAGTGTTGTCCTCAACGCTTGAGTAGTTCTGGATACTTCTGCATAAAATTCTCATCCTCCCATGTGGAATCTTCAGCGGATAAGTTCTTCCACTTGATAAGATACTCTGAAATTGATCGATTTCGTAGCTGTCGAGTTCTTGTTTCTGTGACTGCTTCCGGTTCCAATATAATTTTTCCTTCCTCGTCAAGTTCTGGCAATATTGTTTGAACTGGGAGCTTGTCGCCTATAACCTTCTTTAAACATGAAACATGGAAAACTGGGTGCAATCGAGAAGCTGCAGGAAGCTCCAATTTGTATGCCATAGTACCAATCTTTTGCAACACCTTGTACGGACCATAATACTTTGGTGATAATTTATTATCCTTCTTAGCTTGCTTTAGGGACATTTGCTTATATGGTTGTAGCCGTAGGAATACCCAATCACCTACATCAAAACTTCTTTCACTGCGATGTTGATCTGCCTGTTGTTTCATTCTATTTTGTGCCAACACGAGGTTATCCTTTAAGAGTTGGAGGACTTGTTGTTGATGTTCGATGTGATGTTCCACTGCCTGAACCTTAGAATTTTCTCTTAAATATGATGTGATGGATGGTGGTTGATACCCATAAAGTGCCATAAATGGGGTCATTTTTGTTGCTGTATGGAAGGAAGTGTTATACCACCATTCAGCCAGAGGCAACCATTTGACCCATTGTGTCTGTTTATCAGATACAAAGCAACGAAGATATCCTTCCAAACATTTGTTTACTATCTCAGTTTGCCCATCAGATTGAGGATGATAAGATGAGCTATGAGCTAACTGAGTACCAAGACAAGAAAATAATTCTGTCCAAAAATTTCCAGTGAAAATGGGATCTCTGTCACTTACAATAATCTTTGGGTTTCCATGTAGCTTTTGAACTGTTTCCATAAATGCAGTAGAAACTGTACTGGCTTTAAATGGATGTGATAATGCACAAAAGTGTGCATACTTGGTAAGTCTGTCAACTACCACCATGATGACACTCTTTCCCTCAGACTTGGGTAAACCTGTGATAAAATCCATTGAAACCTCCTCCCAACGTTGGCTTGGAATGGATAAAGGTTGTAATAGACCCGGTGTCTTAATTGTTTCAACTTTATTTTGTTGGCAAACCAAACATTCCGCCACAAACTTTTGAATATCTGATTTAAGGCCATCCCAAAAAAATTCCTTCTTAACCCTGTGGTAAGTTTTTAAAAATCCTGAGTGCCCTCCTAAGGGAGAAGTGTGCAATTCCATAAGAATCTTTTGTTTTAGCTGGGAATTCTTACAGAGGTATAAGCGATCTTTGTACCATAACGAATCATTTTTCCAGCTAAATGTATCAGAAGTACTGGAATCTTGTTGTAGCTTTCGAATAAGTGCCCACACTTCTTCGTCATTCTTCCATTCCTCCTTTGCTTCGTTTATCCAATCTGGTTGGATAATAGAAATGGCACACAACAATGCTTCCACATCCTCATCCTTTCTTGAGAGTGCATCTGCCACCACATTTTGCTTCCCTTTTTTGTAGATGATTTCAAAGTCATAACCCAACATCTTTGTGACCCACTTTTGTTGCTCTTCAGAGGATAATCTTTGTTCTAAAAAGTATTTAAGGCTATCATGATCCGTTTTTACCTTGAAGTGTCTTCCCATTAGGTAGGGTCGCCATTTCTTAAGTGCATGGAGTATTGCCAACATTTCCTTCTCATAAATAGCTTTGCTTAAAAACTTTCCCTTGATTGGACGACTTTCAAAAGCAATGGGTCTTTCATCTTGCATTAGAACAGCACCAATTCCATTTCCTGAAGCATCACATTCCACAATAAAGGTTTTTGTGAAGTCCGGTGTAGCTAAGACCGGTGCTTGGCACATTGCCTCTTTAAGATGTTCAAAGGCCTTTGTTGCTTCCGGAGTCCATGAAAATGAATCTTTCTTCAATAATGTTGTTAGAGGTGCTGCTATTCTCCCATAATTCTTAACAAACTTGCGATAATACCCTGTCAACCCAAGAAATCCTCGCAGATGCTTTATGGATGTGGGGATTTTCCATTCCTTAATGGCTTTAATTTTGCTAGGGTCTACCTTAACTCCTTCATGAGATACAATATGACCCAAATATTCCACCTCCTGGACTCCAAAGAAACATTTGGATCTTTTTGCATATAATTGTTTCTCCTCCAATAGTTGTAGCACCCTGTCAACATGTTCAACATGATCCTTCCAAGACTTGCTGTAGATTAGTATATCATCAAAAAATACTAACACAAATTTTCTAAGGAATGGTTTGAAAATTGAATTCATCAAACCTTGAAATGTTGAAGGTGCATTGGTAAGGCCAAAAGGCATGACCAAAAATTCATAATGACCCTCATGAGTTCTAAATGCCGTTTTCGGAATGTCTTCAATCTTCATTCTGATTTGATGATATCCCGAACGAAGATCCAACTTGGTGAAGTAAATTGATCCATGCAATTCATCCAGTAATTCATCAATGACAGGAATGGGGAACTTATCTTTAATAGTGAGCTTGTTGAGCTCCCTATAATCTGGACACATGCGCCATGATCCATCCTTCTTGTGCACCAATACTACTGGAGCTGAGAAAGAACTTTGACTCGGTTGAATTATACCAGCCTCTAGCATTTCTGCAACCATACGTTCAATTTCACTTTTTTGGACATAGGGATATCTGTACGGCCTGATGTTTGGAGGAACACTTCCTGGAATCAGATGAATAGCATGATCATGATCACGCATAGGTGGGAGACCTTTGGGAGTCTCAAATACCTTGGAATGATTGTCCAGGACTTTTTGGAGATCTGGAGAAATAGATGATTCCAATGTGGAAACATCTAGCGAACATAATTGTGCAATTACACCTCTTTGCTCCTTTTTTAGAAGCTTTGTCATGCCATTAGAGCTGATTATCTTTCCTGGTTTCCCTGCAATACCCCTTAATTCAACTTCCTTTCCTTCCACAGAAAATTTCATGAAAAGTTCTTGAAAATTAAAAGCTATTGTACCCAAGGATTGTAGCCATTGGACTCCTAGTACAACATCAGCACCTCCCATTGGAATGGAAAGCATTGGGCTAGTCAATACATATTCTCCCATGGATAGCTTGATATTATGGCACTTTCCAGAACAATTTATTGTTCCTCCATTTGCAATCATCACTTGACACTCTGGTGCTGGATATAGGAAGCAATTCAATTCTTTTGCTACCCTACAATGAATAAAATTGTGGGTGCTTCCTGAATCAATCAACACTATTACCTTTTTCTTCTTGATTTGTCCTTCTATCTTGATGGTTTGAGGAGTGGTAATTCCCGCCAATGCATTACAAGATATGGTCGGATTTATTTGTTCTTCATCTAGGCTTTGTTCCTGGAATATATCCTCTTCTTTTGACCTTTCTTGCTCCTTTTCTTCTTCCTCTTCACAATCTATGTAGAATAATTTCTTCTCAGCACACTTATGACCTTTGTGTATTTGCTATCACAATTGTAACAAAGCCCTTTTGCTCTTTTTTCTTCCAATTGTTGTGGTGTCAACCTTGTAGGTTGTGGAAGACTATGGGCAACAACACTTCCGTCTTTATAGTTGTGAATGGTATGCTTCCTAGTTGCCATAATTTTGCTTTCCATTTTTCTTGCTAACCTGAATGCCTTCTCTAATGAATCAGGTTCCCAAAGGCGCACATCATGTTGGATATTATCCTTTAAAGACCCTATGAACACATCAATCCTATGCTCCTCTGGAATATCTTTTACCCTTATGTTCAATTTTTGGAACTCCTCAATGTGCTCCATTATTGAACCCTTTTGTTTGAGACTTATCAATTGGCTAAAAAAAGTGTTGCTTTTTGTATCCTCATAATGTGCTATCAATTCTTCCGTAAAAATTGCCCAAGTGATAAATTGTTTACGAGAACAAAGCCATTGATACCATACAAACTGATTTGGTTCCAAATATAAAGTTGCCATACGTACCTTTTGTGTGTTTTGCACATTATTGAGATCGAAGAATTGCTCCATCTGTAATATCCATGTGGCGGGATCCTTGCCATCAAACTTCCTCATATCGATTTTTGGAACATGGTGAGTCTTCGATCCAACATTAGAGTCTATGGAATCATGATTAACATTTCTTTTGTTCTCATCATGAGTTTCCTTTACTACCTTTTCACCATTAGTGACCCTTTCTTGTAGCAACTTCTTCAATTATTCCATCGAATCCTCCATCTTAGCTTCCATGCCCTTTATCTTAGATTCCACGCCATTTATCTTAGATTCCACGCCACTTATCTTAGCTTCTGTTAGCTTTTGTGAGCGTGACATTTGTTGCACTTGTTCTTGTAATTTTGATATATCATGTAGCATTTCTTCCTCTTCTTCATGAGTCATGCTAGAGCTTTCAGGTTCCTTACTAGGTGTTTGCATTTTCTTTCCTCGGGGCATCAGTTACCGATAATAATGCTTTACTATGCCCTTTGAATTCCTTCAAACCAAGCTTATGCAAAAATTAAAAAAAAAACTACACACCTTTTTTCACTTTGTAGAAGCCTGATATTGAATCTGATGTATCTCTGTAATTTCGAATCATCCAGTTCTGAAATTGTGACCTGTAGTAGCCTTCTATGTCCTCTTTCCAATGCCACCAGTCTGATCCAAATTGGATTCTCCAAGAAAGAGTTATGCAAATCTCCCACAGTGACTTGATTATAGACTAGTTCAGTAGAGCGAACTTGTACGACGTGCCACGAGTCACTGTTTCAACCTTTAATCTGAAAAATATATAAAAGAAACTACAGTCCGTCCTCTTTCTGTACCTTCTTACGAAATTTCAATCCGATCCTCAGAGAGAAAGTTATGACGATTTTCCCCAGGTCACCTGTTTTGAATGTAATTCAGGAGTCTGCAAAAAGACCAACTTCCTCAGATCATATCTCCGAAAATATCGCGCGAAAAGCTCTGAAATTTGGACCCAAGGTTCAGCGCGATTTCTTCTCAAATGGGTTTTTTTTGCGACTTCTGAAACGTCACAAAAAAAAAGTTATAGCGAAAATGCCACGATGACCTGTTTGGAGCAGCGAAACCCTAGAATCCAAAGCTCTGATACCAAATGTTATGAAACCAGCTCAAAAAAGATAGAAAAGAGAGATCCACGCCTTAGAATTCAGCCTCTTCGAGGGGGCAACCTCCTTTACATTACATAAATGAACAATTCTTGGATGATACAAATGACAAAACCTCCTTTCTATATATAGGAGTCTAAGGAGTCACAATATAATCCAGCCGACCTAACAATAATAATATAAAGCCACAAAAATAACAATAGAGGGATTCTATGGGGCACAGAAATAACAATATGGGGGTAATAGGGGCACAACAATATAAATAAGGGGTATAACTACAATAGTAATGGGGTAATCACTAGTATTATAGGGACCCAACAGAGACCCTTCAACAACCCCAAAAACACAAGTTTCTGGTTCTCGCATGAGCTATGGAGTTTGTTGTTTGATGCAGTTACTTGTTCGCCCTCACTGGTTTTTCTGTCATTTTCATTGAAACCTCCTTCAGCACGTTCTTCATGCATAATCACCTTACCGTTCAATCCACAACAAACCTGCCCAATCACTATCTGATTCATTAGTTTATCCAACCTCCACCTTGCGTGAAGTCTTCCACCTACTTTATGTGCTTTAAATCTCCACCGTCGATCTACCTCGCCTGATCCGATGGCTATCGCGTCACCTCAACATTTTATGCACTTTAAACCCCCACCATTGATCTGCCTTCCCTGATCCAACGGTTGTCACGTCACCTAATCCCCAACTAGCTTAGTCGATCTCCACCGTTGATCTGTTTAGCCTGATCCTATGGCTATCACGCAATCTCACGCGGATTCTTGCACGATCGTTATCCACCCCAGAGCACGCAAGAAAAGTGGTTTTCTTGTGCTACATGTTGCTCAGTTAGTCTAATCGTGTGAAATTCAAAAATAGAGCTTACATCTTTGAGGGCATGCAAGAAACTGCTTACCGCCTTCAAACCCACTCCATTATTTTCTCACATTTTCTTCCCGTGATACAATCTCCGCCATCCATCCTCTGATTAATCCTATCCATCCATCTCTTGACCTAATCTCCACCATAATATCTCTACCATTCATATCCTATTAACCATGTTTTTTCATCTAGACACTAAACCGCTCATGATACAATCTCCACCGTTCATCTTCTTCATTACCCTTTTTGTTCACCTATTCACTAAATTGCCCGCGATAAGATCTCTGCCATTCATCATGTTCATTAACCCTGTTCATCCATCTATTCACTTAAGCCCCCGCGATAAGATCTCTGTCGTCCATCTTCTATTCGTTGATCGATCCAACGGTCCCTATGCACTATTGTGTCCTTACATCCTCCTTTCACCAATTTCTATCTCTGACTGCTCTTCTGCTTGAAAACAGATTTAGTTTAGTTTCTTTGCTTACATCTTAGTATAGTTTAATGCTCTTTACCTCTGCAACTTAGATAGCACCATTAGGTTAGTGTTGATTTAGTAATTTTGTTTAGCATATCTGTTTAGATGGTTAGTTAGGTTATGGTGTGGTTTAGAATTACATGTTGTTTTCTTCATTACTCTAGTAGAGTAGCTCTCTCTTATAATAGATCTTCTCTTCTTCCATCAAAGAATTAAGCTTCTTCTAACCCTATCGAATTCTGGCTTGGAACCCCTAGGGTCTCTTGCCAGATGAGCAATGACAACAGGCAGGACCTTCACATTTACTTGTACATATAGCATTGTCACCTCCAAGTTTGTACGAACCCCGGGTTGATACGTAAAGCTGGTAGCCCTAGGAGTTGCAACATTCTTGTTGCAATACCTAGGCTCATCAACCCTATAGGCAAAATTACCCCAAGGATAGGTGAATTTGGTGCTATCCTGGTCTTCTAGGCAGATTTGGATTTGGTTGTAGCCACGGAATCCATCTAGGAAAGAAAAGAACTTCTTCCCTGCCAGGACATCTAGCACTTGGTCAATGAAGGGTAGAGGAAAATGATTCTTCTTTGTGGCTTTGTTCAACTCCCTGTAATCGACACAAATCCTCCACTTACCATTTTTCTTCGGAACTAACACTAAAGGAGAGACCCACTCATTTTCAGAGATAGGGTAAATGAATCTTGCATCTAGTAATTTTTGCAGCTCTCCTTTGACTATATATTTAAGAGTTGGATTCATCCTCCTTTGTGATTGTTGAACTGCTTTGCAACCTTCTTTGATGTATATGTGGTGAGTACACACTAAGGGGTGTACTCCCTTCATTTCCTTGTAACTCTAAGCGAAGGCTTCTAGATTTTCTCTCAACATGTTGCATAGCTTTTCCTCTTCAAGAGCAGAAAGAGATGGATTAATTTTCAAAGTTTTTGCTAGGCAAAATTATATGGTTTTTACACAGAGTGGGTTGGAATTGGCCAAGCATAATTCAGTTGGATGATTGTTCTAGGTTTCTCGTACTTCTTCTTCTAATGGTAACGAACTAGGAGTTGGAATTTGGAGCAGGTGTTCAATTATGTCATCCTCATCTTGCTGCCCTCCTCCTATGGTTGCTTCCAAAGTATAAAGTTGGGTTGAATAAGCCTCATCTTCTTCCTACTCTTCCAACCATAAAGGTAAATCATGCTCTAGAGAAGGTTGAGCAGGAGGGTATAGCACTAACTTCTTGGACATATGCCCATTCTTGATGGTCATATTCCCAACTCTGCAGCTAATGTAAGCATCCATTGTGGCCAACCATGGCCTCCCAAGGATGAGAGGTTAACCAGTAAGCTTAGCCTTAGGCTGGAGAACTAGGAAATCTGCAGGTTACTCCCAAGAGTCAATGGAGACCATCACATCCTCCACAATTCCCTCAGGGGTGACTGTGGAATGGTCTGTAAGTTGAAGAACTGTTGTGGTCTTCCTCAATGAACCTTGGAGGTTGAGCTTGAGCATGGTGTCCTTAGTCATCACATTAATGGTAGCCCCAAGATCAATCAGAGTGTGTGGCAAAATGGTGCCATTGATGTGCACATCTACTATAGGGCTTCCAAGGTCCAAATATTTCGGACATATTACCTACCCCAGCATTAAGTCAGACAGCCGCCCAATGACATTAATGATAGGGGCATCCCCTTTTCTTCTTATTGGATGTTTGAAGCATTTATCCTTAATCAACTTATTGTAAATGGGAACATCTTTTATTTCTTGGAGAAGGGGGATCTTTACACATAGATTTTTCAATTCTCCCAGAAGTTCAAGTTCTTTTGGGGTATGCTGGAGTGATTGGGCTAATCTCTCAGGCAAGGGTGGATTTACTTTAAGGTTACTTTCCTATCTTTCTTCCTCAACCTCCCTATGTGGAGAGCGAGGTTGGTTATCTGGGAGAATTCTCCCAGATCTTAAGTTGATCTCCTGGATTTCTACAGCATAAGCTAGGTATGGTGTCTCTCCACTGTATACTTGTTGAGCCTACCTATTGTTCAGGTTTGGATTTTGCTGGGCAGGCATCTAGGGTTGCTTGGGTGTAGCAGAGTGTAGGAGTTATGGTTGGGTAGGTGGTGGAGGAAATAGAGCTCGAGCATTATTGTATTGGGGCCTCCACCCCTGGTGTGGGCTATTCCACTGAGGTTGTGGCGGAACATAAGGTTGAAATGACTGGTTGCCTGGCTGGGAATGATACTAAGATGCATAGGACCAAGGAGGGGGTGTAGACCAGGAAGGATGAGTAGGGGGTCCCCAAGAAGGTATATTTGTGGTTTGGTTGGGGTCCCGAGGAGGTCTCCTTTGGTTGATGTAGCAAAGTTGCTCATTGACCCCTTCAGCTCCTTGATATACAGCTTTGAGTCCAAGTAAGGAAGGGCACTTGTCTGTGGAGTGGTTTTCTTCACAGACCAAGCAAATCTCAATGCAGTTCAATGAACATTCATTCCTAGGATGTCTCCTGGTGCATCTGTGACAAAAGATGGCCAAGGCTCTCTATGCTTGCTCTTACTTCCTTTTGATGTTCATGGTATCCAATTGCAAGGCAAGGGTTTGCATCATCTCACTTTTGAAATCTTCCAGCATATTTCCAATTTCACCCTTGATGGATGAGTTGGAAGATGATCTACTAGCCATAGGTTGTCTACTCCTACCCTTTTTCCTCGCTGCTCTAGAATGGCTTCTAAAGATAGTCTTGATATCCTCATAGGGTAATTGGTAGATATCTCCTCCTGCTAACAAATGTAAGGCATCCAGAAGATCTTCCTTTACTCCTCTGAGTAGGACCGGCTTTAGTGAATAGGGGTCAAGTGTGCACTTGGCCCTTTTGTAACTGAGCTAGAATCTTTCTTCGTAGTCTTCTAAGGATTCATCCTGGCCCATGGTCATCCTAAAAATCTATTCTTTAGTATCCTTTGACCTACAGTAGTCCCTATATTTGTTGTTAAAAGCTTGTTGCATCTGAGCCCAAGTTGTGATGCTATCTCCAGGTAAACCCATGAACCAGCACAATGTTACATCCTTGAGGGTAGATGGAAATAGTTTTAACTTTTTCTCATCATCTGTATAGTCATAGGTTCAACATATAACAACAAAATCAAATAGGAAAGTGTCAGGGTCCTCTATGGTTAGGCCATGGAAATGAGGTAGAGCAGAGGGGCTTATATTCTTCATCTTAGTGTCCCCATTGGTTTCCCTAATGGGGAAGGCACCTTCAACTCTCTCTCTATTCCCTTTGTCATTTTAGTTTTCAGCCATTGGTTCAGTAGGAATGGGTTCCTCTTCTTCTTCTTCCCTTGTAGGTTCTTCAAATATGTCAGGTTGCTCACTTAAGGGTTCCTCCAGTTCACAGCCACCAAAGAAGAGAGAAGGTTGGTTGTTGGATGCAGTGGGGGTATTTGGCAAGAATTTCCCTAAATTGTCCCTACTCCTACGAGGCATGAAAGGAAAATTTTTTTGGTTGGTTTTTGGAAGATTTTTTTAGCAAGAAAGTACTTTGCAGAAATGAAATTGTTGATTGAATGAAAACTACTGACAGAAAGAAACTACTTGCTTAATTGAAATTCTACTTGCAGAATGGAAAGGAAAGCAGATCATGACAACTGAAATAAAGGAAGCTACTAGATTACTTTTGCAAAAATAAAATAATGATAGAAAATTGGAGACTAGAAATAGAAGAAAAGAAAGCAGACTAGAAATAGAAGAAAAGAAAGCAGTAATCACATTCTACTTTGACACCTCCCTGGCAACAGCACCAAAAAGTGATGAACGCCAGTATTGCAACAAGGATGTTGCAACTCCTGGGCTACTAGCTTTACTTATCAACTCTGGGTTCGTACAAACTTGGAGGTGACAGTGCTATATGCACAAGTAGAAGTGAAGGTCCTTCCTAATGTCACTTGTTCATCTGGCGAGAGACCCCAGGGATTCTAAGACAGACTTCTATAGAGTCAGAAGAATCTTGATTTTTTTATGGAAGAAGAGAAAATGTATTCTAAGAGAGCTACTCTATTGCGGTAATGAAGAAAACAACATGTAATGCTAATATCACACCATATCCTAATTAACCATTTAAACAGCTATGCTAAGAAGAATTGCTAAATCAACACTAACCTAATGCTGTTATCTAAGTTACAGAAGTAAAGAGCGTCAAACTAAACTAATGATTAAGCAAGGAAACTAAACTAAATCTGTTTTTGTGTTTTTGTTGTTTTTGGTAAAATCAAGCATGCAAGGAGTCAAGCAAAAGAGAAAGAAAAGATCGAAATAAGTTAAAGGAGGATGTAATGAAGCAGCAGTGCATGGGAACTGTTGGATCAGTCGGATCAACGAACAATATAAACAGAATATGAGCTATGGAGATCGTATCGGAGGGGATTAAATGAATATATGGATGAATAGGACGAACAGGAGATGAATGGAAAAGATCTTATCGCAGGGGATTAAGTGAATAGATGGACAAACAGGACTAATAGAAGATAAGCAGTGAAGATCTTATCGCGAGAGATTAAGTCAATAGATGGACGAATAGGATTAACAAGACATGAATCGCGGAGATCTTTTCTCAGGAGATTAAGTCAATAGATGGATGGATCACATCAAGTCACATGGCGACAAAAGGAAAAAACATGCGGAATGATGGAGCAGTCTTCGTAGGTGGTAAGTATTTTCTCGCACGCCCTCAAAGTTGTAAGTGGAATTCCTAAATTTTGCGCAATTATCCTAAGTGAGTGACACGTAGCATGAGAAAGCCACTTTTCTCGTGTGCGCTTGGGTGGATATCAGTCGTGCCAGAATTCGCGTGAGATTGTGTGACAACCGTTGGATCGGGTGGGGTTGATCAACAATGGAGATCAACCAAGCTAGTTGGTGATTAGGTGACGTGATAGCCGTTGGATCAAGCCAGACAAATCGACAGTGGATATGTGGAGCACCTAAAGTCAAACGTTGAAATGAATAAAGGTGGTAAGCAGTATCTCGTGTTCCCTAAGGGTTGTAAGCTATATTTCTAAATTTTACGTGATTAGCCTAAGTGAATGACACATAGCATGGGAAAAAAACTTTTCTCGCGTGCTCTCGGTTAGGCATTGGTCATGCAATAATTCACGCAAGACTGCATGATAGCCGTTGGATCATGTGGGATTGATTGACGGTGGAGATCGGCTAATCTAGTTGGTGATTGGGTGATGCGATAGCCATTGGATCGAGGGCGCGATAGATCAACAGTGGAGATTTGAAGTGCATAGAGTAGGTGGAATAATTCACGATAGCCGTTGGATCAAGCTAGACAGATCGACGGTGGAGATCTGGAGCACATAAAGTCAAGCGTTGAAATGAATCGGATGGTGATTGGTTAGGTTTGTTGTGGATCGGATAGTAAGGAAATCTATGGGTATAATATGATCAAGACGTGTTTTATTAGCTTCCATTTAAGCATTTCGTGCTGAAGGAAATGAGCATATGAGCAAAAAGTGATGGAAAAAGATGACAATGAAATGAACCTTGTACTGAATCAAGACAACAAACTTCATGCAAGGACTCTTGGATAACCTGCCAATTGAAAGAAGGCACAAACGGAAGCAAACTAAAACACAACCAATCTACGCTACACTGTTGTAATGGAAATGCAACTACTTAAGCAAATGAACGATTAAACCATGAATCTATGCGCTACACTGCTGTAATGGAAATGCAGCTACTTAAGCAAATGAATGATTAAACCATGAATCTACACTAGCATACATGTACAATAAAGAGGAGCCTTAGTTTCTAGGGTTGGGCCCTAACCCAAGAGCTTCAGCCCTCTGAGTTAACTCAATGCTAGCTCAAAACAAAACTCATTCTTATTATCAAAATAATGGATTACATCAAAAACTGTCACAAGTCTTGCAGCTCGAAAATAAAGTAAAGTTTTACAATCAAAAGTCTGAATCCTACTAAGGTCCTAGGCCTCTCTACTTATATGACTGAAGTCTCCAACGACTTCCTTAAAATTAGGGAGGCTCGACTCCCAAACTCGAGATAAATTGGTGCTTTGACTTTCACTTGCTCGGCCGCCTTCTAGTCCTCACGATTTGGCTATTTGCACTCCGAGTTGATGGAGGAATATTCAAATGGAGGGGTGGTAAATGAGGAGGATTTACCTCCTATAATTCCTCTCCCTTGTCCCATTCAAGTTTTGACGAAGGTCTTTGCCAAAATTCCTTACTTTTATCCTTTAATCCTGCGTTAAATGCACATTAGACCACAAAGCAAAATATCCAACTCTAGCTCATCCCATAAACAAAATATAATAAAAAGTATGCAATAAGTTGTGAGAATAGTTGGTTTGACTAATCTAGGAGGTGAATTCAGGCCCATATAATTACCCAATGATGAGGCTCATCAAGCTGCAGAAAATCAATAATTTTGTAGCTATTTATTATTTTTGAAAGGAAAGGGATAAAAGAAGATGGATTTCTGGAAAATGGGGTACAAAGAAAATTTAAGATGCCAAGAAGTCTTGGTTTTCACCTTGAATTTTCTGCATAAACATGCCAACAATTGTTGGTTTTCATGTTTGTACATATTTATTATATTTTATTCTTCTTCTTCTTCTTCTTCTTATTATTATTATTATTATTAAATTTTTATAGAAAAGGAAAATTTTAAGGTGGAGAAGAAGAAGAATTCTTCTTAACCAACTTCAAATCAAAGTTGTCCTGGAAAATATTTACAAATTCCACCTTTGTCATTGGTTTATGATAGATCCTTAGTCGATGTCCATTCACTAAGAGAGGAACTTTTTCTTCATCAATAGTCCTAATTCTGACTACTCCATTATCAAAAACATTTTCAATCTCATAAGGCCCAAGCCAGTGAGTTTGAAACTTTCCTTGGAAATTTTTTAACTTTGAATCAAAGAGTAATGCCCAGTCTCCTGGCTGAAATTTTCTTTCTTTGATGTATTTATCATACCATATGGATCTCTGTTGTTGAACTAAACTAGTCTTTTGGATAGCATCTTTCCTTATTTCATCAATCTCATTGAGTTGTCCCATTCTTTTCTTTTGTGCTTCTGATAAGTCAAGTCCCAACTTGATTGTTGTCTTGTAGGTCTGAATCTGGAACTCAATTGGAAATAGGACTTGCTTCCCATAAACAAGTTCATAGGGAGTATGTCTTGTAGTGCTTCTCCATGTGGTATGGTCGGCTCATAAAGCTTTTGGAAACTTTTCTACCCAGTCCCTTCTATGCAAGTGAACTGTCTTGGTGAGGATTTCTTAAATCACTTTGTTGGTAGACTCTACTTGTCCATTTTCTTGTGGATGGTATGGAATAGACTTTCGATGCTTGATTTTATATTCTTCCACTATCTTTTGCACTAGTCTGGATGTTAAATTTTTTCCTTGATCTGTTACAATTTCTCTTGGGACACAAAAACAAGTAAAAATATCCTCAAAAAGAAATGAAACTATAGCATTTTCAGTGGCAAAAGAAAGTGATTTAGCTTATACCCATTTAGTAACATAATCAGTGCATACAAGAATATATATTTTTTTGTTTTGAATATGGATTAATTGGTCCAACAAAATCCAAATCCTATTTTTCGAAGAGTTCGATGAGTACCTGAGGCTGTAGTATCATTTCGTCTGAAGGAATAGGTTTCCCCATTATTTGACAACTATCACACCTCTTAACATATTCCTTGGAATCCTTACAAGGGAAGGCCAATTATCCTAAGAGAAGGACTTTATAAGCAGTTCACTTGTCAGCAAAATGACCCACCACATGGTTCATCATGGCATGCTTTAAGTATTTCAAGTATTTCATCTTCTCTTACACACCTTCGGACAATGAGAACTAGTCCTGTCTTGTATAAATCTTCATTTATCCATGAATAAGATGCACTTGTTTGGATTATTTTTCTCTTTTCTCTAGGAAACAAATAGGAGGGTAACTTCCCTGAAACTAAATAATTAGCAATATATACAAACCAAGGTGATTAGTATATACTGCAAAAATATATTCATCAGAAAACTTATCCTCTACAGGTGTATCATCATTATCATTTTGAATTCTAGATAAAAAGTCAGCAATTTTGCTTTGTTTTTAAGGTTGGTCCAGAATGGTGATGAGCACAAGTATTGCAGCAAGAATGTTGCAACTCCTAGGGCTACCAACTTTACTTTATAAACTGAAGGTTCATACAAACTTGGAGGTGACAGTGTTGTATACACAATCAGATGTGATGGATCCACTCTTTGTCGTTGCTGAGTTGGCGATAGACCACTATGGTTTCTCAAACCAACCTTCTATTGATTCAAAGGAAGCTTGATTACCAAAGGGGAAAGGGGAATTTTTCACTAATTGGGAAAACTGAAATATTGTCTACTATAGTAAGAAAAGACTGAAATCAAATGCTTAAACACACCACTCATATAACTAATTGCTAAGAGGTTTTACCTCAAAATAATTCTAAGTTAACATGTGTGTAACCCTATTTCCCTAGGCATGCAATCTAAAATAACCAAACACTCTACTGATGTGCATATAAATGAGAACAATAACTCTTTTTTCATTTTTGTCTTTTTTGTGTGAAAATATGAATGCTAAATCCTCTTGGTGATGTGGTAGATGGGTTAGAGATGGTGGTGAAAGGTCAGATGTCTTGGGAGGAAAGTAGGGGTCTTCTCCCATCTTCTTGGATGCTTTTTCCACAAATAAACCTCAAAACAGACCACTACAGGTCATCCTACAGGATGTCTTATAATGCTTCCTACAGGATGTCCTATAATGCTCCTACAGGATCCCCTGTATTCCTACAGGATCTGGCCGAGAGAAATAGGAGTGATTTGGAAGGTGGTGTAGGGATTAGGGAAGGTGAATGGTGGGAGGAATAAGGCAAGGGAGTGACTAGGAATTCTTCAGAGCTCAAAACAGAGTTTGTGAGATGGTTAGATTTTCTCAACAAACCCAGAAAGCTGTTCTTATGGAATGATGAATTGGTTGAGGGACTTAGTGGCTTTTGGTGATCATGGATGGATGAGGTTAGGATGGGGTTGTTGGTCATGAGATATTTCTACACTATTGAAACTCCTGCACTACATCAATCACTGGCATTTATCCATGAATCATGTCAAACAAGAAAGTTTTTCAATCAACTTAAGAAAACATAATTTCATTATCTAGTTTCCTAGTTCATGCATGGAAATATTTGTTGAATAATGTGAAACACTATGAGATCTAATACATGGCTAAAGGTATCAGAAATTAAAATTGAATCCTATTGTTGAAAACTAAAAAGATGTTGACCTAAGTAGCAGAAAACCCTAAATTCCATAAGAAATCAAAATTTTGTCTTTTTGGGGTTGCATAGGAGTTCTTTCCTCAAACCATGGTCCCTGAAGGGAGGAGTGAGGCCAAATCCACCTACTATCAGCTTTTTTGGTATTCCTTTATCTTTCTAAGCTACTGCTAAAGCAATGCACAAATGGAAGCAAACTAATCAAATTCACAACTACTTGCAATGAAATAATGCTAAAACCAATTCAACCATTAATCTATGAAATCAACTAAGCATACAAGTACAAGAAGAGGATTCTTTCCTACTAGGTTTGGGCCCTAACCCAAGAGCTTCATCCCTCTGAGTCAACTCAGTGCTGGACCAAGGAAATTCTCATTCTCATTATCATATCAAAAAAATAACATAACAATGTTTTTCCACAAGCCTTAAACTCGAAAATGCTTAGTGCTCTTAGATAAAAAAAATTGAATCATAATGAGGCTCTAGGCCTCCTTATTTATACAACTAAATTCTCCAACAACTTCCTTAAATCTAGGGAGGCTTGGCTCCCAAACTCAAGATGAACTGGCTCTTAACTGTCACTAGCTTGGTCGCCCATGATCTTCATGACTCAGCTGCTTGCAACTCTGAGTTGGTATGATTTGATGGAGGAATATTTGAATGAGTGGGGATTAAATGAGGAGTATCTATCTCCTATAACCTCTCCTCCTTGTCTCATTCGATTTTCTGCCCTTAATTATCCAAAATTTCCATGATTTTCTCTCAAAAACCTGCAATCAATGCATATTAGACCACTAGACATACATATTACTTTTACTCATCTCATTAAGAAAAATATAATTAAAATATGTAAGGAATTATGAGAAGAGTTGATTTTAATAATATTTGGAGGTGTATTAAGGTGTTGGGACAGGGTCCACTAGGGTCAATTTTGGGGCAAAAGCCCAAGTTCTGGGGTATAAAGCCCAAGTTTTGTTGTGTAAAGTATAAAATCTCTACAAATTGTGGTCATGGAGTTCAACAGATTCACATGGAGTTGCAGAATCTTTGCCTAGAGTTCAAAGTCTAAAGAAGGATAGAGCGGCTCAGCCAGAACTGCACAAAGAAGTTTGGTGCCTGAAATGTAAGAGCCAGGGGCATGATAAAGATCATTGCCCTGTCTTCGTGAATTATGTTGCAGGAGGAGGGTCGATGCCTCTGAGGCTGGAAGCTCAAGCAGGGCCAAGTGCAAGCCCCACGCTGTGGTGCGCTATCAGTCAGGTAGCTGGAAAACATGTAACAAATAATTGCCACTCGTTGCAGAAATTCATGCAGACACCGCAACATCTCGTCTGCAACTTCTGTAAATCAGTGGGCCACGATGAACGTAACTTCCATAGATATGAGATGACGATGGAAAGAACGCTTGTGTATCGAATGCAGAAAGAAACTCGGCCTCCAGATCAAGGCATTAAGGGAGCACACGGAGGATATCAAGGGCACGGATGAGACCAAGGAGGAGGAGGACCTAGTAGAGGTCGACGACAAGATATTTGTTACAATTGTAGAGTGTCAGCACATTACGTGTGGGAGTGTATGAGCCTGAAACTTACATCCAAATTTTTTGCACTTTCCTCCTCACTGCCATAGCTGATATGCATCAGCTGATCACTGTATTCGAGCTGCTGAAACTAAACTTCCTCCTCCCACAAACTAGCTATTGATTGGTCTGGAAGATTAGCTTATGTTTGTGTTAACACCCAGGTTGTTCCCTATGACTCCCAAGGGAATACGGCCGGGGTAACCACTAACCAATCTTTGGATCACAGTTTCTAGCCAAACTGTAATCAGAGAGGGCTCTCTCTTTATGATTTGTCTTGTTATGATGTTGTTTTAGGCTAGGTATTATGCTTAGGTTTTGGTTTATGTTTTGGTTGAAGGACTTCTTTCAGGTCTTACAGTGTAGTGTATTGAGGAGTGAAATACTATTGGGCAATGGAGTCTGGAGTTGTGAAATGCTTTGAAATGCAGGCTTGGTTGTGTTCAAACTGGAGGGCTGATTGTGTATCTCAGACAAACAATTTTAACTTGAATGGTGAGGCATGTCAACCAATAGAAAGCAATTAAGAATTTTCTATTAAGCTGGTGAGGTGAAAGTGTAACACGCTGCACAGGAGCAAACTTGAATTCCTGTGACAAAGGCTACTGTGAAAGATGTATCCTGAAAGTGCAGCAATTAAGAATTATACTTATCAAGATTGCATCTGAAGAGAACATTCATTAACAACGCGGATTGAACTCAGGGTATTCATTGAATAAATCCTAAAAGTTATTCTTTTTCCTTGTTGCTAGATATTTAAAGTGAGATGACATATGGATTTTAACAAACAAAATACATAACAGAGAGAGTTACAGAGACTTATTGTATGGCAAAATACACAGGAATCCGGCAGTTTCCAACAGACACCAGTACGCATTCAACACTTCAGAAATCCGAGAAATTCCATCACTTTCTTTATTAACTTCTGAAAGGATTACAGCATAAGAACTTCTTCCGGAGAAATCAACAACCACCTCTGCAAGCTCATGCGAAGGGGGTTTTATAGGAATGCGTATACAAAATATCTCAGGCATTGAGTCATCTGAGAGAGAAAATATCTTCATAAGTTTGTTCAGAAAGTAGAGAAGAAGTTACTACAACTTTAAATGCAGCATAAATGCCCATTATGTCTGTTAGAGGATAATTTTGACCTTTGGAGGTCATTGAGTCGGTTGCAACGCTTAGCTTTAATGCTGATAAATGCGCCTTTATTTCTTGCTGCGCTGTATTTTCTCGGCCCTGCCAGCTGTAGTTTTCTATTTCTGCTTTGTTGGCCGATCCATCTGCTGAGTTGGCTCAGCTTTAATGCACCGTGCATGATGATTTTGTTAAACTTTGCTTTGCATGACAACTGATATTTTTAAGAAACAAAATTGCTAAGTGACTCCCTGTTTACAAAATTTTCTGTATTGCGTTTGTCCACCATTCTTGCGTAGGGAGTTGATGCCTGAGAATAGCATCCATTGTCTCCTCTGCCTCTGTGTACTTGAAGAAATTGGGAGCCACCCCAAACAGGTGATTGATCTCATTCATTATAAAAAACAGATTCTTGACTCTGTTGTAAAGAGATTGTCCTGTGGCTGGCCCTGTTTCCTCTGAGGTGCTGGGCTTATCACTGATCTGGCTAGTAGCAAATGTATTGACCCTTTTAGCATATTGGTCATGTGTGAACAATCTCCCTGCGCTGTTTAGTAAGCCAGGGAGTCCTCTGCTTTCTAACACTTGAAACTTCTCCAAAAACTTGTTCACCTCAGTCTGCATATCCTGGGTTCTTCTCTCCAATGTCTGCACTAAGTTTCTCAGTGTGAGAACCCTTTTGACCATTTGGATAGTCTCAGTTCTGTTTGTAATTCCCATGGTAGCCAACTGAGAACTTGTTCTATGGTTAAGTACATTGATCATTCTGGTGGCCACTTCAGGCATATTGCTCAATGAAGCTCTTGATCTGTAAACCTCCTTCTGTGCCTTTGGGATGAGCTCTAATTGCTCATGGATTGTCTCAATATATGGCCATTGCACATTGATAGATTGACCAATGTTAGCCCACAGCACTGTTTTAAGCTCAGCCACCACCTTATCTAACTTGAGCTCATTCTCTAGCTCTTTGATCTTGTCTTTGAGGACTTTGATTTCCCCGCCCTTTTCTGCCACTTCTCTCTTTGATTTATCATGTCTGTCATTTACCTTGGCCAACTTATCCTTGGTCTCATTTAACTCTGTCATTTGAGCTTCCAGGATTTGGATTTCATTCTTCAGCTTTTGCATATCCAGGCTTTGGGCCTGCTCTGTAGTTGTTGGCACTGCTGAAGTAGATGTTGCTGTCTGTTCAGTCTGTTGAGGAGGAGGAGCAGTGATAGGAGCAGTTTCCTCGAGATTTATGATTTGAGGAGGAGGCTGAGAGGTCTGACCCTCTTCTTTTTGTTTTAATGCTGCTTGCAATGCTGCCTTTGCAGCCTCTGATTCTCCTAATTTCTCTTGTGCTTGAACAAGCTCTTTATAAATGGATATCAACAAATCTGTGGTATCTTTCTCCTGCCTTTGTTGGGCTACCTCATCTGTCTGAGGGTGCATGGTGGCTGGGAGTTTGATTTTCTTCCTCATGGCAGCCATGTCAGCATCCCTCAACTTCAAGATTTCCTGTATCCCTGCAATATCTTTGGGATTATGCCCAATTTCGATGATTACGTCTTCCAGGGACCTTATTCTGTTATCCTTCGCCTGGGATGATGCTTTCTCCAATTCCAGTTGAGAGGTTGTGGCATTAAGGCTGCTCTTTAGTTTGTAATTTTCTAATGTTTCATCTGCCAAGGAGGCATACACCATCTCACCAGTCTGTTTATGTAGTTCAATTTTGTCCATTGGGTGTATGTCTTTGGCCATGACTTCCAGGTTGGTCCTGAGGTAATCTGAGGCAGATTGGGGATGCAGTGCTGTGGGCATAAAATGACTCATGACCATTTTGCCCTCACCTATATCAAAGGTAGACATAAGTCTTTGCTGATTGGTAGGAGCCATGTTTAGCAGGTGATTGTACAGCTGTATTTTGATAGGATCATTCCTCCTTTTGATGTCTATAAATTGTTGTTTGATGCTTATTTGTCCTTCTTTTTGTTGGCTGGAGGAGCTGACCTCCCCTCCCATGGTCCTGTCCTGTTCCTGCTGGAAGGAACTTGCTGAAGCTTCTCTGCTTGGTGGGCCCATGCCCAATGCTTGTCTTATTGCTGCATCATCCTCAGAAAAGTCATTTAATCTTTGTCTCTTCTCTCCCTGGTTGATAGATGAAGTGAGAGGAGTTTCTCTATCCCTTTTTCTGCTTAAGTCCTCCTTCTGTGGAGTTTGGAGGACCGAGGCATCAATGGTGACTTCTGGCCTAGGAGGCACTATGTTTTGAGCCTGTTGCTCAGTGGAAGTTGGGGTATCCACCACTCTTTCCTGCTGCAAGGGCTGCTGTCTGTCAGGTTGCCCTTCTTCATGCTGCCTTTCCTGCTGTTGTTGATGCTGTTGCTGCTCTGCTTGCCGCTGTTCTTTATCTAGCTGCTGTGGCTCTATCTCCATTTCCTTTTCTTTTCCCTTCTCTGATATGTTTTCAACAGCTTTTGTAGTTTGCTGTTGGGCAGTTGAGGAGGATGCAGCTGCTCCAATTTGTGTGCTTGGAAGTGAGCTCACCTGTGAACAAATTTCAAGGTCAGCCATCTTCCTTAGATTCCTTACTGCCCTCAGATTTAGCTCTTCTTGTGATACAGGCTCTTCTAGGGTCCCTCTCCTCCATTTGTCTTGATTAGCATATTTTTCAATGTGAGGGATACTATGATGATCATAGGCAGACAACTTATATTTGAGCCTCCTCAATGTTAAAAAATGATTAGGGTCATAGGGTGTCCATGGGAAACTTGTTTGGAGGCCAAGGAACTCAAGCATTCTATCTGCTTCCCTCCATCCTTGCTCCCTCTCGTTATAGATGAGATGGCCAAGTTGGCTTTTCACTTTTAACTGTGCCTTTTTGCCTTTTCCTGAAAAGTGAAGCACATCAACTCTGCCAAATTGCCTAAAATACTCTAGGGCAAATAGCCTCATAGGCACATACTTAGGTAATCTGAATGGAGGCAAATCACACCCATATATCCTGATGACGGTGTGGTTTTGGTAGAAGTACCAATCCCCAATGCTGTAAGATTTGGACAGCTGAAGAATTCTCTGCATGTCATCAGTGAGTCTTGGAGGAGGCGAGCTCATCAGCATTGCCATAGCTGGATGGACAAACAGGTCTATGAATTCACAGTAAGTGTATGGAGACTCAGGTGTAGTGTGGAAGACAGAGGACCAATAGACCACTGATCTGGGATTGCCTTGGGCATCCACTCTTTTGATTGAAAAATGAAATTTCTCATGTTGATGGTACAAGATCAAATGGTAAATGTAGGAGGTGTATCTGAACATCCTTTCTCTTGCCAAATTCATCAATTGATCATGAATCTTGTCTGATATGTAGGTGGCATAGTCATAGCAGATTGGTGACTTGCCAGGAGTAAACATAAGCATCATTACCAGCACAGTTGCATCAATATGCTCAATTGAATTATATCCCAAGATGGGACAAATCATATCTGCAAGGTCTCTGCCCAGCCCATTGAGATATACATGACCAATTGGAGGGTACATCACAATGTCAAAGTTAATGTATAATTGATTAAGTTTGATAATTTGAGCATCTGTCAATTTAGCCCCTTGTTGTATCAGGTTCACTAGTGACAAAGGGACCAACTTCTTCTGAGTGTTGAAGCAAAGCATGTCTCTGATAGCTTGAGGGGTAACATAGAAAAGTACTGAACCAGATGGGTCAACAACAGCCCTCTGAGAAGCATCATAATGTGCAGCACATAGGTGGATTAGTTCAAGGAACTGGTTGACCTGAGGGAGCTTAAACATAGGGAGGAAAGAGTCCCATATGCCCAATATATCAGTCCCATTTTCATGCTTGGCTTTCAATTCATTCAACAAATGAATGTGGAATTTGCTTCTCATAAACATTTCTTCTGTAATTTGGTAATCCATATCTGCCAAGGCTTGCCATTTCAAGTTCCTTTGAGGGGCATTCAGAGGCTGAACATTTAGTATTACAGGAGGGACTGATGGGTCCATGGATTTTCTAGGATTGTGGGTAGAGTTGCTATGCAGAGCAACACAATCAGGTTTTCTTCAATGAAAGATGTGAATTGTAGAAGACAGAGAGTGCATGGGAAGGTTGCAGCAATTGAAATACTGCTCTGAGCCAATAAACCAGTAGCAGGACCGAGCAGAGTGTCTTCTGTGGTGAATTTAGTTACTGAAGGTAGCTGGTTCACGACTGCGCGAACTATTTACATATTTCAGTTCAATTTGTCCAATGTGGCCTTATAGGAGTGCAATGGATGCACCGGCTGGGTATAAGTGCTGGTTACAGTGTACTTTAATGGTGAAAGCCGAGTTTTCAGGTGTGTTCACAGATTACTCTCGGAATTACGGATAAAACAGACTTCTGGGATAATTATCGAGAATACCTGGTGAATTCGTCGGCAAGAATGGCAAATGCGCGAGTGCTGGAGGCTCTGGCGGTCTCGGAATCCCTTTAGCAAGCTGGTGCTGGTCTGGACGTGAGCCACATGCAGAAATAACAGTAGAGGCTTTTTACCAAAAGTAGAAAAAACGTGAACTTTTGGCCTAAAATATGGAATTTTGGTAATACTGGCGCGCTTTTTTTGCTGACGTCAGCATGACGTCATAGGTCAGGTGGCGGGCTCTGATTGGTCCAGGGGGATGATGAAGTGGCATGACAGATCGGCCAATGGTTGAGCGCAAAGGTTGACGTGACGGCATCGGTGGCAGTGACGTGAGGCGACGGGGAGCTGACGTAATATAGGTGGGATGAGGGAAACCGGAAACCGTCAGTGGTTTCATATCGCACTGCTTACGGTACGGGGGAGGTATGTGTCAGGCGTACCTCCGATGAACGGTGGTGGCGACGCGTGGCTACGGTATGACGTACCCAAAATACGGCCATCGGAAGATAACTTTCGGATGGGAGATCGGCTCCGATGCAACGATGGTCGTCAGATCTGGGGGGTCTGATCGGACGGTTATCGGGAGGACGAAACAGTCAACGGATATGGTGGGGGGGCGGGGATTATTTAATGATTATTTTCGGCATATGTGCATGAGCGGAGAACATTGGACTTATGGGTTTTCGTGAAATTTTTGTGACTATGCGCCCGATCTTTGAACTCTGGGTAAGGGGGAACAAGTGGGTTTTGATGTATTTTTAGCAATTTTGAGCGGGTAAAGGTAGAAACAAGGTTTTATAGGTTTTATGTGTAAATGGGGGCCAAAAGTGAGAAAAGGGATTTTAAAAAAAAGGGGAAAGAGGGTTTGGCTTAGGCTTATCAAAATGACCAGATGTCATTTGATCCCTAACATGGGACTTATTGGCTATAATTCCAAGGGGGTGGGTATTTATATAAGATTTGGGGTTTATACACCACGGTGTTAATACTAGTAGGGGAAAAGCAATATAGGGGATTTACATAGTAGAGTTAGAGTTAATATGGATGGGGGGAGTGAATGGAGGGAGAAAACACTAAGTTTACTTGAAACTCACTTAGTTTAGGGAGTAGATCAAAATGAAAAGATTTTTAGACAAGAAATGTGGCTTCTAAAAAGATTAAGAACCACCATGAAACCATAATTCTTCCATGAATCACAAGTGATGAGGGAATGTTAGTAAATGACATGAAAAGGGGAAAAGGGAAGTCAGTCATGCTTTCTGCTGCAACTTGATGAAGAAGAACACCTTGTCAACTGATTGACTTTGCTCTTGGTGAACATAGTTAACACATTTGCAATGGTAAAGATAACCTTTCTGCAACCTCAACTACCTACCCAGCTACTTGCCTAGCATTTTTTATTTCTTCTTGGAGGGTGCACTTGGACTTGCAGACCCTTACTTGCCTTTTCTTTTGTTTGGCTTTTTCTTTTGTTTTTTCTATCTACTTCTACCCTTATTTCTTCCAAGGTCCCAGATTAAGCAGTTGGGAACCTTAATTTCTCTACCTAAGCTACTTGTCTGCCAAGATTAAACAGTTTGGACAGACTTTCTTTCTCTAATCTACAACTGCAATTTAAAACATGACATGGTCCAGATTAGACTGTTGGACCATCCATCAAAATTTGAGTCCATACCAAGCTATAACCATACCTTGTACTCCTTTGGAAATATGTAATCTTTGCATGATCAAAGCAGAGCATATTTGGAACTTCTATAGCCAATCATGAAATATGAAACCTATTGGTATAGGTAGCTAACAGTGGCTCCACATGGGGATGGTTTTTCATTTGAAAGACCAAGAACAGCAGGTCAGATTGCCTTGCTTCTTGACTGCTCTTGCCAATCTTTGAAGTTTGCTGCTTTGAGATGCCAAAATTGTGCGCTTCTCTTCTTGGTAGACCTCTGATTCTATTTGCCTTCTGCTGACAGTCAATAAACTTGGAAAACTGCATTTTTACAATCTTAAACAGAAAATAATATATACATCTGCCTATATACAAGGGAACCTCAGGTTGCACTCATGGGAAATAGTCAAAATAGTGCTTCAGCATCCTGCCATTGACAGGACCTTCATCCAAGTCAGCTTCAGTTAGACTTTTAAGGAAATAGGTATTATTACCTTGCACTGCTTGGACAGCAAATGGTCCTCTCCAAAGGGAGTCAAATTTTCCATGTTTTCCTTTGTCTTCTCTCCTTGCGTCGCACTTGAGGACTTTATCACCCACACTGAAATCTTCTGCTTTAGTTCTTCTGTCAAAGGCCTTCTTTAGTTTTTCTTGTAATACTTGAACTCTGCTGAAAACTTGATCTCTGGTTTGCTGCAGACATATGATCTGATTAATCCTTCTTTGCATATCATTTGGCTCAGCTTGGCTTTCTTGAAGAAGCTTCATAACAGGCACTCCTAAGGATGAGGGGAACTTGGCCTCTAATCCATAAACCAACTCATAAGGGCTGGTCCCAATTGATCTTTTGGTTGTTAGCCTATCTGCCCATAAGGCATTGACTAGTTTCTTATGCCAATTCTTTTTATTTTCTTCCAACACCTTATTTATGATGTTCACCAGGCTTTTGTTTGATGATTCAGCAAGGCCATTTCCTTGGGGATAGTATGCAGTAGAATGGCCCAAAGTAATATGAAATTTATGGCAAAAGTTCACCATTTTCTTGGATCTGAAAGCAGCAGCATTGTCTGTTATTATTTTGTCAGGACAGCCAAATCTAGCCAGTATGTTGTTCTCCAAAAACTGAATGATTATTGAATCATTTGCTTGTCTGCATGGGGCAGCTTCAATCCACTTGGTGAAGTAGTCTGTGGCTGTCAAAATCCATCTGTGTTGTCCTGAAGATGAGGGATGAATTTCCCCAATGAAATCCAAGCCCCATTGTTGAAAAGGTCTGTCTGTTGCAATGGGTCTTAAGGGAAGAGGCAGTAGCTTTCTTTTCCCCTCAAACACTTGGCATTTATGACATGAGGTTGTGAATTTCTTGACATCAGAGAACATGGTGGGCCAGTAGTATCCAGCCCTTAGTATCTTATCCACAGTGGACTTCCAGTACAAGTGTCCACCACAGTCACCTGCATGGAATTCTTTTATGATATTGTCAGCTTCATTTTCAATTAAACAGTGCAGCAATATACCTTCATGGTTTTTCCAAAGCAAATTGCCATCCATTACACAAAATCTTGATGTTTTCATTTTTAAGAACCTACACTTAGTTCTGGACAGTTCTGGGGGAGCACACAGGTTTTGTAAGACATAACAGATATCAGAGTACCAAGGAGATTGTTCAAAGGCTACATTGATCTTTGGAGTCGCCAGCTCTGTTTCACTGTCCAGCTGATTGATATCTAGGGCTTGGAAATTTGCTTCTGTCATTAACTTGGCCAGACCTTGCCCTTTTATTAGTTTAGTTGGTTTTATCTCAATATCAAATTCCAATATGTTGGCAATCCACTTTCCTCTTCTGCCCTCTAAGTTTTCTTGGGTGAGAATGTCTTTGACAATAGGACTTGGTACATAAGCCACAACATGGGAATAAAGGATGTAAATCCTAAAGTCTTTAATGGCCTTGACCAAAGCATAAGCCTGCTTTTCCATGATCTGATATTTCAGAGGTGCATCTCTAAGAGCTCTGCTAAAGAAGGCAATAGGCTTCTCATTTCCTTGGTCATCTTTCTGTAATAAAACAGCAGCAATAGTATGCTGGGAGGCAAAAGAGAAGATGATGAATTCTCTATCAAACTGAGGATTGGTCAACACCGAGGTTTGAGTGAGGGCCAGCTTTATACCTTCAAAGGCTTGATTTGCTTCAACTGTCCATTTCACCTTTGAATCTTTCTTTAGCATATTATTAAGCAATCTGATCAACTCGGCCAGATTTGGGATAAATCTCCTTAAGAAGTTGATTTTTCCCAAGAATCCTTGCAATTCTTTTATATTTCTTGGGTGGGGCATTTGTAGGATAGCTTGTATCCTATCTGGATCAATTCTTATGCCATCTTTAGAGATGATGTGGCCCAATAGTTTACCTTCCTCTAAACCAAACAGGGATTTTTTGGGATTCAACGAAATTCCATATTTCCTACATGTTAGGAAGATCTGTCTCAAATGTTTCAAATGTTCTTGGTCAGACTTGGAAAAAGGTGTGAGGTCATCTAAATAAATGACAAGGAAATCATGAATCTCCTTCGCGAAAGCAATATCCATTGCTCTTTGAAATGTTGCCCCGACATTCTTCAACCCAAAAGGCATTTTAACATACTTGAAAGTTCCCCATGGGGTTGTAAATGCAGTTTTATCTTGATCATCAGGGTGTACTAGGATTTGGTTGAAACCCGAGAATCCATCAAGTAATGAGATCCTTGAGGCCCCTACCACTCTTTGGAGAATATGATCCATCTTAGGTAAGGGATAGTTGTCTTTGAGGGATACTTGGTTCAAATTCCTTAAGTCCACACACAGCCTAATTTCACCGGTCTTCTTTCTTGTAGGGACTAAGTTGGAGATCCATTCAGAGAATCTGATTGGTGCTATGATGCCTGCCTTAAACATTTTCTGTACTTTTTGTTCCATCGCTGGGAGAAGCATAGGATTGATTCTCCTCAATTTTTGTTTAAAGGGCTTTTGACCAGGCTTGAGAGGGATAGTATGCTGGATAACAGAGGTGTCATAGGACTTTAGGTCCTCATAACTCCATGCAAAGACATCCTGGAACTCTTTAAAAAGGTCAATGTATTTTGGCTTTTGATCAGGAGGTAAAGATGCAGACAATTTAATTATTTTGGGTTTGTCAATTGTACCTATGTTGTATTCTTCAATAGCTGCATTTAAGGGCTGCATTTTTGGTTTTCTGGGAATATCATTTGAATCAAAGATGTCCTCTAGGGGAGTTAGGCCTGTTGGTAGAAAGTTGTCTTTCAGCTCTATGATTTCAGTTTCAGCATTGGCCACTTCCTCACAATTGATTGATTGAATTTGCTGAATGCTGTCCTTGTCGAAAATAGTTGGATTTAGCATTTGTTTTGCTGTCCTGGGTGATATTGGGTGAGTAATCTCCTGAAACTGTATTTGTGATTGACTTGCTCTGTCATTGTCAATATTTAGTCCTGAAAATTCTTGCTGCAAAGTCAAGAAATTGTTTATTTCCTTGTCATCATCAAACACTTGCCAATCATTGACATTGTTTGGGACAGATGGTCTGTGTTTTATCTCAGCTGTAAAACAATGATGGGGCTCAAAAGGCAGCTTGTAGGTACTTGCAAAGGTAGCTAAACTATGAGCATGTAGATTGTGGGTCCTAGAAATCTTAGTGATTTGGAATTCAAAGAAGGAGTTTAGTACATCAGCAACAGCAGACCTATAAGACCTCAATCTTTTATCATTGGTGACAAAATTTCCCTTTACTTGTTGGATAACTAGGTCTGAGTCTCCTAGCATTGACACTTTTATCGCTTGTAGGGACTTTACTAACTTGAGACCTAGTAAGAGAGCCTCATATTCAGCCATGTTATTAGTACATCTGAAATTCAATCTGTAGGCTCTGCCTTCTGCATAGCTATTTTCTTTATTGTGTACCCAAACTCCAGCCCCTGCTCCTAATTTGTTAACTGCACCATCAAATTCAAGGAACCATAGAATGTCCTGTTGGGAAGGAGTTTTAATGATCTTTTCATGGGCTGGCAATGTGAGTAGAAGTTGTGGTTTTTCCTTTAGGTCGTCTTCTAGGACAGTTTCATCATTTGATTGGGTATGCTTGAGATTTAGAACAGCAGCAGTATCTAGTGTTTGATTAACTGCTGTTTCATGGGTGGTGATACTTTCATTTGAGTCTTTCTCTTGTATGAATATCTTGGTTTCAACTTCACCTTTTGAGGGAGTTGTGGTGTCATTGAAGAGAATGTATGAGTCTATGTCTGAATGGATAGCATATATGGGAAAGTTTTGAGGCTTTTCCTCACTGCTGACCATGTATTTCATTAGTGTTTCTCTGTACAGTCTTTTTGGTTGCCCAAAAACAGAGATGGTGGCATATGACATGTCTAATTGTAGGGAACCTTGGAGTTTAGCTCCCCATGATCTTGATAACAGCATCCCATACTTAGGTGGGATATCAGCAACTACCACATCCATTAGGATTGTCTTATTTGGGTATTGAACCAAAGACACACATAAATCTTTTATGAGACCTAGGCACTTGACTTGGCTGGAATCAAAGGAAAACAGGTCCTTGTATGGTCTTGTTATGTCCAAATTCAGTCTTTCCATGACTGCTTTTGGCATGAGGTTGTGAGAGGCACCTGAGTCAAACATTGCATTGTGCAGTATTTTATCATGAATATGCAAACTGACATAGAAAGGAAGTACCCCTGTGACTACTGTTTTTCCATCCACTTCTGGGCCAAACAGGAGTTCTGGGGTGTCATCCATCACATTGACATCATCTTTGTTACTAGTGAGTTGTAGGGACCTTTTGATCTGTAGTTTATAGATGTCATGCTTGGCTAGTTCCACGAGAGGAATAGCTATCTTTATTTTGCCAATTTCAGTTTCTAGATCAAAGGATTTTTCAGATTGGGTCCTGGGGTTATAGGTGACAGTCCTCTCCTTATTCATTAACTCTTCTTCTTGATTTTTATCTTGATTTTGGGACTTATCCTTTTTACTCATTTCTTGAGGAGAAATAGTTGAATGAGGATGAGAGGGGGGAGTGACCATAGGCTGCTATTTTATGGACAGTGGTTCAGTGATCTCTTCAACAGTCACTTCTTGTGTATGTGAATTTATTTTGTCATTAGGTTCTGTGCCTGTGACTCCTTCAGGCTGCTGATTATCCTTTTTCTTTTCAAGCTAGTTAACATTCACAGTTCTGCTCCTCAGCTTGTATTGTTTATGGACTTCATAAACAGCAGTGTCATAGCCTTGTTTGAAGTCAAAGGATTCACCTGATTTAGTTTGGAATAGTTTGATTTCATCATCCTCATGATCCTCTTGTGTTAAGAAAACTTGACTTTCACCATCTAGACCCATTAAATTAATCTCAGGATCTTCATTGGGCTCAGTTGATGTGGAAGTTTCTGCATAATTTTCTTGGAAAGGGGGTCTTATGTCTTGGTCAGCACTAGCCTTGCCAATGTTTGGGTTTGGATTTCTCCTAAAATTTGGATTCCTAGGAGGATTGTTTTGTGGTGCTTCCCATGATGCTTTTCTCTCAACCGATTCTACCCTATCACCCAATCTCTTCATACCATTAAGTATTGCATCAAGTTTTTGATCAAGGGCTGTAGGTTCTTCTTTGTATATGCTTCTCTTTTCTAACCTTGCCCTGTTTCTTTTGGCAATCAGGTTTGCCTCCACTGTGACAGCAGCCTTCTGGGCGTCTTCAAGGGTTTCAGGTTCTCTTTCCTTCAACTGATATGCCATGTCAGGATCAAATCCATCAGGGAATTTGTACAAGGCCAAATCAGGAGGAGGTCTTAGGTTTTGTGGTATTGCATTGTACACATTGTTGAATCTAGCACAATACTCCAGAACGGTCTCCTGAGGACCTCTCTTGATTGTTTCATATTCACCAAGTATGTGCAAGGGATCTTTCTTCTTTTCCCATCTAGTAGTAAAGGCTTGATACAGTTCATCAGGAGTTGCAATGGAGTTTGCATTCAGGGATCTAAACCAAGTTCTTACATCCCCGGTTAGGCTTTGAACAAACATCCTCATTCTGACACTGTCATCATCTATTTCATAGGTCTCAAAATGGTCTTGCATCTTCTTCGCATGCTGGACAGCTGTCAGAGGGCCATTGGAGTCAAAATATGAGATTTTTCTTTGGTAGTCTTGAGGTAAAGCTGCAGCATTACCTGGTATCTGCAAGGGTGCATATCTGTTAGCCATATTTACAGGATTTAGAGGATTAACAGGGGCAGCTGGGATAATAGGAACAGCGGGTACGATAGGGGTGACAAGTGAGGATGAACCTAGAGTGTTGGTCAAGGGGATATGAGCAGTGGATGAGGATGTGAGAGGAGGAGTTTGAGATGTGGACGGTGAGCTAGGGGAACTAGGGGTGGACCGGAAAAGGACCTTGCATGGAGTAGGGATGAGGCTGGGATGATCTGACTCTGAGGTCAAATCAGCAGGTTGCTCCTGCCTTTGCTGCCTCCTAATATTTCTAGGGATGGTATTTGGATTATCAACAATGATGGGTGGATTAGGGTCAGGATTTGCCCTAGTGTGTCATGGATTTTTCTTAGGAGCCATCTTCCAACCTGTTTTTTGGGATTTTGTAGGAAGTTTTTATATCTGGAAGGACTGGATGAAGATTTTGGAATGGCTATGTATATTTCAAAGCTAAGATGAAGATTCCCTAAATAAGCTCTTCCCTAAAGCTGTCACTGTGATGCAGAAACAGTTTTAGGCCTCTTGGCTGATTTCAGGCTTGATGGTAGCTATGGAAGATAAATAGCAATTTAACAAATCCTAAAAAGTCCCCAGCGGAGTCGCCAATTATGTTAACACCCAGGTTGTTCCCTATGACTCCCAAGGGAATACGGCCGGGGTAACCACTAACCAATCTTTGGATCACAGTTTCCAGCCAAACTATAATCAGAGAGGGCTCTCTCTTTATGATTTGTCTCTGTTATGATGTTGTTTTAGGCTAGGTATTATGCTCAGGTTTTGGTTTATGTTTTGGTTGAAGGACTTCTTTCAGGTCTTACAGTGTAGTGTATTGAGGAGTGAAATACTATTGGGCAATGGAGTCTGGAGTTGTGAAATGCTTTGAAATGCAGGCTTGGTTGTGTTCAAACTAGAGGGCCGATTGTGTATCTCAGACAAACAATTTTAACTTGAATGGTGAGGCATGTCAACCAATAGAAAGCAATTAAGAATTTTCTATTAAGCTGGTGAGGTGAAAGTGTAACACGCTGCACAGGAGCAAACTTGAATTCCTGTGACAAAGGCTACTGTGAAAGATGTATCCTGAAAGTGCAGCAATTAAGAATTATACTTATCAAGATTGCATCTGAAGAGAACATTCATTAACAACGCGGATTGAACTCAGGGTATTCATTGAATAAATCCTAAAAGTTATTCTTTTTCCTTGTTGCTAGATATTTAAAGTGAGATGACATATGGATTTTAACAAACAAAATACATAACAGAGAGAGTTACAGAGACTTATTGTATGGCGAAATACACAGGAATCCGGCAGTTTCCAACAGACACCAGTACGCATTCAACACTTCAGAAATCCGAGAAATTCCATCACTTTCTTTATTAACTTCTGAAAGGATTACAGCATAAGAACTTCTTCCGGAGAAATCAACAACCACCTCTGCAAGCTCATGCGAAGGGGGCTTTATAGGAATGCGTATACAAAATATCTCAGGCATTGAGTCATCTGAGAGAGAAAATATCTTCATAAGTTTGTTCAGAAAGTAGAGAAGAAGTTACTACAACTTTAAATGCAGCATAAATGCCCATTATGTCTGTCAGAGGATAATTTTGACCTTTGGAGGTCATTGAGTCGGTTGCAACGCTTACCTTTAATGCTGATAAATGCGCCTTTATTTCTTGCTGCGCTGTATTTTCTCGGCCCTGCCAGCTGTAGTTTTCTATTTCTGCTTTGTTGGCCGATCCATCTGCTGAGTTGGCTCAGCTTTAATCCACCATGCATGCTGATTTTGTTAAACTTTGCTTTGCATGACAACTGATATTTTTAAGAAACAAAATTGCTAAGTGACTCCCTGTTTACAAAATTTTCTGTATTGCGTTTGTCCACCATTCTTGCGTAGGGAATTGATGCCTGAGAATAGCATCCATTGTCTCCTCTGCCTCTGTGTACTTGAAGAAATTGGGAGCCACCCCAAACCGGTGATTGATCTCATTCATTATAAAAAACAGATTCTCGACTCTGTTGTAAAGAGACTGTCCTGTGGCTGGCCCTGTTTCCTCTGAGGTACTGGGCTTATCACTGATCTGGCTAGTAGCAAATGTATTGACCCTTTTACCATATTGGTCATGTGTGAACAATCTCCCTGCACTTTTCAGTAAGCCAGGGAGTCCTCTGCTTTCTAACACTTGAAACTTCTCCAAAAACTTGTTCACCTCAGTCTGCATATCCTGGGTTCTTCTCTCCAATGTCTGCACTAAGTTTCTCAGTGTGAGAACCCTTTTGACCATTTGGATAGTCTCAGTTCTGTTTGTAATTCCCATGGTAGCCAACTGAGAACTTGTTCTATGGTTAATTACATTGATCATTCTGGTAGCCACTTCAGGCATATTGCTCAATGAAGCTCTTGATCTGTAAACCTCCTTCTGTGCCTTTGGGATGAGCTCTAATTGCTCATGGATTGTCTCAATATATGGCCATTGCACATTGATAGATTGACCAATGTTAGCCCACAGCACTGTTTTAAGCTCAGCCACCACCCTATCTAACTTGAGCTCATTCTCTAGCTCTTTGATCTTGTCTTTGAGGACTTTGATTTCCCTGCCCTTTTCTGCCACTTCTCTCTTTGATTTATCATGTCTGTCATTTACCTTGGCCAACTTATCCTTGGTCTCATTTAACTCTGTCATTTGAGCTTCCAGGATTTGGATTTCATTCTTCAGCTTTTGCATATCCAGGCTTTGGGCCTGCTCTGTAGTTGTTGGCACTGCTGAAGTAGATGTTGCTGTCTGTTCAGTCTGTTGAGGAGGAGGAGCAGTGATAGGAGCAGTTTCCTCAAGATTTATGATTTGAGGAGGAGGCTGAGAGGTCTGACCCTCTTCTTTTTGTTTTAATGTTGCTTGCAATGCTGCCTTTGCAGCCTCTGATTCTCCTAATTTCTCTTGTGCTTGAACAAGCTCTTTATAAATGGATATCAACAAATCTGTGGTATCTTTCTCCTGCCTTTGTTGGGCTACCTCATCTGTCTGAGGGTGCATGGTGGCTGGGAGTTTGATTTTCTTCCTCATGGCAGCCATGTCAGCATCCCTCAACTTCAAGATTTCCTGTATCCCTGCAATATCTTTGGGATTATGCCCAATTTCGATGATTACGTCTTCCAGGGACCTTATTCTGTTGTCCTTCGCCTGGGATGATGCTTTCTCCAATTCCAGTTGAGAGGCTGTGGCATTAAGGCTGCTCTTTAGTTTGTAATTTTCTAATGTTTCATCTGCCAAGGAGGCATACACCATCTCACCAGTCTGTTTATGTAGTTCAATTTTGTCCATTGGATGTATGTCTTTGGCCATGACTTCCAGGTTGGTCCTGAGGTAATCTGAGGTAGATTGGGGATGCAGTGCTGTGGGCATAAAATGACTCATGACCATTTTGCCCTCACCTATATCAAAGGCAGAAATAAGTCTTTGCTGATTGGTAGGAGCCATGTTTAGCAGGTGATTGTACAGCTGTATTTTGATAGGATCATTCCTCCTTTTGATGTCTATAAATTGTTGTTTGATGCTTATTTGTCCTTCTTTTTGTTGGCTGGAGGAGCTGACCTCCCCTCCCATGGTCCTGTCCTGTTCTTGCTGGAAGGAACTTGCTGAAGCTTCTCTGCTTGGTGGGCCCATGCCCAATGCTTGTCTTATTGCTGCATCATCCTCAGAAAAGTCATTTAATCTTTGTCTCTTCTCTCCCTGGTTGATAGATGAAGTGAGAGGAGTTTCTCTATCCCTTTTTCTGCTTAAGTCCTCCTTCTGTGGAGTTTGGAGGACCGAGGCATCAGTGGTGACTTCTGGCCTAGGAGGCACTATGTTTTGAGCCTGTTGCTCAGTGGAAGTTGGGGTATCCACCACTCTTTCCTGCTGCAAGGGCTGCTGTCTGTCAGGTTGCCCTTCTTCATGCTGCCTTTCCTACTGTTGTTGATGCTGTTGCTGCTCTGCTTGCCGCTGTTCTTTATCTAGCTGCTGTGGCTCTATCTCCATTTCCTTTTCTTTTCCCTTCTCTGATATGTTTTCAACAGCTTTTGTAGTTTGCTGTTGGGCAGTTGAGGAGGATGCAGCTGCTCCAATTTGTGTGCTTGGAAATGAGCTCACCTGTGAACAAATTTCAAGGTCAGCCATCTTCCTTAGATTCCTTACTGCCCTCAGATTTAACTCTTCTTGTGATACAAGCTCTTCTAGGGTCCCTCTCCTCCATTTGTCTTGATTAGCATATTTTTCAATGTGAGGGATACTATGATGATCATAGGCAGACAACTTATATTTGAGCCTCCTCATTGTTATAAAATGATTAGGGTCATAGGGTGTCCATGGGAAACTTGTTTGGAGGCCAAGGAACTCAAGCATTCTATCTACTTCCCTCCATCCTTGCTCCCTCTCGTTATAGATGAGATGGCCAAGTTGGCTTTTCACTTTTAACTGTGCCTTTTTGCCTTTTCCTGAAAAGTGAAGCACATCAACTCTGCCAAATTGCCTAAAATACTCTAGGGCAAATAGCCTCATAGGCACATACTTAGGTAATCTGAATGGAGGCAAATCACACCCATATATCCTGATGACGGTGTGGTTTTGGTAGAAGTACCAATCCCCAATGCTGTAAGATTTGGACAGTTGAAGAATTCTCTGCATGTCATCAGTGAGTCTTGGAGGAGGCGAGCTCATCAGCATTGCCATAGCTGGATGGACAAACAGGTCTATGAATTCACAGTAAGTGTATGGAGACTCAGGTGTAGTGTGGAAGACAGAGGACCAATAGACCACTGATCTGGGATTGCCTTGGGCATCCACTCTTTTGATTGAAAAATGAAATTTCTCATGTTGATGGTACAAGATCAAATGGTAAATGTAGGAGGTGTATCTGAACATCCTTTCTCTTGCCAAATTCATCAATTGCTCATGAATCTTGTCTGATATGTAGGTGGCATAGTCATAGCAGATTGGTGACTTGCCAGGAGTAAACATAAGCATCATTACCAGCACAGTTGCATCAATATGCTCAATTGAATTATATCCCAAGATGGGACAAATCATATCTGCAAGGTCTCTGCCCAGCCCATTGAGATATACATGACCAATTGGAGGGTACATCACAATGTCAGACTTAATGTATAATTGATTAAGTTTGATAATTTGAGCATCTGTCAGTTTAGCCCCTTGTTGTATCAGGTTCACTAGTGACAGAGGGACCAACTTCTTCTGAGTGTTGAAGCAAAGCATGTCTCTGATAGCTTGAGGGGTAACATAGAAAAGTACTGAACCAGATGGGTCAACAACAGCCCTCTGAGAAGCATCATAATGTGCAGCACATAGGTGGATTAGTTCAGGGAACTGGTTGACCTGAGGGAGCTTAAACATAGGGAGGAAAGAGTCCCATATGCCCAATATATCCCTCCCATTTTCATGCTTGGCTTTCAATTCATTCAACAAATGAATGTGGAATTTGCTGCTCATAAACATTTCTTCTGTAATTTGGTAATCCATATCTGCCAAGGCTTGCCATTTCAAGTTCCTTTGAGGGGCATTCAGAGGCTGAACATTTAGTATTACAGGAGGGACTGATGGGTCCATGGATTTTCTAGGATTGTGGGTAGAGTTGCTATGCAGAGCAACACAATCAGGTTTTCTTCAATGAAAGATGTGAATTGTAGAAGACAGAGAGTGCATGGGAAGGTTGCAGCAATTGAAATACTGCTCTGAGCCAATAAACCAGTAGCAGGACCGAGCAGAGTGTCTTCTGTGGTGAATTTGGTTACTGAAGGTAGCTGGTTCACGACTGCGCGAACTATTTACAGATTTCAGTTCAATTTGTCCAATGTGGCCTTATAGGAGTGCAATGGATGCACCGGCTGGGTATAAGTGCTGGTTACAGTGTACTTTAATGGTGAAAGCTGAGTTTTCAGGTGTGTTCACTGATTACTCTCGGAATTACGGATAAAACAGACTTCTGGGATAATTATCGAGAATACCTGGTGAATTCGTCGGCAAGAATGGCAAATGCACGAGTGCTGGAGGCTCTGGCGGTCTCGGAATCCCTTTAGCAAGCTGGTGCTGGTCTGGACGTGAGCCACATGCAGAAATAACAGTAGAGGCTTTTTACCAAAAGTAGAAAAAACGTGAACTTTTGGCCTAAAATATGGAATTTTGGTAATACTGGCGCGCTTTTTTTGCTGACGTCAGCATGACGTCATAGGTCAGGTGGCGGGCTCTGATTGGTCCAGGGGGATGATGAAGTGGCATGACAGATCGGCCAATGGTTGAGCGCAAAGGTTGACGTGACGGCATCGGTGGCAGTGACGTGAGGCGACGGGGAGCTGACGTAATATAGGTGGGATGAGGGAAACCGGAAACCGTCAGCGGTTTCATATCGCACTGCTTACGGTACGGGGGAGGTATGTGTCAGGCGTACCTCTGATGAACGGTGGTGGAGACGCGTGGCTACGGTATGACGTACCCAAAATACGGCCATCGGAAGATAACTTTCGGATGGGAGATCGGCTCCGATGCAACGATGGTCGTCAGATCTGGGGGGTCTGATCGGACGGTTATCGGGAGGACGAAACAGTCAACGGATATGGTGGGGGGGCGGGGATTATTTAATGATTATTTTCGGCATATGTGCATGAGCGGAGAACATTGGACTTATGGGTTTTCGTGAAATTTTTGTGACTATGCGCCCGATCTTTGAACTTTGGGTAAGGGGGAACAAGTGGGTTTTGATGTATTTTTAGCAATTTTGAGCGGGTAAAGGTAGAAACAAGGTTTTATAGGTTTTATGTGTAAATGGGGGCCAAAAGTGAGAAAATGGATTTTAAAAAAAAGGGGAAAGAGGGTTTGGCTTAGGCTTATCAAAATGACCAGATGTCATTTGATCCCTAACATGGGACTTATTGGCTATAATGCCAAGGGGGTGGGTATTTATATAAGATTTGGGGTTTATACACCACGGTGTTAATACTAGTAGGGGAAAAGCAATATAGGGGATTTACATAGTAGAGTTAGAGTTAATATGGATGGGGGGAGTGAATGGAGGGAGAAAACACTAAGTTTACTTGAAACTCACTTAGTTTAGGGAGTAGATCAAAATGAAAAGATTTTTAGACAAGAAATGTGGCTTCTAAAAAGATTAAGAACCACCATGAAACCATAATTATTCCATGAATCACAAGTGATGAGGGAATGTTAGTAAATGACATGAAAAGGGGAAAAGGGAAGTCAGTCATGCTTTCTACTGCAACTTGATGAAGAAGAACACCTTGTCAACTGATTGACTTTGCTCTTGGTGAACATAGTTAACACATTTGCAATGGTAAAGATAACCTTTCTGCAACCTCAACTACCTACCCAGCTACTTGCCTAGCATTTTTTATTTCTTCTTGGAGGGTGCACTTGGACTTGCAGACCCTTACTTGGCTTTTCTTTTGTTTGGCTTTTTCTTTTGTTTTTTCTATCTACTTCTACCCTTATTTCTTCCAAGGTCCCAGATTAAGCAGTTGGGAACCTTAATTTCTCTACCTAAGCTACTTGTCTGCCAAGATTAAACAGTTTGGACAGACTTTCTTTCTCTAATCTACAACTGCAATTTAAAACATGACATGGTCCAGATTAGACTGTTGGACCATCCATCAAAATTTGAGTCCATACCAAGATATAACCATACCTTGTACTCCTTTGGAAATATGTAATCTTTGCATGATCAAAGCAAAGCATATTTGGAACTTCTATAGCCAATCATGAAATATGAAACCTATTGGTATAGGTAGCTAACAGTTTGGAGAACATAATCATCATCGTATTGATCAAACTTTGGCAAATCATCAAAAGCAATGTCATTAAACATACACATTAGATCAGCAGATTGTTTCTCCTCGGATTGATCTATAAATCCATTTTCTGGTCTATGGTATCTAGGATTCGCAAGCAAGTGTTTAGGGCCAACAACCTTTTATTTTTTTTGGATAAGTGGGTCATGGTGATCTTGAATGGGAAATTCATCTCTCACGGTGATCTTTTGCGTCATTTCCTCCACTGCACTCACCAAAATGTCGAGCCTTACCTCTGAAGATGTCAGGTTCTCTGCATCTATGTTCTCCCTCTTTTCTTTCTTCAAATTTTCCCTTTTGATCAGCAGATTATCCTCTATATCAAGTGTTGGAAGGTTCCTTTCTCTCAGCTGAAAATCCATTTCCAGATCAAAGGAATTCGGGTAATGTAAGAGAGCTGAGTCGAGAGGAGGTCTTATATTGGTAGGTATTGAACTATAGACTTGATTGAATCTGGTAGAAAATTGTTGTATTGTATCCCTTAGCCATCTTTTCAGCTGGTCATACTCTTCTAGAATTAGGAAAGGGTTTTCTTTGACCACCCACTTGTCAAGGAAAACTTTGATAAACTGCGGGAAATATAAGATGCTTGCATCCGATAGATTTTTGAACCAACTCTTGACTTTGCCTTGGAAACAAAGAGAAAACAGCATAATACTGACATCCTCTTCATCAACTTCAAAGAGGTCGAGGAAAGTCTCAAAATTATGTGTATGTCTCTCCATAATGATGTTGTCACATTCACCATCAAACCTTGGCAAATATAGGTAATGACTTTCAGGGAAAGCATGGAGTATAGGAGGTAAGATGAGTGGTTTGTATCTATATGGAATTTTACAAGGTGTAGGAGTATGTAAAGAAGTTGTAGGATTAGTCTTGATCTCTTGAGGTTCATCAATTTGAATATGGTCATCATAAGATTCAGAAAAAGGGTCTAGACCAAGATCAAAGGCATACAAGGAATTTGTATTTACAACCTTCAAAGGAAAGGAATCCAATGGAGTTTCCTAAACCTTTCTCAAACATAATATACCTTGGAAAACTTTCTGGAAATTCTTACGAAAAGAGAAGAGATACTTCATGATAAACAACATGATGTCATGAATAAAAGACCAAGTTGAATACCTGATCTTCCCATGTTGTCCTTTCATATTTCTTAGCAAGGTTCATCCTCCAATGGAGTCTTTTGATTTGATTTGGAAACTGATTTGGAGTCGCCAGGTGAATAATTTTAGCCTTCGTGTGCCTGATCACTGTCCACCATCAGAAATCAGATCTAAACTTTGTCGTACACCCAAGGAAAGTGAATCTTTTGTTCCCTGGCAACAGCGCCAGTATGTTATCACTCCTTCAGATCTCCAAGGATGAGGAAGAGTGCAGCGGAGGTAACCACAAACCAACCTTTTGACTTGGTATCTAACCCTTCCAAGCCGAAGAGGTCTCTCTCCAAAAAATCATAGCCAAGAGGGCTAGATGAATTAGGGCTTCAGGCTAGTTATAATGTGTAGAAGGGTTTGATTGTTTGAAATTTGGTCACTGGATGAGGATTAGGTCAAAGAGACTAGGTCAAGGCCAATAAGGGTATGATTGCAGACATCTGATGGAGCAAGGTAGGTAAACACTCAAATAATTTAAGGTTCTTGAGTGAGATGGATCAGACTGGTGAGGTGCTAGAAAGAGCAAGATAAGCATGTATTCTTTCTAAACTGAAGAAAATGGACAAATTATGAAGATTTCCCCAAAACAAAGGATGTAAGATGTATTTTTCTCATCAACCTAAAAATCAACATATCAGAGAAGTGAAATGAAACATGAGATTACAAAACATTCAAACATATGAAACATAAGTAGAAACTATTCCAGAATTCCATACCATAGGTATTCCATCAAAATATTTGTAACTCATTCATTAAATTTCTACCAAATATGGATTACACTAGTGTCTCTGGTCAATACAACAACATTAAACTGAGTCCAAATTCTTCCAAGAGTGAAGAAGGGAATGATATAGACATCAAAACAACCTTCTCTCATCCTCAGGGGTCGAATCCCTTAGTTGAGGAAGAGATATACAAAAATCTGAACTAATCCCTAGAGTATGGGGAGCTCTAAGTGACTCCTCCCTAATTACATTGAAATTGATTCATTTGACTTGATGATAACTTTTACCTGATGAATCTACCCCTAGGTAACTTATCCGCATCATTATTACATCTAGCATTCTCAATTACATAGGTGAAAACATCATTTTCTGAGATGAAAGTCAAAATTACAGTGAAAATTCAAAAATATCAACAAATGGTCAAGTGCGCCATTTTTATGCCAAGTGCGCCCTCCCTGTTGCAGGTTGATTTTTAATGAGTTGTAGGTTTCCCAATTAGACTCAATATGGCTTGTTGGAAAGCCCCTCAAGTCTACTTTCTAAATATGCCTCCAGTTTGCAAAATGAAGCTGATTTGACCCCTCAAAACTTCATTCTCCCAGGATTGCTCAATGCGCAATGCCTAGGCAAAAATTGAGGCAGAAACATGATGTTTTGCTTGTTTTTTGCCCTTTTTACCTACTAGTTTTGTAAACTATGTTAGGGTCCTATAATAATAGGATTCATAATTTTGAATTGGCTATGGTTAGTCTTGTAATATTGTACATACTTTTTCTTTCTGCAAAATGTTTTCTCGTATTAAAGATAAAAAATGTAAAAAGGGTAAGTCCTAAAAATATAATCAAAGGACTAAAAGAAAGAAAAGGATCAAAAAAGTATAAGATATGAACCCCAAAAAGAGATAAGAATAGATCATGAAAGTGCGCAATTCAAATGACACTACTTTTTACTTTACTTTGCAAAATACGATTGTGCACAGCTTGTCAAAAATGCCACAATCCATGATGGTCAAAGCAGTTTAAACTTGATTCATTCATGCTTTAAATTTCATGATGATAGATAGAGAATAAAGAGCTAGCGAAACCGTTTAATCTTGGCAGATCAGTAGTTAGGTAGATAATAATAATGAGCTCACTAGTTTAATCTGAGCCATTGGAAGCTATAAGGTTAGAATTAGATAGTTTGTTTATCAAAGAAAAAGAAATGAAGGGTCAGTGTTAAGGGATAAATTCCCCTAGGGTCTTGGGTTAATACCCTAGCAGATCAGAGGTTATCTACGCAGAGAAACACACATTCCATACAGCCATGATGCTAATATAAACAAATTGAATGAAATGAGGTGCACCTGGGGGTCCTTCGTTTGAGAAGCTCTAGCCAGGGTCCAAACCCTCTTGGAGTTCCTTTTGCTTCTTCAACCTGCAAAACAATCAATTCAAGAAAGTACAGTAGTATATGGACTAAACATCATAAAGAAATCATCTTCATAGTATATTGAAAGGTAGTTAGTTATGCAATTAGAACAACCATTCATATATGAATCATAACATGGATATCATAAACATGAAGAAGATTTATATCAAGAACAAGGACAAGTGTTTCTTTTATTATAGATAACTAAAGTACAGAAAGGAATAATTTCACCTGAGTCGTCCTTTCGCGGGCTCCAAGTAGAACCATCCTCCAGATTCATCCAGTCTCAAGCCTTCAACAAAATCCTTCCATGACTTACTCCATGATATCTCAAGTAGTAGAAATACATCATCACACAAGGAAACAAGGGTTTCCTGTAAATGGGGGAAGTGCAAGAGGCACAAGGATCTTCAGAACTGGTCACGAAAAATCTCAGCAAAGTGATCTTTCTCTCTCTTCTCTCCTCCTTAGGCCTTCCCATTGAAGCCTTTTTCTACTTCTCCCAAAGTAGTTTTTTTAGTTGGGAATTCGTTGGGAACAGTTGGGCCACGGGCACTAATAGGTAATCAACAGGTGAAACATGTGACCTCCACCCAAAATTAAGGAGATTTAATTTTTTAAGTGTTTTAAGACATATACGTGGGTTGGGTATACACAGACCCGCATACACACGCGTTTAGCTCGGGGCAATGTCGCGTATAGGGAATAAAACATTGTTTTTTAAATTTTGGACTAGGTCTGGAAGGAGGGGTTGCCCTAGGCCATGAGTGCAGCATCACAAACCTCAAGAGTGAGATTTGGAGCTATAACAAATGCCCCCTAATATATGAGGTCAGAAGGGATACATGATGGCCGAAATGTGTTAAGCAAGTTCATGGAAAGGAAATCTGTCAAAACCTGAGAAGGACTTCACCAAAATTTAGCCTGCCAAGCCACAAAAGGAGAACACAAAGAAACACTGTCTAAGGCAGGCATACCCATGCTCAGAGAAAGTATAGCATGTCCGCATATCAAGTACAAGTGGATCCACTAAGTATACAAGTATAAAAGACTGGAAAATACATAATGGATCATCTAATCACGATCGAACAAGTACATGTCTAAATATCACATATAAGAATGTCAATGATGCTGAAGGATGAAGAGGATCACTGATATCAAAGATTGATCCCAAAAAGTACCAAATGAACATGATGGAATAAGATGGTACTACACTGCAAACTCAGGTGCCAGCATATAAAATGTCGCCATGAATGACTGCAACATATAAGGTGGAGTGGTATCAACTAGCAGCAATAGGAGCAACTGTCAAGTGAACCAATGAATGCTGATACAACCTGAGGTCTTCACCGACCACCGTGGTACATTTCTACAACATGGGAATAAATGATCTGAAGTCAACCATGTGAGAAATCATTTGATTACCTGGTCATTGATGTATACCATTAACAAACGCGAGACTACTCACCAATATAACTAATGTGATGATAGACATGATACTGACAACAAGGGATGGCTGATTGAAAAATGAGTCAAGAGACACCGCAGAGAGGCCGACTCAGGCTAACTTCCCTTGAACAAAAGCACAACTTAATGTGACTATGTGGCAGCATATGATGACTCTGTATAAGTTCGTCATGCATGAGGCACGAACAAACCCTCCATATGATTGGAAGAGGTAACCAATCGGGGGAGAATTGACTCAATAACAAGGTTAAGGCGTACCTAAGTCAAGCTAAATCCCGCCCAAACGGAAGAGAATTTGTTTTGAGTGCTTTGTTCAAGGGTGACACGACTGACTCTAGCTGCCAACAATAAATGGAAATATTGTCCCGTTCCCACTCTTTTTTGGAATATATAATTTTTTTGTCTTTTTCTTTTAAGCTGGAAAAAGAATAAAAGAATTCTATAGTACAGTGGAAAGAACAAATTTCGGTGAAGCAGATGATCTAGTTCCTGGGATTAGAACAATCCTATGCTTAATGCAGGGAGGCGGAAACTGGTCAAAGACACTCAAAGGTGTGTTCCTTCCACGGGTCAAGGTATGTCAAGTTGCAGAAGTCAAGGGTATGCAAGTTTGATTTTGCAGTCGTCATGGTCAAAAGTTGGCTTTAACATGAGTCCAGGTGAAGCCGGCTCAAGGCCAAAAGTTGCAAATGGTCAACATGCAATGCAGTAGTACAAATCAACACAAAGGAGCCTCTAGGGTATAATGCCAAAACAAAGCAAGGAAGCACAAAGGAATGAGTCTTCATTGCATAAGTCATGATGGGACTACAGAGGACTCCCGTGCCTACTCAGATTGGAGCAGCATGGGAAACAAATGTTAGTGAGGTACTAACTACGATGCCCATGTAAAGGATGGCTTCTACCATCGTGTCATGATTTAAAGAGTCGGCGAGTGAAAGTGGTTTGCAAACCATAACACGATGGGATTGACCCTATGGCAAGTGTATCGACAAATGGAGGCTAGTATGCATAATGCAATGGAAAAATGGCTTCCCTAACCTATATGCCAGTGAGAAAATGATACCTGCCATGACGGGTCAGCAGTCATGGAACCATCTCGAAAGTGTCAGAAAACGTCCAAAATGTCCTGAAAATCAAACCATTCTCGACATTCCAAGCTCCCAAGTTAAAAGTTACATGAGGCCAAACAAAATCAAATTTTGAAAAAAAAAATCATTTTCAAACCCTATAAAAGAGTTTTTGGACTCACCATTTTCACCATTTTAGTTTGAGAGCAAAGCAGTGGAGCAAAGGAGAAAAACTTTCCATACGCCAAATTCAACCGTTCAAATCCTTCCAAAATCACTAGGTAACCCTTATACTTGTCTTGCAATCAATTGTGACTAGTTTTAGAATTTTTAATTTATGTTTTACCGTTGAATTTTTTTATCAAAAATTTCACTGTGGCGTATACGTGGGTTGGATATATTAAACCCGCGTACACGCGAGCCCTACACGCGACTGTGTGTAAATGGACCCGCGTATATGCTGCAAACATTTCAAACAAAAAAAAACGGACGGCCTAAATTCATTTTGGATGCCAGTCACTTGGCGAGAAAGAGAGCATACCGCAGTGGATGATGAGGTCATGAACGATCCCAATGCTTTGGATGCCTTACAGGGATTTGGTTTGCTAAAATTCTTCAAAATGTCAAATATGAAAGCAAACACTCGCCTGCTTGAGATGCTCATTGGCTATTGGAGTATCGAGGATGATTCGTTTATGATTGACCAGATGCCACTCAGGATAGAAGTGGAAGACATTTATTTCATCACAGGCCTTTCCCGAAGAGGAGAGGTAGTACATTCCAGGGGCAGGACATGAGGCAGTCTCTCGATCGAGGACTACGTACATATATATTGCCCAAGAAATCCAAAAAAGGTTGGAAGTAAAATTTAAATCACACATGTGGAGAGTTTATCGCTGAGGATAATCTTGTTCACTATAGCCAGAGTGAACGGATCAGCTTCTCTACACCAGGCATCACGGCTAGCCATGAGCTTGGTGGTCGACTGTCTCACCACCGTATTTGATTGGTGTACTCCTCTTCTGGCTAGCTTGAAAAGCCAGCTTACTTCCATCAAGAGAGGGCAGACCAAAAATTTTGGATACGGGACTATTTTGTGCTCTTTTTTTTTTGAGAGGGTGCCCGCACTTCGCCCTAGAGTACCAATTTCAATTAGCACCCCACAAGATCCACGAATGGGTCGGTGGGCTGACCTGATGAAATGTCTAGGAGGTGGGGATGTTCCACGGACTGCATTTGATGATGACTTCTTCTCCTAGTAGGAGCAACAGATCATTTCCATAGATGACTACCCTTATGCTAGGTTGGACTTCCGAGGAGATCCCAATCTAGTATTACCACCGACCGCAGCATGGGGTGACATTGGTAAGTGTTTTTTGATTTTATAATTTTTTTGTGATTTTTCAAATATAATAATGAACTTTGAAAAATGTTTTTGATAGGATTCAAATGACTAATATGATGATCATGTTCCAGATATTGGGCCGCTACGACCAGATGAGTTCGCACGTCACAGACGTCGCGGCCAAGGGGCCAAAGAGGCAGCTGCAGACATAGAGCAACTACTTCACACAGTTTAGCAGCACTTGGTGAGACTAACTCACGGAGTACCGATGGCAGCCGTAGAGGATCTTCCTGTAGATATGCAGCGTCATGTGGTTGGCATGCCACGAGACTGGGTCCGCACTCTTAGGCGTGTGGGCAATGCAGTAGTTGCCTACTTAGCCGCTCATCTTGAGCCGGGCATTAGATATACTGGACATGACTATGGCCATTTGAGTCCCAATTTTGTATATTATTTTGGATAGACTTATGCACACTCGAGATGTTTTATGATATATATATACAGTTCGACTTTTTGATACTTAATTTTATTGTGATGAATGATTGATATGCTAGTCTAATGCTTGATTAGCGATAGAATTAGCTAACCAATTATGAGATATTGGAATGTGAAAATAATTAATATAAGTAAATGATCTTTGCAACAACCTCACCCTTAAATATTGGCAATATAAACATGGATCCCTTACCCGATAAATGTTATTCAATTGTGACACTATCAATTATGAATCAAGATAAACTACCAACGAGTTGATTCCATGGGAAATTGCCTCGGATAGTAAATTAATGACAGCAGTATACTCAACCATATTATTTGAAGCGGGACCAATGCATACTCCCCTTGATACCATCAACTGACCAATTGGATAGTAGAGTACCCAAGCTGCGGAAGCGAGGTTCCAAGTGTGCCGACTAGCACCATCGGCGAATCCAAAATAGACCAAGTCATCCATCAACACCTGCCACAGTAGACCAAAAAGTGTTGATATCAAAAACTCTCGATGAGATATGTACAAATATACAAAATGTACAAAGAATCCATTGCCTAGCTGCTACTTAAGCAAAGTACTTCTTGAGGTAGAGCCTGTTTCGGGGCTCCGCCAACTTGTTTCCTTCAAAATCGATTAACTCATATGACCCTTTTCCTAAAACTCGTTTAATTATGAAGGGACCATACCACATAGGCTTGAATTTTCCTGCCCCCAAGGTGTCCTTATCTTGATCATAGACCAAGACAAGGTCGCCTTCAGAAAAGACTCGAGGATGGACAGCTTTATCATACTGAGTTTTAACCCTTTTATTATGAGCCTCATTTACTGTGGGAACATCTCGATGCTGCTCATTGAGATGTTCCAAGTGAAGGAGGCACTCTTTGAGACTAGAAGTCTCTAGAAGGAGCTCAACAGCTAACTTAAGAGATGAATTTTCACATTCAATAGGAAAGATAGATTCCATCCCATAAACTAACTAAAAAGGTGTAAAACATGTAGCAGTCTTTACGGAGGTTCGGTATGCCCAAAGAGCCGGATACAACATAAGGTGCCAATTGGACCGGTTTTTGTCGATTGTCCTTTGCAAGATCGTCTTAAGAATTTTGTTCACTATCTCAACCTGTCCATTGGCCTGAGGATAATAAGGAGATGAATGTCCCTGCCGGAAACCTAATTTGAGAGCCAATTCAGACATTAGTTGATTTTGGAAATGACTGCCATGGTCAGTGACAATCTCTCTTGGGATACCAAACCTTGAGATAATCTGATTAAAAAGGAACAATGTCGTTGTTTCACTATCGTTTTTATAAGTGGGCATGGCCTCAACCCACTTCGTGAAGTAGTCTACGGCCATGATAATGTACTTGTGATTCGCTACTGAAGGCAGATTACAAGTTGTAAAATCAATACCCCACTTAGTAAAGGGACTGACAGTGACAACGGGAAAAAGAGGAGCTAGATGTGCGCGCATCTTCCGAGTATAAATTTGACATGGGTGACAGTGTTTGACCGCTTCAACACAATCTTTGAAGAGCGAAGGCCAAAAATAGTCGGCATGCAAGATACGCTGAGTTGTAGCAAGCCCTGATAGATGACCACCACAAGCTCCACTGTGGCAATCATTTAGCACTGACTCTGCTTCCTCTAAGGTTAAACAGCATTGAAGGATTGAATCAACCCCTCGATGATATAATGTATCACCAATGATAACATAATTTTTAGCCAGGTGACGTAATTTTCGGCGTTCATCCTTAGAGAAAGTAGAGGGAAACTTCGAAGTCTAGAGATAGACAATGATATCTCCATACCAAGGGTTGAGTGAAGAGATGAGGAATAAATGTTCATCGGGAAAACTTTCCTCATAAATAGTATCCTCTCCACAAGGTAGCTCGGAAATTATCTTGGTAAAAACCATAGATTTCTTAGACTTAGCGGAAAAAAACTCGAGATCAAATTCTTGTAAAATGACTATCCATCGATTATACTTGCCCCCAATCACTCACCTACTGAGGACAAATTGAAATGGATTGACCGCTACTAAGACAAAAGTTTTGCGTAGCAAGATATAATGGCGGAGCCACTGGATAGCATGGATAGCTACCAAGGCTAACTTCTCAACAGGAGAATAGAAAAGTTCAGGACCTATCAAGCCTTGGCTCAAATAATAAATCACATGCTTTGTGAGAGCATCGTCTTCCTAAACAAGAACCATACCAATGTTTGATTCTGCTACAGCGAGATATAAAAGGAAGTCCTACCATAATCTGGTGGACTCAAAAGCGCGGCAGAGACTAATGCCTTTTTCAAAGCATCGAATGACCACTGCGCAAAGTTGTCCCAAACAAATGGAACTCCTTTCCGTAGCAAACACATGAACCCTTTAGTGATCTCGACATAATTCGCTATAAACTGTCTTAAGAAATTATCCTTCCCTTGAAGACTTTGAAGTTGCCTAATTGAGGACGGGGGAGGCAACTGAATTATTGCCTTTACCTTGAAGAGATCAACTCTAATCCCTTCATTTGACACAATGAACCCTAATAACCGACCGGACGTAACCGCGAAAACGCACTTATTGGGATTCAACCAGATCTTATAAAAACAACATCGCTCAAAAACCAATCAAAGATGACTAGGGTGATCAGTTCTCTTTCGAGAACGAGCAGCGAGATCATCCAAGTATGCTTCGATGATATGTTTAATGTCATGGAAAGCATATGACATGGCCCACTGGAAAGTAGCTCCAACATTTTTAAGACCAAAAGGCATCTTTCTGTATGCAAAGGTACCCCAGGGACATATAAAAGTTGTCTTATGTTGATCTTCAGGATGGATAGAGATTTGATTATAACCGGAAAAACCGTCCATGAAGGAAAAAATCTCATTACCCACACACTCATCAATAATCTGATCAATGAATGGCATGGGGTAATTATCTTTCGAACAAGCCTTGTTTAGGTCTCTAAAGTCGATGCATACTCAGATTGTTCCTTGCTTTTTATCTACAGGGACTGGATTAGAAACCCAATTGGTAAGAGGAACAGGGTATATAAAACCCGCCTTGAGCAGCTTCTCTACTTCAGCTTTAATGGCTGCTACTTTCCTAGGATTAACTGGTCGAAGCCTTTGACGAACCGGTTTGGCGTTTTCATACATCTTGATCTCATGTTGAACTATAGAAGGATCAATGCCAGGCATTTCTTCATAAGACCAAGCAAATACATCTCGAAATTCCTTGAAAAGGTCGGTGTAAGTTTGAATTTCTTCAGGGGAACATTCGATTCCAATGAAGAGATTCTCAATCACGTTAGGGTTCCTAGAGATGTTTATAGATATCGTTTTTGAAATTACCGACATATTACCTTCGGCACAAAAGTGTTCTGGAGCCAAAGGATTTGATACCGTACAAACATCACTAGAAAAGAGCTCGGAGAACCTAGATTCTACTTCCTGCAATGGAGGACGAAAATATGAACGATGGTGTAAGTCTTCCCAAGGTCGATCTACACCCATCATTACTTCTATGATTGCTTCTTCAGAAGGTAAAACCGTATCTAAGTAGTCCAAGGTGGAGATAGAATCAAGGGTCCAGGCTGGGGCCACATCACCATCTGGCTCCTCCTCAGAAAAAGGAGTAGAATGGTCGTTTGCAGAGTTAGTGATAGATTGATATCTAAGCTCAGCTGCAGACATAGGGAATGCCATTCCATTGACTTGTCCTTCAGCTAATGTGGTCATAGGTGAAGGCAAGGTCCAAGGGTCTGAAAAATAATGAGTTCGGAAGATCTCTTTTCGAGGAGACTCCTTAGATGATGAAACGACATTGATTCTAGCAATAGGAGAGGGAAAATCAAAAGTACCCATTAATGAAGAATACATCCCAACTCCTAGATTCTTAGTAGGTGGACGAGGGTTATCCACTAAAGGAACAGTAGAGTCAGAAGTTGCTTGAGGATCGACTGGACAATAATCCAATTGATTATCCTTAATGATTTTCCCTTCATGAGGAAATTAGATGACACGAAACAGAGTCGAAACAACGGCATCCATTTAGTATACCCAGTTCCTTCCTAAGAGGAGATTGTAGCCTAGTTTAGCATCAATGGCTTCTACTTCAATATTGACGACCTTCCCCCCAACACATATAGAAAAGGCCGAGATAATCCCATGCAGCTTGTGAGAATGCCCATCAAATGCAGTCAGGAGGGTAGGTGAAGGAACAGCCGAAGGCAATCCAATGGCCTTCCAGCATGACATCGACATGACGCACATGGAAGCTCCTTCATCAATAATGGTATGAAAAATGTTAATCTTCCTGTATGTAGACTTTATTTGAAAAACCATATGATGAGGGAGTCACTTTTTGACATTTAACATGTCAAAAGTGAGCACTAAAGAGTTGGTTGGATCAACTACCCCAATTGCCGACAGTAAAGCACTTCGTTGAGCTGGACACAACTGGAGAACTTCTAGAGTAGACATGGCGCATGGACTCTGAGCCAGATCCTCAACAATGGAGTAATTCTGGGCGACCCTAGCATTAGGATTAATAGTCGCGCGTTTAGCAGAACCTTTCGATATCCGTGGTATAGTCTCGACAGGGGGTTGCTCAATATGAAGGTCGGTATTTCCGGGAGCAGTTTTATCCTTGGAAGTTTTGGCTTCACCATAATCACGTGACCGAGTGGCCACATGGACATTAGAACCCATCATGAAAACATTTGATGATTTCTCCCCTTCCTAGCTACCCCCTGCGGAGGTACCCGGATTTGAACTCGCGCCAGCAAGCAATTGTTGCCCTTGGGGAAAAGGGTTGGTTAACACAGCTTGAGAACTAGAAGTCCCTTGCTGCCCTAACAAGCATTGAGCGTCCTGAATCTTTGGGCAGAGATGAGTTAAATGGTCTCCACTGCACAACTTGCATGGAAACTTGACTTTCTTTCTAGACTCATTTCTACCACCACCAGCATTATTGCCGGATTTATTTGCGTCAGCCTTCCCATCCTGACTCTTTTTCTTACCTCGTCCTTTCTTTTTCCCATTGGAATTTTGATTTCCTTTGGGGTTATCAGATTGGACGGCATTAATCGAAGAGGGTTGGGAAGACGAAGGGTTAGACGATGTGACTTGGTTGTTAGGAGCAGTTTGCAAAGACAACTGCTGCAATTGGCTCAACAAGTTCACCGCATTTGTGTCTACCGATCCAACGATACCATCTACATGGGGACCTGGATTCGACTTGGCTATATCAACCTTGGACCCAGGAGCATTTGGCAAGATTTTTTGTAGGATCCCAGACTGAGAGTAAATCAATTCTAATTGTTGGGCCCTAAAAATAGCTTGCTCCTCATAATAGACTCCGGACATGGAGACATCCTTAGAGATTTCAGGTTGTAAAGATTTCAAAAACCATTCGAGACGGTATTCCGAAGGGATTTCGGCTTTAATGAGCCTCTTTCTCCATCTCCATTCCTGAATATGATCAGAAATGTGAGTTGTCGTATCCTGACAAAAATTGGCCAGAAGTTCAGTTCCGGCATCATAACAGATGGGCAACTGGAAATGATTTAGGAAAATATTAGCTAAGTCAGCAAAAGATGTAAAGCTACCCCCTGGCAACTCTATATACCACTTGGCCGCATTACCAGTCAAGGTGCATTGAAAAAGTCTCAACCTAATCGAATCATCAATAAGGGAGTTTAATGAGCACCACAAAGGGAATGTGGTTACATGGTCGCCTGGGTCTTCACCGCCCTTCCCTTTGAATTTTGGGATGTCTGAAGGGAGTTTGGTTGGGACCGGAGGCCAGGCCAAGTTGTATTTGATTGGATCGTTTGTTAATTTCATGAGATCTGGCAAGTTCAAAGTTGCTAGAAAAGGAAGCCTAGGAGGACCTTGGGGATTCCACCCAGACTAGGCAGAGCTCCCAAAGTTCTGAAAAGATTGGCCTGGATTTTGGAAGGCACCAAGCTGCCTGAAGTAACCAATAGAACCAGTTGAACCAAAAGGCAAGCTTTGTGATCCAACGAAACTCGGAATTTTGCCAACTCCGGCCGCAAAACCTCCATAACCGGCGAAGCTTCCTCCTAAAGGATTATAAGGATTTGATAACCCCTGATAAGGATTCCAAGCATAAGCTAAGGGAGGAATACTTCGAAACGAACTAACTGTGGAGTATGGCTCATTCCCTTGTTGGCCGAAAAACGGATTCCCAATTCCCATGCCACTAACCGCAGGGTTAGTCCAACCTTGAAAATGATTGCTGCTTTGTCCTGTAGAAGAAAAAGGCATAGATCCTACCGTCGGGTTGGAACATGGTATATGACCACTTCCAAAAGGAAAACCTTGAAATGAAGTCGATCCACCCATCATGGATGTGGAGGCAGTAAACGGAACTGACAGAATACCCTGTGAATGGGTGCCAAACGGGAAGAATCCAGAACTAAAAGCATTGGCTTGGGAATTTCCACTCATAGAAGGAATGGAGGTAGACCCAACTAAAGATGTGCTAACAAAAGACCCAAATAAGGAAGCAGAGGGGATGGAAATAGTTCCTCCCCCTTGTACTAATGTTGGAGTCTGCATAGTTGTAGCACTTGTAGTAGAAGCCATGCTTCCAGTGGTGGTCATCGATGGTAAGTGCGTAATGTGACCTGGAATTGATGATCTATGCATTGGAGTCCCAACATATAGTAATACTTCTGGATAACTAGAAGGTAGGGAATAATTCAGAACCGCTAACAACTCTGGGAGTTCTTCTACCTCTATGTTATCTTCTGTTTGAAAGGGAACTCAAGAAAGAACTGGAGTGTTCCTCTCTTGTTCTGTGGAAGTACCAGGCCTATCTTGAACACTAATGCCCCCGAGAGGATGATCTGAAAATGGAATGTACTTGTTTAAGGGTGCAAGGTATCCATTTCCAATAATTTCAACTGTGAGCTAGACACTCCAAATGACCTCTAAAAATGTATAAACTTCTTATTTCTTATACAGAGATAGACTGTAGGGGCATTCACCGGACATGTCACCTCTAAAAAGAGGATGAGTTCCAGAGGCTACCTGGCCCTCTACAGGCTCTGCCTAAAGAAATAACAAAGTAAACACTTAGAAGTCTTTGACATACACATACTTGAAGTTTAAGGTCTTGCGGAAAAAGACAAGTAACTTTCTGTAGCTAAACAGGTGATTATGTGTGTATGCAAGTTATATTTATTTGATGTTTAATACTTTATATCAGTTTTGTTTAGCATATCATCTTCAGCAAATAAAGACATCAAAATGATAAAGCAGTTCACCCCCCCCCCCCCCCCCCCCTCTGGGCTACATCTGCTGGACCAAACCTCTCCAACTAGGCTTGTCCTCTTGTATTAAAATTGCTACAAAGGCTAATACAAGAATATGGGTGTCTCAAAGGACAGATCTGACTGTAAATACAGAATCAGAAGATAGGAATTAGCCAAACATGCTCTTTCCCAAACACTAAACAGTGAATTTTGTACCTTATACAGTACTTTCCCCAATTGGCCCTAGTGGCCCTTTAAACTTGCATGGAGAATTTCGAGGTGAAGATGACCTCAATTGGTTCTAAAACCTCTGCCATTAGACTCAGAAGGTCGAAAATAGCAGACATAGGCTTTTGAATCACCGAAAATGGATGAATATAGCCCCCAAACAGCTCCAACACTGAAATGGCCCTAGTGGCCCTGAAAGCTTCCCTGAAGCTAAACAGTGAAAAGAATGCCTCAAAAGGAAAAACAAGCTATAGAAATGGATTCAGAAGGCTGGAAAACTTCAGGAATGACCTTCGTTCCACGTTCACTGGCTGCACAATTCCCAATGCAGCTCCCAAACTGATTTGGCCCTAGTGGCTCCTGGAACTTCCACGAAGCAAAAACACATGCAAATGACCTCAGATGGCTGTGAAACCTATGCCAATGGCTTCAGAAGGTCGAAGAGACCCAAAATCAAAAAACAATTCGTCCAAAACCCACTTTCCTAGCCAAAGTTATGGCCATTTAAAGTTTCTCCAGTTTGTCCCTAGAAAAACTCCAGCTAACTTTAGTTAACTCCAGTTAGCTCCGCCAATTATGGCGGGTCCGCCAAATTTGGCGCTCCTGCCAAAATTCTGCCAACTTAACTGCACTTACATTTAATGTTTGGTGGTTGCCTCGGATTTCGTGCCAGGCGGAATATTCCTTTTTTAATTTTTTTTTGAAAAATTAAAATTTCTAATGTTATGGACAAATTCTTCTTTTTGCCATAACTTCCTCATACGGCGACCGTTTTTCGAACCGTTTGCGGTGCCGGAATTGGGAAGATGAGCACTTTCCAGTCATTCAACTTTGAACCAGTTCTAAGCACTTTAAATTTTGAGCATTTTACGATACTTGGTACGGAGCTCCTGATCACACCTCCCAAATGAGAAGGCTTTTGGTCCCCAAAAGCTCACTGAATCTCTGAACTGAACTGTACAGCACTTGAGGAACAGAAATATCCTCTTCCATTCAGCCAATAGAGCATACTGATGCCAAAATGTCCTGCCTTATCAACTGTCGTCATGGCAACTTTTCGCTGCATAAGCCAAACACTTGTCGAATCTCGACCAAGCTTGTTCGTCAGACAAACTAAAAATTTGCAGCAACCAGCAATGAAACTTGCTGATATAGGAGGTGAAATATTCCCCTGCACATGTGGGCTTGCCAACTGTCACGATGCCCATCCATGGCACCTCTGCTCCAGAAGAAGAGCTGCCTCCCAAATGAGAAGGTTTTTACAAAGATGAAACACTTCATTATTTCTCCTCTTTCAATCTTGGAGATCAAATTAACTTTTTCCAAGTCAATATTACATTACATGCATGGTTAAAAATAAAGTAATCAACCCTTCAAGTTAATCACACATACATGTTTAAAAAACAAGGAAATCATCATGATCCCTGTGCTCATGCATATCATTCTCATGCATGCAGTTTATCCTTCAATTTTCCCTTAAGTACAATCATAAGTACAAGATCCTCGAACACATGTACATGTACTTTCAAAGCTGAAATGAATATAACTTTCGCTGCAATAGAGTGAGTCTCATACTCAGCTTTTCCATCCTGCAACTTGCATTCCCTTAACAAAGAAATGCATTCAATCAAAGACATGCAACTTTAATTGGATAAGAATTCTAACCATTTCTTACCAATCCATTTCAAAGGTGCTTACTTTAACTGCACATCGATATCAACATGTGTATCATCCTGACACATATCAATGATGGAAACTTCCTTCCCATTCTTGCCATACTCTTTCTCCAATTTCTTCAACTTTCGTGGAAGCATTGTTGGATTCAGAGTCCAACACCTTTCAGCAATATGTCCATGCTTATGGCAATAAGTGCAACACATGTTCATCTTCTTGACAGCATGATTTGCATTGTTCAATGGAACTTTGGCTTCTTGCCTCCTTTCCTTCAAAAGTTTCCTGCATGTTGCCATTCTTTTCCAACATCTAGAAACACTATGGTTAAACAAACCACAAAAAGAACATGCAATTCTTTTCCAATGCTTGTGTGGAAATTTTCCATGCTTTACATGATCAAAGGAAATATGATTGAAATCAGATTTATACCTTTCCCTTTCACCTTCATTACCTTCATGAGGAGGTGAATCAAACGAAGAAGAAGCTCCTTTTGGAACACCATCAATCCCTTCAATGGTTTTAGAGCGTTCACCACTTCCTTGTTCAAGTGCATGCTTATGCACACCTTCTTCCTGCAACGCATGTTTCAAACTATTGCATTCCTCAAGGATACAACCTTTACAACCTTGAGATAGAGAACCTGAAATGAAACTCCTTCTAGGAACTGTTTCAATTGCCTTCATGGCTGCTTTAGAACATTCTCCATAAGATTGTCCATAGCCAAGACCCAAATTCTTAGGCCTTACCTCAACCATTATTGGCTCAACTATACCCTGTGCATGTTTGCCCAATCCTTTTCCTTCATATCCCATTTTGGACATCAACTTGGACCCTATGCCTCTGGTATGTTTCTCAAAAGAACCAACATAAACATTCTTATCAGAATTTGAAGACAAACTAGAATTGTTTACCTCTTCTTCAAGCTGATACTTGGCTAAGGCTTCTTTGGCAACAAGGAGTTGTGTCTCCAACTCATGCATCCTTTCCAGCTTCATGTTTGCAATATGAAGTTGGCCTTCCATTTCCTGCAATTGGTTAGAAAGCAACTGCTTCTCTTCCCTCATGGAATTCAACTGCTCTTGAAGTCTAGAGCTCTTTCTTTCATCCTCATACATTTCTCTCACCATATTCATCATGATGAAAAATTCTTGCTTCAAGCCTTCATCAAAGAATCTTGTGAAGGAGGACGATTTTGAGAACTCACTTATGGAAGTTGTCATTGTAAAAATGAACAAAAGAGCTTCAGCAAACTCAAACAACAAGTAGTAAAGCAGTCAATCTTCAACACTGCTTAAGACACCTTTCAAGCTACACAATCAAGCTAGTGATGTCAGTCAAGCAAACCTAGTGCTCTGATACCATCTGATCTGAAAATGGAATGTACTTGTTTAAGGGTGCAAGGTATCCATTTCCAATAATTTCAACTGTGAGCTAGACACTCCAAATGACCTCTAAAAATGTATAAACTTCTTATTTCTTATACAGAGATAGACTGTAGGGGCATTCACTGGACATGTCACCTCTAAAAAGAGGATGAGATCCAGAGGCTACCTGGCCCTCTACAGGCTCTGCCTAAAGAAATAACAAAGTAAACACTTAGAAGTCTTTGACATACACATACTTGAAGTTTAAGGTCTTGCAGAAAAAGACAAGTAACTTTCTGCAGCTGAATAGGTGATTATGTGGGTATGCAAGTTATATTTATTTGTTGTTTAATACTTTATATCAGTTTTGTTTAGCATATCATCTTCAGCAAATAAATACATCAAAATGATAAAGCAGTTCACCCCCCCCCCCCCTCTGGGCTACATCTGCTGGACCAAACCTCTCCAACTAGGCTTGTCCTCTTGTATTAAAATTGATACAAAGGCTAATACAAGAATATGGGTGTCTCAAAGGACAGATCTGACTGTAAATACAGAATCAGAAGATAGGAATTAGCCAAACATGCTCTTTCCCAAACACTAAACAGTGAATTTTGTACCTTATACAGTACTTTCCCCAATTGGCCCTAGTGGCCCTTTAAACTTGCATGGAGAATTTCGAGGTGAAGATGACCTCAATTGGTTCTGAAACCTCTACCATTAGACTCAGAAGGTCGAAAATATCAGACATAGGCTTTTGAATCAACGAAAATGGATGAATATAGCCCCCAAACAGCTCCAACACTGAAATGGCCCTAGTGGCCCTGAAAGCTTCCCTGAAGCTAAACAGTGAAAAGAATGCCTCAAAAGGAAAAACGAGCTGCAGAAATGGATTTAGAAGGCTGGAAAACTTCAGGAATGGCCTTCGTTCCACATTCACTGGCTGCACAATTCCCAATGCAGCTCCCAAACTGATTTGGCCCTAGTGGCTCCTGGAACTTCCACGAAGCAAAAACACATGAAAATAACCTCAGATGGCTGTGAAACCTATGCCAATGGCTTCAGAAGGTCGAAGAGACACAAAATCAAAAAAAAATTCGTCCAAAACCCACTTTCCTAGCCAAAGTTATGGCCATTTAAAGTTTCTCCAGTTTGTCCCTAGAAAAACTCCAGCTAACTTTAGTTAACTCCAGTTAGCTCCGCCAATTATGGCGGGTCCGCCAAATTTGGCGCTCCTGCCAAAATTCCGCCAACTTAACTGCAGTTACATTTAATGTTTGGTGGTTGCCTCGAATTTCGTGCCAGGCGGAATATTCATTTTTTAATTTTTTTTTGAAAAATTAAAATTTCTAATGTTATGGACAAATTCTTCTTTTTGCCATAACTTCCTCATACGGCGACCGTTTTTTGAACCGTTTGCGGTGCCGAAATCGGGAAGACGAGAAATTTCCAGTCATTCAACTTTGAACCAGTTCTAAGCACTTTAAATTTTGAGCATTTTACGATACTTGGTACGGAGCTCCTGATCAGAGGAGGATCAATCCCTGATGCGTTAGCTGCCACGAAGTCTTCGAGACCGTCTAGGTGAAAGACCACGAAGTCTTCGAGACCGTCTAGGTGATCGGTCAGCCACTTTGAATTTTTTATTAAGATCTAACTAAAGACTCAAAAAAAATTGAAAGCTAGGCCAACTAGGAGCACAGAGCACACACTAAAATGTCCCTAAAAGATATCAGCCAGTCAAACAACTTCCAAGTATCTCTGCTCTGAGTGATGAGGACCAGACAGCAAAATACAAGAAAGTGAAGTAAGGCACCTTCTGAATATATTCTGGGATAATGACGGCCCAGTCCTATCAGCAAAGGTAACAAAGGAAGTTACGCTGACCTCCTAACGACAGCCCGCGCCGGTGCAAGCCCCCAAGCTTCGCAAGGGTGCCCTCTAGTAGTACCGTTGAGAGTGATACAATGTCGACCTCAGGTGCCACGGGATTCCCCTCTGTAGCCACCTGTGTAGATCCCTAGGAGTAGCAACTAAGGCTACCAACTCGTGTCAGAAGCCAGGCGGAACAGTCTTGAGGTAAGATCCGACAAGTAGGAGAGGGGGTATCTCTCTTCCCTGTCTTCAAAAATCCTTGTGCTTAACTCCAAAATCTGGAGCTTTCCTGGTCTCCCTAATGCTATTGGATTTTCACTCACTATTCACACTCCTATGTTTGACAGTTTAAATGGCCTTGGAGAGTTTTCTCTCCACTCGCCTAATCCAAGACCCTAAAATATCTTAAAAATTGTTGGTGTGTCTAACTTGACAATTGTAAAAAGTTCTAGTATATTTTAATTAGTGCTTGTTTTTAAATGGGTTGTTCTTTAAGTCAAGGGGTAGGCGGAAATGAAACTAGTGGTGTTTTGACGCAAAAGAAATTAATAAAAACCAAACTATATGCAAATGCACTTGTTTTGTTTTTCGATGAAAGAAATTTCTACTAGGTTCAGAGGAACTTCAAAGAAAGTAACAAATTTTTCTTTTCTTTTCTTTTCTTTTACTCAAGCTTCACACTCACAAAAATTAACAAAACTATGGATGCCTAAAAAGATGCACAAATTTATCCTAATGCAATAAGTACATGCTGATGCAAAACTCAAAACTACTCTTAAATCAAGAAATGAAAGTAACTTGTTTATCAATTTTAATTTGCCACTTAAAATGTTTAGATAGAATATGAGTTGCTAATGTTCATTTCGTCCAAACACTAAAAGCAAGTTTCAAGACAAACAAAAATGCACTTTCACTCAAAAAGGAAACTAAATCAAAACAAAGTTCAAGAAAGCAAAAACAAGTTTTCAAGAAGTTTTCTTCAAAAGCAAAACAAAAATGACTTTTCAAAAGTGCTCTCAACAAGACTGAAACTTTATGATCAAAGAATAGGCCACAAAACACTTTGTGAGTTTGCAACACAAAACAGGTGAGAACTCAACAAAAAATGTGTTTCAAAATGCTCTTAACAATCAAAAAGCAGCAACAAGAGCTTGGAAAAAAACCAAAAGGTTGAAAAGACAACTTTCCAAGAAAGTGTGAATCAACAACTTTCGGAAAGCAAGAAAAGCAGATGGTCACAAAGATATAGTTTTGACATGCAAACCAAAAAAGTCACCAAAACAAGATTTGACACAAAGATTGAGATCAACCTTTCTGCCCTGACAAAACAGAGCAGCCAAGACTCCTAACAAGAAATCTTGTGTGCTTAACAAAAACGATGACACTTGCAATAAAACAAATAAGACTAACACTTTTCACAATCAAAGAGAATTTGAAATCAGATACTTGCTGTAAAACTAAAGACTGACACAGAAAAGTAATTGTTCAGGACTGAACCAGACTAGCAGACAGACCTTCAGAAACAAAAAGATTTGAAAAATCTTGAAAATTATAAGATATACGCGACTGTGTTAGTGCATAGCTGCGTGTATACACGACTCAGCCTAAGTAAACATGCGTATATGCAAGTTTACTTAAGGAAACATGCGTATATACGCTTCTGTAAACTGGAAAAACAGCGTATATAAAAGATTTCAAGAAAAAACAAAAAACAGTCTGAAGAAACTCATCAAACTTACAATTCAAGTTCCTACAGGAACAGACTACACAGTAACAGCAAGCAAACAGACAGCTAAGCCCTGATTGGCTTGAACAAACCCAAACTAGGAACAACAATACTGTTGTCCCCAGCAGAGTCGCTAATTCTGTTAAGGGATAAATTCCCCTAGGGTCTTGGGTTAATACCCTAGCAGATCGGAGGTTATCTATGCAGAGAAACACATTCCATACAGCCATGATGCTAATATAAACAAATTGAACAAAATGAGGTGCACCTGGGGGTCCTTTGTTTGAGAAGCTCCAGCCAGGGTCCAAACCCTCTTGGAGTTCCTTTTGCTTCTTCAACCTGTAAAACAATCAATTCAAGAAATTACAGTAGTATATGGACTAAACATCATAAAGAAATCATCTTCATAGTATGTTGAAAGGTAGTTAGTTATGCAATTAGAACAACCATTCATATATGAATCATAACATGGATATCATAAACATGAAGAAGAATTATATCAAGAACAAGGACAAGTGTTTCTTTTGTTATAGATAACTAAAGTACAGAAAGGAATAATTTCACCTGAGTCGTCCTTTCGCAAGCTCCAAGCGGAACCGTCCTTCGGATTCGTCCAATCTCAAGCCTTCAACAAACTCCTTCCATGACTTACTCCATGATATCTCAAGTAGTAGAAAGACATCATCACACAAGGAAACAAGGGTTTCCTGTAAATGGGGGAAGTGCAGGAGGCACAAGGATCTTCAGACCTGGTCAGGGAAAATCTCAACAGAGTGATCTTTCTCTCTCTTCTCTCCTCCTTAGGCCTTCCCATTGAAGCCTTTTTATACTTCTCCCAAAGTAGCTTTTTAGTTGGGAATTTGTTGGGAACAGTTGGGCCACGGGCACTAATAGGTAATCAACAGGTGAAGCCCGTGATCTCCACCCGAAATTAAGGAGATTTAATTTTTTTAAGTGTTTTAAGACATATACACGGGTTGGGTATACACAGACTTGCGTACACACGCGTTTAGCTCGGGGCAATGTCACGTATAGGGAACAAAACACTGTTTTTTAAATTTTGGACTAGGTCTGGAAGGAGGGGTTGCCCTAGGCCATAAGTGCAGCATCACAAACCTCAAGAGTGATATTTGGAGCTATAACAGTCAACAAGCTCAAATGCACCCAATTAATGAAGAGAAAATGCTAGGGTAAATAAAGGGTAGGTAGAAGAAGTTTTTCAAGTGCACAAGGTTGCTAAGTCAAAAGCACTTTCATCATGCTTAATCTTATGTTTCATATGCAGGAGGAATTGTCAAAGATAAAGGGCATTCACTAAAGCTTAGTTTATTAATTTCCCCTCATTATCCCTTCATTACTTTTCATCCCATAATGTTGTCCCCTTCTTGGTTCCAAATCACCCCTTCCCTCTTCATTTCCCCTTGTAAAAACCCTTTCCCTCCATTTTGACCTTTTTCCCCTTTGTTTCACACATTTCCCTAGACATTACCCTTTAAAAATCATTCCCCCTTCCTAAAACCCCTTTCCCTAGTGTGAAACCCATTCCCATCACAAATAATACATTCCCCCCTTACTAATTTCCATGTTCCCCCTTAAAACCCACTAAACCCCTTTATCCTAAGTTATTTCCTAAACTATACCCCCTGCTTTATGTATTTAAAATCCCCCACATTATAATTCCCCGACACCCTTTTAACTCACCAAACCTTGGTGTATAGTTAAAACCTCCACCATATAACCCATGGTCCCCACCTTTTATTAACCCATTGCTTATATTAAAATCCCGTGATTACTTTTCAATTAATTACATTTCATTATAATTAAACCTTGGGCCCCGCCAACCACATCCCAACTCCATCCGTGCAACTTCGTCGTGCGATAGCCCTCCGATCTCCCACCTCTAGATCCAACGGCGCATATCAATATCGTGCAGTTTCATCATCTGACAATTAAAGGTCCAAAAGCACGCGAGATTCATGGTTTTGGTCGAGCACTGTTTCGCTATGTGGCGGCACCAGGTTATATTGTGTGCTCGCGAAAAATACCGCCCTCCACCCAAAAGCGGTGCAATATGGCATAAAACCGCCTCCCCATGTAAAAGAAAACTACCCACTGTTCATTTACCAAATCTCATGCCAAAATGTAACCGTTGTTGGTTAAAAGGCCGAAAAATCCCCCTTTTACTCTTTTCACTCATTTTCGCTGCAAAAACCTCTATTAACCAATTCTGAAACCTTGAACCTCTACGCAACCATTTTAACCACCTTTTGCAACTAGAAGATGCTTTAGACACCAAATTGAAGCAGCAAATAGACAATTGAAGCCTCAGAAACCTCTGCTGCTACCACAGAACACTGTATGCACACCAAATCATCAATGTCCAAGTATTCTTGAAAAAAAACAAAATGGCCCTGTAATTTAACTTATGCACAGTAATTATTAAAAGGCTAATTAATTAAATGAATTAGAAAACCTTGCTAGACTGAAGAAAACCTTACTATGCATCCAAAAGCCCTGTTCTACAGACTGTAATTACCCTCCCCACTGTTCCAGAGCTTTTGACCTTACTCCTAAAGCCACAGAAAAAGTAATTCAGTTGAATAAACCAAATTATGGCTTCCCAATGCACTCTAGATGTAAGACCCCTGCAAACCCCTCACCTAGATATTGACCACCTCCCATTGGTCGATAGAGATTTTCAAATTAAAGACATTGTTTCTGCTAGCCACCTGCTCAAACTCCACTTCTAGAGTAAAGATAAGTTCCTTAACCAAAATGATGGCATTCACCTATGGGAATCAAATTTTCCCAAATACTTGTTCCCACAAGTACACCTATTCCTAGAAATCATCCACTTCTGCCAAGCTTGCTATGTCCCGAGTCAAAGAGCCATAGTATCCCCAGACCAACAAGTTTTATTCACCATTATTGCATAATCAATAAATTAAATGCTACAAATCCAACCAAGCCCAGATGAGACCCCACTTTCCATTGAAGCCTTACTTGAACTCTACACAAAGTTGGACCTTCCCAAGAAAGCTCAAATCTTTCAGAATTTCATCATAGAAGAGTCTCATACTCCTACAGATAGTCCTCCATATGCTGCCACCATTTTCTCTGAGAGAGCTAGACAAATTATAACCATGCTCTCTTGTATTCTAGGATACACCACTAATGAGCATGTGGATGAGGTTATACTTTCTTTCCTTTCTATTTTTTTCCTAGGCAAGCCTCCAGCTACAGTTTACAACTTTGCTCAGTTCTTGGTAGATAGAATCCATGAACAATTTATCAGATTGCCAAATGAGAGAGTATTCAAATACTCATCAGTATTGTTTCACATGTTCCTATATTTTCAGTCAAACAAATTTCTAGTCAACATCCAAAAGTTAGACACTAAGGGCCATCCAAGATCTGTCATCTTTTGGACACCATTGATCCAAAGATATTCCATTGTTTTTACTTATAAAAAGTTCATTGATTCATTTGTTCATCCAGTTATAAACATGCTAACCAGTAGCAATCAACCCAGGATAAATGATGAGATTAAGAAAGTTTTACAGTTATCTAAAAAAAGTAGAGTGGGAGACTGGTATCTATACCAGGACCACATAGAAATCTGGATGCTATCTCACCCCCTACAAACTGCCCAAATACCTCCCCATGAGGATATTTGCATTAGAGTATTTCAGGCAAATCATAAACTCAGATGAGGTCAATTTTCTGTCAACTAGGAAGAAAAATCAGTTCAAGATCAAAAACCAATTGGGCCCTTTTATTTGTAATAATAGGGAAGCTGGACAAGAAGCAGAGAAAATCTTATAGCAAATGAACTTCAAAAGCAGTTTTATGTGGCAGTATGACCTTAATGGAGTCATAAACAAACTAAGGCTCAAATTCAAGTTAAGTCCTTTCATACATGAGCCCAGGCCAGACATTGAAAGATATGCCAACCAGTCATAATGGTTGGAAAATACTTTAATAGATGTGGAAAATACCTTGCTAGATGTGGAAAAGCAGATTGATACTAGTTCCTTTCTCTATGTTCCAACCCTACAAGAACAGATGAGTATCAGTTCCATTTTATAGACTCTAGCCATGCTGGATAGAAATGTAAAAAGAACTAGGGAAGAAGGTTCTAGCTCTGGGATGGACACTACAGATGACAGGTTTGAAATCAGTTATGGGAAGAAGCCCAAGCTTAATCCTGTAACTAAGCAAGAAGACAGCATTGAGACAGTTGAAATCATTGATACTAACACACTGGTTGGAAAGAGTAAAGGTCCAGTAGTGTCAGAGGAAACTCATCAACCTTCCACCTCAAATATTCAAATTATTGAAAAACAACTTAGTATTGAAGTCTCTTCATCTAGCAAACCAGTGGATAAAGAGAAAGATATAAAAAAGAAGTACAAAGAAATCAACTTGAGGAATGAGGCATTAAAGGCTGAAACATATGCCCAGTACTTCAAATAGACACCTACAAATCAGAATAGATTAATGTCAACCTTTGACATTTAAATTGGTAAAATGAAAATGACCTTTATGTAGCCTACAGTCCAGCAGCCTAGATTTTCAGCAGACTACAGGAAGATAGAATTTGAAGTGTTGGCCAGGGATGTTCACCCTATTGATCAAATTGAATTCCATAAACAGGAAGGTGAAATGATTTACTCCACAATGACTAACAAAGCAATGACTGTGCAGAAACTTCAAAATTCTCTTGACAACATCACAGCACAGTTTAAGCTAGAAAAGGAATCCTCATAGGCCAAGGATAACAAAATCAAGTCACTGGAAGACTTGGTGATTGAGATTGGATATAATCCAAGTGACATCAAGGCAGCAGAAAAACTAATAAAGAAGAAAAATGAGGATATTGTTGCTTTGAAGAAACAACTGAAGTTGCCTCCTTCTGAACATCCACAGGCCAAGGAGGTCCTAGAGAGCCAAACCCAACAGGAGGAAATGATGGATCTCATTCTTCAATTAAATGCTCAATTGAAAGAAATGGAGAAGGAATTGGATGAGTTAATACAGCTGAAACAAGCCAGCCTTGAGATAGCTACTGCCACTGTTATCCCTATAGTTACTACAGCAGTTCCTTCAACTTTGGCAACTTCATTGGCCCCAACAGCTCCACTAGCTACAACACTTCTAGCTGCAACAGCAACTACATCAGCAACAGGTTCAACAATAGCAGCAGCTCATCCAAGTGATGAGGCAAGTAAACTGGTCAAAGCCATGGAGGACATGTCCATTCAGACCATTGAAATAAATAGACTTAAAGAATAGATAAGAAGTCTAGAGGATGAGAAGAAACTGGCTCAGATTATGCATAAAAATGAAGTACAGAAGTCAAACAGGTTGACTGAGAGGATAAAGAACTTGGAAAAAGAATTAACATTGAAGGAGCCACTTGCCCAAGCAAAAGAACAGCTATGGGCCAATATCATTGACTCTGTCAATGATATTTGGCCATCTATACAAGTTATCTTTGAACAAAATGATTTAGTCAAAGAGGCTACTGAAGCAATTCAAAGAGTTAAGGCTGAACTTGGAAATATGCCAGAAGAAGCCTCAAGAATAATCCAATTCCTTAACTCAAAGAATAAATATGAATTGCAAGAGCTTGACATAGCTGACAGGGCTGGCACTATACTAGAGGTGAAGAAAGTTCTCACCAAGAGGAACTTAATGATGCAGCTTGAGGACAAATGCCAAACCATGGAAAAATTTGATGCTTTGAGACAAAAAGGTCTGCCAAACCCATTGGTAATAAATGACAGGTTAACGCCACATGAATACTATAACAAGAAAATCAGAGAAGTGGCAAGGGAACAAGCCAATAGTTCCTCTATGAAAGGGATGCCTACAGGAAAGGTTTTTTACTAGACTTTTGAGAATATATTTTTGTAAACAAGCCCACCTTTGCAAAATATACAGAAGTAGATGAAGTCTACAGAAGAATGGTAAGTATTAAATTACCAGATACAGAGACTTGGGAAAAATTAAATGATTTACTGTGAAAATGCAAGGTAAAAGTGGATACAAAGCAGTGAAAGAAAAGCAGCAGGTCAGCTTAGTCAAAGAGTATCAGATGAAAGAGTATCAGTCAAAAGGAAAAGTAAAAAGACAGCCAGCGTAAAGCAATAGCAAAGGAGAAAAAGCAGCAAAATATCTGACAGCAGAGCCAAATAAACAAGGACAGCTTGCAATAGTTACATATCTATCTCTATCTTCTTGCATGAAGATTTTTCTGTTTCCTTGAATAATTCCCAAAACAGTTTGGGATATTTTGTAATAAGTTTTTGTATAAATACTTCATAATTCGAAGTATAGAGGGTGGATTGCTTGACATTTCTATAGTTGTATTGATCTGAAACCTAAGAGTTAATTGTACCGTCTTTTCAAGTCAGTAGACTGGACTGAGTAATAAAGACATTGCATTACAGGATTCATGTGTTGGGCCACTCCAGTTAAGTATTTTATGTTTGTCAAATTGTTATCTTCTTAAGTTTTTTCACATACTTGCATGTTATCTAAATTGAATGAAATAACTGGAAAATTACTACAGAATTTGTTTAAGTACACTTTGTCTTGAATAGTTAATCATTTTAATGTTTTCTTCTGATATCCAGAGTAGGGAATCCTTCATTTCTCCCTAGTTTCAATTGACCCCTACCATTTCCCTCATTATCCAGTTTGAGGAATCCTTAACTGCTCCTTGACCATGATTGAAAACCACTTCACCATCCAGCCTAAAATATCTGAATTTACTCAGCTACCTTGCCCTGTAAACACTATCTTTAGAACTTGATTCAGTGTTGTTTTCTTGACACTTGACCCCATAACACAATGGTAAAGGACATCCCTATACCCATCTAAGTCGGTAATTCCACCACCAAATCAAAATGAAAACCCAATCAAAGCTTAAATAACTAGGCTAAAATCAATTAATTCAACAAAGTTAAATCATAAAGAGAGAGCCCTATCTGAGCATTAGGAAGGCTAGATCTTGATCTCAAAAGTAGGTTTGTGGTTACCTCTAATATTTCTTTCACACAAGATAACAACTCTAGAGAATTTTTAGAGTGATAACATATTGGTGACCATACTGGGGATAGTCCTCAGTTTAATAAAACTTTAAGGAAATCTTAAATCTCATATTTTGCACCTTAAGGTCATTTTAGAGTTGTTAAAAAAGTTTCATTAAAAATTAAAAAAATTAAGATTCTGGCTTCCAAAAGAACACATTATACCAGGGCACATCCAGATCCAAACCTTACTACAATAGTTGATGATCCTGACAGAATTTTAAGAAATCCAAAAAAGGTAGAATCTCAAGGAAGTAGTAGTTAGTTAATTAAAGCAAATTTGCTTCCTAAAGAGTTATCAAGTTTAGAGGATATTCAATTTGATTTATCATTTGAGATTTCTTTGTTTCGTACCAAATCTGAAAATTCAATTCATGATATTGTAATAGACCCCAATTTTATTCAATTTATTGAATCAAAAAAGGTTCCTATACATCATGATTTAGATCAACATGTTTTGGATACTTTTGATAAACTAGAAGCTTTAACCTCAACTTTGATAAGGCATATAGATGAAGCCTCTCTTCAACAATCAGTTGAATTAGCTTCCCTAACTGCTGCTACCCCTTAAATTTCTACAGTCTTCAAAAACTATAAATACAGCTTCATTTACTACCACCTCACCTATAATATCCACCACACTTCATTCCCCTAAATCATTCATACCTCAACTTCCTCTCCAACCAAACATCTCAAATTCATCTATTTTATCTACAACCATCTCAATTTCTTCTCCAAGCACCACTACTTGACCCCCCAATCAAACCAAAACCTTATCCATGGAAAACAGATATGCACCTTTGGTCTTACCAACTCAACTACATGCCATGCCCCAAGACTACCAAAGTAAAATCTTTCTGTTTGATGCTACTGGTTAGTATACTGCCCAATAGCATGTGAATAAAATGACTGATTATTTTGAGTTACATGAGATTGATGAGTCTGATGTGAAAATGAGGTTATTTGCCCAAACACTAGCAAGAGATGTCAAAAAATGGTTTAAAGGTTTACCTACTAATCATATTGTTGATTTAGCTGCTTTCCATAGATTGTTTATCAATAGATGGGAAAGAAAGAAAAACCCTTTACAAATATTGTCTGAATATGAAAACATTAGAAGAGCTCCTAATGAATCTATTCAGGACTATTGTACTAGGTTCAACAGTATCTATAATGCAATCCCTGCAAATATTAAACCTCCACCAGACTTAGCACTAATCAAATTTCCTGATGGTTTTGACACTAATATGTCTTACCAATTGAGAGAAAGAAACCCTGAAACATTGGAACAGATGCAAAGTAATGTTGTTAGTGTAGAAGCCAATTTATTAGCTAAGAAAGCTAGGATGAGAAATGAGAAAAGAGTTACCATTAAATATGAACCATCCACTTCAGATGGTAAAATATATAGTTTAGCTAAAAGCGTAGAAAGGATAATGCATAGATTAGAAAATATGGAAAGAAAATCTCAGTGGGAAAATCAACAAGCACCCCCAATTAGAAACCCTAACTTTAGGAAAAATCATAATACTGGAAAACAAGAGATATTATACCAGATCAACAGATTAGACCACCTTTCCAGGAAAATTATGTTGAAGGTTCACAAAAACATGAAGAAGAGGAGGACACCCAGATAAACCTATTAGGGATTAAAAATGAAGATGTTGTTTTTCTTACTCAGGAAGAACAGGAATTGTACATGTTACAGCAATTGCAATTAGAATATGGGGAGTCCTTTGACTACAAACAAGGCTATGAATCTGCTATTTATGAAGTTCACAAGCAGTATAGCCGTAGAAGCTAAAAGAATACTGAAATTCCCATGAAGAAATCAGTCCAAACCCAAACTAAAAAAATAGCAGAAGCTCCTGTGACCAAAGTTCTACAAATTCTCCCTAGAGGAACTCAAGAGACTTCTAGCCCAAAAATTGTAGACATAACTTCAGCAGAAACTCAAACTTCAACTATTAATCAAACTATTCCAAATAAGAAAACTCAAAACAAAACTATTGGAACACAAACTGAGTTGCCAAGTGCTAATAAAGAAGATAAAAGTACACAGACCACAATTGCTAAGGAAGATCTCATAAAATCAAGCAAATCTCAAGTGGCATTCAATATTAAGACTGAGATAGCCAAATTGAAAATATGAATTCCATTGATAGAGCTAGTGAAAAATGAATCATATAAAACACAAATCATTGAAACACTAAACATAGGTGAAGGCAAAGATGTTGTAAACCTTAATGATGATCAACCTGTCTTATTATTTGGTCTAGAAGTAAATGGAAAACATCAACAAGGGGGTATTCCCCCATTCTACATTAGCTTAAATGTTCATGATAAAATTTTACATAATGCTATGCTAGATTTAGGGGCATCCCATAACCTAATGCCCAAAGCAATCATGGAAAGATTAAACTTAGATATCACCAAACCCTACACAGACCTCTTTTCCTTTGATTCTAGCCAAGTCAAATGCCTTGGCCTGATTAAAGATTTTTGTGTGACTCTAGTCTAGTGCCCAACAAAGAGTATTGTTATGGACATAGTAGTTGTTGATATCCCACCCAAGTATGGAATGCTATTATCTCACTCATGGGGAGCAAACTTGTAGGGATCTCTACAGTTAGACATGTCATATGCTACCATCTCTGTATTTGGTCAGCAAAGAAAGCTTTACAGAGAAACCTTGATGAAATACATGGTAAGTAGTTTAGAAAAACCATAGAATTACCCTATATACTCCATGCATTCTGATATGGACTCATTTATCTTGTATAATTTAGACAATGGAAAAAATGAAATCACAGTTGTAGAAGAAAAATACAAAGCACCTGATAGTGAAAACATAACACATGAGTCTCTATGGAATTTAGATTTTGATGGCTCTGTAAATATATTAGGAGCAGGTGCAGGAGTTTGGATTCATAACATGGAAAATAATCATTCTGAAGGTCATGCCTTTAGATTAAACTTTAAATGCACAAACAACATGGCAGAGTATGAAGCTTTAATCTTAGGACTACAAATTGTAAGAAAACTTGGAGCCAAGAGAGTTTCTATCATGGGAGATTCAGAATTGATCATAAAACAAATTAAAGGAGAATATTCTGTGAATAATCCTAGACTTAGCCAATACAGAGAGACTGTTCTAGATCTGATTAAGGAACTTCTTGAAACTGATTTTGTTGCTATTCCTACATGCAGGCTCACAGTTTGGATACTTTTGCAAGCACTTGAAAGTTACCTTTTCATCCCAACCACCAGTACACTACTAAAGTAAGACACGGACCTGTTATACCTGATAATCTGAAATATTGGCAGATTTTTTCACAAGATTCTCAAATCTATGATTTCATGAATGCTGAGGGAGAATTCCAAAATTGTAACATAGATACTGATTGTACAGTAGATAACATCATAAATAGTGAGATAAATATAAATGATTTAGATGTAGATAAACCCACTAAATTCACTAAAGTAGAAATAGATAACTTAGAGAAAGTAGAAATAGAAGACATAATCAATGATGATTCTGAGATTTTAAACCTTAAAAATAGCTTTTTACCTAAGGGATTAGTCCCATTAGAAGATTTGTTTGATTCAAATGATGTAGCTAGAAAACCAAAAATGGAGCCTTTAAGATCAGACATAGAAGAATGTAACATAGGAACAAAACAAAAACCCAAGCTTATCAAAATATCCAAAACATTACCTCCGAATGAAAAGCTGAAATACATAACTCTATTCAAAGAGTTTCAAGATGTCTTTCCCTGGAGTTATGAAGACCTTAAGTCTTATGATACAAGAATTATTCAACATAAGATACCAATCAAAGAAGGTCAGAAACCCTTTAAACAAAAGCTCAAGAGAATTAATCCAATTCTTATGCCATTGATTGAAAAGGAAGTAAAAAGGATGTATGATGCACAAATTATAGCACCAATTAGATATTCAGATTGGGTATCTAATTTAGTCACCACAAGAAAGAAAACAGGAGAAATCAGACTCTGTGTTGATTTCAAAAACTTGAACAAAGTATCACTAAAATATAACTATCCCCTCCCTAAAATGGACCACATTCTCTAGAGGGTAGTAGGGTCATCCAGAATTTCATTGCTTGATGGATTCTCTGGATACAACCAAATCTTAGTTCAACCAGAGGATCAAGCAAAGACTGCATTTACCACTCCCTGGGGTACTTTCATGTATTTAAAGATGCCTTTTGGATTGATGAATGTTGGAGCAACATTCCAAAGATAAATGGACATAGCTTTTGCAAAAGAAATCCATGACTTTCTAGTTGTTTACCAAGATGACATCACAGTATTTTCCAAATCATATAATGAACATCTAGATCACCTAAGAAGAGTTTTTATTAAATGTAGCAAATTTGGCATTTCCTTGAATCCCAAAAGACACTCTTTGGTCTAGAAGAAGGTAAACTCTTGGGACACATAATATCAAAAGATAGAATCATAATAGATCTAGCTAGAATAGAGGCAATACTAAACATCACTCATCCTAGAAACATTATGGAATTACAATCATTTTAGGTAAAATAAATTTTCTTAGAAGATTCATTTCTAACTTAGCAGAATTAATCAGAGAAATAAATAACATGTTAAAGAAAGATTCAGCACTTAAGTGGACAGTAGAGGCTAAATAGTATTTTCATGCAATCAAAGAAGCCTTAATAAAACACCAGTCCTCATAAGTCCTGATTTCAAAAAAGATTTTATAATTTTTTCTTTTGCTTCAAAACATACAATTGCGGTCGTCTTGTTGCAAAAGAATGATCAGGGTTATGAGCAGACTATTTCATTTTTCAGCAAATCTTTGAGAGATGCTACACTAAAGTACAACATAATGGAAAAACAAGCACTTGCTTTAGTGAAAGCTATTAAAGATTTCATAGAGTACATCTTATACTTGCACATCATTGCATATGTTCCAAATTCAGTAGTAAAGGACATCTTAACACAGAATGGGCTAGAAGGAAAGAGAGGCAAATGGATTGCCACCATTTTGGAATATGACATTGAAATAAAGCCTACAAAACTTATCAAAGGCCAAGTTTTAGCTAAACTCATGGTTGAATCGAACTGTCAAGCCTTAGATATAAATTTCATTGGTGCCCTAGATGATCAGGAAGAGATGGCGACTCCACAGATCAGTGAAGCTTTCATAGATTCACCTTGGTATGCAAATATCATATTTGTTTTACTAAACCTACAAGCTCCTCTTGGTTTATCTAGAACTAAAGGTATATTTTTGAAAATGAAATCAATGAAATATTGTATCATAGACAATGCTTTATTTTGGAAAGATAATGGTGGCATTTTATTGAATTATTTATTAAAAGATGAAGCTGACAAAGTTATGCAAGAATTTCATGCAGGATATTTTGGATGACACCTATACTGGAAAACAACTGCTGATAAGATTTTAAGGACAACTTTTTACTGGCCCACCCTTTTTGCAGATGTCAAGAAATATGTGACCTCCTGTCACAAGTGCCAAATATTTGAAGGCAAAAAGAAACTCTTACCATTACCTCTCAAACCCATCTCCACAGAAATGCCTTTTCAACAATGGGGTTTGGACTTCATTGGGGAAATTCACCCATCCTCCTCAGCCCAACATAAATGGATTTTGACAGCCACTGACTACTTTACTAAATGGATAGAAGCCATCCCTTCTAGACAAGCCACAGACTCTGTCATCATTTCATTCCTTGAGAACAACATCCTTTCTAGGTTTGGATGCCCACAAAAGATCATTATTGATAATGCAGCTGCTTTCAAATCCAAGAAAATGGTAGAATTTTGTAACAGATATCGCATTACCCTTAGCCATTCCACTGCCTATTACCCTCAAGGTAATGGACTTGCAGAATCCTCAAATAAAAGCCTTATTAATATCATCAAGAAATTGTTATAAGACAATAAGAAGACCTGGAACAAAAAGTTGGTTAATGCCTTATGGGCAGACAGACTAACTACCAAAAAATCCGTTGGTACATCTCCTTATCATCTAGTATATGGAATGGATGTCGTTTTCCCATCTTATTTGGGAGTACCAGTGATGAAAATGATTCAAGAGTTGTAGGTATAATCCAATGATATCCAAAGGAGGATAAATCAGACAATACATTTGCAGCAAACCAGAGAAGAAGTCTATGTCAAATCACAAGTGATCCATGATAAAATCAAAAATATTTTTGACAAGAAAACCAAAGCTGATGATTTTTACATAGGTGACAAAGTGCTCAAATGGGATTCTAGAAGAGAAGAGAAGGGTAAACAAGGTAAATTTGATTTCGTATGGCAAGGCCCTTATATCATTTATGGTTACAGAGGTAACAATGCATTTTTCTTGAGACAGTTAGATGGAACAGATCTACTAGGTGGACCAGTCAATGGTAGAATGTTGAAGCATTACTTGTCCATAGATTAACATTAGTTCATTTGTTTACTTTGCTCATTGTATATAACATTGCAAATTTTAGATTGGATTGGATGGTAATATTTTTAGGTTGAAGCCCGAAGAGAAGGCCATGAGTTTTGAAAGGTGTACCATCATATGTATGAATAAAGTAGATCACAGAGGAGCAGTTACAAGGCAACCACAGTCAAACTTTCAGAGGCTATTGATCTTAAAGTTTTCTTGACATTTCACCAGGAAATGGCATACCCATGTGGAGCCACTGTTAGGGTCCTATAATAATAGGATTCATAATTTTGAATTGGCTATGTTAGTCTTGAAATATTGTACATACTTTTGATTTCTACAAAAAAATTTCCCATATTAAAAATAAAAAATGTAAAGAGGGTAAGTCCTAAAAGAATAATCAAAGGATTAAAAGAAAGAAAAGGATTAAAAAAGTATAAGATATGAACCCCAAAAAGAGATAAGAATAGATCATGAAAGTGTGCAAATTCAAATGCCTCTACTTTTTACTTTACTTTGCAAAATAAGATTATGTGCAGCTTGTCAAAAATGCCACAATCCATGATGGTCAAAGCAATTTAAACTTGATTCATTCATGCTTTAAATTTCATGTTGATAGATAGAGAATAAAGATCTAGCCAAACTATTTAATCTTAGCAAATCAATAGTTAGGAAGAGAATAATAATGAGCTCACCAGTTTAATCTAAGCCATTGGAAGTTATAAGGTTAGAATTAGATCATTTGTTTATCAAAGAAAAAGAAATGAAGGGTCAGCAAGGTCAAATGCACCCAATTAATGAAGAAAAAATGATAGGGTAAATAAAGAGTAGATAAAAGAAGCTTTGCAAGTGCACAAGGTTGCTAAGTCAAAATCACTTTCATCATGCTTAATCCTATGTTTCATGTGCAGGAGGAATTGTCAAAGAGAAAGGACATTCACTGAAGCTTAGTTTATTAATTTCCTCTCATTATCCCTTCATTACTTTTCATCCCCTAATGTTGTCCCCTTCTTGGTTCCAAAGCACCCCTTCCCTCTTCATTTCCCCTTGTAAAAACCCTTTCCCTTCATTTTGACCTTTTTTCCCTTTGTTTCACACATTTCCCTAGACATTACCCTTTAAAAATCATTCCCCCTTCCCAAAACCCCTTTCCCTAGTGTGAAACCCATTCCCATCACAAATAATACATTCCCCCCTTATTAATTTCCCTTTTTCCCCTTAAAAACCCACTAAACCCCTTTATCCTAAGTTATTTCCTAAACTATACCCCCTGCTTTATGTATTTAAAGTCCCCCATGTTATAATTCCCCAACACCCTTTTAACTCACCAAACATTGGTGTATAATTAAAACCTCTGCCATATAACCCATGGTCCCCACCTTTTATTAACCCATTGCTTATATTAAAATCTTGTGATTACTTTTCAATTAATTACGTTTCATTATAGTTAAACCTCGGGCCCCGCCAACCACATCCCAACTCCGTCCGTGCAACTTCGCAATGCGATAGCCCTCCGATCTCCCACCTCCAAGTCCAACAACGCATATCAATATCACGCAGTTTCGTCATCTAACAGTTAAAGGTCCAAAAGCATGCGAGATTCATGGTTTTGGCTGAGCACTGTTTTGCTACCAGGCAACACCATGTTATATCACATACTTGCGAAAAATACCACCCTCCACCCAAAAGCGGTGTGATATGGCATAAAACTGCCTCCCCGTGTAAAATAAAACTACCCATTATTCATTTACCAAATATCACGCCAAAATGTAATTGTTGTTGGTTAAAAGGCAGAAAAATCCCCCTTTTACTCTTTTCACTCATTTTCACTGCAAAAACCTCTGTTAACCAATTCTTAAACCTTGAACCTCTGCGCAAACATTTTAACCACCTTTTACAACCAGAAGATGCTCCATACACCAAATTGAAGCAACACCATTGAAGCCTCAGGAACCTCTGCTGCTACCATAGAACCCTATCTACGCACCAAATTGTCAATTTCTAGGTATTCTTGAAAAAAACTAGAATGGCCCTGTAATTTAAGCTATGCACAGTAATTATTAAAAGCCTAATTAATTAAATTAATTAGAAAACCTTTCTAGACTAAAGAAAACCTTATTGTGCATCCAAAAGCCCTGTTCTACATGTAGGTTTTAACCCCGTACAGAAATTACCTGCATACAAATTCTAAAACATAGAAAATAAACAATGCGAGAGAATAACACATAAAACACATATACACAGAGATCTTCCCCTGGATCCCAAAACTGGGACTACCAACTTGATTTTTCATTATATTCCTTTCAATGTTACAATACATATTTATACATGCCAAAGCATCCAATACCATGGACCAAAAAACCATCGCATCCAAAACCATGGACCGAAAACCATCGCGTCCAAAACCATGTGCGAAAATCATGCACAAAACCATAGGTGGGTCTGCCCAACCTAACATAGGGTCCAAAACCAAAATTTTACAGGGTGCTGCCCCAGACCCCATAGAGTGAGGTTATGGGTACCCCTCAAACCCCCTGTGACCCCCCCTCTAACCCCCCGGTTAACTACGTGGGCTAGTCGTGGAAATAATATAACACAACCCAACACTACATACTGTAATTACCCTCCCCATTGTTCCATAGCTTCCGACCTTACTCCTAAAGCCACAGAAAAAGTAATTCAGTTGAATAAACCAATTATGGCTTCCCAATGCACTCTGGATGTAAAACCCCTGAAAACCCCTCACCTAGATATTGACGACCTCCCATTGGCTGACAGAGATTTTCAAATTAAAGACATTGTTTCCCCTAGCCACCTATTGAAACTCCATTGTTGGAGTAAAGATAAGTTCCTGAACCAAAATGATGACATTCACCTATGGGAATCAAATTTGCCCAAATACTTGTTCCCACAGGTACACCTATTCCCAGAAATCATCCACTTCTGCCAAGCTTGCTATGTCCCAAGTCAAAGAGCCATAGTCTCCCCTAACCAACAGGTTTTATTCACCATTACTACAGAGTCAATAAATCAAATGCTACAGATCCAGCCAAGCCCAAATGAGACCCCACTTTCCATTGAAGCCTTACTTGAACTCTACACAAAGCTGGACCTTCCCAAGAAAGCTCAAATATTTCAAACTTTCATCATAGAAGAGTCTCATACTCCTATAGATAGTCCTCCATATGCTGCCACCATTTTCTTTGAGAGAGCCAAACAAATTATAACCATGCTCTCTTGTATTCTAGGATACACCACTGATGAGCATGTGGATGAGGTTATACTTGCTTTCCTTTCTATTTTTTTCCCAGGCAAGCCTCCAGCTACAGTTTACAACTTTTCTCAGTTCTTGGCAGACAGAATCCATGAACAGTTTATCAGATTTCCAAATGAGAGATTATTCAAATACTCATTAGTATTGTTTCACATGTTCCTATATTTTCAGTTAGACAAATTTCCAGTCAGCATCCAAAAGTTAGACACTAAGGTCCATCCAAGATCTGTCGTCTTTTGGACACCATTGATCCAAAGATATTCCATTGTTTTTACTTATAAAGAGTTCATTGAGTCATTTGTTCATCCAGTTATAAACATGCTAACCAGTAGCTATCAACCCAGGATCAATGATGAGATTAAGAGATTTTTATAGTTGTCTAAAAACAATAGAGTGGGAGACTGGTATCTATACCAAGACCACACAGAAATTAGGATATATAGATGCCAGCTCACCCCCTACAAACTGCCCAAATACCTCCCCATGAGGATATTTGCATTAGATTAGTTCAGGCAAATCATAAACTCAGATGAGGTCAATTTTCTGTCAACTAGGAAGAAAACTCAGTTCAAGATCAAAAACCAATTGGGCTCTTTTATTTGTAACAATAGGGAAGCTCGACAAGAATTAGAGAAAATCTTACAGCAAATGAACTTCAAAAGAAGTTTTATGTGCCAGTATGACCCTAATGGAGTCATAAACAAACTAAGGCTCAAATTCAAGTTAAGTCCTTTCATACATGAGCCCAAGCCAGACATTGAAAGATATGCCAACCACTCATAATGGTTGGAAAATACTTTAATAGATGTGGAAAATACCTTACTAAATGTGGAAAAGCATATTGACACTAGCTCCTTTCTGCAGGGTCAAACCCTACAAGAACAGATGAGTATTACTCCCATTCTACAGACTCCATCCATGCAGGATAAAAATGCAAAAAGAACCAAGGAAGAAGGTTCTAGCTCTAGGATGGACACTACAGATGACAGGTTTGAAATCAGTTACAGGAAGAAGCCCAAGCTTAATCCTATAACTAACCAAGAAGACACCATTGAGACAGTTGAAATCACTGATACTGACATAATGGTTGGAAAGAGTAAAGGTCCAACAGTGTCAGATAAAACTCATCAACCTTCCACCTCAAATATTCAAATTATTGAAAAACAGCTTAGTATTGAAGTCTCTTCATCTAGCAAACCAGTGGATAAAGAGAAAGATATAAAAGAGAAGTACAAAGAAATCAAGTTGAGGAATGAGGCATTAAAGGCTAAAACATATGCCTAATACTTCAAATAGACATCTCCAAATCAGAATAGATTAATGTCAACCTTTGACATTAGAACTGGTAAAATGCAAGTGACCTTTATGCAACCTACAGTTCAGCAGCTTAGATCATCAACAGACTATAGGAAGACAGAATTTGAAGTGTTGGCCAGGGATGTTCACCCTATTGATCAAATTGAATTCCATAAACAGGAAGGTGAAATGATTTACTCCACAATGACTAACAAAGCAATGACTGCGTAGAAACTTCAAAACTCTCTGGACAACATCACAACACAGTTTAAGCTAGAAAAGGCATCCTCACGGGCCAAGGATAATAAAATCAAGTCGCTGGAAGACTTGGTGATTGAGATTGGATATAATCCAAGTGACGTCAAGGCAACAAAAAAACTAATAAAGAAGAAAAATCAGGATATTGTTTCTTTGAAGAAACAACTGAAGTTGCATCCTTCTGAACATCCACAAGCCAAGGAGGTCCTAGAGAGCCAAACCCAGCAGGAGGAAATGATGGATCTCATTCTTCAATTAAATGCTCAATTGAAAGAAATGGAGAAGGAATTGGATGAGTTAATACAACTAAAACAAGCCAACCTTGAGATAGCTACTGCCACTGCTATCCCTATAGTTACTATGATAGTTCCTTCAACTTTGGCAGCTTCATTGGCCCCAACATCTCCAGTAGCTACAGCACTTCCAATTGCAACAACAACTACATCAGCAATAGGTTCAACAACAACATCAACTCATCCAAGTGATGAGGCAAGTAAACTGGTCAAAGCCATGGAGGACATGTCCATTCAGGCCACTTAAATAAATAGACTTAAAGAACAAATAAGAAGTCTAGAGGATGAGAAGAAACTGGCTCAAATTATGCAAAAAAATGAAGTACAGAAGTCAAGCAAGTTGACTGAGAAGATAAAGAACTTGGAAAAATAATTAACATTGAAGGAGCCACTTTCCCAAGCAAGAGAACAACTATGGGCCAATATCATTGACTCTGTCAATGATATTTGGCCATCTATACAAGTTATCTTTGAACAAAATGATTTGGCCAAAGAGGCTACTGAAGCAATTCAAAGAGTTAAGATCAAACTTGGAAATATGCTAGAAGAAGCCTCAAGAATAATTCAATTCCTTAACTCAAAGAATAAATATGAATTGCAGGAGCTTGACGTACTTGACAAGACTGGCACTATACTAGAGGTGAAGAAAGTGGTCACCAAGAGGAAATTAATGATGCAGCTTGAGGACAAACTCCAAACCATGGAGCTAGTTATATGCAAGTTCATGGTCAAATCTGATGCTTTGAGACAAAAAGGTCTGCCAAACCCATTGGTAATAAATGACAGGTTAATGCCACATGAAGACTATAACAGGAAAATCAGAGAAGTGGCAAGGGAACAAGCCAATAGTTCCTCTATGAAAGGGATGCCTACAGGAAAGGTTCTTTAACAGACTTTTGAGAACCCATTTTACCTCGAGCATGAGGTAAAACATATTTTTTAAACATGACCACCTTTGTAAAATACACAGAAGCAGATGAAGTCTACAGAAGAATGGTAAATATTAAATTACCAAATATAGAGACTTGGGAAAAATTAAATGATTTACTTTGAAAATGCAAGGTAAAAGTGGATATAGAACAGTGAAAGAAAAGCAGCAGGTCAACTTAGTCAAAAAATATTAGATGAAAGAGCATCAGTCAAAGGGAAAAGTAAAAAGACTGCCAGCGTAAAGCAATAGCAAAAGAAAAAAAGAAGCAAAAGGTCTGACAGCGGAGCCAAATAAATAGGGACACCTTGTAGTAGTTACGTATCTGTCTCTATCTTCTTACATGAAGATTTTTATGTTTCCTTGAATAAATCGCAAAACAGTTTGGGATATTTTGTAATAAGTTTTTGTATAAATACTTCATAATTCAAAGTATAGACGGTGGATTGCTTGACATTTCTATATTTATATTGATCTGAAACCGAAGGGTTCATTATACCATTTTTTCAAGTCAGCAGACTGGACTGAGTAATAAAGACATTGCATTACAGGATTCATGTGTTGGGCCACTTCAGTGAAGTATTTTCTATTTGTCAAATTGTTATATTCTTAATTTTTTTCACGTACTTGTATGTTATCTAAATTGAATGAAATAACTGGAAAATTATTACAGAATTTGTTTAAGTACACTTTGTCTTGAACAGTTAATCGTTTTAATGTTTTCTTTTGATATCCAGAGTAGGGAATCCTTCATTTCTCCCTAGTTTCGATAGACCCCTACCATTTCCCTTATTATCTAGTTTGAGGAATCCTTAACTACTTCTTGACCCCGATTGAAAACCACTTCACCATCTAGCCTAAAATATCTTAATTTACTCAACTACCTTACCTTGTAAACACTATCTTTAGAACTTGATTCAGTCCTATTTTCTTGACACTTGAACTCATAGCCCAATGGTAAAGGACATCCCTCTATCCATCTAAGTCAGTAATTCCACCACCAAATCAAAATGAAAACCCAATCAAAGCTTAAATAACTAGGCTAAAATCAATTAATTCCACAAAGTTAAATCATAAAGAGAGAGCCCTCTCTGAGCATTAGGAAGGCTAGATCCTAAACTCAAAAGTAGGTTTGTGGTTACCTCTAATATTTCTTTGACACAAGATAACAACTCTAGGGAAATTTTAGAATGATAACAAACTAAGGCTCGCAAAGTGGTTTTCTTAGATATTTTGGTCATTTGGCATCCACTGGTGGTCTTCATTTGCTAAAATAGTGTCTCAAAAAAGTGCGCAGTGCCAAGGGCGTTGCGCGTTTGACCATTTTGTTGATATAGCACTGTCTATGAACACACAGAAAAAGACAAAACTTGCAAAAAATGAGCCAAAATGCTTCAAAATTGGTGAATTGGTTGATGATGGTGTGGCTAGGCTTGGGGAGAACTCTCTGCAAGTATATCAAGTTTCCTTTTCTTTTCTTGGTGAGATAGGGCTTCAATCTTTGCATTTGTTGCCTTGAGCTTTGCCCTTGCATTTCTTTCTCTTTTGGCATAATGTTTTTCCATATTTCTCTGAATGTCATTGTCTTTGTTGGCCTTGTCCAGGAGCTTCTCCAAATGTTGGTTAATCCTTCCTCCCTTATGTGGCCTTCTCTCTTCCCTCTCTTCTTCCTCCATGAAATCTATGTTTCTCTTCTTCCATATTGTCTTGGCTAGAAATCCTAGGGAGATGAATTGGGAGTGGGGAATGGGATGGAAAAAATTAGGGAGATGGGGGAAAGGACTATCAAATTGAGGGAGGTGACAGCAAGTAGAAATTTTGTGGGATTTGGGAGCCTAGGGAATTGAGATACCTAGGTCTTAGGTTTTAGAGGATAAAGGGCTTTGGGAAAAGGGAATGGTAGTGTAAGGGTAGGGATAGGATTTTTAGATATGTAGGAAGGGTAGTGAAAGTCTTAGGAAGTATATTTGGAAATTGGGAATGAAACTATGGTTTTTAGCAAGGAAGACACCAAATTTTTAATGAAACTTTCAAAATTCCATAAGGAATGACTGTAGGAGGAAGAAGAATGATATATTTAACTGTCACTCACTTGCTAGAGGTTGAAGACAACGTTTCTGGGGCTTTTGAGGCAATTTGGTGAAGTTTGGAAGCATTTCTGGCTTTTCTAGTCAAGTGCACAGTGCCACAAGTAAACACACCCTCTCTTTGTCATGTGCGCAATGCCACAAGCAAATGCACCCTCTGTTTGGAAAACGCACAGCACTTGCTCTGATTTTTGCAATTTCGCCGAGGAACTTGAAAAATGCTCTCTTGGAGTTTTCTCAGCGATTGTAGGAGACAAGTGATGTTGAATTTGATGCTATGAAGGATCTTATGCTTGAGTGAATTTGATTTTTTTATTTTAAAACCCACTTTCTAATGTTTCAATTCACCTTTGAAAACTTTGCTAATTACCCTTTACACTTTGATTTTCTTCTTTGCAGAATGATGATGTTGGAGTTTGGCACTCTTTACATTTGACTTTGCTTTGATGAAGTTGGCATATAGAGTTTGAGTTGGCAACTTAGGAACAGTGCTTATTACATATTGAATAACATAAAATTACATACTGAAAATATAAAAATTTACATTTGAACTCAAAATTACATGATGAAATAAGCATTTCTCTTTACAAATCATATTCACATGGTGAAGAGATGTTATTTGCTCACCCTTTACTTGCTTGTCTTATGCAATGGAATGGAGTTTTATTGGAACCTTGGAAATCCTAATGACCTATTGAAACCTTGAAAAACCCTAAAAGACCTAGTGAGACCTTAAAGGACTGAATTTCAAGATGACATGATGACCTCATGACTTATACAAATGGCATGATAAAATTAACTTTATGGATGATGTACAATCAACAAGATATGAAACTATGCTAGCAAGTAATCACATTTGGGGAAGAGTGATGTTTTTGGACTAGTACTACCATCAGTGACTAATTTTTTTGCATGACCTAGTGGAATGATAAAAAAAATCTGAGTGGGACCCTTAAAATGATATAAAAAAAGGATTTTGATCACTGATGGCAGGATGCAAAAAAAACACTAACATTGGCTCCAGCTGGGGATGGTAGCTCCTTGGAGGTGCCAAGAACACCATAGACCAAGTGCCTATCCATTAGGCATGGAGTCAAAAGCTAAAGACTAATTGAAAACTTGACTCAATAAACTAACTCAAGACTGACTGAAAACTAACTGAAAAAAGATGCTCAGAATTGAGCTTATTCAACAAAACCTACTCTAACTAATCCATTCATCACCTGATCAGGTGAAATGGAATAGCCAATGCAACCATGTAAGCATTCTGGCTACTATTTGAATTCTCTGCAAGTGCTTGCTTATGAGCAAGAAGAGAGAACTACTGAAAGGAAACTCCCATGAAAACTTGAAATCAGATTGAATCTTGATGAAATTGCAAAGCATGAGCCCTCCGAATGACCTCAAAAATGTTGCAAAAGGATCTTCATAGGAATACATATTGATTTCCATCCCATATAATACATTATTGTTCTGCTCTAGGTAGTCTTCATACCTTGATTTTAAAATTTTCCCAACATCCATGCTTTCTTCCCTTGATGACTGCAGCAAGTTGACAAAAGGATCCTGAAACTCGTGAATGACTAATTTTTCTTGATGATCAACAACAAAACAAGAATATTCTTCATTACTATCTTGATATGACTGCAAATTTTTGGATGAGCTTTGTAATGAGACTCCTGCTGAAAATGACAAAGAAACTGGTTGTCGGATCAAGTTTATATCAACACTCTTTTCAGGCTCATAGTTAGCTAATGGAGAAGGACTTTTACTGTAGATATCATCCAACACATCAGCTATTGGGTCATGAAAAACTTGAAAAGACTATTGCAACCTATTTTCCATTGGTTCTAATGAGACTGCATGAATTTCTACAGGTTGCTCATCCTTTGCTTTAGAGATATTATGAAAATTTTCCTTTAAAAACTAAAATTCTTCAAAACATAATGGTATAGAATCATCTTGCATCATTTGATTATATGTTTCAGCTTCCAAGCCTTCATCTGCAATTTGAAATTCAATGGAATTTGGTGGCTGCAAATCTAGATCTAAGGAGGATTCTATGTCGCAAATGATTTCCTCAAAAATCAATTCAAGAGAAGTTTTATCATTTATAGTGTTGACGACTCTCTTATCTGCTTGCTTATAGTTTTCTCTTATTTTTGCAAATGTGGAGAAACACAAGGATAAGGAGCTCTGATTAAGAATTTCATTAACCTTTTGATTGTCAAGATCAAAACTCAATGACTGTCGATTTCTGATTGCATCAAAGTTGTCCCTGATGAACTGAAATGAAGTAAAATAAAGAGGAAAAGATCCTTCACTTACTTCCAAATTTTATGCACTTTCCTCATCAATGCCATAGTCGATATGCATCGGCTGATCACTGTATTCGAGCTGCTAAAACTGAACTTCCTCCTCCCACAAACCAATTGTTGATTTGTCTGCAAGATTAGCTTCTATTTGGAGAACATAATCATCATCATACTGATCAAACTTTGGCAAATCATCAAAAGTAATGTCATCAAACATACACATTAGATCAACATATTGTTTCTCCTCGGATTGATCTATAAATCCATTTTTTGATCTATGGTAGCTGGGATTAGCAGGCAAGTGTTTAGGGCCAGCAACCTTTTCTTTTATAAGGATAAGTGGGTCATGGTGATCTTGAATGGAAAATTCATCTCTCACGGTGATATTTTGCATCATTTCCTCCATTGCACTCACCAAGGTATTGACCCTAGGTATTGGGTCCAAGGTATTGAGAAATGCCTAAGAGTATATAAGGAGGAGAAGATCATTAGGCCAAGGTGTGCAAGCAATGAGATTCTAAGGAATACCTCTATCTGAAGTATATATTATGTTGCAGGGTTATGTTTGGGACTGGATCTGAAATATTCATGTGCACCTTGAGTTCAACATTGGATCAGGAATCATGAGACTTGAAATGACTTATTCTTGAATGATCTAATATTGGTTGAGACCAGATCTGATGTTTTGCACCTATTCTATTTGTTATCATTCATGATCTGGGTTGTCTGAAGTCTGGAATTCCAGCAAAGTTCTAAGTCAAAATTTACAGATCTATATGTAGGTTCGTCTCGGGCAAAGGGCGTGTACACGCAGGTTCTACTCTTTCAAGTAGCATATACAAAAAGAAAAGCTTCTTTTCAGATCTGACGAATATATCTGATCAAATTCTGTTGTTTTATTGTTGTCTATCAATGAAGTCTTCTTAGATCTGAACATAGAACTGTTGTATAAGGAAATTGAGTCTGATTTATTGATTGGTTAAGAAGGAAGGGTGATCCTTATTGCTATCTGTTTTGAAATCTGTAATATGACAGTAGATCTTCAGAATGTCACTGATTAATACAGTCTGTGGTTCAGAAGTTTATGATTTAGTATCTTTAGAGATATACGCAGGTTGGGTTAAAGGAAGTAGCGTATACACGCAGGTTGGGTTCAACCAAGTGGCGTATACACTCTAATGCATGATTTTTGAGGTTATAGCTAGTTCCGGATGATGATGCAGGGTTCTGGGTTCAGCACAGTGTTCTCGTGTCAGTGATCTAATTTTTTAGGTTAACTGAATATTGGCTGATGCAGTTTAAGTTTAAAAGCTTTGATGGGTCTAGTATGAAAATTGGATGAAACGAGGCCTTCATGTGTATTGTTGTGTACCAGGAGCATCCAGTCTGAAAATTTATGAAACGTGGTCCCTAGTGGAAGAGTGAAGTTTTTTGTAGGCTGGCACCTACGTACTAGTAAACATATTGGCTAGTACAAGAGCTAGGGGGTTGTAGCTCCCTTGCAGTAGAAGCCGAAAAACGAGAGAAGGTTGTAACCTTCTGCAGGTAGAAGCTTGCATACTAGTATGAGTCTACACTAGTACAAGATTGTAAACAAATTTTTTATTATTAAAAGAAGACAAAGACGACAGCAGCAGGTGGTTTTTACCCACATTGGGTTTCCACCTTAAATCTTGGTGTTCATGTGTGTTGCTTATGTGTGATGCTTTATTCTACTTTTACTGCACTGTTTAATAAATCTCTAATATACTAGTTTAAGCTCAACACATGATAAACTGTCTAAATCACAAGTTCTTTGTATATACGCTGGTTTCTTTAAGCACAGTCGTGTGTACATGCTAGTTCACTTCATTGAAGTAGCGTATATAAATTTGTTTGGGAAATAAAATTATTGATCTGATAATACTGATTGACCCCCCCTCTCAGTATTATTTCCAACAATTGGTATAAAAGCAGGTCCTTCAGAAGAAGCTTGATCGCTTGAAGGGAGATTCCTCATTATGAATAATCAGGAAAGCATGGGATCCATCAAACCACCAATCTTCGATGGGAGCAACTTTGTTTATTGGAAAATAATAACCACAGCCTATCTACAATCGCTTGGAATGGATGTCTGGGAAATTGTGGAAGGAGGATATACATTTCAAACAACACTTCCTACAAATACGACATGTAGAAGGTAATATGAAACCAATGCCAAAGTTGTCAATACTTTATTGGGAAGTCTGTCACAATCATAGTTTGTCAAAGTCATGCAGCTCAAATCAGCCAAAGAAATATGGGACAAAGTCATTATGAGCTACGAAGGAGACTCTCAGGTAAAACGTGCTAAGCTTCAAACTCTCAGAATTCAGTATGAAACTCTTAAGATGCATAGTGATGAAAGTGTGGCTAGTTACTTCCTATGGATAGATGAAGTTGTCAATTGTATGAAGAATCTGGGTGAAGAAATTAAGGAAGTTACCTTAGTTGAGAAAGTTTTGAGATCCTTGTCTGCTAAATTTGAATCCAAAGTGTCTACCATAGAAGAAAAATAGGATCTTCATAATATCACCATGACGCAGCTTCACGGAATCTTAACAGCCTTTGAGATGAGAAAAGGAGGACCATTAGATATGAGAGAAGCCACATTCAAAGCTTCAGCAAAAGGAAAGGAAGAACACAATGAATCGAGACATATTTCATAAGAAGAAGAAGATGAGGTAAACTTTGTCAAAAAGCTTCAATAGGGTTCTGGAGGGTTTAGAGGTAGATTACCCTTCAAATGTTTTTCTTGTGGCAAATTCGGTCATTATGCTGCCAGATGTCCTCATAAAGATAAATTTGAAAAAGAAAAGGAATATGCAAAAGGGAATAGAAAACAAGTTGTGAATAAAAGGAGCTACTATACTCATGAAGATAGCAATGGTTTATCTAATAGTGATGAAGATGAAACTGGACAAGATTACAGACTTCTCATGGCTTATGACAATGATAATTTTTGGGATGCTTTAGAAGAGGAAGACCTTCATGAAGAAATGTCTAAACTCAAAATCTGTTTAGAATAAAAGAATATGATTATAGATACCTTGACATACCAACTTGTTGAAAAGGAAAAACACAATGAAAAACTAGAATGTGAAATTGTGGGTCTAAGAAAGGATCTTGAGAAAACGAAATCTCTCAATCTTAGATTTGCTAAAGGATCAGAAACTTTAAATGAAATTATCAAAGTTCAGCATTCTCCTCTGATAAAGATAGGTCTTGGATATACTAAAGAAGCATCTCAATCACAGAAGCCGTCAACCTCCACCAAAAGCTATCTTGATGCAGCAATGACCAGTGAACAGTATGACAATCATCAGCAAAGGCATAAAGCAGATCACCAGGTAAATCAGACTCAATTTACTCCAAGGATGAATAGAAGCCACAACCAACCTCAGGTAAATCATACTCAATTTGCTCCAAAGATGAATATCAATAGAAACTACAATCACCAGGTCAATAGATTCGATAGTCGCAGGAACCTCTTTAATGGGCAATGTTTTTCATGTCATAATTTTGGACACAAAGTTGCTCAATGTGTTGCTTACAAAACCATCATGACTAGAGAAGCACGAAATCAAAGGAATGTAACAAGGATCAAGAAAAGTTCCTATAATAACTTTTCTCTTCTTGAAAATGAAATAGAATGCTCAATCTATAACAACTTTGGTCATAAAGAATCTGAATGCAAGAGAAAATTTTGACAAACATCTCAAAAGGAGCAAACTCCATTAAATCCCAAGATATGGAGAAGGAAAGAATCTCAAACAGAAAGATGTGGTATATCCTTGTATGCAGAAGGACAAGAAAATCAGTGGTACATTGACAGTGGATGCTCAAAACACATGACAGGTGACAAAGAAAAACTTCACTCATATAATGCCTTAGAAAAGGAAAAGAATGTCTCATTTGGAAATGACACTCCTGCTATCATAAAAGTTAAAGGCTCTGTTTTCTTGAAAGAAAAGGTTAAAGTTGGAAATGTTATGTATGTAGATGGTTTAAAGCATAATCTGTTGAGTGTCAGTCAAATGTGTGATCAAGGAAATGAAGTAGTGTTTCGATCAAATAAATGTGTTGTTCGTGAGCTTGATACAGGAGAGACCATGATCAAAGGTACAAGAACTCCAAACAACTTATACATACTCAAGGGAGGACAACAACAGTGCTATCTAAGCAAAAATGATGAAAATTGGTTGTGGCATAGAAGATTATGACATCTAATCTTCTCTCAAATAAGAAAAGCATGTAGATTCAAGGTTGTTTGTGATCTTCTAGATATCAGCATCCCAAAAAATACAATATGCAAACCATGTCAAATCAGCAAACAAACAAGAGTTCACTTCATGGAAAAAGAAGGGTCATCTAGTAAGCCTCTTGTACTTGTCCATACTGATTTATGTGGACCATCAAGGAAAAAGTCACCTCGTGGAGAAGAATACTTTATTTTTTTCATTGATGATTTTTCCAGAATGTGTTGGATAGGTCTTCTAAAGCATAAAGATGAAGCTTTTGAAAAGTTCCAAGCCTTCAAAGCTTTGGTTGAAAATGAATCGGATTGAAAAATCAAATGCCTCATATCTAATCGAGGAGGGGAATTTACCTCGGATGAATTCTTTGACTTTTGTGAACAACATGGAATAAAAAGGAAATTCTCCACCGCAAGGACTCCTCAGCAAAATGGTGTGGTAGAAAGAATGAACAGAATAGTTCAACAAATGGCTCGAGCTATTCTAGATGAATCTGGAACTCCTGCAACCTTCTGGGGTGAAGCTGCATTCGCTGCCATAACTATTCTCAACCAAGCAAATGTTCGGGTAAACAGCACTCAAACTCCACATGAACTTTGGTATGGTAAGACTCCTACTGTAAAATACTTTAAAGTTTTTGGAAGCAAATGTTATATCAAAAGGACTGATGAAAAACTTGGTAGGCTTGAACCCAGAGCAGATGAAAGCATTCTTCTTGGTTATTCTTCCAGAAGTAAAGGATATAAATGTTATAATAAAAGACTTGGAAAAATTGTTGAAAGCATTGATGTTGTAGTTGATGAAACATGCAAAAATCCAAAACAGATAAAATCAATAGAAGATTATGATAATGAAGAAGATGGGGATTATTTTCCCACATCAAATAAAAATCATATTGAATAAGAAACCAATGAAGCACCAGAAGAAGAGATAATGGTAGAAGAAAAGACTCCGTCCAGGTATGTTCAGAAAAATCATCCAAAAACTCAAATTTTAGGGGAAAAAGAGGCAGGTGTACAGACAAGAAGAACTATTACAGGGACCTCAAGCTATCTAGCATTACTATCCTCCATTGAACCTCAAAATGTAAAAGAAGCATGCAAAGATGAATGTTGAGTCAAGGCCATGGATGAAGAACTTGAGCAAATTGAAAAAAATGATACTTGAGAATTAGTTCCTAGACCTCATGATAAAAATATTATAGGAACTAAATGGATATTCAAAAACAAGCTAAATGAAAATGGAGAAGTCATTAGAAACAAGGCCAGACGTGCTTGTAAAGGGTATGCTCAACAAGGTATATATTTTGAAGAAACTTTTGCACCTATTACCAGACTTGAAGCCATAAGGATGTTTCTTGCTCTGTCTAGCTTTCAGAAATTCAAAGTATACCAAATGGATGTAAAATCAGCCTTCCTGAATGGAGATTTAGAAGAAGAAGTTTATATTGAACAGCCAGAAGGATTCATTCTTGGAAATGATGCAAAACTTGTATGCAGACTCAAAAAGGCCCTTTATGGTCTGAAACAGGCTCCAAGGGCCTAGTATTACCACCTTGACAAATATCTACACCAACAAGGTTTTACAAAAGGTTCAGAAAATAGCAATCTATATACAAAGATTGAAACTAATAAATTATTAATTATTATTGTTTATGCTGATGACATCATTTTTGGTAGCAATGAAGAATCCATGAGTCAGATTTTTTCTTCAGTAATGCAGCAAGAATTTGAAATGTCCTTGCTTGGTGAACTTACCTATTTTATTGGTCTACGAGTTCAACAAAATAAAGATGGTATTTTTCTTTCACAAACCAAATATGTCAAATAGATCTTGAAAAGGTATGGAATGGAAGATTCTAAAACTGTATGTACCCCAATGGTAACAGGATGCAGTCTCAGCTCAAATGATGAATCAGCAGCAGTACATCAACCAACTTACAGATCCATGATTGGTAGTATGCTTATCTAACAGGTACCCAACCTGACATCATGCACGCAATAGGAATAGTTGGAAGATTCTAAGAAAATCCAAAAGAATCACACTTTCAGTCAGTCAAAAGAATTTTCAAATATCTTCAAGGAACTCAGGACTTTGGTTTATGGTATCCTAGAGATGCATATCTTACTCTTCATGCATATACAGATGCAAATTAGGTAGGAAGTGTTGATGATAGAAAAATCACTAGTGATGGTGCATTCTATATGGGTTCCAGGTTAGTGTCTTGGTTCAGCAAGAAATAAAGTTCAATTGCTTTATTTACAGCTGAAGAAAAATATGTGGCTACTGCATCTTGCTACACACAACTACTTTGGATTATGAAAACCTTGCAAGACATTCAGATCGCATGTACTCCACCCATCTCCATTCTATGTGATAATACAAGTGCCATCAATATTTCAAAGAATCTAGTCATGCACTCCAAGACCAAGCACATACCCATCAAATACCATTTTCTACGTGAACAAGTGCTTGAACAAAAAGTCAAATTGGAGTATGTTCCCTCCAAAGAACAGGTTGCTAATATATTCACTAAACCACTACCCAGAGAACATTTAAATATCTCAGACAAAAGCTGGGAGTAGTTGCTGCATCATCTTGCTGTTAAATCCAATGTTTCATAGAAAGGTTATTATACGCATGTTTCATGAAGTATAGTCGTGCACACACGCGGGTTTCTATGGGTCAAGGAGTGTATATGTTTTTCAGACAAGAAAACAGTGGGGCAGGCTCTGATATTGGTGCTCTGTCTGATGTTGATGATTACAGTGTATTGATATGCTCTGTTCATTAATTTTTATCTAACAGACAAAGATGCCTTGATCATTGACTTGTTAACAATGCACAGGTATCACGAGTTCAGGGGGAGCATTAGCCTTCACTCGCATTCTACATTGTTGGCATTATGGTTGCTGATTCCAACAATGGCTTCAGATATTTATACGTTTTGTTGCCTAAGTCATGTTAAAGTCTAGGGTGTGATATGTCTTCTCATACATTTGAATGAGCCCTATTGGACAAATGATGTAATTTGTATCCCAACTTTGCATGGGATGGATGATGTAATTATATTTCTGTCATGTATAAGCATTTGGTATATCCCCACTTGGTTGGGAGATGGATGTATGTATGAGTCATTGGTGATAGGAAGGTCATACTCACATAGTTGAGTTATAGAGTCCTGTTATTCTTTTGGAGAATATTTTTGCAGACTCGCCTTGTGCTTAGGGGGAGCATGGATTATTTCAGTGCATCTCAGCATGTACAAAGGGGAGCTCAATCAGACAATTCAGCATGTACTCAGGGGGAGCATGAATAGCATAGGGGAGAGAATACCTTGTTCCACCCTTTTCCCTTGATGTCAAAGGGGGAGAGTGTCTTGGTGTTGTTGTTGCCATCAAGTCCAAAGGGGGAGATTGTTGGCATTATGATACAGGTGTTGTCCTTGATGGCAACTCACTCAGATGAAAGTTCACAGTGTAGCAGGCCAACAGCAAAGGATTACAGATCAGCCTCCAAAGAATGAAGAAAGAGAGGTATACACTAGTTCACTTTGTCCAAGGCGCGTATACACGTGATTTAACAGAACAAAAGTAGAGTATAACATATACACGCACTTTCACAAGAGGAAAAGAGCGTACACGTTAGAAAACCAAGTTTTTGGTCCAAGGTATTTGATCCAAGGTATTTTGGTCCAAGGTAATTGGTCTGAGGCATTTAGTCCAAGGTATTGACCCTAGGTATTGGGTCCAAGGTATTGACCCTAGGTATTAGGTCCAACGTATTGGGTCCAAGGTATTGAGAAAGGCCTAAGGGTATATAAGGAGGAGAAGATCATTAGGCCAAGGTGTGCAAGCAATGAGATTCTAAGGAATACTTATATCTGAAGTATATATTATGTTGCAGGGTTATGTTTGGGACTGGATCTAAAATATTCATGTGCACCTTGAGTTCAACATTGGATCAGGAATCATGAGACTTGAAATGACTTATTCTTGAATGATCTGATATTGGTTGATACTAGATCTGATATTTTGCACCTATTCTATTTGTTATCAATCATGATCTGGGTTGTCTAAAGTTCAGAATTGCAACAAAGTTCTAAGTCAAAATTTACAGATTTGTACGCAGGTTCATCTCAGCCAAGGGGCATGTACACGCAGGTTCGACTCTTTCAAGTGGCGTACACAAAAAGAAAAGCTTCTTTTCAGATCTGATTGATCTATCTGATCAAATTCTATTGTTTTATTGTTGTCTGTCAATGAAGTCTTCTTAGATCTGAACATAGAATTGTTGTATAAGGAAGTTGAGTCTAATTGATTGATTGATTAAGAAGGAAGGGTGATCCTTGTTTGTTGGGTTGTGTTATATTCTTTCCACGACTAGCCCACATAGTTAACCGGGGGATTAGAGGGGGAGTGGAGCCCCCCTTCGCTGCGCCGATTGTGTACCCCGGGGGAGGGGGGGGGGGGTCACAGGGGGTTTGAGGTGTACCCGTAACCCTAGTTTATGGGGTCCAGGGCAGTGCCCCGGAAAATTTTGGTTTTGGACCCTATGTTAGGTTGGGTGGACCCACTTATGGTTTTGTGCATGATTTTCGCACATGTTTTTGGACGTGATGGTTTTCGGTCCATGGTATTGGATGCTTTGGCATGTATAAATATGTATTATAATATTGAAAGGAATATAATGAAAAATCAAGCTGGTAGTCCCGGTTTTGGGATCCAGGGGAAAATCTCTATGTATAGGTGTTTTATGTGTTATGCTCTCGCATTGTTTATGTTATGTGTTTTAGAATTCATATGCAGGTAATTTCTGTACGGGATTAAAACCTACATTTGGTATCAGAGTAGTTTTGGCTTCAAGGGGATGCCTTTGTTGCTAAGGGGTTTCGCTTGGGCCTGTGGTAGACCCTATTCAGTGGGAGATCTGCGAGATTGATTCTGGTGGTGAAAGAAGATGGCAAGCAGTGGAAAGAAAGAGATCGAAAAATTTAATGGTCAGAGTTTTGAGTTGTGGAAACTCAAGATGGAGGATCTGTTGGTGGATAAAGATTAGTGGATTGTGGTAGATCCGGGTACTAAACCAACAGGAGTGTCCGATGAAGAATGGAAGAAGTTGGATCGGAAGGCAAAAATCACAATACAATTATGTGTCTCAGATTCAGTATTGCTGAATGTATCACGGGAAGCTATGGTGAAGGCTTTGTGGGACAAGTTAGGGACTTTGTACCAATCTAAGTCTCTGGTGAATAAACTGTTCTTGCGGAAAAAGCTATATAACCTGAGGATGAAAGATGGAGACTCGGTGACAGAGCATCTGAACGCATTTGATATTGTAGTAAGTCAGTTAGCATCTATTGATATTAAAATTTCAGATGAAGATAAGTACATCAGTTTGTTGTGTTCTCTACCAGATTCGCGGGATAGTCTGGTTATTGCAATAGGTAGCAATGCAACTACCTTGCAGTTTGATGAAATAGTCTCATCCTTGCTGACGGAGGAGATGAGACGAAAAAATATGGAGAGCCAGAATGGTGATACCTTGTCTGTACAAGGATGGTCCCAGAATAGAAATAAAAATAAGTCATCGAGTGGGAGATCTAAATCTAAAGGGAGATCTAAATCTCCAGGAAAACCTGTAAAGGTGGTGTGCTGGAAATGCGGAAAGGAAGGGCACTACAAAAGGGACTGTAAATCTAAAGCTCTTGATAAAGGAAATGGATCTAATGATGCTCCTTCTGCAAAGGTGAAAACCACCTCAGATGAAGGTGGGGATGTGTACTTGGCTTCTTCAAGTACACATGTAGATCATGAGGCATGGTTGATTGGCTCAAGTGCATCCTTTCACTTCACTCCCCATAGAGAGTGGTTCTGTGAGATTGAGAAATACGATGGTGGTGATGTCTTCTTAGGGGATGATAGGAAGGCTAGAATCATTGGTTGCAGAAAAGTAAAGTTGAAGTTGCAAAGTGGAAGGGTTAGAACACTTCCTGGTGTTCTGCATATTCCTGCATTGGCCAGAAATCTGATTTCTGTAAGCAAGCTGGATGATGTAGGTGTAAAGATAGTGTTCAAGAAGGATACCTGCAAAATGGTTCGGGGAGCACTGGTATTAATGCAGGGAGTTCGAATTGGAACTCTGTACAAGCTGCAAGGTAGCACTATTGTTGATGAGTGCAATAGTTCTGTGGTTCCTGAAAGTGGAACAGAAAATCTAGTGGTTTCTGGAGAGAAGACCATGTTGTGGCATCAAAGGCTTGGACATATTGGAGAGAAGGGCCTTCAAATACTTCATGGTAAAGGTATGGTAGAAGGTATGAGTAATATCTCTTTGGACTTTGATTTCTGTGAAAATTGTGTATATGGGAAGCAGAATCGGGTGAGTTTCCCCTCTGGTAGTAAGAGGGCGAAATAGATATTAGAACTTGTGCACAGTGATGTGTTTGGACTTGTGAAGGTTCCATCACTGGGTAAGTCTGTGTACTATGTATCATTTATAGATGACTTCTCAAGGAATACATGGATATATTTCCTTAAGAAGAAATCTGAAGCCTTTGATAGGTTTAAAGAATTTAAGGCTCTGGTGGAAAACTAGACAGAGAAGAAGATAAAGGTGCTGAGGACAGATAATGGTGGAGAGTTTTGCAGTAAGGAATTTCAAGAATTCTGCAAGAAGTGTGGTATAGCACGACAGAAGACTACTCCATATACACCTCAGCAAATGGAGTTGTAGAAAGAATGAATAAGATATTGATGGAAAGGGCAAGAAGCATGCTCAGTGGTGCCGGGTTAAGACAGGAATTCTGGGCAGAGGTGGTGGATACTGCATGTTATCTAGTCAACAAGTCACCTTCATAAGCGTTGGAGGATAAGACTCCACAAGAGGTATGGACTGGTAAGAACCCCTCTCTTTCACATCTGAGGGTATTTGGATGTGATGCATATGTACATGTTCCAAAGGAGAAATGAACCAAGTTGGATAGTAAATATGAAAAGTGCATCTTTATAGGGTATAAGGATGGTTTAAAGGGATATAAGCTTTGGAACCCAGTCACAAGGAAGGTTGTGTACAGCCGAGATGTAGTGTTCAGAGAGGTAAAAGATGTTATTAAACCTGAAGTCCAACCAAAGGAACCTGAGAAGATAGAGTTTTAGCTTAAGGAGGAAGAATCAGATTCTACAGTAGAGGAGGAATCAGAAGATGAAGAGCCACAAACTCTGGGTGTGAGAAGATCAGTTTGAGAAAGAAGGTAGCCAGAAAGGTATAGTCCTTCTGCTTTTTGTTCAAATTTTGCTTTATCTATTACTGACAATGATCCCAGAACTATGAAGGAAGCAGTAGATTCAAAGGATGGCAAACTCTGGAAAGAGGCCATGGTTGATGAAATGGCATCTTTGCACAAAAATGAGGCTTGGGATTTGGTGGAGTTGCCGGATGGAAGGAAACCCATTGGAAACAAATGGGTGTTCAAGAAGAAGATAAATGCAGAAGGAAAGATAGAGAAATACAAAGCTCGGTTAATAGCAAAAGGTTATTCCCAGGTGACGGGAATTGATTTTGGTGATATTTTTTCTCTTGTTGCCAAGGTAACTTCTATTAGATTACTTTTATCTGTTACTGCTGCTTTTGATTTTGAGGTAGAACAGATGGATGTGAAGATAGCATTTCTTCATGGGGATCTGGAAGAGGAAATATACATGAAGCAACCTGAAGGCTTTGCGGTGAAGGGTAAGAAAGAACTGGTATGCAAGTTAAAGAAGTCTCTGTATGGGTTAAAACAGTCACCAAGGATGTGGTATCCAAAATTTGATACATTTATACGTGGACTTGGCTTCACTAGAAGCAAAGCAGATCACTGTGTGTATTTTAAATTAATTGGTGACCGTGTTATTTATCTGGTCTTGTATGTGGATGATATGTTGCTGGTTGGAAATGACAAAGAAATTATCCAGGATTTGAAGACCCAATTGTCCTCAAAATTCGACATGAAATATCTTGGTGCTGCAAACTATATTTTGGGCATGGAAATTAAAAGAGATCGGGCAAAGAGGAAGCTCTGGTTAAACCAGAGGAAGTATGTCGAGACAGTGTTGCAGAGGTTTAATATGCAGGATAGTAAATCGGTGAAGGTTCCTATTCCTGTAGGTGTGAGGTTATCTGCTGAACAGTGTCCCAAGACACAAGAAGAGGAAGAGGACATGTCCCGTGTTCCATATGCAAGTGCAATCGGTACCCTGATGTATGCAATGGTTTGTACTAGACTAGACATTGCACATGCAATGGGAGTATTGAGCAGGTTTATGTCAAAACTAGGGAAGGAGCACTGGACAGCAGTGAAGTGGGTTTTCAAGTATTTGTGTGGCACTAGTGATTATGGTTTGTGCTACCAAGGAAGATCAGGATTGGACAGATGTTGGATATTCATGGCTTTGTTGATGCAGACCGGGCTAAAGATCTGGATCAGAGAAGATCTACAAGTGGGTATGTGTTTAACCTATTTGGAGGTGCAATCAGTTGGATGAGTAAGAAACAATATGTAGTGGCACTATCAACTACAGAGGTAGAATACATGGTAGTCACTCATGAAAGCAAGGAAGTAGTTTGGTTACAGAGATTGTGTTCAAGTATGGGGTTAGTACAGGGAGCTATAAGGATAGACTGTGACAACCAAAGTGCAATTTTCTTGGCAAAGAACCCCGCATATGATTTAAAGACAAAGCACATTGATGTTCAGTATCACTTTGTGAGGGATATGATAGAAGACAAAAATGTTTTGCTGGTAAAGGTGGACTCTTTGAAGAATACTGCAGATGCATTGACAAAATCTGTGAGCTCTGAGAAGTTCTCTTGGTGTAGAGAGACAATGGGGTTTCAGGGCTGGAAAAATGACTAAGCTCTCTTGTGGCCCCCTGTGGAAAGAAAACAACAAGTGGGAGAATGTTGGGTTGTGTTATATTCTTTCCACGATTAGCCCACGTAGTTAACCGGGGGATTAGAGGGGGAGCAGAGCCGCCCTTCGTTGCGCCGATTGTGTAATGGGGGGGGTCACAAGGGGTTTGAGGTGTACCCGTAACCCCAGTTTATGGGGTCCAGGGTAGCACCCTGGAAAATTTTGGTTTTGGACCCTATGTTAGGTTCGGCAGACCCACCTATGGTTTTGTGCATGATTTTCGCACATTTTTTTGGACGCAATGGTTTTCGGTCCATGCTATTGGATGCTTCGGCATGTATAAATATGTATTATAACATTGAAAGGAATATAATGAAAAATCAAGCTGGTAGTCCCGGTTTTGGGATCCAGGGGAAAATCTCTATGTATATGTGTTTTATGTGTTATGCTCTCGCGTTGTTTATTTTATGTGTTTTAGAATTCGTATGCAGATAATTTCTATATGAGATTAAAACCTACATTGTTGCTATTTGTTTTGGAATCTGTAATATGACAGTAGATCTTTAGAATGTCACTGATTGGTACAGTCTGTGGTTCAGAATTTTATGATTCAGTATCTTTAGAGATATACACAGGTGTGGTTAAAGGAAGTAGCATATACACACAGGTTGGGTTCAACCAAGTGGCGTATACACTCTAATGCATGATTTTTGAGGTTACAGTTGGTTCTGGATGATGATGCAGGGTTCTGGATTCAGCACAGTGTTCTTGTGTCAGTGATATGATTGTACAGATTAACTGAATATTGGATTATGCAGTTTAAGTTTAAAAGCTTTGATGGGTCCAATATGAAAATTGGATGAAACGAGGCATTCATGTGTATTGTTGTGTACCAGGAGAATCCAGTCTAAAAATTTATGAAACGTGGTCCCTGGTTGAAGAGTGAAGTTTTCTGTAGGCCGGCACCTACGTACTAGTAAACATATTGGATAGGGTAAGAGCTAGCGGGTTGTAGCTCCCTTCCAGTAGAAGCTAGAAAATGAGAGAAGGTTGTAACCTGATATAGGTAGAAGCCTGCGTACTGGTATGAGTCTGCACCGGTACAAAATTGTAAACATATTTTCTTATTATTAAAAGAAGACAGAGACGACAGCAGCAGGTAGTTTTTACCCACATTGGGTTTCTACCTTAAATCTTGGTGTTCATGTGTGTTGCTTATGTGTGATTCTTTATTCTTCTTTTACTGCATTGTCTAATAAATCTCGGATATACTAGTTTAAGCTCAACACATGATAAACTATCTAAATCAGAAGTTCTTTATATATACGCTAGTTTGTTTAAGCATAGTTGTGTGTACACGCTAGTTCACTTCACTGAAGTAGCGTATATAAATCTGTTTGGGAAATAAAATTATTGATCTGATAATACTAACTCACCCCCCCTCTCAGTATTATTTCCAACACTTTGACCACCCACTTGTCAAGGAAAACTTTGATAATGTTGGGTCCCTATAATACTAGTGATTACCCCATTACTATTGTAGTTGTACCCATTATTAATATTGTTGTGCCCCTATTGTCCCCATATTGTTATTACTGTGCCCCATAGAATCCCTCTATTGTTATTTGTGTGGCTTTATATTATTATTGTTAGGTTGGCTGGGTTATATTGTGACTCCATAGACTCCTATATATAGAAAGGAGGTTTTCTCATTTGAATTATGGAAGAATTGTTCATTTATGTAATGTAAAGGAGGTTTCCCCCTCGAAGAGGCTGAATTTTCAGGCGTTGATCTATCTTTTCTATCTTTTTCTTGAGCTGGTTTCATAACATTTGGTATTAGAGCTTTGGATTCTAGGGTTTCGCTGCTCCAAACAGGTCATCATGACAATTTCGCTATAACTTTTTTTTTACGACGTTTCAGAAGTGAAGAAAAAAAACCCATTTGAGACGAAATCGCACTGAACCTTGGCTCCATATTTCAGAGCTTTTCGTGCTATAGTTGCGGAGATATGATTTGAGGAAGTTGGTCTTTTTGCAGAATCCTGAATTACATTCCAAACAGGTGACCTGGGGAAAATCATCATAACTTTCTCTCTTAGCATCGGATTGAAATTTTATAAGAAGGTATAGAAAGAGGATGGACTGTAGTTTCTTGTATATATTTTTCAGAGCCAAAGGTCGAAACAGGGACACGTGGCACGTCGTACAAGTTCTCTCTACTGAATTAGTCTATAATAAGGTCACTGTGGGAGATTTGGCATAACTCTTCATTGGAGAATCCAATTGGGGTTAGACTAGTGGCATTGGAAAGAGGACACAGAGGGCTACGACAGATCACAATTTTAGAACTAGATGATCCGAAATTACAGAGATACATCAGAGGCAATATTGAGTTCCTACAAAGTGAAAAAAGGTGTGTAGATTTTTTAAATTTTTGCTTAAGCTTGGTTTGAAAAATTATTTTGAAGGAATTCAAAGCACATAGTAGAGCATTAGCATTGGTAACTGATGCCCCGAGCAAAGAAAATGCAAACACCTAGTAAGCAATCTGAAAGCTCTAGCATGACTCATGAAGAAGAGGAAGAAATGCTACATGATATATCAAAATTACAAGACCAAGTGCAACAAATTTCACGCTCACAAAAGCTAACAGAAGCTAAGATAAATGGCGTGGAATCTAAGATAAAGGGCGTGGAAGCCAAGATTGACGATTTGAAGATAGATTTGAAGGCAGATTTGACAAATTTTCTACAAGAAATACTTACTAATGGTGAAAGGGGAGTAAAGGAAACTCATGATGCGAACAAAGGAAATGTTAATCATGATTTCATAGACTCTAATGTTGGATCGAAGACGCACCATATTCCAAAAATCGATATGAGGAAGTTTGATGGCAAGGATCCCGCAACATGGATATTACAGATGGAGCAATTTTTTTATCTCAATAATGTGCAAAACACACAAAAGGTACGTATTGCAACTTTATATTTGGAACCAAATCAGTTTGTATGGTATCAATGGCTTTTCTCTCATAAACAATTTATCACTTGGGCAATTTTTACGGAAGAATTGATAGCACATTATGAGGATACAAAAAGAAACACTTTTTTTAGCCAATTGATAAGTCTCAAACAAAAGGGTTCAATAATGGAGCACATTGAGGAGTTCCAAAAATTGAACATAAGGGTAAAAGATATTCCAGAGGAGCATAGGATTGATGTGTTCATAGGGTCTTTAAAGGATAATATCCAACATGATGTTCGCCTTTGGGAACCTGATTCATTAGAGAAGGCATTCAGGTTAGCAAGAAAAATGGAAAGCAAAATTATGGCAACCAGGAAGCATACCACTCACAACTATAAAGACGAAAGTGTTGTTGCCGCTAGTCTTCCACAACCTATAAGGTTGACACCACAACAATTGGAAGAAAAAAGAGCAAAAGGGCTTTGTTACAATTGTGATAGCAAATACACTAAAGGTCATAAGTGTGCTGAGAAGAAATTATTCTACATAGATTGTGAAGAGGAAGAAGAAAAGGAGCAAGAAAGGTCAAAAGAAGAGGATATACTCCAGGAACAAAGCCTAGATGAAGAAAAAATAAATCCGACCATATCTTGTAATGCATTGGTGGGAATTACCACTCCTCAAACCATCAAGATAGAAGGACAAATCAAGAAGAAAAAGGTAATAGTGTTGATTGATTCAGGAAGTACCCACAATTTTATTCATTGTAAGGTAGCAAAAGAATTGAATTGCTTCTTATATCCAGCACCAGAGTGTCAAGTGATGGTTGCAAATGGAGGAACAATAAATTGCTCTGGAAAGTGCCATAATATCAAGCTATCCATGGGAGAATATGTATTGACTAGCCCAATGCTTTCCATTCCAATGGGAGGTGCTGATGTTGTACTAGGAGTCCAATGGCTACAATCCTTGGGTACAATAGCTTTTAATTTTCAAGAACTTTTCATGAAATTTTCTATGGAAGGAAAGGAAGTTGAATTAAGGGGTATTGCAGGGAAACTGGGAAAGATAATCAGCTCTAACGGTATGACAAAGCTTCTAAAAAAGGAACAAAAAGGTGTAATTGCACAATTATGTTCGCTAGATGTTTCCACATTGAAATCATCTATTTCTCCAGATCTCCAAAAAGTCTTGGACAATCATTCCAAGGTATTTGAGACTCCCAAAGGTCTCCCACCTATTCGTGATCATGATCATGCTATTCATCTGATTCCAGGAAGTGTTCCTCCAAACATCAGGCCGTACAGATATCCCTTTACCCAAAAGAGTGAAATTGAACGTATGGTTGCAGAAATGCTAGAGGCTGGTATAATTCAACCGAGTCAAAGTTCTTTCTCTGCTCCAGTAGTATTGGTGCACAAGAAGGATGGATCATGGCGCATGTGTCTGAATTATAGGGAGCTCAACAAGCTCACTATTAAAGATAAGTTTCCCATTCCTGTCATTGATGAATTACTGGATGAATTGCATGGATCAATTTACTTCACCAAGTTGGATCTTCGTTCAGGATATCATCAAATCAGAATGAAGATTGAAGACATTCTAAAAACAACATTTAGAACTCATGAGGGTCATTATGAATTTTTGGTCATGCCTTTTGGCCTTACCAATGCACCTTCAACATTTCAAGGTTTGATGAATTCAATTTTCAAACCATTCCTTAGAAAATTTGTGTTAGTATTTTTTGATGATATACTAATCTACAGCAAGTCTTGGAAGGATCATGTTGAACATGTTGACAGGGTGCTACAACTATTGGAGGAGAAACAATTATATGCAAAAAGATCCAAATGTTTCTTTGGAGTACAAGAGGTGGAATATTTGGGTCATATTGTATCTCATGAAGGAGTTAAGGTAGACCCTAGCAAAATTAAAGCCATTAAGGAATGGAAAATCCCCACATCCATAAAGCATCTGCGAGGATTTCTCGGGTTGACAGGGTATTATCGCAAGTTTGTTAAGAATTATGGGAGAATAGCAGCACCTCTAACAACATTATTGAAGAAAGATGCATTTTCATGGACTCCAGAAGCAACAAAGGCCTTCGAACATCTTAAAGAGGCAATGTGCCAAGCACCTGTCTTAGCTACACCGGACTTCACAAAAACCTTTATTGTGGAATGTGATGCTTCAGGAAATGGAATTGGTGTTGTTTTAATGCAAGATGAAAGACCCATTGCTTTTGAAAGTCGTCCAATCAAGGGAAAGTTTTTACACAAAGCTATTTATGAGAAGGAAATGTTGGCAATACTCCATGCACTTAAGAAATGGCGACCCTACCTAATGGGAAGACACTTCAAGGTAAAAACGGATCATGATAGCCTTAAATACTTTTTAGAACAAAGATTATCCTCTGAAGAGCAACAAAAGTGGGTCACAAAGATGTTGGGTTATGACTTTGAAATCATCTACAAAAAAGGGAAGCAAAATGTGGTGGCAGATGCACTCTCAAGAAAGGATGAGGATGTGGAAGCATTGTTGTGCACCATTTCTATTATCCAACCAGATTGGATAAATGAAGCAAGGGAGGAATGGAAGAATGACGAAGAAGTGTGGGCACTTATTCAAAAGTTACAACAAGATTCCAGTACATCGTATACATTTAGCTGGAAAAATGATTCGTTATGGTACAAAGATCGCTTATACCTCTGTAAGAATTCCCAGCTAAAACAAAAGATTCTTATGGAATTGCACACTTCTCCCTTAGGAGGGCACTCGGGATTTTTAAAAACTTACCACAGGGTTAAGAAGGAATTTTTTTGGGATGGCCTTAAATCAGATATTCAAAAGTTTGTGGTGGAATGTTTGGTTTGCCAACAAAATAAAGTTGAAACAATTAAGACACCGGGTCTATTACAACCTTTATCCATTCCAAGCCAACGTTGGGAGGAGGTTTCAATGGATTTTATCACAGGTTTACCCAAGTCTGAGGGAAAGAGTGTCATCATGGTGGTAGTTGACAGACTTACCAAGTATGCACACTTTTGTGCATTATCACATCCATTTAAAGCCAGTACAGTTTCTACTGCATTTATGGAAACAATTCAAAAGCTACATGGAAACCCAAAGATTATTGTAAGTGACAGAGATCCCATTTTCACTGGAAATTTTTGGACAGAATTATTTTCTTGTCTTGGTACTCAGTTAGCTCATAGCTCATCTTATCATCCTCAATCTGATGGGAAAACTGAGATAGTAAACAAATGTTTGGAAGGATATCTTCGTTGCTTTGTATCTGATAAACAGACACAATGGGTCAAATGGTTGCCTCTGGCTGAATGGTGGTATAACACTTCCTTCCATACAGCAACAAAAATGACCCCATTTATGGCACTTTATGGGTATCAGCCACCATCCATCACATCATATTTAAGAGAAAATTCTAAGGTTCAAGCAGTGGAACATCACATCGAACATCAACAACAAGTCCTCCAACTCTTAAAGGATAACCTCGTGTTGGCACAGAATAGAATGAAACAACAGGCAGATCAACATCGTAGCGAAAGAAGTTTTGATGTAGGTGATTGGGTATTCCTACGGCTACAACCATATAAGAAAATGTCCCTCAAGCAAGCTAAGAAGGATAATAAATTATCACCAAAGTATTATGGTCCATACAAGGTGTTGCAAAAGATTGGTACTATGGCATACAAATTGGAGCTTCCTGCAGCTTCTCGATTGCACCCAGTTTTCCATGTTTCATGTTTAAAGAAGGTTATAGGCGACAAGCTCCCAGTTCAAACAATATTTCCAGAACTTGACGAGGAAGGAAAAATTATATTGGAACCAGAAGTAGTCGTAGAAACAAGAACTCGACAGCTACGAAATCGATCAATTTCAGAGTATCTTATCAAGTGGAAGAACTTATCTGCTGAAGATTCCACATGGGAGGATGAGAATTTTATATAGAAGCATCCAGAACTACTCAAGTGTTCAGGACAACACTTTTTTGAAGGAGATGGGCATGTTGGGTCCCTATAATACTAGTGATTACCCCATTACTATTGTAGTTGTACCCCTTATTAATATTGTTGTGCCCCTATTGTCCCCATTTTAAGGCGTTGATCTATCTTTTCTATCTTTTTCTTGAGCTGGTTTCATAACAGATAAACTGTGGGAAATCTGAGATGCTTGCAGCCGATATATTTTTGAACCACCTCTTAACTTTGCCTTGCAAAGAAAGAAAAAACAACCTAATACTGACATCCTCTTCATCAACTTCAAATAGGTTGAGGAAAGTCTCAAAATTATGCATATGTCTCTCCACAATGATGTTTTCACATTCACCATAAAACCTTGGCAAATATAGGTAATGACTTTCAGGGAAAGCATGGAGTATAGGAGGTAAGATGAGTGGTTTGTATCTATCTAGAATTTTACAAGGTGTAGGAGTATGTACAGAAGTTGTAGGATCAATCTTGATCTCTTAAGGTTCATCAATTTGAATATGGTCATCATAAGATTTGAAAAAGGGTCTGGACCAAGATCAAAGGTGTACGGGGAATTTGTATTTACAACCTTCAAAGGAAAGGAATCCAATGGAGTTTCGTGATCTTTTCTCAAACATAATATACCTTGGAAAACTTTCTGGAAATTCTCAGGAAAAGAGAAGAGATATTTCATGATAAACAACATGATGTCTTGAATAAAATTCCAAGTTGAATACCTGATCTTCCCATGTTGTCCTTTCATATTTCTTGGCAAGGTTCATCCTCTAGTGGAGTCTTTGGATTTGATTTCAAAACTAATTTGGAGTCGCCAGGTGAATGATTTCAGCCTTCGTGTGCCTAATCACTGTCCACCATTAGCAATCAGATCTAAACTTTGTCGTACACCCAGGGAAAATGAATCTTTTGTTCCCCGGCAACGGCGCCAATATGTTATCACTCCTCCAGATCTCCAAGGCTGAGGAAGAGTCCAGCTGAGGTAACCATAAACCAACCTTTTGACTTGGTATCTAGCCCTACCAAGCTAGAGAGGGATTTCTCCACAAAATCACAGCCAAGAGGGCTGGATGAATTAGGGTTTTAGGCTAGTTATGATGTGCAGAAGGGTTTGATTGTTTGAAATTGGGTCGCTGGATGAGGATTAGGTCAAAGAGACTAGGTCAGGGCCAATAATGGTATGATTGCAGACATCTGATGGAGCAAGGTAGGTAAACACTCAAACACTTTAAGGTTCTTGAGTGAGATAGATCAGACTAGTAAGGTGCTAGAAAGAGAAAGATAAGCATGTGTTCTTTCTAAACTGAAGAAAATGGACAAATTATGAATATTTCCCAAAAACAGAGTATGTAAGATGTATTCTTCTCATCAACTTGAAAATAAACATATCATGGAAGTGAAATGAAACATGAGAGTACAAAACATTCAAACATATGCAACATAAGAAGAAACTATGTCAAAATGCCATAACACAGGTATTCCATCAAAATATTTGTAACTCATTCATTAAATTTCTGCCAAATACTAATTACATTAGTGTCTCTGATCAATACAACAACATTCAATTGAGTCCAACTTCTTTAAAGAGTGACTAAGGGAATGATATAGACATCAAAACAACCTTCTCTCATCCTTAGGGGTCAAATCCCTGAGTTGAGGAAGAGATCCACAAAAATCTGAACTGATACCTAGAGTATAGGGAGCTCTAAGTGACTCCTCCCAAATTACATTGAAACTGAATCATTTGACTTGATGATAACTTTTACCTAATGAATCTACCCCTAGGTAACTTATCTACATCATTATTACATTTACCATCCTTAATTACATAGGTGAAAACATCATTTTCTGAGATGAAAGTCAAAATTACAGTGAAAATTCAAAAATATCAGCAAATGGTCAAGTGCGCCATTTTTCTGCCAAGTGCGCCCTCACAGTGTCAAGTGCACCCTCCCTGTTGCAATCTGATTTTGGCTGCGTTGTAGGTGTCCAAATTAGGCTCAAGATGGCTTGCTAGAAATCCCTTCAAGTCTACTTTCTGAATATGCCTCCAGTTTGCAAAATGAAGTTGATTTGACCCCTCAAAACTTCATTCTCCCAAGACTTCTCAGTGCGCAGAGCCTAGGCCAAAATTTAGGCAGAAACATGATTTTTGCTTGTTTTTTTGCCCTTTTTACCTGCTAGTTTTGCAAACAAAGGCTGGAAAAGTGGTTTTCTTAAATACATTGGTCATTTGGCATCCACTACTGGTCTTCATTTTCTCAAAAAGTGGCTCAAAAAAGTGCACAGCGCCAAGGGCATTGCACGTTTGACCATTTTGTTGATATAACATTGTCCAGGAACACACAGAAAAAGACAGAACTTGCAAAAACTGAGCCAAAATGCTTCAAAATTGGTGAAGTGGATGGTGATGGTGTGGCTAGGCTTGGAGTGAAGCCTCTGCAAGTATATCAAGTTTCTTTTTCTTGTCTTGGTGAGTTAGGGCTTCAATCTTTGCTTTTGTTGCCTTGAGCTTTACCCTTGCATTTCTTTCTCTTTTGGCATAATGTTTTGCCATCTTTCTCTAAATGTCATTATCTTTGTTGGACTTTTCCAAGAGATTCTCCAAATACTAGTTAATCCTTCCTCCCTTATGTGGCCTTCTCTCTTCCCTCTCTTCTTCCTCCATGAAATCTATGTTTCTCTTCTTACATAGTGTCTTGGCTAGAAACCCTAGTGAGATGAATTGGGAGTGTAGGTTTAGAGAGTAGGGAATGGGATGGAAAAAATTAGGGATATGGGGGAAGGGATTATCAAATTGAGGGAGGTGACAGGGAGTAGAAATGTTATGGGATTTGGGAGCCTAGGGAATTGAGATACCTAGGTCTTAGCATTTAGAGGATAAAGGGATCTGGGGAAAGGGAATGGTAGTGTAAGGGTAGGGTAGGGTTTTTAGATATGTAGGAAGGGTAGTGAAAATATTAGGAAGTATATTTGGAAATTGGGAATGAAACTAGGGTTTTTATCAAGGAAGATGCCAAATTTTTAATGAAACTTTCAAAATACCATAAGGAATGATTGTAGGAGTACGAAGAATGATATATTTAATTGTCACTCACTTGCTAGGGATTGAAGAAATTGTTGTTGACGCTTTGGAGGCAATTTGGCGAAGTCTGGAAGCATTTATGGCTTTTCTGGGCAAGTGCGCAACGCCACAAGCAAACGTGCCCTCTCTTTGGTAGGTGTGCAACGCAAGAAGCAAGTGCGCAGTGCCACAAGCAAACGCGCCCTCCCTTTGGAAAACGAGTAGCGCTTCCTCTGTTTTTTGCAATTTCACCTAGGAACTTGAAAAATGCTCTCTTGGAGTTTGCTCAATGATGGTAGGAGACAAATGAAGTTGAATTTGATGCTATGAAGTCTCTTATACTTGAGTGAATTTGATTTTTTGATTTTAAAACCTGCTTTCTAATGTTTCAATTCACCTTTGAAAACTTTGCTAATTACCCTTTACACTTTGATTTTCTTCTTTGCATATTGATGATGTTGGAGTTTGGCACTCTTTACATTTGACTTTTCTTTGATGAAGTTGGCATATAGAGTTTGAGTTGGCGCTTAGGAATGGTACTTATTACATATTGAATAACATAAAATTACATAGTGAAAATAAATTTACATTTGAACTCAAAGTTACATGATGAAATAAACATTTATCTTTACAAATCATCTTCACATGGTGAAGATATGTTATTTGATCACCCTTTCCTTGCTGGTCTTATGCAATCGAATGGAGTTTTATTGGAACCTTGGAAACCTTAATGACCTAATGAAACCTTGAGAAACCCTAAAAGACCTAATGAGACCTTGAAGGACTGAATTTCAAGATGACATGATGGCCTCATGACTGTTACAAATGGCATGATAAAATTAACTTTATGGATGATGTACAGTCAACAAGATATGAAACTATGCTAGCAAGTAATGACATTTGGGGAAGAGTGATGTTTTTGGACTAGAACTACCATCAGTGACTAATTTTTTGCATGACCTAGTGGAATGATAAAAAAAAAATGAGTGGGACCCTTAAAATTATATGAAAAGAGGATTTTTTATCATTGATGGCGGGATGAAAATACGGACACTAACACATCCATTTGATAAATGGGAAATTGATTTCGTAGGGTCGATTCAGCCTCCAAGAAAGAATATGGGTGCACGGTATATCATCACAGTGACCGAGTATTTGACCAGATGGGCAGAGGCATAGCTCGTGAAGCACTATATAGGGGCAACAATAGCAAAGTTCCTATTTGAATATTTGTTGACCAGGTTTGGCTGCCTGAAGATTTTGATGAGTGATTGCGGTACGCATTTCCTTAATGAAACGATCAGCACGCTGACGGAAGAATTCCAAGTGTATCATCAAAAAAGTATGCCATATAATCCACAGGCCAATGGGATGGTTGAAGCGTTTAATAAAATATTGAAAAATTCACTGACGAAGGTTTATAATGCGCAAAGGAATGACTGGGACGTATGCGTACCAAAAGTATTATGGGCTTACATAACTACTTGTAATAATCTTACTGGTCATACACCTTTTAGGTTGGTCTATGGCATAGAAGTTGTGATGCCTATGGGGTACATTGTGCCTAGTCTACGCATAGCGGTGTTCACAGGGTTGCGAACTGTGGAGCCTTAAAGGAGCGTCTCACGCAACTGATAGAGCTCGAGGAAGATAGATTTTTGGTTGGGTTCCATCACTAGATTCAGAAGGAACACGAAAAGGCATGGCACGATCGGCACATCAAATTGCGCACCTTCAAGGTAAATGATTTATTTTTCTTATATGACAACAAGTTTGATAAGTTTCTAGGAAAATTTCAAATGCATTGGCTGGGGCCATATGTTATAAAAGATATTGCCAATGGTGGAGCAGTTCATCTTGTGAAATTGAATGGAGATCCATTTCCGAGAAAGGTAAATGGAAGCTTATTGAAGCCATACACCGGGGATCTGGCCCAATGAATACATGATAGCAGCATAGTCTTAGCACTTCAGGCAGCTGCAAGGAGGCGCGGGACTATAAACTACATTGCCCAGTTCGTAGAGCTGCGCGACAAGGGGTCTGCGCAAAACAGGAGGGTGCCAAAACATCAGCAGAAGCGCGAAGGGAGCTGCACTATAGAAGGAGAGACTACGTAGCGCAGCCAGAAAGTGACCGTTACTGTCACTATTCATGATTTTACAGTGAGATAATGGTTAAGAGGAGCAGGGGGTGGCATTTAAGTCTGAATTTAAGAGTGAAATCTTTGGAAATCTGTCGCCAACCTATCATTTATGGACAGATTTTGGGGGGAACGGTCGAATTTGAATTTGAATTCGCCTATAAATTACATGTGGCCATCCAACAAGAAACACTCTGCATTCTGAGAATTTCTATGTTGTGCTATCTATTGCACATGAATCGTGACTACTTAGAAGCCTTGATCACAAGCCCCGTGTTCGAAAAATTGCATGAGTCAGATTGAGAATTCATTAACAACTTCATGTTGGCACCAGTAGAAACCACTGGTACTAGGGGAGCTATCACCTCTGAGGGAGCTGCTCTAGAGGTGATGAGTATGAAAGTTCTAGCTGCAGTGCCTACGGCACCAAGGTCACCTAGGTCGAAGCCTACCCTAGTAAAGGAGGTTCCCAAGCCTAAGAAGGATAAGAAAAAGAAGCTGATGCCAGTGCGCGAGTCACCGAGGAAACATGTAGCTACACAGGCTCAGAGAAAATAAAAGCTGAGCATGAAGGAGAAGGGGAAAGTAGTGGATTTGGAGGTAGAGGAGGGCGCAGAAGATATCGACATTGAGGGGGTAGACCCTATCTCTAATATGCTGGAGAATATCCCTCTGCGCAAGGGAAAAGTGAAGATCCTGAAGGACCCAAACGAGGGATAGTTCCTCCTCAACACACCCCTGTTACCTGAGAACCTACCTTTTGAAGGTTCGCGCTTGGCACGGATCCCGCACTTGAAACTGCAAGATTGGGATTTGGCGAACCATGAGCGGTTCCCCCACCTAGCTACAAACACCTTCATGAAGAGGTTTTTCTACAAAGAATCTTGTGTCACCACATTGTATCTGATGGAATGGATTCACAAAGTCAACAAGTCAAGATTGTTGAACTTGCTATGGGTGCCTCACTACCACCGCGCTCTGATAAACCTAATTTTCATTAAGCAGTTGTTGTGCATGGTGCATGATGAGTTCTTGTGGTTGAATGAGCCAAACCCCATCACTGATATGTTGATTCATCGGATCACGCTCTTGCCACATTCTGGACTGAATCTGGCCAAGGCATTTGGTGGAAAAATGAGTGAGCGTGGCCTCACTTAGAAGATGAAGGACAAGTTCAAACTTGTCAAAAAGCCGCGTGGGTACTCGATTACCAGCATTACTAACCCCACGGTGAAGGTTGCCACGCATATTTTGGCTGGAAAAGTTATGAGGAAGTGCCATGCACATGAGGTGTTGACACCAGTGATCTCTTTGGCAGCACAGTGCGCGAAGGGCATATAGTTCAACTGGGCACACTACCTATGTAGCGAGTTCCTCGCGAACTGTAGAGAGGCACAGGACGAAAGTAATACCTTTCACTATTTGTGGCTGTTGCTCTCAATTGTGCTAATCGCATGGGATTTGCTGAAGGATAGCCAGTTTCCTCCAATTGAGATGGATTTACCATAAGTAGAAAAAATTGCATCTCTCTAGGCCACAAAAGGCGTTGCATGGGTCAGAGAAAGAAAATTCTTTTGGGTACTGATGGAGGTGAGTATTCACACAACCATCAACCAAAAGCCACAGTTGTCACCAACCATGTTTGAGTAGCTTTCAAGGTACGTGGAGTTCAAAGCAGACTTACATCATGTTTATATCTGGGCACGGAAGGATCCGGATCAAAAGTGGTTAGACTTAACCTACTTGGCTATGGATGACGTTATTGCATAGGTCATCAAGCGTTGTCCAACAGAGTGGCATTCAACATCAAATTTGGCATCAAGACTAGCAATTCTGTGGAGAATCAAAAAAAGGAAGTGGCTAGACAAAAGGTCAGCAGTTGGCTTAGAAGAGGAAGAAAGAAGCCTCGAAGAAGGCTCTAGTAGAAGCGGAGCGCCCCATGAAAGAACAAGCAGAGCAGGAGGAGTGTGGCTCTAAAAGAAGTCAGAAGTCTCCTTCACCCAAAATGGAGGAGGAAGAGTGGTCAGAACAGGGCGATGGAGATCAGCAGGAGAGCACTACCTTCCGAGTGAAGCAATATTGGGAGCAAGAAAAGGAAGGACTGCGCAAGAAGATAAAAGCCACTAAGTCGTCACTAGATCTAATTACCTTGACAGAGGGAGACTTGGATGATATTGGAGATAAGGTGCAGGTTACAACAGGAGAACTACTACAGCATTTTGAGCAGCAGCTAAAGCAGGCACTGGTCACCATACAGAAGGATCTGTGCGAGCTGCAAATCCAGATGACAAGAATCCAGGTAGGTGCAGGACAAAGCAACGCTGCATCAACCAGCTTGGGACCCAGGACCACTCAAGCATCGGAGATGGTTCAGTCCTTGGATCTCTGGGTAGTCGCACTTCCTGATGGAGCTTTGAGTGCAGAGGCGGCTTGTTGAGCATGCAATCCCCCCAAGGCATGTTTTGGGGCTTAAAGCCCAAGTTTTGACCAAGTCTTTTTTTAAAAGCTCCATGAATTGCGAGCACGGAGCATGAAATCATAATAGAGTCACACGGTTGTCTGCCCTAGTTTTTGTAATGTAATGTCGACTGGATAGACCTACCCATGGTCCACGAACCATTGGATTGTATATATAGAGCAAGGCTCTAAGTGTATAAGATAACTAATAGAGAACAGCAGAAGAGGGTGAGAAGTCTAAGTGATTGAGTAGAAGTGTAAAGTGTGTCTTTGGTTCGTAGAGTAGGGGAAGCTCTGCAGCTGAGTGCACAGAGGCCTAGTAGTCCGCAATTGAGTGCGTGGACCCCTGCAGCTTTTTGCGCAAGGCAGGTCGAGTCTATAACCATTGAAAGAATCAATAAAGAGAAGTTTACCATATTTCTGTGCATATTTTCCTATTTTAATATATGATTGGGTATAATTTGTAAGTGTACTGTTTATTTGTTGCACGAACTTGTATTAATGTTTTGTATAACTAATTATAACATAATAAATCCAAGTGTGCGAAGGTAGTGTATCAGGGCGTGAGGATCAGGGAAGTGTGTGAAGTGACCTCCGCGCAGGGACAAATAGTGGGATTAATCGAACATCTCAGACATCTCAAGGGTGTGGAAACCTAGTTCTAGCACCCTCCCATACTACTTCGAGTGAGACCTCAGTCCACGCTCCGCGAACTATTGCCGAAAGGGCCAGTAGTACAGGGATTTGTTTGTCTAATTAACTATGAACCTGGGTCAGGCCCCACTAAGCCAACATGGCTGTTGACAAGGCTATTTTCAGCTCCCTGAAGAATATTGGCCTCAACTTGGCCGCACTCCCCAGTGAGTTTCTTTGCACTCTAAGAAGGTGTGATAGCAGAGATTAAGGCATGAGAGCAGCTCGTGATGAGCCTGATAAGAGAGTATAAAGTCAACAATGAAGAGATGTTCACAGAGAAATCAGCAGTGTTGAAGGCTCAGAAGAAATTTCAGGCGAAGAACGACCAACTTGCAGCCGTGGTGGCTGAGGCATGCAGAACATTCCCTGAACTGCATATACTAGAGGAAGCCTCATTAGAGGCGAAAATTAGGAAGTTGGTTGTAGGTGTGCGTGACACAAAGGAGGAATTGGCCAAGGTTCAATTTGAAATGAACCTGAAAATGATAGAGTTAGAGTTGAAGTCACAGCCTTTAACTCCGCCAGAGGTCAAAGAATAGCATGAAGCCGTTGTAAAGGATGGAGTCGCTACAGTGGATGTCGCAGCGGTGGATTGCATTGTGCTTTTCGAGCAATCCATGGAGGTAGTCACGGCTCTGCAGGAAGATCCTTACATATAGAGGTTGAACATAGAGGCCCATGAATTGCAGTAGTGGTATGATGAAGCGAGAGAGACGGCGCACACCGTCACTATAGCACAACGATTGGCTAAGCTGCAGCATGCGAAACAGTTGCTCAAACAGGTGGAAGCCGAATAGTGGAAAGAGGTGGTCCTTAAGGCCAGAATGGGGCCTTGGCTAGATTAGGCCTATGTTATCTCTACCAACATTGAGGAGAAGTTGGAAAGCCTACAAAAAATGCAGCAAAAGATCAAGGAAGATAGTGCAGGACCAGCAATAGAGCAGCTAGTGGAGCAGATCAAACACGCAACCACGCAGAGCGTGGCCGAGGTAGCAATGGCGCAAGTAGAGTTGGGAGGTCTCCACAGTAGGATCTCCGTGCCAGCAGAGTGACTCGAGGGCGAGTCACGATATTTATGTTGGGGGCCTGTTGGGATAGGGTCCCCTAGGGTCAATTTTGGGGCAAAAGCCCAAGTTTTGTTGTGTAAAGTATAAAGTCTCAGCAAATTGTGGTCGCGGAGCACGTAGATGGTAAAATGTCGTAAAGGGTTTTACCCTTCTTTTATGTAAGTTGTGTCTACTTTTGTAGATCCAGCCATGGTCCGCAGACCATGGGATTGTATAAAAAGGAGTGTCTTGGAGAGTCTAAGGCAATTAGATACAAAGGATGATGAATGTAATGGTTCAGTAGAAGTAAAAGTGAAGAAGTCTTAGGGTAGAGGAGGGGATTTGCAATTGTGTGTGCAGAGGCCTAGAGTAGAGTCCGCAACTGAGTGCGCAGACCCCTGGAGTTGAGTGCGCAAGGAAGTCTTGAGTCTGTAAGCAGAACTGAAGTATTAATAAAGAGATTATTCCATAAATTCGCATGTTTTGTATATATACTTCTGTTATGAATGAATGTGCTTTATGTTATGATGAATGATGGGTTTATGAGTTAATATTGTATTAATGCACTATTTTACATTATTTACATTGTTACTTGAGCACAAGTATTAGTAATTGTTTACGCGAAGAATATCTTATTGCATGTTAAAGTTATCGAGCACTGAAGCCGATCTGAGTGAATACAGAATTAGGAGTAATCACAGAAGCGCATAAGTGGCTGATTCACCTGTTTAGGGTCAGCGAAAGACAGTCATAGACCTTCGCGAAGGTCTAGAGGTTGGTTACAGGAAGTTATATCGATAAGCCTTAAAGGCTTATTGATCTGCATGAAGGTGGGTTTAGGGCATAAAACGACATTACACTAATCTTTGGGTGTGGAAACTTGGTTCCAGCATCCCCCCATACTACTTCAGGTGAGACTTTAGTCCGCACTCTGCAAGTTGATGACTAAAGGGCCAGTAGTGTAGGGATTTGTTTGGTAAAACTAACTTTGAACTTAGGTGAGGAACCACTAAGCCAACATAAGTTCCATATAGTTACCCAATGATCAGGCTCATCATCACCCCCCTACTGAAATTGTTGCTCATCCTCTGAGAAACTTAATCTATATCCATGTCCTTCATTTCTCTGGTGGCCTCCCTGACATCCCATGCTTCTGTTGTAGTTTCTTCTTCCTGTGAATAAAATCTTGCCTTCCTCTCTATCTCTTCCCACAACTTTCTTTCTTCCTCTTCTTTCCTTCCTTCCAAAATTTTGAAGAGCAGTGGTGGGTTGAGTCTCAAGCCAGTCCAATTGACTTTGAGTCTTTGTAGAGCTTGCTTGTACATCGGTGTTCTGTTCAGTGCCTCTCTCATTCTCTGAGGAGAATGGTATTCTCTGATTGTCAGTCTATAAGGCAAGGTGTTCCATCTCCTTTTGAAATCTTGCATTTTGTCATCTCCTAACAGCCTGAACATGTCTTCAAAGTGTGTGAGTTCTTGCTCTTGTGCAACAAGGTACCTAGGTGCAAGCTTAGGATCATTTGCAATCAGGTTGGGTGTTGATGACAACCATTGGATTAGATTTCTCAACTCTTATCATGAGGGGATTTTTCTCTTCTCTTACCATTACCTTCTTCATCTCTGCAGCTCTTGCCTCCTCATGATTCATCCATAATTGTAAGGCCATTAATTGTAGGTCCCCTAGTTTTGAATCTGGGTCCCACACATTCAAATCTGTCAAGACCAAGTTGTGTAGGTAAAACTCAAGCATTTTTTCTCTATCTTCCAAGGTGCTTTAATCACAGAGATCAATGAATTGTCTATAGTCTTAGAAGGGAATAGTGCCTCTCTGTGCTAAAGTCTTAATTTGGAATTATAGCCACTATTCCTTAAGATACAAGGCATAAGGCTTTGCTAGCATCCTGCACTGGATTGCCTCTAAGGATAAACTGGCCATAGTTGCCAACTAGCTTTCCCTTTCTTGTAATTGTCCCCTTAGCCATGCATTCTCTACTTCCAACTGAGCTTTCATCATTACCTCTCTATCCCTTATGCTTCTTAGTTCTTTGCCCATCTCCTTTACTTTCTCCTCCATGTGGCCTACATCCTCCACTCCTTTGGATTTGGAAATTTTCATCCACCTATGTGTTCTTTCCCTTTCTTTTTCAAGCTCAAAGAATAAGGGGATGGAAAATTTTTGTGGGATGACCCTACCCCCTTCAATGAACCTGTAGTAAGATTTGAGGTTGGGTTGTGGACTAGGTTCTCTCAGTTTTGGGTCTTCCTTTTTTGTTTCTTGCTAAGTGATACCCTCTTGGTCCATTTTCTGAGTTTCCTGTAGGTTTAGTAAAGTTTCCTGTAGGATGGCCTCTACTTCCTGTAGGTCTTTTTGTGTCTCCTGTAGGAGACCTTTTCCTTTGATAAGGCTGACCTTATGACAGGCCTCCTAACATAAGTGATGGGAGATTTGGGAGAGGCTTGTCCTGATGATCCTTCTCCTTGATTTTTCTCAAGAGGAGCTACCTTTTCATCTACTTTGGTGAGTCTTCAATGACAATAGGAATTTTGGTGGGTGTTTAAGGTCTTCCTTACCTGATCCTTGTGCTTTTTCTTGTCCTAAAGTACAATGGGGTTTGTCTCTGTCTCTTCCCTTTTGACTTGATAGGTGTACTTAGGGCAGTAAGAGCAGTTGTTGCCTCTTTCTCAGTGGGTTCTGGAGATTCCCTTGGTGATTCTTCCCCTTCTTTTCCTTGAACTGTAGACCTCTGTTCTTCTTTCTGTTCTGTTTCCTCTTTTCCATTCTCCTTCTCATCCTTGTCTTTCTCTTCCTCTTCTTCCTCCAGTTCCTCACTCTGTTCATATGTTTCTTCTTTTGTTTCTTCTTCTGTCTCTTCTTCATTTTCCTCCTCCTTTTCTTCCTCTTTTTCCTCCTCTGTTTCCTCTTCATTCCTCTCACTAGTAGTGGGGCTTTTTTCATATTCAAGAGATTTTATTTCTCCCTCTACTTACATGTCTCTAAAATTTGTCCATGTAATAGGGAGTCTTAGGTTTTGGAGAGCATCTTCTAGGATAAGCTTGATTAACCCATGATCAGCTAGTTGTTGATGTTTCCCTTCCTGCACTTTGATGCTCATATCTATCATTTATTGAAGAAGAAAGTAGGGTATACTTAGTCTATTTTTAGGGGGTGTGTCTACTCCAAATCTCAGTTCTTGGAGAAGTCTGAAATGGTATCCATACACCACACTGTATCTCCCTTCACATGATATATATTTAATGAGGTGGTAGCTAACTTCATTCCAAGGGTATGGAATGCTTGCTCTTCTAACCCCATTTTTGTCCTCCATTTCCTCCTCCCCTTCCAAAAGAATTTATTCTTTGCAAGGGTGTTGTTACCCTTATCTTCTTTTCTCCAAGGAAACCCTAAAGGAAGGGTGGTGATTCTGCTTATGACTTCAGGGGTGATTTCTACTAATAAGCCTTTCACCACAGTAGTGGCATGGATCCTAGTGAGGGGTATGAGTGAGAGAGAGAAGTCTCTGGCCACCTCATCATCGTATCTTCTCATTCTTTCAAATAAACCCATCCAATTGTGCCTTGTGAAGATTTCTAACACAGGAGGGTACTGATGAATTCTTACTATGTTTGTGGGTTCCCTCTTGTTAAAACCCCCTATCATCTTTCCCTTGGTAATTGTGGAGGCTTGTATGGGTAGAATTCAAGAATTCTAGTGGGTGAGAACTTTAAATGATAACTCTGCAATATAATTCCCCTAGACTACAACTTCCTTAACCAAATGGAGGATTTTTATTTATTTTTAACTGGAAAATATGGGAAGGTATAGCTCCTACCTCCTGGTTACTATCTGATGAGGATAACCTTTGATCTCCCCTCCCTTAATGCCTAGTGATAATCCTATAGATGACATCTCTATATCCTATAGGTCTTCCTGTAGGATCCTATAGGTTTTCCTGTAGGATCCTGTAGGTGATCCTACACTGCAAAATGCTCACTATCTTTCTTGTATATGCTACTTCAATAGGCCGACATCAACCTTGTTTCTATGAATCCTCGAGATTGCTAATGCTTTCTTTGCGTGGAAATCAATTTCTTATTTTCTTATATGGGTGATCGTGTGGGATGGTGTGTTGGCTGCCTAAGTACGAGCACCCACTTTTGGACCATTGGTCCCACTATCACTCCATCATTCCCCCTTACCTCGTAATTATCTCCCACTTCGATCATCCATAATTAGACCATTTTTGGCCTCATCTCCTTTTTCTTCTGATTTGACTGTTGCCACATGTGGAGTGGTCTAACTATTTTCTCCTCGTCGACTGGCCAAAGGTGGCCAAGTTAACTGGCCACCTTTGCTTATAAAACCAACTCTTACATAATCCTACATTTTTTATCATATCGTGCTAATGAGAGAGCATGAGTAAGATGACATACATGTGGGTAAGATGCTTTGATGATAATGCTTCTTGGAGAATGATGTCCCTGTGTTGTGTATTTGCTGCATATTTTTTATATTGGCCTCTTTTGATGCTTGTTTCCTTTGATGTGCAGGTACTAGAGAGTGATGATGATAATCCTACTGCTACTACTAAGCTCTAGAGGAGCTTCCTTGACATTGGCATCTTTATGCTGAAGATGACTGCAACCTTGTGAAATTTCTTTTTGTGGGATAGGCTGCTACAAGATTTCCTGTAGGATGTCCTGTAGCTGCCTCTCCCTTAAACTTTCATTCTTTTTTTCACTTTTGGAGCATAAGGATTGTTGTCATGGGTATAGAAGGGTTCTAGTGATTGGTAGGTGATAGTTATAGCCTTCAGGTATTTTCCCCTTGTGCTATGTTCTTACCCTCTTCTATTTGTTTTTCTTTTCTTTGAAAACTGTAATCTTTTTGGAATTGACTTATTGGATGGATGCAAGGGTAACATGGTGATGAGAGGAATTGTGATGAGGTGGTGGAGTAAAAATTTTATTGTTTTACGCAGGCTAGTCATCCCCTTTGCTCTAGGGTCACTTTTCTTGGGATTCCTAATCCATTGTAATTGCTACAGGAAACTCCTGTAGGTTTTCAGGGAATCCTGTAGAAAACACAGAGCCTGTGTAAACTGAGCTAGAGGAGTTCATAAACAGAGGGATTGATGGGATAATTAAGAATATGGGATGGAGGAATGAAAATATGGATTGAATAGGTCCTTCTACTCCTCTCAAGTTGCTCTGATCCTCCTCCTGCTGACCTGCAAACAACATTTTCAAAAAAAAAAAAATTCTCTCTATTTTTTTTTTGTTTTTTTTTTTTTAACAACTAGTCTTCCTCCTAGAGGTTTTGATCCTAGTTGCTTGCCCTAGGTGCCTCAAAAGAGGTTTTCACCCAGATATCTTTTTATTTTTTCTTTTTTTCGACAGCATTGGGCCACCTCAAGAGGTTTTCAACCCAACAGTGGGACCCAGGTGCTTCATGGAGGTTTTAGCATGAGTCTCTTTATTTTTTCTCTTTTTTTTCTTTCTTTTTTCTTTTTTTAGGGACCTGATGGGGTAGAAGCTGAGACTTGCTCCACCACCATCACTATCTTGCTGATGCTATCGATAAACTCTTACTTTGACAAGGGCTTCTTTTAGACCTTCAGTCTATACCCATTGACAAGTAAAGGAATAGCCTCTACATCAATTGTTCTTATCTATATTCAACCATTATCATGACATTTTTCTATGACATAAGGCCCTAACCATCTAGTCCTTAACTTGCCTTTAAGACCCTTATATCTGGAATCATACAACAGAGCCCAATCACCTTCTTGAATCTATTTGTCCTTTATGTTCTTGTTATGCCAAATCTTCCTTTGAACTTGAGTCACCTCTGTGTGCAGGAGGGCCTGCATCCTAAACTCATCTAACCCATTTAGCTGGAGCAACCTCTCTTGTTGTGCCCCGGTGAGATCTAAATCTAGTTGTGTTTCCATTCTTAAGGTGTTGTATTCAAATTCAATGGACAGCAGGGCCTTCTTCCCATAGACTAGCTCATAAGGAGTGAATCCAGTGGTGGTCTTCTAGGTGGTATTGTAGGCCCAAGTGGCCTCAACTAATATATCTTCCCAGTCCTTTCTGCTGCTGCTAATCACTTTGGTCATAATGCCTTCCAGCACTCTATTGGTTACCTCCACTTGCTCATTAGCTTGTGGGTGGTAAGGAGTGGATGTTTTATGCTTGATCTTGTGCTGGCTTAACAAATTTTCAATCATGTGAGATGTAAACTGACTGCCTTGATCAGTGACTAGTTCTCTAGGGTACCCAAACTTATAAAATACATTTTCCCTTAAGAAATCAGCCACTTTCTCTTTTGTTGCTACTTTGATGGCCTTGGCTTCATCCCACTTGGTTAAATAGTTAGTGCACACAATTATGTACTTATTTTTCCTGGATGGAGGGTCAATGGGTCCAATGAAATCCATGCCCCACTTGTCAAATGGCTCGAAAGTCACTTGAGGTTGCAGAGGCATTTCATCCCTTGGGGTAGGTTTCCCCATCCTTTGGCACCGATCACACTGACTAGTATACCTCCTCACATCCTGGTGAAGAGTGGGCCAGTAATAACCAGCTTGTAGCACCTTGAATGTTGTCCTTTTGGCTGCAAAGTGACCTCCACAAGGCCCATCATGACAGGTCAGAAGGATGTCAAAGACTTCCTCCTCCCTGACACATCTTCTCAGAATTTGATCCGGGCCTAGTTTGAAGAGGTTTCCCCCAATCCAAGTGAATGGGGCGCTCTTCCTCACAATATTGCTTTTTTCTTTGGAGGAAAAATTTGGTGGAAACTGTGTAGACACCAAGTAATTTTCTATGTCAACAAACCATGGAGAGAGAACTGAAATGGCGAATAATTGTTCATTCAGTAACTAACCATCAACCATTCCTTCCTCCCCTATAGGCAAAGTCAATATGGATAAAAAATATGCAACAACATTCTCCTTGCCAGGCATATCGATAATAATTATATCAAACTATTGTAACAAAAGTAACCAGCTAATAATCAGGCATTTACATCAGGTTTTCATCAAGTATTTAATTGTAGCATGGTCAGTATGTACATATGTTTGGTAACTTGTAATATAATTCATAAATTTGTTCAATGAATGCACAACATCTAGGATCTCCATTTCAGTCACTATGTAGTTGACTTCGGCTTTTGATAGATCCTTACTGATGAAGTAAATGGCATAAGGTAGCTTGTCATCTATCTAGCCTAGAGCTACTCCTATGGCTTTGTGAGAGGCATCAGCATGCATATGGAAAGGAAGGGCCCAATTTGGGCCTTAGAGAATAGGTGCAGTAGTCAACTTGTTCTTTAGGGTGTCCAAGGCCTCTTGACAACTTTCTGACCATAAAAATTCAAAGTCTTTTGCCAATAACCCAAATAAAGGAGAATCTAACTTGCTGAAGTCTTTTATAAATCTCCTATAGTATCTAGCTAAACCTAGAAAACTTCTAACATCCCTCTGTTTTTGCGGAGGTGGGACCCTTTGGATGATGACTATCTTATTTGGGTCCACCTGCAATCCTTTCTGGGATATTGAATGACCTAGAACAGTCCCTGCAGTCATCAAGAACTCACATTTTTCAAGACTAAGGGACAAGTTCATTTCAATGCATTTTTTCAGCACCTTACCCAAGTTGGACAGAGCCTCCTGGAAATCACACCCATAGGGTGTAAAATCATCCATATAAATTTCTACTACATCATGGACTAGCTCGGCAAAGATACTCAGGACTGCCCTCTGGAAAGTGGCAGGGGCATTGCATAGGCCAAAAGGAAGGACCCTATAAGCAAAAGTACCCCAAGGATAGGTGAAGGTGGTTTTATCCTGGTCCTCTAGGCTAATCTGGATTTGATTGTACCCACTGAACCCATCTAGGAAAGAGAAAAAAAAATTCCTTGCCAGGCCATCTAGCACTTGGTCAATGAAAGGTAGAGGGAAATGGTCCTTCTTTGTTGCTTTGTTTAACTCTCTATAATCGACACAAATCCTCCACTTCCCATTTTTATTTGGAACCAACACCAAAGGAGAAACCCACTCATTATCTGAGATAGGGTAAATGAATCCTGCATCCAACAGCTTTTGCAGTTCTTCTTTGACTATATCCTTGAGATTTAGATTCATTCTCCTTTGGGGTTGTCAGACTGGTTTGCAACCTTCTTTGATATAAATTTGGTGAGTACACACTGAGGGGTGCACTTCCTTCATTTCTTTGTAACTCCAAGAAAAGTCATCCAGATGTTCCCTTAGCATGTTGTACAACTTTTCTTCTTGGTGTACAGAAAGAGAGGGGTTGATTTTCAAAGTTATCTTAGGGACGAATTCTATTGTTTTGACACGGGTAGGGTTTGAATCAGCTAATCATAGATCAATCTGATGGTTTCTCTTGGTTTCCTTTACTACTTCCTCTAAGGACAAGGTGCTGGGAGTTGGACTTTGGAGTATGTGTTCAATCAAATCATCTTCATCCGGTTGTCCTCCTCCCATGGTAGTTTCTAGGGTATAGAGTTGGGCTAAGTAGATTTCATCTTCTTCCTCCTCTTCTAGCCATAAAGGTAAGTCATGTTCTAAAGATGGCTGAGTAGGAGGGTACAAGACCAACTGCTTGGACAGATGCCCATTTTTTATAGTCATATTTCCAGCCCTGCAGCTGATGTAGGCATCGACAGTGGCTAACCAAGGCCTCCCAAGTATGAGAGGATAACCACTAAGCTTGGCCTTAGGCTGGAGAACTAGGAAGTCTATAGGGTACTCCCAGGAGTCAATGGAGACCATCACATCCTCAACAATCCCCTCAGGGGGTAAATGGAACAATTTGCAAGCAGTAAGACTGTTGTGGTGTTTCTTAATGAACCCTGGCGATTGAGCTTGAGCATGGTGTCCTTGATCATTACATTAAAGGAAACCCCAAGATCAATCAAGGTGTGTGGGACAATGGTGTCATTGATGTGCATATCTACTACAGGGCTTCCAAGGTCTAAATACTTTGGGCAAATTACCTACCCCAACATTAATTTGGACAGTTGTCCAATGACATTAATGGTAGGGGTGTCTCTTTTTCGCCTCCTCGGATGTTTGAAATACTTCTCTTTAATCAATTTGTTGTAAATAGGAACATCCTTGATGGCTTGGAGAAGTGGAATTTTGACACGTAGATTTTTCAATTCACCCAGAAGTTCATTCTCTTCTGGCGTAGGCTAAACTGGATGAGTTAATATTTTAGGAAAGGGTGGTGGATTCACTCTAGGCATACTTTCCTCTCTCTCCTCCTCGCTCTCCCTAGGTGGATATGGAGGTTGGTTGTCCGGGAGTACTCTCCCAGATCTTAGGTTGATTTCGTGAATATCCATAGTATAAGTAGTATAGGATGTCTCTCCATTGTAGACTTATTGTGCTTGTTTGTTGTTCAGGTTTGGATTTGGCTAGGAAGGCATCTGAGGTTTTTTAGGTGGAGCAGGGTGTAAAAGTTGTGGTTGAGTAGGAGGTGAAGGAAATAAAGATGGAGCATTGTTTTATGGGGGCCTCCACCCCTAGGGTGGTGCATTCCACTGAGGCTGTGGTAGAGTATATGGCTGAAATGACTGGTTGGTTGGTTGGGAATGGTACTGAGGTGTAAAAGACCAAGGAGAAGGTGTAGACCAGGAGGGATGAGCAAGGGGCCCCCAAGAGGGAATGGATGTGTTCTGGTTAGGGTTGTAATATGCATGGGATGACCCTTGAATGCCCTACTGGTATGGCCGAGGCCCATGGGGTTTCCTTTGATTTATGTAGTAGGGTTGTTCAATCACCCCTTCAGTTCCTTGATACACAGCTTTTAGTCTAGGTAGATAAGGGCACTTGTCTTTGGAGTGGTTTTCTTCATAGACCGAGCAGATTTCAATCAGGTTTAATGGAAATTCATTCATAGGATGCCTCCTTGTGCATATAGGGCAGAAGATGGCTAATGCTCTCTCTGCTTCCTCATAATTTCTCTTGATGTGCGTAGTATCCATTTGTAGGGAAAGGGTTTATAGCATTCACTCTTGAAGTCTTCCTGCATATTTCCAATTTCACCTTTTATGGATGTGTTGGAAGAGGATGAGCTGGCCATTGGTTGACTACCCCTACCCTTTTTCCTAGCTACCCTAGAATGGTTCCTAAAGACAGTCTTGATATCTTCATAGGATAGCTAGTAGATCTCCCATCCTACTAACAGGTTTAGGGTATCCAGAAGACCTCCCCTTACCCCTCAGAGCAGGACTTGCTTCAATGACTCAGGATCAAGTGTGCACATGGCCCTTTTGTAGCTAAGCTGGAATATTTCTTCATAATGCTCTAGGGATTCATCATGCCCCAAGGTCATCTAAAAATTTCCTCTTTAGTGTCTTTGGACATGCAGTAGTCTCGATACTTGTTGTTGAAGGCTTGCTACATCTAAGCCCAAGTTGTGATGCTATCCCTAAGTAAACCCATGAACCAGGACAAAGTTGCATCCTTGAGAGTGGATGGGAATAATTTCAACTTCTTATCATCAGTGGTGTAATCATAAGTTCTGCATATGACAGCAAACTCAAACAAGAAAGTATCTGGATCTTCTAAGGTCAGGCCATGGAAATGAGGAAGAGCAGAGGGGCTTATGTTTTTCATCTTGGTATCCCCATTATTTTCTCTGATGGGAGATGCACCCTCAATTATTTCTCTATCTCCTCCGTCATTTCTATTTTCAACCATTAAGTTAGTTGGAATGGTTTCTCCTTCTTCTTCTCCCCCTGTAGGATCTTCAAAAATCTCTGGTTGTTCGCCTAAGGGGTCCTCCAATTCACAGCTACCGAAGAAGAGGGAAGGTTGGTTGTTTGAAGTGGTGGGGTATTTGGTAGAAATTTTCCTAAGTTATCCCTATTCCTACGAGGCATGAAATAAGTGTTTTTGTTTTGTTTTGTGGCTGTTTCAAGCTTTGAGACTAATTGCAAAATTGAAATAATAAAATGAATGGAAACTAACTATTGAATGAAATATCACTTGCAAAATGGAAAAGAAAGCAAACCAATTTACAACTACTTTTGCAGAAATGAAGCTAATAGCAAAATGTGAGAGATAATAAATGGAAGAAAGAAAGAAAAGATCAAATCCTACTCAGACACCTCCCCGGCAACGACGCCAAAAATTAATGAGCACCAGTATTGCAGCAAGAATGCTACAACTCCTAGGGTTACCAACTTTACTTTATCAACCCGGGGTTCATACAAACTTGGAGGTGACAGCGTTGTATACAGAAGCAGATGTGATGGGTCCACTCTTTGTCACTACTGAGCTGGCGATAGACCACTATGGTTTCTCAAACTAGCCTTCTATTGATTCAAAAGAAGCTTGATTACCAATGAGGAAAGGGGAATTTTTCACTAATTGGGAAAACTGAAATATTGTCTACTGTAGTAAGGAAAGACTGAAATAAAATGCTTAAACACACCACTCATCTAACTAATTGCTAAGAGGTTTTTATTCAAACGAATTCTAATTTAACATGTGTGTCATCCTACTATCCTAGGCATGCAATCTAAAATAACCAAACACTCTACTGCTATGCATATAAATGAACACAATAACTCTTTTTTCCTTTTTGTCCTTTTTTTGTGTGAAAATATGAATGCTAAATCCTCTTCGTGATGTGGCAGGTGAGTTAGAGCTAGTGGTGAAAGGTCAGATGGCTTGGGAGGCAAGTATGGGTCTTCTCCTATATTCCTGGGTGTTTTTTCCACAAATCGGCCTCAAAACAGGCCACTACAGGATGTCTTAATGCTTCCTACAAGATGTCCTAATTCTCCTACAGGATCCCTTGTATTCCTATAGGATCCAACCGAGAATAATAGGAGTGATTTGGAAGGTGGTGTAGGGCTTAGGGAAGGTGAATGGTGGGAGGAATAAGGCAAGGGAGTGTCCAAGACTTCTTCAGAGCTCAAAACAGAGTTTGTGAGATGGTTGGATTTGCTTAACAAACCCAGAAATTTTTTCTTATGGAATGATGAATTGGTTGAGGAATTTAGTGGCTTTTTGTGATCATGGATGGATGAGGTTAGGCTGGGGTTTATGGTCATGAGATCTTCCTTCACTATTGAAACTCGTACACTGCATCAATCACTGGCATCTATCCATGAATCATGTCAAACAAGAAAGATTTTCAATCAACTTAAGAAAACAGAATTTCATTATCTAGTTTCCTAGTTCATGAATGGGTATACTTGTAGAATAATGTGAAACACTATGAGATCTAATACAAGGTTGAAGATATAAAAAATGACAATTGAACCCTATTCTTGAAAACTGAAAGGATGCTGGCCTAAGTAACAGAAAACCCTAAATTCCATAAGAAATCAAAATTTTGTCTTTTTGGGGCTGCATAGGAGTTCTTTCCTCAAACCGTGGTCCCTAAAGGGAGGAGTGAGGTCAAATACACCTGCTATAAGCTTTTTTGGTATTCCTTTATCTTTCTAATCTACTGCTAAATCAATGCACAAATGGAAGCAAACTAATCAAATTCACAAATACTTGCAATGAAATAATGCTAAAACCAATTCAACCATTAATCTATGAAATCAACTAAGCATACAAGTACAAGAAGAGGAGCCTTTTCTGCTAGGGTTGGGCCCTAACCCAAGAGCTTCAGCCATATGATTCAACTCAGTTCTGGATCAAGGAAATTCTCATTCTCATTATCATATCAAAAAAATTACATAAAAATGTTTTCCCACAAGCCTTAAACTCGAAAATGCTTAGTTCTCTTACATAAAAAAATATAAATCCTAATGAGTCTCTAGGCCTCCTTATTTATACAACTGAAGTCTCAAATGACTTCCTTAAATCTAAGAAGGCTTGGCTCCCAAATTCAAGATGAACTGGCTCTTAACTGTCACTAGCTCAGTTGCCCATGATCTTCATGACTCGGCAGCTTGCAACTCCGAGCTAGTGTGATTTGATGGAGGAATATTCGAATGAGTGGGGATTAAATGAGGAGGACCTATCTCCTAAATCTCTCCTCCTTGTCTCATTCGAGTTTCTACCCTTAATTAGCCAAATTTTCCATGATTTGCTCTCAAAAACCTACAATCAATGCACATTAGACCACTAGACATACATCTTACTTTTACTCATCTCATTAAGCAAAATATAATTAAAATATGTAAGGAATTATGAGAAGACTTGATTTTAATAAGCTTGTAGGTGTATTAAGGTCCATATAGTTACCCAATGATGGGGCTCATCAAATGTTGATATTTAATTCTTGTAACAGTAATAGTCATCGTGTTATTCTACCATTAGTAATTGGTTTATTTGTTAAATATCTAATGGCAGAATGGTTTTTATGAATGAAAGTTTCATAGCCAGTAATGTAATGTCTAAATTTAATAATGGCATGAATGACAGCTAAAGACTTCTTTTTAGTTACAGTATAATTTAGCTCTGCAGGAGTTAAATTTTACTGGTATAATAAATGGCATAAGGAGTGAGGTATTTTTGTCCTAACACAGCTCCTAGAGTTGTGTCTGAAGCATTAGTTGATATATGAAAAGGAAATTTCCAATTAGGTCCTTTTAAGATGGGTGCTTCAGAGATCTTCTTTTTCAAAGTTTCAAAATCCTTTTAACAATTAGAGTTCCAACTAAATTCACAATCTTTGGTGAGTAATTTGAAGAGTGGAGATGCAATCTTTGTGAAGTTTTCTATGAATCTTCTATAATATCTAGTAAAACCAAGAAAACTCCTAACATCTCGTTGACAAATTGGGATTGATAATTTGGAAATAATTTCTACCTTAGATGAGTCTACCTTAATTCCATTTCCTGAAATATGGTGACCTAAAACAATTCCTTCATTAAACATCATAAAACATTTTTCATGACTTAATGAAAGATTTTCTTCTTTGCATCGTACAAGAACTTTTTCTAAATTTTCAAGTGCTTCTTCAAAAGAATTTCCATAAACTGTAAAATCATCCATATATATTTCCACACAATCATGAATAAGATCAGAGAAAGTTCCTAATACTGCTCTTTGGAATGTTGTTGGAGCATTGCATAATCCAAAAGGAAGTACTCGGTAAGCATAAGTCCCCCATGGACAAGTGAATGTGATTTTGTCTTGATCTTCAGGTGCTACCTGAATCTAATTATACCCACTAAAACCATCTAAAAATGAGAAATGTTTTTCCTTGCTAATGTATCTTAAATGTGATCTATGAAAGAAGTGGAAAGTGACCTTTCAAAGTTGCTTTATTCAATTCCCTATAATCAATGCATACTCTCCATTTTCCATTTTTCTTAGGAACGATTACTAGGGGTGAAACCCATTGGCTGTTTGATATTGGATAGATGAAATTTACATTTAACATTTTTTGCAATTCCTATTTAACAATTTCTTTTAAGTTTGGATTCATTCTCCTTTGTGGTTGCCGAACTGGTCTAGCATTTTCTTCAATATAAATATGATGCATGTAAGTTTTGGGATCAATTCCTTTCATAGTAGTGTATTCCCATGCATATGCAAAAGATAGTTTTTGCAATATTTCTACCAGTTTCTTTTTCTGTAATTCTTCCAGGTTTTCATTGATGTTCAAGATATTTCCTAGAAAAATTTCTATTGAAGAATTTCCAAATTTTTCCTTAGAATGTAAAGACATTTGTCTAAATGATAGATATTAAATATTACATTGTTCTTGAAAATTGTGACTGTTGTCAAAATATAAATAGGGTTCATTATTTTCTATTGAATTTAAAATTTGATCCTCTTCATTTATTTGTGCAATAGTGAAAATTGGTTGTATATCATTATCATCATCTATCCATTCTTCATTTTCTACTTCTATCATTGCTTTTGCAAGTGGATACAATGTAAATTTGTTTGTCGAGCTTCCATTTGAGATAAACATGTCTCGTGATATACAACTAATAAAAGCATCGGCTGTAGCTAACCATGGTCTTCCTAAAATTAATGGATGTCCTCCTAAATTATTCTTGGGTGTTAGAATCATGAAATAAACAGGATATTCCCAAGAATCTAAGGATACATATATATCTTCTAACACACCATCAGGTTTAATTATAGACTTATCTACTATTTGTAACAATGTTGGTGTGTATTGAATGTTAGGAAGCTTCAATTTATCCATAGTTTGTTTGCTCATTATGTTTATGGCTACTCCTAGGTCAATCAGTGTGTTTGGTATTTCAGTTCCATTGATGTGTGTTTTCACAATGGGGCTTCCTATATCTAAATATTTTTGAATTGTTGTCTTCCCCATCATGATATCTACAATTCTCCCAACCAGATATATTCTTTTTATTTCTTTTCTTTTTCTTCCTGATCCTTTAGTACTCAATTCCTTAATTCCTTTTGCAAAAATCGGTATTTCTTTTATTGCTTGTAATAAAGGAATTTTTATAAATACATTTTTCAATTCATCTAGCATATCATAATTAGGCAATATCATTTGTTTTTCTACTCCTTTATCAATTTTCAACCTTTCAGGAAAAGGTGGCCTTGAGATAGATACTGAAGGTTTTTCTATAATAGGAGTATTATTAGAATGTGTGAGATTGTTTTTTGTTTCAATATTTTCTTTTTGAGGAAGGGAAATCTCTTCTTCAAAGTCATTAATATCTTTTTTAGAATTATTTTATGTTTCCTAAATAAAAATTGATGGTTTCTTCCTTTCTAATACTCTACGAGACCTTAATTGAACATTATTCAGGTCTAATGGAGTTATCATATAAGTTTGAGGATTGTGTCCTTCTAAGTTGTAAATAGGTTGTGAAGTTTTATTGTTTGGATTTGGAAGTTGTTAAATGGGTAATTGATTTGGTCTTTGTGAAAATGGAAAAGAAAGTTGTGGATTTGCATTTTGAGTTTGAGCTTGAGGTATCTAATTGGTTTGAGGGAAGTATTCTGGTGGAAAATTTGGATAAGGTGGCAGATATTGTTGATATTGAGAATATCTTCCATAAGGATTTTCCATCCTTGATTCCAAGATTATGGTGGTTGAGCCCAAGGCTTCCATGGCATAAGTGGATTCCTATTTTGTGAATATTGTGAAAATTGTTGAGGATTAAAACCTTGAGTTTGATTTGTTTGAGGATTTTTCCATGGTCTTTTGGCAAAACCTTGAGTTATGATTTGTTTGAGGATTTGTTTGAGGCATCCAATGGATAAGGAATCTTTCAAACCCTCATGGAAATTTGCTAAACTTTGCCCAGCATAGGCCAAAGAGGGACCAAGTGTGCTGCATAGCACCCTATCAGTGTAGGGTTTTCATTGCAGCACACCCTAATGAAGGCCTACCTACGCTGATCTTCTTAGAGGCAGTTTCTAGATGATTTTGGTTATGGAACTTCTTGAGAAGTTAGGCATTCTGATGGTTGACTTCTTTAGGGCATGTAACAACTGAGTTAGGGGTTGATGAGCCCTAATAGTACTGATCTGTAAGTTGGGGTTGATGTGCCCAAATGGATCTGTAACAATTGCCCCCTAAAGCATGAAGTTGTAAATATGTATGTCGAGTGAAATGCTTTATCATGTGGAGAGGAGGTTTCGAAGCGGAAGGTGACCTGCATCAATTACAATACATATATCATGATAATTTGATTTTTTCTCATGAACTTGCTGAGGGAAGGCATACCCATGCTCAGCTTATAAACTTTCATTACATGTACAAATATAGTCGTCTACAGATATAGACCCATGAATGGATGACCATGAATGTAAGGCCATTGTACATTTGATTTAGTACTCCTGAAAACATCGCAGCCTGGATGGATGAAACTAGATCCGGGGTCTTCAATCTCGTTCAATCTTTCGCTCAAGTACAAGTCTAACCATGTGAATAGATGTTCTGAAGTCAAACATGGAAAGACATCGTCTGATTACCAGCCAATGATGTAAGTCGTTAACAGACACGAGAGGAATCACCGATAATGATAATGACCCTCAAGGTACTACAGTACATTTCGCATGGTGTGAATAAATGATTTGATGTCGAACACCATACAAATTCTTTCGGTTGAAGGCCAGTGATGTCAACCTATCGCCAGAAGTGAGAAACCTACCATTGATGTATGCAAGCCTCAAGGTACTGAAGGGGTGTTTCTAAGTCAACTTCTTGGATGATGTGTTGATGTCAACAAGAAGCGACTCGTCGCAGGAGGGCCTTGATGTATCCCACATCAATGACACAAAATGAGGTAAATGATTTTGGAGATGAAAAATCGACTGACGACACAAGGTTCAGGAATGGCGGTCATGAAAATGAAGGTTTATGGTATTGCAAAGGATGAAGTTTGAACTGAATGACTTCTCTTGAACATGTCAACAACACTAAGATGAATTGGTAGCATTGACCCAAAACAAAGTAATGGATGGTATGATAGACCAACGGTGTGATAACCATCAAGTTGAATGACCCAACCCACATAGTCACGGTGATGAGGTGAAAGTGTCATGTTCAAGAGCAACTTGCTACCATAAATTTTTCTCATTTTTCCAATTTTCCCCAATCATTGCTGACCAGTACCTCTTTATTTTTATCAAGCTTGAGGAGGATAACATAAGATTGTTGCATAATTTCACCCTTCGGGCGAATCCATCGCTATTTTATGCTTTAACGAGTCTAGCAAAGGTGAAACTCGGTCTTGTCTAGATGGACAAGTTTGTCACTATTTGATGTTTTTAACGAGTTTAACGACAAAGATAACTCAGTCCTTTTCATGTTTAGGGAGTTTGAAAAGGGACGAAAAGGAAACTCCACAAGTTCTTTTTCGTAAAATAATCTCTCAAGTCTGAAAAAGCGTAAAATAATACAAGAGAGATATCGTTTCCAATCCTTTAACGAGCTGGAATGGAAAAGCGCTCGGCAATCTTTTCATATTTAGAGAGTCTGAAAAGAGCTTAAAGAGGACTCCATTTTGAGGAATGAGTGGTGCATATGGTAGCAACTGGTTCCGGTGATGTTGGAAATTCTGAAAACATGTTGATTTATGTGAAGAGGCTGGCTAATAAGACCACTCATTGCAACTGTTCCTCAAAAAGGGTAAAACAACCAAGTGAAAGCATATGATCGGCCAAAGGGATGGTGGCGATGGGATGAAAACAACCAAGGCTCATCTGACGAAAGAGGCTAATAAAATGGCAATCACGAGGGTTAAAAATGGAAATGGGTTCATTTTTAGACAAGCTTGAACCATAGGGAACTATGCTTGGATTCAGTTTCATGTTTACACAAGCTTGAAATGAAAACTATGCTTGAATTCAGTTTCATTTTTACACAAGCTTGAAATGAAGAACTATGCTTGAGATTGGTTTACATGCCCCCAGCATGATGAAAGGGAGAGTCTCCTATAACCATATGGAAGTCGCTGCGGTGAAGCAGGATGGTTATCCAACACCTTTTTGGCTTCATCTAGATAGGGACAAAGGTGAATGGGGTGATTCCCTTCACATAACCTACAGGGAAACTTAACTTTACCATTAGGTGCATGCCCCCTAAGCTTCATTACATTCACCTAAGTAGACTACTTGCGGCTATCAGGTGGATGGAATGAAGGTTCATATACGAGATCAAGTGAAAGACTCGACTGGGATTTTATGAGTTCTACTCAAAGACTCGACTTGGAACTTTGCTCCAGGGGACCTTGTTTCATTTTCTAATGAGCTTGACACAAGACAAGGAAATCTACTCAGATTCCTTGTTTCATTTTTTTATGAGCTTGACACAGTACAAGGAACTATGCTCATATTCATTGTTTCCGTTTTTAACGAGGTTAACACAGTAAAAGAACTATCCTCATAGAGCTGTTTCATTTTTTAATGAGGTTGACACAGTAAAAGAACTATCCTCATATTCCTTGTTTCATTTTTTAACAAAGTTGACACAAGACCAGGAACCATCCTCGTGGACCTATTTCATTTTTTAACGAGGTTGACATAGTAAAAGAACTATCCTCATATTCCTTGTTTCATTTTTTAACGAGGTTGACACAAGACAAGGAACTATCCTCGTGGTCTTATTTCATTTTTTTAATGAGGTTGACACAAGACAAGGAACTTTCCTCGTAATTCAATCACAACCCATAAGAAGCCATGAAGGAGAGATCTGGTTCCAATGCCCCTAGTACATGATGTACAACATCACTGAATTGATCGTCAGTTGATGTAGGTATGGAACAGGTTGCCACATAATTAACCCGTGGTGGGGATGATACCATTGGTACAAAAGGACCATTTAGGGAAGATGGTTGATTGGAAGCCATATTTGGACCAGGAAATGAAAGTTGGTCAATGGTGACAATTATGCCTTCATGCAGGAAATAAATCACTCAAAAGAGTGTTGAAACAATAGCTCCCATGTCATAAACATAGTCACGCCCAAGAAGTAAATTGTAATCTAAAGGGCCTAGGACTATCATCACGTTCAGATAAACGATATTTCCTCCCAAAGTAATAGGTAACTGAGAGAGGATCCCTAATGGTTGACTACTTCCTTTGTTAAAATCCAACAGATTCTGGATAACAAGCACAAGTGGCGACGAACCAAGCGCTTGCCAAGCAGTTGAGGAAAGGATGCTCACTGATGCACCTTCATCTATAATGGTGCCAAATACAGAAATATTACAAACTTGTACTATGATCCAGAAGGGCACATAAGAAGGAAGACGAAATCCTGACAATCGATTCCAATCAAAGGAGGTGACTAGACTGCTTGGAGGGGGTACCGTAGAAATGGGAGGATTAACCCCTTGAGTTACAAGAACTGGAGGATTTTCCTCCTGTCTTGATGGAACAGAAGGACTTCCCCCAAGCCCATTAGAATCTGAAGAAACAAAAATAACTTGAGTGGTATCATATTCACTCTCTTCGAGAAAGGTACGATTTACTGAAGGTGAAATCAGGTCAATTGTTACCTTGACCTATTGGTTTGGATCGGGTATAGACTCATATGATTCACTTTCAGAGAGAGTGGTTTTGACCGACGGTTGATTTTGGTCAATCAATTCACCAACTAGTGAAGGACTTAGGGAGAGTTTCCTATAACTAGATGGAAGTCGCTGCTATGAAGCAAGACAGTTATCCAACACTTTTTTGGCTTCATCCAGATATGGACAAAGGTGAATGGGGTGATTCCCTTCGCATAACCTATAAGGAAACTTGACTTTTCCCTTCTCTCCATGAACTTTACTATCACTAGTTGATGGTGTGTCACTAGCATGATCTCGAGAAGTTGATGACACGGGATGATGTGAATGGGAAGACCATTTGTCTAAGATCTGAGGAATATCAGGACAATTTCAAAGACGATGGTCTCCCGCACAAAGTTTGCATGGATATCAAACTTTGTGAGGCTTGATGGACGATTTATCATCAGATGTTACATTCAAAGCAATGGTTGCTTGGTTTCCCCTTTGTTGAATTTGCTTCTTCTTCTTCTTCTTCCCTTTCTTCTTCTTCTTAGCCACCTGGTTACTAGTACCAATACTTTCACCAGGTGAAGAGGAAGAAGGGGAGGAAGAAACAGCGGAAGAAGAAGGCAAAGGGTCAACTTTAGGATCAACTGGAGGTTGATTTTGTCCAGTTGAAGGAGTACTCGATTGCGGAGAAATCATGACATTTTGAACCAAGGAGGTTGAAAACAACCATACTGGAAAACCAATGGTAAATCCCGGAAGGGACAATGTAGCCATATAAGGAGCACCAATATTTCCGAAAGGAGGAAAAGGACTAGGATTCCCATCAAAAGGAATTCCTTGATCGGTGGACTCTGGATTTGTCGCCATATGTTTCAACCTAAGATCAACTAAGGAGCGAGCGAGGAAGATGTTATCCACGGTCAGCTAATTTTATTAATCAAAGTAACATAACAAAACAAAAGAGGGATAATCTAGGCAAAAGGGTTTACCAAGCAACTGTGAACTGCAGAATACCTCTTGGCGAACCAAGAAGTAAGGGCAAGAAATCTCCCCGAATGTTGTGTTCGGTGTATCACAGTGTACAAGGTGGCTAACTTGGTTACCTAAGCATGGATAGCAACCTAGAGTTGTCCTCCCATATATACCCGAAGGTACATGGAGGCCTAGTCTGTATAAGCATTGTCTAATGCAAAACTGCACAGTGAGAGCATTCCCATATACCTGAAGGTACATGGATGAGCTACGATATACTCACGTACGTGGAATGAGGTATCACACTCGGGATGTATTGCAAACAAGTTAGCGACAGCTGCTTTGTTTTACGACGCCGAAACACGTCTCTAGCCTAGACCTCTAAATGTTTTTCGTTAGGTGACAATGCTCCATTAGGTAAATTCAGATAAATTTTAAGTTGATCTTCTTTAGAATTTTCCTTTCAAGGTTCACCACGTGATGTATGTTTGCAATTCCTAAAATGCAACTAATATGATAAGCATTCTTTCCATTCAATTTAATAATGAAAATCCTTAGCTAGTAGGGATAGAGCAATCAGATCTTTGACAAAGAGCAAAGAGCATATCTAATGCAATTTCCCTAGCTATTCTATTCAAGCATTCACAAACTTTAATATGAACGATGCAAGTTTTTCTTTTCAAATCCCTTAATTTTATGATGAACAAAAAGGAAATATGCACAATCGATCAAAAATATCTTTTCATAAAAATGATGATTTTGCGACAATTTCTTTTCAAGGAAAGGAAGAATTTACGACACTTTCGATTTCAAAGAAATGAGGAATTACGACACTTTCGACAAAAAGACAAACCATATGCACATATAAATCAATCGATCTTTTATGAAAGAAGAATTTACGACAATTCAATTTTCGAATGAAAAGACGACTTTACGACACTTTCTTTCAACAAAGATCAATCATCCAAAAACTAACTTTGACTATAGAATGATAATGACAAAGAAAACATTAAAGAAACATTAATCAATCCAATCAAAGTAGGGCTAGCTAAGGAGATGAAAACCTATTTTCTAAGACATGACATCATTGACATTCAGCAAGCAAGAAATCAGAAGAATTTTGGCAAAAACTCAATCCAAAGGTGGTAATTTGACCTAAGGTTGATCAACGTAGGTCAAAGAGGGGCTAACTGTGCCACAGAGCACTGTCTCTCACTAAAGCCTGCGTTGATTTCAATTATTTCAAAATTGATCAACGCAGGTCAAAGAGGGCCTATCTGCACTAATTAGTGCAGGTCAAAGAGGGCCCAGCTGCGCTAATTGAAATATTTCAAGGTTAATCAACGTAGGTCAAAGAAGGCCTAACTGCACTGCAAAGCACTGTCTCTAAGGCTAGCCTGCATTGATTCCTGTGAGGCCTTTCAAGAGTCATCTAACCTCAAATTTTGACCAAAATTCAATGCAAAAGGCTGAATTACAACAGGAAAAATATGTCAAGGTGTCTAAGGAGGTGGATAAGCTACTAGGAAAGGTGATCTTCCCCAGTGGAGTCACTAATTTTTTTTGGGAAGTTTTAGTGTCTACAGATAAACACTTAAACCCCTAGACTAGTAGCCAAGTCTAGAACAACAGTGCAAAGCATTCTCTACTTTTCCTATGACCAATAGATTAAATAAGAGGAAAAGAAGCCTACCTGTAGCTTTCACTTACTCCTTATCTCCCTTGACCAATTCTGTTGCACCTCTCCGTACTTAATCCGCTTGAAGAGGACCTGCACACAGACAGAAGACAACAACCAATCAAAGCATATGATAATGATCTATTGATTAAACATAGCATGGAATCAAGTACATGATACACATATGAAAGCATAAATGAATAACACAAGCATATGGAAAAATCTTTGAACACTTTATTAGTAAAAGGAAGAGTTACAACCCATTGCTCGATTCAGCATCACTCCTCCAGTTCAATCCCATCCTCTCCTCATAAAGACATTTTGACATCATTACAATACTTCAAATCAACTCAAGTCTCATACTAACAGCATCTCCCTATAACTTAACAATTTCTATCCCTTGATCACTTAGATGAGTGGTCTTTTTATAAGTGAATGAAGGAAGTTATGCCATAAATGGTGATAATGAATGCCTTCCCAAACTTCTAATTTAGTTGCATGGAGGAAGGGATAAGGGATTGATGTTCCTTAACTCCCTTCCTCATCCAAATACGAGCTCAAAGGAGTAGATAGCCTTGAGAAACTTCTAGAGGCATCCAATGGATAAGGAATCTTTCAAACCCTCATGGAAATTCGCTCAAATTCGCCTAGCGCAGGCCAAAGAGGGACCAAGTGCACTGCATAGCACCCTATCAGTGTATGGTTTGCATTGCAATGCACCCTAATGAAGGCCCACCTGCGCTGATCTTCTTAGAGGCAGTTTCTAGATGATTTTGGGTATGGAACTTCTTTGGAAGTTAGGCACTCTGATGGTTGACTTCTTTAGGGCGTGTAACAATTGAGTTAGGGGTTGATGAGCCCTAATAGTATTGATCTGTAAGTTGGGGTTGATGTGCCCAAATGGATCTGTAACACCAGTGATATAATGTCTAAATTTATTAATGGCATGAATGACAGCTAAAAACTCCTTTTCAGTTACAGTATAATTTCACTCTATAGGAGTTAAATTTTTACTGGTATAATAAATGGCATAAGGAATGAGGTCTTTCTGTCCTAACACAGATCCTAGAGCTATGTCTGAAGCATCAAATGATATATGAAAAGGCAATTTCCAAATATATCCTTTTAAGATGGGTGCTTCAGAGATATTTTTTTTCAAAGCTTCAAAATCCTTTTGACAATCAGAGTTCCAACTAAATTCACAATCTTTGGTGAGTAATTTGAAGAGTGGAGATGCAATATTTGTGAAGTTTTCTATGAATCTTCTATAATATCCAGTAAAACCAAGAAAACTCCTAACATCTCGTTGACAACTTGGGATTGATAATTTGGAAATAATTTCTACCTTAGATGAGTCTACCTTAATTCCATTTCTTGAAATATGGTGACCTAAAATAATTCCTTCATTAAACATCATAAAAAAAAATTCATGACTTAATGAAAAATTTGCTTCTTTGCATCTTATGAGAAATTTTTCTAAATTTTCAAGTGCTTCTTCAAAAGAATTTCCATAAACTATAAAATCATCCATATATACTTCCACACAATCATGAATAAGATCAGAGAAAATTCCTAGTACTACTCTTTGGAATGTTGCTGGAGCATTGCATAATCCAAAAGGAAGTACTCAGTAAGCATAAGTCCCCCATGGACAGGTGAATGTGGTTTTGTCTTGATCTTCAAGTGCTACCTGAATCTGATTATACCCACTAAAACCATCCAAAAATGAGAAATATTTTTTCCCTACTAATGTATCTAAAACTTGATCTATGAAAGGAAGTGGAAAGTGATCTTTCAAAGTTGCTTTATTCAATTCCCTGTAATCAATGCATACTCTCCATTTTCCATTTTTCTTAGGAACGATTACTAGGGGTGAAACCCATTGACTATCTAATATTGGATAGATGAAATTTACATTTAACAGTTTCTGCAATTCCTCTTTAAAAATTTCTTTTAATTTTGGATTCATTCTCCTTTGTGGTTGTTGAACTAGTCTAGCATTTTCTTCAATATAAATATGATCCATGCAGGTTTCGGGATCAATTCCTTTCATATCAATGTATTCCCATGCATATGCAAAAGAGTGTTTTTCCAATATTTCTACCATTTTGTTTTCTGTAATTCTTATAGGTTTTCATTGATGTTAAAGATTTTTCCTAGAAAAAATTCTATTGAAGAATTTCCAAATTTTTCCATAGAATGTAAAGACATTTGTCTAGATGATAGATATTCAATATTACATTGTTCTTGAAAATTTTGACTATTGTCAAAATATAAAGAGGGTTCATTATTTTCTATTGAATTTAAAATTTGATCCTCTTCATTTATTTGTGCAATAGTGAAAACTGGTTGTATATCATTATCATCATCTATCCATTCTTAATTTTCTACTTCTATCATTGTTTTTGCAGGTGGGTACAATGTAAATTTCTTTGTCAAGCTTCCATCTGAGATAAACATGTCTCCTAATCTACAACTGATAAAAGCATCGGGTGTAGCTAACCATGGCCTTCCTACAATTTATGGATATCCTCCTAAATTATTCTTGGGTGTTAGAATCATGAAGACTAGGAACAATCTTGGTGTGTATTGAAGATTAGGAAGCTTCAATTTATCCATAGTTTGTTTGTTCATTAAGTTTATGGTTGCTCCTAGGTCAATCAGTGTGTTGGTATTTCAGTTCCATTGATGTGTGTTTTCACAATGGGGCTTCCTCGATCTAAACATTTTTGAATTGTTGTCTTCCCCATCATGATATATGCAATTCTCCCGACTAGTTGAATTATTTTTATCTCTTTTCTTTTTCTTCCTAATCCTTTAGTACTCAATTCCTTAATTTCTTTTGCAAAAATCGATATTTCTTTTATTGCTTGTAATAAAAGAATTTTTATACAGAAACTTTTCAATTCATCTAACATTTCATAATTAGGCAATATGATTTGTTTTTCTACTCCTTTATCGATTTTCAACCTTTTAGGAAAAGGTGGTCTTCAGATAGATATTAAAGGTTGTTTTATAATGGGAGTATTATTAGAATGTGGGATTTTTTTTTCTGTTCAATATTTTCTTTCCGAGGAAGGGAAATCTCTTATTCATAGTAATTATTATATTTTTGAGAATTTTTTTATGTTTCCTAAATAACAGCAAATGGTTTCTTCCTTTCTAATACTCTACCAGACCTTAATTGAACATTAGGTCTAATGGAGTTATCATATAAGTTTGAGGATTTTGTCCTTCTAAGTTGTAAACAGGTTGTGAAGTTTTATTATTTGGATTTGGAAGTGGTTGAATGGGTAATTGACTTGGTCTTTGTGAAAATGGCAAAGAAAGTTGTGGATTTGCATTTTGAGTTTGAGCTTGAGGTATCTGGTTGGTTTGAGGGAAGAATTGTGGTGGAAAATTTGGATAAGGTGGTGGATATTGTTGATACTAAGAATATCTTCCATAAGGATTTTTCCATCCTTGATTCCAAGATTGTGGTGGTTGAGCCCAAGGCTGCCATGGGATAGGTCGATTCCAATTATTTTGTGAATATTGTGCAAATTGTTGAGGATTAAAACATTGATTTTGATTTGTTTGAGGATTTTTCCATGGTCTTCTAGCAATAAAGTAAAGAGGGTCTACCTGGTATAGAGGTACAATATTTTGTATCCTGATTTTCTGCACATATAACACAGGTTTCTATGCTTTTTAAATCTAAAGGACATTCTCTCAGAGCATGTTTCTTTCGACACCTAGGACAAAACATGGATAATGTAGCATTTTCAGCTTTCTGCTTGTTTTTTATTTTAAGGGTATCAATTTTCTCAGTGAGACTCCCTAAAATATATGTTTTAAATTTATCAAGCAAGCTACTTATTTCTGCCCTACTTACTATCCCGGCTGTAGATTTATTTACTCTTGATAAAAGAGGATCCCTTGAACATTTCTCTGTTCTTGCTTTACCTCTTGAAATATGTACACATAGATCACAAATATCTGCAAATGGTAACTGATAAATATATCCCTTTCACATTAGATTGAGAAGATCAATCCACTCATCTTTAATGGATTTTAGTAAGAGAGATTTCAAATTTTCCTCATCCAGATTATTCATTTTTTCCCTTTTGATATTATAAACAAATATTTCGACAAAGTCTTCAAGATTCTCATCTTCTTTTTGTACCATTTTCAAGACTACATCTTTGATTTTATGAGGCATACAATAATCCTTATATTTCTCTAAGAATGCATCCTTCATTTGTGCCCATGTCCTTATAGAATTCATTTCTAAACTCATAAATCATTTTAATGCTGCATCCTTTAAGGTGGCAGGGAACAATTTCAGTTTTTGAGCATCACACAGATAATCATATGATCTACATAATACTTCAAATTCAAGGAGAAATGTTTGTGGGTCTTCACTTCTTATTCCATTAACTGGGGAGGATAGAAGGTGAGATGTTTTTCATTGTTAATGTTGTATCTTCATCAAGGATAGGGAACCCAAAAGGTTCTAGATTTCCTCTTCCTCTACCTCTACCACCTCCTCTTCCACCTCCTCTATTTCCTCTTCCTCCTCCTCCAATCCTATGTTGTTCACCATTGACATTGTGTACTTCTCCTTCTCCTTCTTCAGCCATGATGGATTCCTTAGAATAGATATCTGGTTCTACAATAGGATTATCTAGTTTTTCTTCTAGTTCTTCTGGTTCCTCTATCAATGGTTTGAAGTAAGTTTCTTCCTCTTCTTCTTCAGAAGGAATTTCCAATTCTTGAGCTAGAAGTTGTTCTCCAGTTGAAGATAGAAAAATTATTCCAATTGTTGGAGATGTAGGATCTACTTCTATCACAACCTCTGTTGATGAAGTTGGTGAACCTTTAGATTGGATTTCAGATCTTAAGACTTCAGGAATTCTATATTGTTTTTCTATGGATGGAATTCGAGTTTGTGTGGGTGATGTGACACTACGACATTGTGGTGGAGTGAGTGATGATGTAGTATTTAAACTTCTTCCTCGATCTATAAACCTACCTCTAGAGTCTCTTTCCCTATGCATGTCATGTTTTTATTTGATGATTTCTTTTTAAGGCTTCTATTTACACTTCCCCAACAACAACGCCAAAATGTTTGGTCAATTTAATGTTATTAAATTACAAGCATAAATTATCGACCAGAGTTGGTAAAATTATGAAGTAAAGGTGCACTATATATGCTAGAAGCCTAATCTTTCGTTTGTAACATGATGGTTATGTTTGTTTTGAGATTTTCGTTGTTTATCTAGATTCCTAGAAGAGTTATATTTCTATAAATTAATACGTGGAAGTTAAGATATTGTTAGATTAAGTGGAATTTGATCTACTATTGAATTAATCTATTAGGTCATACCTATTTGAGTATCATCCTAAAATATCTCATGTTGTTCTTCCTAAAATTATGAACCTATCTAAACACCTCACTCCTATAAAATAAAGTATTTAAATTTGAATTATTCTAATGATCCTTCAAAATCTTGTCTACAAAATATGTATACAAATTCTGATTTTAAAGAGCATGAAAGAAATCTCTAATTGCAGACTACAGCGTAGATACAAGTTCTAATTCTTAGAAAGCATGAAAATACTAACTATAATGAAGCTAAAAATTTTGAAGAACTAAACCATTAAACAACTATAAGCATAAATGAAATAATCGAAATGGTAAACGAAATCACTGAGTTAAAACGAAATAACTGAGTTATAACGAAATAATGAAAACATCGAAGTAAGGAAACTAAACTAGAATGCAGTGATAATGTGATAACAGAAAGCGATTAAATGAAAACAACATAAAGCAATGAAATGAAATAAACTAAAACCTTAATTGTCTGATGGGGCCCTCCACATCAAGTAGGTGTAAATCACACTCACATACGCATCGAATCACAGAAATGTAACTTCAATTAATACAAGAACAAAGGTCTGTTTCAAAATTCTTCAACAATTAACTATTATTTCCTCCCTGGGATCATTTACAAAGGATACATACTTATATATAAAATGCATGCTCAACAGTTTGAGACTTATATGCCTACAAGTATTTTGATCAATCCTTATTCAAATTTGAAACTAAACATAAAAAGTGTTATCTCCTCAATTTTCTATTTGGAAAGCAAATCGAAGAAAATGTGATGCATTCGGACTTCTGCTACTACATGTTTGACCTGTGCCTTTGACCGCACCACTGCATGATTCCTTCAGTGAATTGGCTCGAGTGAATAGGAGGAGATCCATGAGGGGATCGATCCACAACTACCCATGTGCTTATTTTCTTCATTGGTGCACTAGAACCCCACAAACCATGGACGTAGTTGTAGATTTATAAAGTAGTTGCAGAATCATGTTAATTTTGTATCTGTTAGTGTCAGTATTTTCATACTGCCATCAGTGATCAAAAATCCTCTTTTCATATCATATTAGGGTCCCATACTCAAAGTTTGGTCACTGAAGGTTGAATTAGGGTTTCCTTTACTCCTTTTAGAAATTTACCCCTAGCTGGCTTATTTCAACCTTGCTGATATTGTCCATAAATTTAATGACATCATGCCATCACATCAGTCATGTCATCTTGAAATTCAGTCCTTCAAGGTCTCATTAGGTATTTTAGGTTTTTTCAAGGTTTCATTAGGTCATTAGGGTTTCCAAGGTTCCAATAAAGCACCATCTCACTGCATAAGGCCAGCAAAGTATGAGAGTAAAGAAAATAATATCCCTTTTCAGTCAAATAAGGGTTTACAAGTATGTGAGATTGATAGTTGACAAGTAGAAAATGCAATGTCAGAAAGCTATGGACGAGGGGGAATGAGGGTTTTCTCAGCGGGTTTCGAATCTAGGTCTCAACCTTCAAAGAAGGATTATTAATAGTTTTTTGGGTTCTGGCTTTGCCCGAATGATGGCCGCACTTGCTTCCCAATGAAACTGTCTGCGGGGGCTCCTCCTTCAAGCTCATAGTGAAGAGGAGTAGAGGCTTTCTTGGAAAAACCTCGCTGGGATATTTTCTTTTGTTCTTGTTATCCACGTCATTCTAGTTTGACTCCTGTTTTTTACCATTGGTATTCAAAAGGGTTACCAGCCGCGGTCACGAGAATCTCACCAGGGGAATACAGGTCTATGGGTCAAGCCTGGCAGCGTCATTATAATATATCCCACTGTCTTCGCCCTTCCTGCTTCTACTACAAGGGTTTTATTTGTTTGCAAGAAGGGAACGTCAAAAGTCCCCGGGGTCTCGGGGGTTATTAGTTGTTTTCAAGGTAGCCTTAGCGGTTACAGCGACGGAAGGGAGGCTTATAGAATGGAGCCTTCCCCACTGTTTTTTTTCTCCCTCCCAGGTTATTATCCTTCGTTGGTTAACAAGAGTTATTCTTACCTCGGTTCCTTGAAATGACGCACTAACCCCCTGGGCAGCTGGCTGATGAATGGATGAACAGCTCTTAGACTACTCTACAGACTCACTAACCACGGAAGACATCTGGGCCAATTTCTCCCGACTGATTCCCGCACTGTCTGAGCCGTTGTCAGCCAATCCTCTGGTCACAAGGGTTGAGGCAGTTATTGATGCAGGAGCATTCAGCTCAAAGGAAATCATTGTAAATAGTAGACATAGGGGGTCATGCATTTTTGGAATTAGTTTCCTAAATTCCAAGTCAGTTTAATATTTAGGCTTTTAAGTGTGATTTAATTAATTGTCCTCAAAATAAATAAATGAGAACATAGGAACAAGGGAGAGCTTTTAGGCATAAAACAAATGAATGTGGACCATTAAGGGATAAGGAGGCTTTCTATTTTAAAACAGAGAAAAGATAGAATAAAGCCTCAAGAGGCTTTTTGTCATGGATGCATGTAGAAGCTTTAGGCTTTTGATATCAATGTTTTTATATATATGAATGTAAGCCTACGGGAAAGGGGGAGGCCACTAGTGTTGATAATCAGGCCTGTGCTTGTGGAAGAGGAGGCCATTAGTGAGGAAAATCTGGCCTGTGTGTGTGTGTATGAGACCGAAGTCTCTCAATGTAAATTCATGCCTTCATATTAATATATGCTGAGTTTCCTGACTATGTTAGAACATAGGAAGTGTGTGTTCTGTGATTAGAGCGAGAGGAGGACCGAGCGGAAGCATTGTTCTTGAAAGCTTTTCCATCTGTGTATCAGAATTAATGGTTTCTGTTAATATATATATGCATGTAGCAGCCAGCTTATTTTACTGTGTATTGAAAGTGTTGAATCCGCTTTAATTTCCTGTATGATGTGTAATTGAAGCTTTGTGATCATTTCCTTTTTATCACGGCGTATGCAGGCTCCTTAAGTTATTTTACAAGTTTTATGAATATCTCTGTTTACACATAGAATTCACCATAATTCCTTGGCGGAACACTGTTCCGGATTTGAAACATTATTAAATTGGGCTCATGCGATATTGGGCCCGACCCAATTATCGCATCGGAGAAGTGACCTTTAGAACTGTTATGTGAAAGCTCCAATTTACCGGAGCCAAAATATTATAGAAGCCAGCATAAAGGGGCGTCGGGTCTGAGAGGGCCTTTAGCATTGCGAAGCTCCGACAGCCGGAGCCGAAACATTATAAAGAAAAGCTTAAGGGAGGCGTCGGGTTCGCAGAAACCATACATCACATGTAACCGCGATAACAAACCGCCGATATTACGGATCCGAAATCCATATAGGGAGGAGTTGTAAGAGGCGTCGGGTCCGCGACTATCGCATATATAATATATGCGACTATCACATCGAAGGAAGGACGGGGATTAAGTGTTGTTGCAATGGCCGATGGTCAGACCCACCGATAATTATAAAGGCGGGAATATAATATTTGAAGTCCATATGTGTGGATTGGAGCGGGTTTTTATGATGTTTCCCGTATATTTATATATATGTGGCCACGGGTTCAAAAGGGGTGTTTTATAATGTTTTCCCATATATTATATGTGGCTGCGGGGTTAAGCCTTAAGGCATATATTGTAATGCTTGTGTTGGTTGTAATGTGTGGCCGCGGGCTTTAAAGCTTAACGCCACTATTTAATAACGCGGTTGGGCGGTGGCTTTCGATAGTTATAAAGGAAGGTTTTAACGTAAGTCCATGATTTATACAAGGCTTAATGCCTAGAGCGCTTCCGATAGGGCTTTGTGGATCTTAACCACAAGTCCAAGGTTTGGGATTTATTTAAGAAAGGGGATTTTGTCCTATAAAACCAAGATCTCTTTTCATCAAGTGGTATCAGAGGAGGGAAAGTTTCGTGGGGGGAAGGATTCCAAAGAGCATAGGTTGGTATCAGAGAAAAATTGAAGGCAAGGCAGCATTATTATCAGAGCAGAAATAAAGCGGGGAAGATTTCTGTGAAGAGGAGCATGCACACAGGAAAAGGCAATAAGCTGAATGATAACAGACTACAGTGGGAGATGTAGCAGTCCAGCAAAGGATTGGATCAAACAGGAGTAGATAATTCCTTAAAGGAAAGAGAAGGCAAGATTGCTTAATGCAAGTTCTGAAGGGAAAAGGACTTGAGAACCCAACCAGAGGACAAGCCATTCAAGTGCAGAAGAATGGGTGAAACAAGATCATGTTGAGATCTTGAAAGAGAGGTAATATGTTATGTTCTGTTTTAAATTAATGTGTGTTTTATGCTAATGCACAGGTGACAGCAAGAGAAGCTGTGAGAGAAGAACCAAGTGAGTTCGAATGCTCTTATAGAGAAGTGGCAGTGAACCTGAAAAAATCCAATAAGAAATTGGATAAAGAGGACAACTGAAGTGTTCTCAAGAAAGAGTGGGAGATTGCAGAAGCCTAGAAGGAGCAAAGGTGTTGCTCAGGAAGAGGTTCCAGACAGAGGACCCGTGCTTACCAAAAGACTAAGTGAGGAGAGCTTAGTGAGGTAAGATTGCAGCCAGGAGGACTAGCTGTTGCAGAGGCTTGTTGCAAAGGAGCTCATGAAGAAAGAAGAGAAGAAGATGACTATTGATAGTCATAGCAGAGGTTCTGAGAAAAGCCACAGTAGAGGACATAAGAAAGAGGATGCCAAGGCAAATGGCAAGAAGATGAGTCAAGAGGAAATTGACAAAGAGGTTGCTGAATTAAAAGAACAACTCAATGCATTAAGGAGAATGCTTGAGGAAAGCCAGAGACTAGGTTGGGTCTTAAGTAAGAAGCCAGTAAAGTGGCATAAGTTGCAGAGAAGGCTGCAACAAAAGGAAGTGAAGTGGTTGAAGGGAAAACTCAAGGAAGTTGAAATGGAAGAATCCATTGGTGAACCAGAACAAGGAGAATTTCTAGGAGATAGTGAAGATGAAGACTTGAAGACTGAAACTTCAAGTAAGACCAAAGGGTCACATGGTTTTAAATCTGAAAATTTGTGTATGTTTGCAGGTGAAAGACAATTGGCTGATATTGTCATGAAGAAGGGAAAAGACCAACAGAATCAAAATTCTGTTCTGGAAGAGGATGAGGTAGATAGATCTCATATACAGCTGGAGAAGATGATCATGGAGGATCAGAGAAGAGGTTCAGAGGAATGCCACAGAGATGAGATGACTGCAGAAGTTCGAGAAAGAGAGATTGCAGTAATGAAGGTACAATTGCAGGTACTGGAAGAATGGCTGCAAGAGCAGGAAAATCAAAATAGAAAATGGATCTTTCCACTGAAAGGAAAGAGAGTGATTTGGCGACAATTGCAGAGGAGGTTGAGACAAATTGTGATTGCCTTGTTAACAAAGGAACTTAGAGTTCTTGAGCCAGAGATGGAATTTGAAGATTCCAAATGCAGATTTGTTCAGAAGGAAGTAATGGAGGAAGCAGTCAAGACTGAAAAGTCTTGTGATTTAAAAACTAATGAGTTGTGCATGTTTGCAGGTACAGTACAAGGAGATAAACAAACTTTAGAGTTTGTTCAAGAAGAGTTGAATCTGAAGGCTGTTCAGATCAATGATGAGTTAGCAAGATCTCAGAAGGAGATGAAGACGAAGGAGTCTAATCAGGATGTTGATGCAGAAAGAGAAGGACCAACTGATGATTAGTCAAGCACTAGGGAAGGTATGGAAAATCGTGTGAAGTTGCTAAGTTCTACTCCCAATGAAGTTGTTGAATTGTATAGGAAACTAGATCTCCAGAGAAGAGAGTTGGAGAGACAGAGGACTTATGTGCAGGTTAATTTGCTGAAGAAGCAAGGGAAGAGAGTTTTTATGAATGACAGTCATGAAGCAGAAGATGGTAAGAAGGTGAGACTAGCTAACAGTCTCATAGTGAATGCAAATCAGCATACTGATGTGCTGATAGAGGAGTCGGGAAAGAACTCAGAGCAGCATACTGAAGTGTTGCCAGAGAAAGCTGAGGAGAAAGCTAGTGAAGATTTTCTGAGTCCTGAAAAAGACTTGGAGCTGCAGAGAGAAAACTTGGTGACTAAATCGACAAGTGAGACCAGTGGGCCTTGTGATTTTGATGCTGACAATTTGATTGTGTTTACAGGTAAGAAAGAAGACAGTCCATCATTTGGAATTGTCTTGGAAGGAGGAGAACAGTTGCAGAAAGAAGATGAGACAATCATGTCTCATAAGCAGAGGCTTGTTACCATGGGTGACAAAAGAAAATTGGCTTTTCTGTATAGCCAAAAGAAGATTGGAGGACAAAATTCTGAAGCTGCTACAGTAGTACAGGATGAAGCTACAGTGTTTGAAGAACTTGATTTGATTGCCAGAATCAATCAAGCTTCACTTCTTTTTGATGATGGACAATTACTGAAGATTGTCAAAGAGGAAGATGAAGGTTATGCTGAAATTAATCTACAGCATGTTGATGAAATGCTTGAAAAGAAATGGCTGAAATGTTTGCTGGAAACATTTGAACTTGAGAAAGAATTTACAGGTGGTGAGCAAAAGAATGTTGCAGAGGGACAGGAAGTTTGGGAGGCAGCAACATTAATGTTAACAACATCTATGGTGACAGCTGAAGCAACATCAATGGCAGCAACATCAATGTTAGCAACATATGGGATGACATTTATAGTGACAACTGAGACAACATTGATAGCAGCAAAAGAGGCACTGAAGCCTTATGGTTTTTATTCTAACAATTGTTTTGTGAGTACAGGTTTTATTGAAGATGTTGGAGAAAGTCTATTAGACAGAGAAATTGAAATGAAGAGGTGGATGATGATGAAAGAACCCCGGAAGAGACAAGCAGCAGTAACAACAGTCACTGCAAAAGCAGCTACAGCAGTTGAATTAACAGAAATTGGGGACAGCAGCAGTAAGCTGGACATAGAAATTGAAGAAATATGGCAGCTGATGATGCAGCAATCCAAATGGAGGAAAATAGGAATAACAGCAAGCAAGATCAATCAGAACTTGAACCTGATTGACAGGAAGAAGAAAATGGATCAAAGGACAAGAGAAATGCAGCGGCAGCAAAGGAATAAAGAATTTGGATAGTTGCAGAACAAAGTGTGGGATCCAGGAAGACCAAGACCAGAAGACACATGATCAGGAGATCATGAATATTTTCTACCTTGGGAGTCTGATGCAGGAGCATTCAGCTCAAAGGAAATCATTGTAAATAGTAGACATAGGGGGTCATGCATTTTTGGAATTAGTTTCCTAAATTCCAAGTCAGTTTAATATTTAGGCTTTTAAGTGTGATTTAATTAATTGTCCTCAAAATAAATAAATGAGAACATAGGAACAAGGGAGAGATTTTAGGCATAAAAGCAATGAATGTGGACCATTAAGGGATAAGGAGGCTTTCTGTTTTAAAACAGAGAAAAGATAGAATAAAGCCTCAAGAGGCTTTTTGTCATGGATGCATGTAGAAGCTTTAGGCTTTTGATATCAATGTTTTTATATATATGAATGTAAGCCTACGGGCAAGGGGGAGGCCACTAGTGTTGATAATCGGGCCTGTGCCTGTGGAAGAGGAGGCCATTAGTGAGGAAAATCTGGCTTGTGTGTGTTTGTGTATGAGACCGAAGTCTCTCAATGTAAATTCATGCCTTCATATTAATATATGTCGAGTTTCCTGACTATGTCAGGACATAGGAAGTGTGTGTTCTGTGATTAGAGCGAGAGGAGGACCGAGCGGAAGCATTGTTCTTGAAAGATTTTCCATCTGTGTATCGGAATTAATGGTTTCTGTTAATATATATATGCATGTAGCAGCCAGCTTATTTTACTGTGTATTGAAAGTGTTGAATCCGCTTTAATTTCCTGTATGATGTGTAATTGAAGCTTTGTGATCATTTCCTTTTTATCGCGGCGTATGCAGGCTCCTTAAGTTATTTTACAAGTTCTATGAATATCTCTGTTTACACAAAGAATTCACCATAATTCCTTGGCGGAACACTGTTCCGGATTTGAAACATTATTAAATTGGGCTCATGCGATATCGGGTCCGACCCAATTATCGCATCGGAGAAGTGGCCTTTAGAACTGTTATGTGAAAGCTCCGATTTACCGGAGCCGAAATATTATAGAAGCCAGCATAAAGGGGCATCGGGTCCGAGAGGGCCTTTAGCATTGCGAAGCTCTGACAGCCGGAGCCGAAACATTATAAAGAAAAGCTTAAGGGAGGCGTCGGGTTCGCTGAAACCATACATCACATGTAACCGCGATAACAAACTGTCGATATTAATGATCCGAAATCCATATAGGGAGGAGTTGTAAGAGGCGTCGGGTCCGCGACTATCGTATATATAATATATGCGACTATCGCATTGGAGGAAGGACGGGGATTAAGTGTTGTTGCAATGGCCGATGGTCGGACCCGCCGATAATTATAAAAGCGGGCATATAATATTTGAAGTCCATATGTGTGGATTGGAGCGGGTTTTTATGATGTTTCCCGTATATTTATATATATGTGGCTGCGGGTTCAAAAGGGGTGTTTTATAATGTTTTCGCATATATTATATGTGGCTGCGGGGTTAAGCCTTAACGCATATATTGTAATGCTTGTGTTGGTTGTAATGTGTGGCCGCGGGCTTTAAAGCTTCACGCCACTATTTAATAACGCGGTTGGGCGGTGGCTTCCGATAGTTATAAAGGAAGGTTTTAACGTAATTCCATGATTTATACAAGGCTTAACGCCTAGAGCGCTTCCGATAGGGCTTTGTGGATCTTAACCACAGGTCCAAGGTTTATGATTTATTTAAGAAAGGGGATTTTGTCCTATAAAACCAAGATCTCTTTTCATCAGTTATTATGCAAATGGAGGACATGGAGGTAATAACTCAGACCCTAGACTCGCAATCATTTCCAGTAGTTTCGGAGGGTATATTTACCTTAGAAGTAGGCTCGAAGGCACCTTCCTAACCATCCCGTCTCCTACAGAACTAAAAAAATGGTCGCAAGAACTTCCGATAGAAATGAATTCTCAAGGAGTTGTGGGCTCTTTAGGAGAAGGAACGAGTGGCCAATGACCCCCTCCATAAGGGATGTTGCCTGAACAGCTTGACATCCTAGGATCTGCACCTTTCTATACTGCCTTCCAACTGGTCGGATCTACCCCCCCTTCAGGCTGCTTCATTGGCATTCCTAGACAAGAGCTTGATACAGAGGACAACCACTCTCTAGACTCTGAAGACATTGGCCTTGCAGACGGTGAACAGGCCGCCAAGACGCCACCTAAGCGACCAAAAAAATCAAGAAATTCGAAAATCAGAGAAAGGGACAGGCGTTTAATTTTTGGCGAAGGCATCACTATGGCACAAGTTGCCCTTACTAAGAGCATTGTGTTAGTTGGAAGGGTAAGAGGCCGGAACTACACCCCGATGCGCCTGTGGAAGTGGACGACTGAGATTTGGGGAAATCTTCTCATTCAGCTTCCAGGTATTCTCTCGCTCTCCCGGGGCTGGTTTGCTCTAATTTTTGCTCACCCAGATCAGGTTGACTGGGTTCTCACTCGGTATTGGCATATTGAGATGACCCCAGTTTTGTTGAAAAGATGGTCGCCGATGTTCGACCCGAAAAAGGAAAACCATGGAGCTGGACCAATTTGGGTGCGTCTGCCGGCTCTTCCTTTACAGTTTTGGGGGGAGGAGATCTTCAAGGTTATAGGAGATGACTTAGGTGTCTACTTGGATCACGACAAAACTTATCAGGACATAGGCTGCCTGGAGATGGCTCGTATCCTCGTACACCTAGACACCAGAGAAGGATTGGTAGAAAGCTACTTGCTCCAGATGGGTGACATTACCCGACGGAAAATATTGGATTACGAAGGCATTCCTTTCCGTTGTCGGAAATGTCATGAAGTGGGGCATCTCTATAAATACTTCCTGAGAATTTCAGGGCAAAATCCTTCTCCGGCAAAGTTATTGGTCTCATCCTCCACTCAAACTCAAGAATCAAATTTTCCTTCTCCAGTGGACCTCCATGAGACTACTCTGCCCTCTATTCAGGAGCCGCAGCAGGAAACCTATCATCAGTCCACCAGAGCAGCTGAACCTTCTCTAGTCAAACCCCAATCCCGGGACATGGCATTTGTGGGTATTCCCTCCTCCTCTCTTCCTCATTTATCTCAAGCTGCAATGGGTTCTGTTAATTTAACTACTACTATGAGTTTCGTTGGTTCATTAGCAGAAGTTAATTTGTTGTACTCTCTGGTTTGCCTGGTTCCCTCTGCACCTCCTTCTTCATCATCTCCCATCCCTCAACCTACTGTGGACCGAACCTCCCACTTGCTCGATGAATGCCTGCCCTCAAGTGGGTCACACCGTTACTTCCTTCAGTCCTTACCCGTTGCTCCCTCGATTGCCCTCGGTCTGGATATTGATCCCCCCCTTCCATAACCCCTAAACCTCCTCGCGGTTGCCAATCAAAACTCTCCAAGGCAATCAAAAGGGCTAGTGTTGAAGTGGCTTCTGGGGTCCAAACCCCAATTGACTAGGTTCTTAGAGCAAAGAGCAACCCCCTCATCGCCCCCCCATGATTTGTCTCTCCTTCAATTGTAGGGGTCTAGCCAACCCTGATAAAAAATTGGCTCTAAAGAGACTCTGCCTGTCTGAAAAACTAGATGCAATACTCTTACAAGAAACCCTAGGAGAAGGTCTACAGGTCAATAAGCTCCTTTTAAGTTTTCTCCCAGATTGGGATTTCCACTTCCTAGATGTGAAGGGCTGCTCTAGCGGTTGTGCCTTGGGATTTAATAAATGCACCATAAAAATCCTCAATGTCTGGGGAGGTGAAGGATTTCTAGGGGCTGACATTATATCAATGGATTTCAATAGACCTTTCAGGATTATTAACATTTATGGGCCTTGCCAAAACAGAGAAGCTTATTGGAACTGGATTTTGGAAGCTAACTTTATGAATCAAGAGAATATAATCATTGGGGGAGATCTTAATTTCTCTCTTGGTTTAGCTGAATCGTGGGGCTCCCAAGGGCAAAGCGACCATCTCACAGTTTTTTTTTTAAATCTTCTGGACTCCCATGATTTTCTGAATATTGATCCTATGAAGCTTAAACCAACTTGGAGGAACTGAAGAATGGGGGCTGAAGCTCTTGCTAGAAGGCTAGACTGGTTCTTGATCAAAGACCCTCTTATGGCCAGTTTAAAGCTTTTCTGTCAATGGCTGGGGAGTGGAGGGATCTCTGATCATTCTCCCATCTTTCTAGAAATCAAGGGTAACTCCAAAAAACCCCCTTCGCCTTTCAAATTCAACTCCTCTTGGCTGTTGGAGCCAAGTTTTCGAAACTTAGTCTCGGCTACCTGGATTCACTACTCTTAGGAAGAGCTCTCCTCCATTGGGGAGATTTTTGCGAAGAATTTAGCAACCTTTAAAGCCAAAACAATAATCTAGGTAGAGAAAAATGGAGGAAAGATGATGAAGATCTCCAAAGGATTGAATCAGCAATCTTAGCCTTTGAAGAATCAGCCCCCAATGGCACATCCTCGGCTGAACAAAAGGCCCAGCTGGTTCAACTTGAAACTGATAGAGTTAAACTACTTCACTCAAAAGAAGAAAGTTGGAGACTGAAGAGCAGAGCAATCTGGCTACAAGCTGGGGATGAAAACTCAAAAAAAATTCAACAATATGCCAAGGGCAGGAAAACCATCAACACAATCTGGGAACTACAAGATATGAATGGAAGGAAAGTGGGCTCTTTCAAGCAGCTGGCTGACATGGGGATTAGACATTTCTCTAAAATTCTCAAAGCCCCCATAGGAATTACTCTTCCAAGCATCATCCGCACAGCTGAGGCTCTGCCCAGATTTATCGAACCAAAGGAAATTGAAGATTTGAACTCCCCGGTTTCCAGAGAAGAGCTAGAAGCGGTGCTGAAGTGCTTTAAAAAGGACAAGAGCCCGGGACCTGATGGTTGGCCAGCTGAATTCTACAGCACCTTCTTTGAGCTAATAGGAGAAGATCTCCTCCAGACCATAGAAGAATGTCAAAGATCTGGCAAAGTTTTGGAGGCATTCAATTCTACCTTCCTTGCCCTTATTCCCAAAATCGACAACCCTTCCTCCTTTGATGACTACAGGCCCATTTCCCTCTGCAATAGCATTTACAAAATCATATCCAAAACAATTGCTCTTCGAATCAAGCCCTTTCTCTCCCGTATGATTTCCAAGGAACAATTTTCCTTTCTCCGCCATCACCAGATCCATGAAGCCATTGGTACCGCTCAAGAAGCCCTGCACTCGATCAAAAAGCTCCACAAAAAAGCAGTCATCCTAAAAATTGATCTCTCCAAAGCCTTCGACCGTGCCTGTTGGTCCTACCTCCAGATTATACTCACCCACATCAGATTCCCCTTTCCTTTCATCAATTGGATCATGGGTTGTCTTACCTCAGTCAACTACAACATTCTCATCAATGGAGCGGCCTCAGGTATCTTTCATGCGGAACGAGGACTTAGGCAGGGATGCCCTCTTTCACCCTTGCTTTTTCTCCTCATTATGGAAGGGTTTAGCAAGCTGATTAAAAAAGGAAAAGAGGAAGGCTCCTTGGCTGGTGTCTGGATCTCTGATATGTTTTCTCTAACCCATCTCTTATTTGTAGATGATGTTCTGATTTTTTTAAATGGCTCCTATCAAGACTCTTATGCTTTCAAGTCCATACTATCCCTTTTTTGTAAAGCTACAGGTATGGAGCCAAATATTATGAAATCAACAATTATCATAGTCACCTCTCAGCCGAATGAAGCAAGAATGGATTTGGAAGTGGTTGAGTGGGTAATTGACTTGGTCTTTGTGAAAATGGCAAAGAAATTTGTGGATTTGCATTTTGAGTTTGAGCTTGAGGTATCTGGTTGGTTTGAGGGAATAATTGTGGTGGAAAATTTGGATAAGGTGGTGGATATTGTTGATACTAAGAATATCTTCCATAAGGATTTTTCCATCCTTGATTCCAAGATTGTGGTGGTTGAGCCCAAGCCTGCCATGGCATAGGTGGATTCCAATTATTTTGTGAATATTGTGCAAATTTTTGAGGATTAAAACATTGATTTTAATTTGTTTGAGGATTTTTCCATGGTCTTCTAGCAATAAAGTAAAGAGGGTCTACCTGGTTTGGCATTTCGTCTTCACTAAACATAGCCTTAAGACCTGGTATAGAGGGACAACATTTTATATCCTGATTTTCTGCACATATAACACAGGTTTCTATGCTTTTTAAATCTAAAGGAAATTCTCTCAGAGCATGTTTCTTTCCACACCTAAGACAAAAGATGGATAATGCAGCATTTTCGGCTTTCTGCTTGTTTTTTATTTTAAGGGTATCAATTTTCTCAGTGAGACTCCCTAAAATATATGTTTTAAATTTATCAAGCAAGCTACTTATTTTTGCCCTACTTACTGTCTCGGCTGCAGATTTATTTACTCTTGATAAAAGAGTATCCCTTGAACATTTCTCTGTTCTTGCTCTACCTCTTGAAATATGTACACATAGATCACAAATATCTGAAAATGGTAACTGATATATATATCCTTTTTGCATTAGATTGAGAAGATCAATCCACTCATCTTTAATGGATTTGAGTAAGACAGATTTCAAATTTTCCTCATCCAGATTATTCATTTTTTCCCTTTTGATATTATAAACAAATATTTCGACAAAGTCTTCAAGATTCTCATCTTCTTTTTGTACCATTTTTAAGACTACATCATTGATGTTATGAGGCATACAATAATCCTTATATTTCTCTAAGAATGCATCCTTCATTTGTGCCCATGTCCTTGTAGAATTCATTTCTAAACTCATAAATCATTTTAATGCTACATCCTTTAAGGTGGCAGGGAACAATTTTAGTTTTTGAGCATCATGCAGATAATCATATGATCTACATAATACTTCAAATTCAAGGAGAAATGTTTGTGGGTCTTCACTTCTTATTCCATTAACTGGGGAGAATAGAAGGTGAGATGTTTTTCATTGTTAATGTTGTATCTTCATCAAGGATAGGGAACCCAAAAGGTTCTGGATTTCCTCTTCCTCTACCTCTACCACCTCCTCTATTTCCTCCTCCTCCTCCTCCAATCCTATGTTGTTCACCATTGACATTGTGTACTTCTCCTTCTCCTTCTTCAGCCATGATGGATTCCTCATAATAGATATTTGGTTCTACAATAGGATTATCTAGTGTTTCCTCTAGTTCTTCTTGTTCCTCTATCAATGGTTTGAAGTAAGTTTCTTCCTCTTCTTCTTTAGAAGGAATTTCCAATTCTTGAGCTAGAAGTTGTTCTCCAGTTGAAGATAGAAAAATTATTCCAGTTGTTGGAGATGTAGGATCTACTTCTATCACAACCTCTATTGATGAAGTTGGTGAACCTTTAGTTTGGATTTCGGATCTTAAGACTTCAGGAAGTCTATATTGTTTTGTTATGGATGGAATTTGAGTTTGTGTGGGTGATGTGACACTACGAAATTATGGTGGAGTGAGTGATGATGTAGGATATAAACTTCTTCCTCGACCTATAAACCTACCTCTAGAGTCTCTTTCCCTATGCATGTCATGTTTTTATTTGATGATTTCTTTTAAGGCTTCTATTTACACTTCCCCGACAACAGCGCCAAAATGTTTGGTAAATTTAATGTTCTTAAATTGCAAGCATAAATTATCGACCAAAGTTGGTAAACTTATGAAGTAAAGGTGCACTATATATGCTAGAAGCCTATTCTTTCATTTGTAAGATGATGGTTATGTTTGTTTTGAGATTTTCGTTGTTCATCTAGATCCCTAGAAGATTTAGATTTCTATAAATTAATACATGGAATTTAATCTATTGTTGAATTAATCTATTAGGTCATATCTATTTGAGTATCATCCTAAAATATCTCATGTTTTTCTTCCTAAAATTATGAACCTATCTAAACACCTCGCTGCTATAAAATAAAGTATTGAAATTTGAATTATTCTAATGATCCTTCAAAAGCTTGTCTACAAAATATATATACAAATTCTGATTTTGGAAGCTGACATTACGAATCAAGAGAATATAATCATTGGGGGAGATCTTAATTTCTCTCTTGGTTTAGCTAAATCGTGGGGCTCCCAGCGACAAAGCGACCATCTCACAGTTTTTTTTGAAAATCTTCTGGACCCCCATGATTTTCTAAATATTGATCCTGTGAAGCTTAAACCAACTTGGAGGAACTACATAATGGGGGCTGAAGCTCTTGCTAGAAGGCTAGACCAGTTCTTGATCAAAGCCCCTCTTATGGCCAGTTTAAAGCTTTTCTGTCAATGGGTGGGGAGTGGAGGGATCTCTGATCATTCTCCCATCTTTCTAGAGATCAAGGGTAACTCCAAAAAACCCCCTTCGCCTTTCAAATTCAACTCCTCTTGGCTGTTGGAGCCAAGTTTTCAGAACTTAGTCTCGGCTACCTGGATTCACTACTCTCAGGAAGAGCTCTCCTCCCCTGGGGAGATTTTTGCAAAGAATTTAGTAACCTTAAAAGCCAAAACAATAATCTGGGTAGAGAAAAATGGAGGAAAGATGATGAAGATCTCCAAAGGATCGAATCAGCTCTCTTAGCCTTTGAAGAAGCAGCTCCTAGTGGCACATCCTCGGCTAAACAAAAGACCCAGCTGGTTCAGCTTGAAACTGATAGAGTTAAACTACTTTGCTCAGAAGAAGCAAGTTGGAGATTGAAGAGCAGAGCAATCTGGCTACAAGCTAGGGATGAAAACTCAAAAAAAAATCAGCAATATGCCAAGGGCAGGAAAGCCATCAACACAATCTGGGAACTACAAGATATGAATGGAAGGAAAGCGGGCTCTTTCAAATAGCTAGCTGACATGGGGATTAGACATTTCTCTAAAATTCTCAAAGCCCCCATAGGAATTACTCTTCCAAGCATCATCCGCACATCTGAGGCTCTGCCTAGATTTATCGAACTAGAGGAAATTGAAGATTTGAACTCCCTGGTTTCTAGAGAAGAGCTAGAAGTGGTGCTGAAGTGCTTTAAAAAGGACAACAGCCCGAGACCTGATGGTTGGCCAGCTAAATTCTACAATGCCTTCTTTGAGCTAATAAGAGAATGTCTCCTCTAGACCATAGAAGAATTTCAAAGATCTGGTAGAGTTTTGGAGGCATTCAATTCTACCTTCCATTACCTTATTCCCAGAACCGACAAACCTTCCTCCTTTGATGACTATAGGCCCATTTCCCTCTGCAATAGCATTTACAAAATCATATCCAAAACAATTGCTCTTCAAATCAATCCCTTTCTCTCTCATATGATTTCCAAGGAACAATTTGCCTTTCTCCGCCATCGCCAGATCCAGGAAGCCATTAGTACTGCTCAGGAAGCCCTACGCTCGATCAAAAAGCTCCACAAAAAATAAGTCATCCTAAAAATTGATCTCTCCAAAGCCTTCGACCGTGCCTATTGGTCCTACCTCCAGATTATACTCACCCACATCAGATTCCCCTTTCCTTTCATCAATTGGTTCATGGATTGTCTTACCTCAATCAACTACAACATTCTCATCAATGGAGTGGCCTCAGGTATCTTTCATGTGAAACGAGGACTTACGCAGGTATGCCCTCTTTCACCCTTGTTTTTTCTCCTCATTATGGAAGGGTTTAGCAGGCTGATTAAAAAAGGGAAATAGGAAGGCTCCTTGGCTAGTGTTCGGATCTTTTATATGTTTTCGCTAACCCATCTCTTATTTGTAGATGATGTTCTAATTTTTTTTAAATGGCTCCTATCAAGACTCTTATGCTTTCAAGTCCATACTATCCCTTTTTTGTAAAGCTACAGGTATGGAGCCAAATATTGTGAAATCAACAATTATCATAGTCACCTGCCAGCCGAATGAAGCAAGACTGGCCAGTCAACTCTTTGCTTATGCGAGACAAGACCTAGATGTTGGCCTAAAATACTTGGGCTTCAGACTGAAACCAAATGGTTATCGAATAGCAGACTAGGCTTGGCTTATTGCTAAGATAGAAAGCATAATCAACATTTGGCAACAATGCTGGCTCTCTCAAGCAGGCAGGCTCACTCTGCTCAAATCTGTCCTAGAAGCTATTCTGGTTTATTGGATGTCGCTGGCCTGGATCCCTAAAGGCATCTTAAAAAGAATTCAACAGCTTTGTTGCTGTTTCCTTTGGCGAGGACAAAGCGCGAGTAGAACCTTTGCTTGGGTTCATTGGGATCGCATCGACAAACCAAAAAAACTAGGAGGCTGGGGCATAAAAAACTTGCAGTTATTTGCTGATGCTTTGGCTGCAAAATTGGGTTGGCAGCTTATAAACTCAAGAAGCCTTTGGTAGGAAGTTACATTTTACAAATATATTTATCCGCTCACAGTTTTGGACTAGATCCGCAGCCACTCTGTTCATTCGGCAGGTTCCTCCATAATATGGAAAGCAATTTCTCAGTCTCTTCCCCTCATCAAGCAAGGTCTGGCCTGGAAAATTGGCAATGGGGAGAAAGTGCGGATCGGACTTGATGCCTGGAGTGGCTGTGGGAATTCCCATATTCTTCCTAGACCACTTTGCTTTTTCCTACAGACCTCTGGCATCACTCACCTAGCACAATTAGCTACTGCTAATCAGTATTGGAAGGATCACAGAATGCTCAACATTCCTGATGCTTGGGTCGCGGACTGGCAGATTTTCATCGGAACTCTGGAGGAGGCCAACGTGCAGATCACTGACAAACATGATGTCCTTATTTGGGTGATTGATTCACAAGGCAGCTATTCTCCCAAAGCAGGCTATGCATACTCAATGGCTGCCAGACACTCTGGGGATTTTTCCTGGTGGTGGCGACATCTTTGGAAATTAAAAGCCCCCCCAAAAACCAGGCTTTTCATGTGGTGCATTTTAATGGATAAAGTTCCTACCGAACTAATGCTTATGCGTCGTGCTATCTCCGGTCCCTCCAGATGCTGCCTGTGTTTGCAACATGAGGAAGATACCACTCACTTATTCCTTACCTGCCCTGTCTCGAAATCTTTTTGGTCAAGAATCCTCGCTTCACTGAATATTCATATTGACTGGACGGGGCAAAAAGTTGAAGAGGCTTGGCATAGTTGGTGGTTAAAAGCCAACTCACAGAAAGTCAGAAACCTTCCACTGCTCATTTGCTGGGGAATCTGGCTTAACAGGAACAAAACCATCTTCATGGATGCTAAGATCGATTGGGAAGCCTCCAGTATTTCGTTGTTAGCTATTTTCAACCTGCTCCTGGAGGACCCGGATGTCAAACCCCCTCGGATCATCACTCCGGAAATCATTGATTCAAATATCCCTTGGGGTTATTTTGATGGCTCAGCTCAAGCCAATGGTTGTGGGGCTGGAGCCATTTTGCATCTTGACAACATTGTGAACTATAGAATCAAAGTTGGCCTAGGCAGAGGCACCAACAATTTTGCCGAATTGAGTAGTCTAAAACACCTCCTCCTTACTGCAAGAGAACTAAACTGTCAAAAAATTCAGATCTTTGGCAACTCACAGCTCACTATAAATTGGACTAATGAAGTTAATCAATGTCACTTGCACACACTCAGAGATATTCTTACTGATATCATTTCTCTAAAGTCCCAATTTGATTCCTTTGCATGCTTACATATATACAGGGAAAGGAATGAGATCGCTGATCGTCTTTCCAAAGAGGCAGCGCAGCTGAACAGAGGTCAAAGGTAGATACAGGAATACAGGGAAGACACTTTCTACAGCTATTATCACCGACCATTCATGGATATGAATGAGCACCCACTGAATGATCTCTAGATCATTCAGGTTTTTTCCTCCTTTTTTCTTCTTTTTCTATGCACATAGACAGTTTTTTCTACAGTTTTTTTGGAACAAACTCTGGTATATACTTTTTCCTGATGATTACTGGACTTCTCTGAAGTTTATTATCAGTTTACATCATGATGGTTTTTCTGTAAATGCTTATAATATTTAGAACTGAACCTTTCTAGTGATAGCATCTCATACATGAAATATTATACAACATGTAATTTTCTTATATTATTAATGAAAATTATGCTTTTTCCAAGGAAAAAAAAGGTTTACAAGTATGTAACCATGGTCACTGAAGTTCCAAATTTGATTTTAAGCAAGAATTCCATTCCAGTTTGTAACTTTATTTCAAAAGAGAGATGTAATATTATTTATTTTATTTATGTAATTTTATGTTTATCATATGTAATAAGTCACCATTTTAGTTGTTTACTCAATTCCATTGCCAAAAGCTCAGCATCATCCACCTGTCAGAGGAAAAAGTCAGAAGTCAAAGAGAATTAGTGTGAAAATTTGAAAAGTGACATGAAACATTAGAAAATGAGTTTTCAAAGCATAAATCAAACCCATTAAATATATATAATCCCTCAAAGACATCAATTCAACATTCATTTGCACTCCTACACTCTCAAAGCATCCTCAGCAAAAAGGGAATTTTCAAGTTTTAGGTGAAATTGTGCAAAACACGGGCAGAGGGAGCGTTTTGAACTGGTGTTGTGCGTTTGCCTTAAAACATTGTGTGTTTCCTAAGGGTGTTGTGCCCCTGTTAAGAGAGGGTGCGTTTGACCAAATTGTTGTGCGTTTTCCTGGAAAACATCCAAAGATTGCCCACAGAGAACTAAATCATCTCCAAGCTTCAAAATGTGTCACCAACATGCTCCAACAAACAAGTAGGTTGAAATCATATCACTCCTCTCCTCCACAGTTGAATTATATGGTGTTCCATTGTGTTTTGGTGTCCTACTAAATTCAAAACCCTAGTAACATAAACCCATTCCTAAATTTCATTTTCTAGCATCCCACTACCATTCCTACATTTCAAAACTACCCCCTGTTACCTCCCTCATATCACACATCCCCACTTTCATCTCCTCAATTTCCTCACACCATTCCATACTCACTACAACTACATTCCATTTCATCATCTCCCTAGGGTTTGACTCCAATAACTCATAGCAGAAGAAGAGAACAAAATTCATAGTGAGGAAGAAAGACAGGAGAGGAGGTTATCTAAGAAAGGAGGGAGAATCATTAGACATGAGCCAACCAATACCAAAGAACTCATGGCATCTCCCATCACTATGGCAGGCTTTAAGCATGTGGGTTGTTTTGAGTTTTGTGAGAAAGTACAAAGGATCCAACATCATCCTGTGTTGACTAGATTATTCATCACCAACCTCCATGAAAACCAGGTAACCCTTGCTGGTGTCACCTTCACTGTATCTCCTACTATCATATCAGCTACCTTTGGGATCCCAAATGTTGGGGGAAAATGGTGTAAACAAGGAGAATTGGATCATTTCTATTATGAGCCATATCTTAAAACAAGGTACAAGAATGAGAGAAAGAGGATTTTTCCTTTCTCTTACCTCCTAGATAGATATGTTCCCATGATGAAAATCATCATGAAGTACTTCACTTGTGAGGGTAGGTTTTCTAAGCTTTATTCCTATCATATCTGGCTACTCATGCATTTCACAAGAGTCAAAATGCTCAATATGCTCTACTATGTTTACCGAAGCATTGACAAGATGTCATTCATTACCCAAAAGAAAGATTATGATTGTCAAATGCAAAGTATCTTTCACCACTCCCTCATCAAGATGATAGTCCTCCATTACCTTGATCAACTTAACATTACATGGGACACCTTTATATCCAATGATATTTTCACTATCCCACCTATTCAGCATGGCCAAGAAGCACCTTCATCATCTCATCCACCGACCTCCATTCCTCCACCTCAGCCCATACATCATTCATCTTAATCTAATGAGTCAACCACACCATCACCATTTCATAAGCCTATTCATTCACCTGGTAGAGAAGAAGGCAGTGAGCAAGAACACATTGAGCATGGTGAGAGCAGCAAGCCTAAAAGGGCTGGTTTAGGTACCTTGACACATACCTATTAGAGAGGGCATAGGCAAGTGTTTTCCCCACAGATTGTGGGAGGGGCCTTTCCTTCTTCATCAGCAAAGCATGTATAGAAGGGTAAGGAAAAGGTGACGGAGGCAAAGATCCAGCAGCAGCAGGAGGACCTCCATGAGACAAAGCAGGATTTTCACTTGGTTGACCTAAGAGAAAATGATGACAATGAGAACATGGCCATTTTCATCAAGGAGAAGAATGCACTAATAGGAGAGATCCAGGTCAAGTTGCAAAGAGCCAAATACATTATTTCATACTATGAGTAGGAGAACAAGCAGTTTGAGGTCAAACATGAGCTCATGGAGATTCAGCTCATCAAAGAAAAGAGAGAGACTGAAAAGGCTAAGGCCTTACTTGATAAGGCATATGGAGAAAATAGTGACCAGCTGGAGGAACAGGTTCCAAGAAGAAGGCCAAGGACTAGAGGCCTAAAGAGAGCTTTGGAGCTAGAAAAGCAAAGGGAGAAAGAACTAGCTAATTAGCTCACCCTAAATGAGAAATTTGCCAAAATGCTAAATGAGAACCGGGAACATTGGCTCGAGAGAGTGAATGGTCATCTTGAGAAACTCCTAGACAAGGCCAAAAGGGATAATGAAATTAACAAGAAGATGGCTAAACATTATGCCTATAGAGAAAGGATTTCCAGGGAAAAACTCAACGCTGCAAAGGAGAAGATTGAAGCCTTGACCAAGCATGAGGAGAAAAGGAGGCTAGACATTCTTACCTAGGCATTACTACATGCCTCAAACACATGATCAACTATCATCCCACCAATTTTGACATTTTTTGAGCAAATTTTGCAAGTTGTGAATTACTGTGTTTTTCGGAGGCATTTTTAACACTATAAAAAGGTCAAACGCGCAACACCTAGGGCGTTGTTCTATTTTTTGGGACATATAATGAGCAAAAGGTCAACATAATTGGATTCAAAGTGATGAGGACATGGACCCTGTGCATTTTCTAGGCATTTGGAGACAAACAGGTCAGTCAAAAGTCAAAAACCACCAAAAAATCACCTTTCTGCCTCATTTATAGCTTGGGCACTGCACGTTTACCATTCTTAGGAGATTGATTTTTTGACAAGGCAAATGAGCTCCAAATTGAAAAATGAAGACATGTCTAGAAAGTATACTTGAAGGGCTTTCAAACAAGACATCTTGGAGCAAATTTGGACATCGGGAAGGCACCCAAGAGCAGTTCTAAACTTGAAGGGCGCGTTTGACAAAGAGAGGGCGTGTTTGACATTCTTCTCCAATTTTCTGAGTTTCTCTTCTATTTTGATTTTTACCTTGGCAAATGATGATTGTACCTATGTAAATGATCAAATTGGATGTAATTATCATGTTTTTACTATTACCTAAGGTAACTACATTAGGTAAATCAAGAAGATGAGGTGTAATGAATCAGGTCATTTAAGATAGGAATGAGTCACTTGGACCATCCTAAAAGTTAGCTATCAGTGTAGATTTTTGTGTAATGTCTTCCTCACCTCATGGATTCGACCCCTAAGGATGAGGTGAAGCGGTTTTCATGTCTATTTAGTCCCTTTATTCACCATAGAGAAGGGTTGGACTCAGTTGGATGTTTGGTTATTGATCAGAGACACTAGTGTAATCAATATATGGCAAAATTTAATGAATGAGTTGCAGCTATTTTGGTTGAATACCTATGGTATGGCATTTTGACATAGTTTCTTCTTATGTTTCATATGTTTGAATGTTTTTTACTCCCATGTTTCATTTCAATTCTATGATATGTTGACTTTCAAGTTGATGAACAGAATACATCTTACATGCTCTGTTTTGGGGAAATCTTCATAGTTTGTCCATTTTCTTTAGTTTAAAAAGCATACATGCTTGTCTTTCTCTTTCTAGTTGATGAGCCTCAGTATTGCAACAAGAATGTTGCAACTCTCAAGGCTACCAACTTTAATTATCAACCCAGGGTTCGTAAAAACTTAAGAGGTATTAGCACTATATGTGCAACATATAATGTGTCCTTCCTTTGTTGTCATGATGTAATGGAGTGTAAGTACTGAATTCAAATCCTAAACTAATTGAAGAAAATGAAATGTTCTAAATAGAACCTTAACATATTGCAAGAAAGAAAGTACAAGGAAAGAGAATGAAATCAAATGCTAAAACACACAATTTTCTAACTATCTCCTAAGAGGCTTTGCTTCAAAAGAATGCTAAGTTAACATGTATGCAATCATACTATCCTAAGCATGCAGATTCAAACCATCAAACCTTCTATTGTTGTGCATGTAAATGAATAAAATAATTTTGTTTTTCTTTTTTGTCTTTTTCATGTGAGAGTGTGAAAGCTAATCTCTTTTGGTGATGTGGTAGGTGGCTTGGATATGATGGTGAATAGTCAGAAGGCTTGGGAGACAAATAGGGACTCTTTTCTAGCTTCCTAGAGGATTTTTCCTCAATTAGGCTTCAAAACAGGCTTTCCTATAGGATGCTACAGTGATTTCCTACAGGATCCCCTGATTTCCTACAAGATATACATATTTACAATAATTCTTCGAATGACCAAGCAAATCAAATCCAAATTGGATGGGATAAATTTTTGTATTAACTAGGATGTCTTAGGTCCCCATTCCAAGTGGAATAACTCAAAAAGACCTCTTTTAACCCATGCAAAAAAAATAAAAAACATTACTAGTCGAAAATCTAGAAATTTGAGAACTAGTGAGCTAGTCAATCTAAAAAACGCCTAACCAAATCAAGTGTAAATGCAATGGGGTTATTTTTGTTATGAACTAGAATTTTTTTATGAAATTATGTAAGTGGAATCAATTCGATTGAAGCTCATTAGCATGCTCTAAAAAATAGCATAAATTTGTTGTTCTTTGCTAAAAAAGTTCCAACAATCTAGATTTGGGAATAAGAAGACTAATCCAAGCAACTCAATGATTATTATGAACTTCCAAAGCTTTTCCAAGGATGAAATAATGCTTGTGATCCTTCAAAAGAACTTACATCAACCATTTAACTCAATCCTACAACAAGAAATCATTAATACTAAATGCAGAAATAGAAAGAAATAAAAACTAGAGATGCATGTGAATAAGCAATGAAAAGAAGGAAAGAAAATGATACAAAAGGGCTCTGAGGCTCCTAGGATGGCCAAGCCCAAGGAAACTCAGAGACCTATGGAGGAGAACAAGATTTAAAAGTTGAACATGACACCAATCTTCATTATTTTCATCAATAGAATTACATCCCTGCAAGAAAATACAATGGAGCTGCAAAAATACAAGCTCTCTCCACAATAACACTAATGAAAATCTATCCCTAGAGGAAAATTCGACTTGGTACTTATACAAAATTATTAGGAATCATTCCCCATGAATGGAGGAATCTTTCCCCACCAAAATCCCTTGATTAGTGGATCTAGTCCCCAATACTAGGAATTTGCATTAAATGGCAAGGAACACATTCCTAGATTTTCTCAATCATTCCCTAGAAGCAAATTTGACTTGGTACTTATTAAAATGATTAAGAATAATTCCCCATGGATGGAGGAAGCTTTCCCCACCGAAATCGCTTGATTAATGGATCTGCTCCCTTGATTAGTGGAACACATTCCTAGATTTTCTCAATCATTGGAGTTCCACAATTTGTGCCATAATTCCATAATATATTGTTGACTTATTATTTATTATTGGTCCTTCAGTAGTAGGGAACAAGTACCTAAATTATCTCCTCCTCCAACTCTTCATAATCTGCTGAATATTCTCATAATATTCCACAAAATAAAATAATATTAGGCACAAATATTCAATTATTCATAAACCTTCCTAATGAATATATTAAAGTTAAGAATAAATTATCTAATGCAAAAAGAGAGGTTTAATGTGCTCAAGGATGGTCATAGGCCTTAATTTATGTTTTAAATTAGAGGCATGGGCCTTAATTTATGTCTAATTTAGAGGCCCATCATACCCCCCTGCTGAAAGTGTTGCTCATCCTCTGAGCAACTTAGTGACCTCATTGTGCCTCATCCATGGCCTTGGTGGCCTCTCTCTTATGCATTAAGAATCTTGGCTGTAAGCTCTACAAGGACAAGCCAAAAAACATATTTGTGCAAAGAAAAATCCTTGTTTCTTGAGACCATTAGTTTGTCTTCTTCCCCTTATTCAAGATGGTTCTTGATTGTTTTTTCAATTTGGCAAGGTTTTCCACACCCTTATCAACATTCTGCTACCTTGTTCCACCATTTATTTGCCTTAGAACTTCCTCTTGTAGGATTTCTAGGTCACTGTAATTCCTACAATATCATCCTATAGAAAACACGGTCCCTTTGTAAACTGAAGTAAAGGAGTGGAAAAAGTGACATAAATGGTGGAGGAATGAATGGCAATGAGTGGTAAAATAAAAATGTGAGTGACAGGGGTCTCTTTGTGATCCTCCTTTGCTCTTTGACTGTCCTTCTTGCTGACCTGCAAATGGAAATTTCATGAAAATGGAGAGGATGCTCTCTTTGTTTTTTTTTTTCAAGAATGAAATGGGATGGATGAATGATGAATAGATAGTGAATATGAAGTGGATGGAGGGCTTAGAGTGTTGTGGTGACCTTGGCCTTTGCAAAATTTTCTTCTTTTAACTGTTGTCCTCATTCCTGGAAATCATCACCCTTCATAATTTGACTTTTCAACATTGCATGAGTGAAGGAGTGAGCTGCAATCAACTAGTTGAAGGTGGCTGAGACTATTGACCCATCCTTAGCTTATAAAACCTCATCTCTCATGCATTGACAACAAATTTCTAACTATAATATGCTCAAGATAAGAGGTCAAGAATATTGCATACCTGTACCTACTTGATGGTTGTTGGAGAGACATGCATGATGCTGCTGAGTTGATGTTGATGTGCGGGTGTTGGATGGTGATGTTGATGCTAATATCTGGAGGAGCTTCTTTGACCTCTGTATCTCCTCTAAGACTGCTCACTGCCAACCCTGTAGGTGATGTTCTGTATCCTGTAGGTTTACAGGACAACGACTTGTTTTGTCCATATCTCCCAAACGGTAGACTGGATTGAGCTGAAACTTTTTGAGCATGTTTCCATCATCATTATGCACCTCCCCATAGAAAAATTTTGGTCAATGGATGCATGGATATTGAGAAAAACTAAAAAAATTTGAAGGTGATGGAGGCCAAGTTCTTGAAACTGTGCACTGGAATTTGCTGAAATTTCATGGGCATGTTACAATTATCCATATGCAACTCCCCATGAAACTTATTTTTAAATGGATGCACGGATATTGAGAAAATGAAAAAATGGATGAATGTGATGGAGGCCAATTCTTGGAAACTATGCACTGAAATTTGTTGAAATTGCTTGAGCATGTTACCATCATCCATATGCATCTCCCCATGAAACAGATTGGCAAATGGATGCACGGTTTTCAAGTTATTGTAAAAACAAATTTATGCCCTATGTATTTTTGTATCATGTAGTAAAATAGAGCATCCTATAGTTTTTTTGGACAACAAGAAAATTGAATGGTAGAAGCTTGAGAATGATGGATGGATGGTGGAAATAGATGAGGGTGATGGATTGGCATGGCCTTGGCCTTGTTGAAGCATTTGAGCGAAGTAGGAGAAAGTCACAATTTTACTTCTTTTGACTAGGCTTGACCAATTTTCCTTTCGGTACCAACTTGTTCTTGTTGCTTGTGGATGTTGGCAAGTACATGCATGCATAGAGCAAGGATTCTTTTATTTTTATTTTTCTCTTTTTTTTCTTCTAGGCCTACTAGCCGCCTCAATGAGGTTTTCAACTAGTAGGTCTGCCTAGGCGCCTCAAAGGAGGTTTTCACCTAGGATCTTTTTTTTTTTCTCTTTTTTCTTTTTTCCAACCCATTGACCGCCTCATGGAGGTTTTCAATCAATGAGCCAATCTGAGGCGCCTCCAAGGAGGTTTTCACCTTAGATTTTTATTTTTTCCTCTTATTTTTCATTTTTTTCTTTTCTTTTCTTCTACCCTACCCTACTTGAAAAACAAAATCACTTTCAAGTATAAGAATACTTCCAATGGAGCCATGTGCACATCAAGATGACAGACAAAATGATGTGGAGGCTTGAAATGTATGCTTTGACATGTACCTGGATTTCAGAGACCAAATGATTTGACTTTGAAAGGATCAAGCATAGTTGAGGAAGAGAGTGATGTTGCAACTTAGTGACTGTCTAGAACCATATTTCAATCAGTGTTTTTAAAACCGGAACCGGTGACTGGAGCGATCCACCTAATGAACCGGTTTACCGACCGGAACCGGTCTAACCGGGACTGGTTTGGTCCAAACGAACTGGTTTTTAAAAAATACATTAAATAATTAATTTTTAATGAAAAAAACTATTTTTAAGATGTAAAACCGTGATTCCAAGCCAATAGAGACAAAATATGCAAAGTTTGCTCATTTATATACCATGTAAAGGTCAATATATCAAAATGGCACCGAGTGCAATACATATCATCGACAAAATAGCAAAATACATAAGCAATGAGGCTCTAAATGGCCTATAAAGTCCAGAAACAATGTTGCAAGCTATGAGGCCATTGGCCTACTACAAGTCTACAGTGTACACATGATCAATCATCAAGTTCATCACCACTACTAGCCATAGGATCATCATCAGGAGATACATAGACATCATCTGGTTCAGAGTCTGAGGATGCCTCAGCCTGATCTGCAACCTCAGTATCAGTGCCACCAATAACAATAGAAGTGGACCTAATGGAAGCACGAGTTTATCGACCTGGACGACTAGTGCCTTCCATTGGTTCTTTGCCTTTCCTTGATGCCGCTACTGATCCTGGTTCTGATGCTGCCACATAATCTGCTTCATCCCCCGCTAAAGCCATGTCGATATAAAAATCAACCTAAAACACAGGATCTTTAGTCTCCTCCACCCATTCTGATGTTGTATCAATATCGTCCAACACAATGGGATCTAGATTAGGTGTTTTGCTCATCATTTGGTTTCTCCTCAGTCGAAGGTTGTATTACACGAAAACAGGATCATTTAACCGTTTTTGTTCCAAACAGTTTCTCTTCTTCGTGTGTATGCGCTCAAAAACAGACCAATTGCACTCACAACCTGAAGCACTGCAAGTTTGACTGAGGACTCTAATTGCAAACCTTTACAATTGAGGACACTGGCCACCACATGACTCCCACCAATGCGCTACAAAGAAAAAGACATTAATTAGTAACTTAGTTTATAATTTGAATTGTAAAGAACGTAAACAATTTTAACTTGAAAATAAAAACAAATAGGAAATTGGAATTGCTTACCTGGTTGGTCCACATCTCTTGCCATCTTTGCCAAGGTTTTGCCAAAAGTACCACCTGCCATATTGAAAACAGTAAGTTTTCTATGTATTTCCAACTGGTCTGCATGGCTAGGGACCATGTGCTCCAAGCAATCAATCAATCCAGCTCTGACCTCCCCATCATGCAAATCTCCTAGCCGATTTTTATAATGATACTTTGGGTTCAAAAAATACCCAGTTGCATGTATAGGATGATGGAGTTGATTGTTCCATCTATTATCAATGATCTCCCATATACGGCCATATTTAGCTAACCTGTCCTTGTAAGTTGCCCGTATCTGCTCCTTTGCCTAATCCATAGCCTCATAAATGTAGCCCATGGCCAATCTTTCCCCATCCACCATCTTTAGCACCTTAAGAAGGGGCTCGGTAATTTTCACAAGCTCTAGAGACCTTTTCCAAAAATGAGTGTCTAACACTTTCTTTTTGGTGTCTTTTCTATCTGGTCTATGAGCCCACTAAGATTCAGACCATTCTTCAGAGGAAAACATTTTCTGCAAGTTTTTATGTTGACCATTGAGACATTGCAATGTGAGGAAGTGAGTTGCAAATCTCGTAATTGCAGGCCTAACAAGCTCTTTGCCCCCAGTGTGTTTCCTCATTAGGCTCAATACCCATGAGTGGTTGTAAATTTATTTTGTAATGCACTTGGCATGCTTTACAGTGTTTTTTACCCACTCCACTTTGCCTATATCCTCAAGCATGAGGTCTATGCAATGTGCAGCACATGGAGTCCAAAATATGGTCTTATATTTGGTCTCAAGCATCTTTCCAGCAAGAACATAGTTTGAGGCATTATCAGTGATGACCTGCACAACATGCTCCCAACTTCCTGAATAATGTTATCCAAAAGCTCAAATAGAAGGGTTGCATCCTTTACATTATCAAATGCATCAACTGATTTCAAAAACATGGTTCCTTGAGGACAAGAAACAAGGAAATTAATAATAGTGAGGTTCTTTCCATCGATCCATCCATCTAACATGATGGAAAAACCTGTTTTGAGCCATGAATATTTAAACTCAACCAAATACTCATCAATGGAAGATATCTCTTTTTGCAAAAGAGCTCCCCTCAAGTCATGCAGACTAGGGCCTTTGAAGCCTTTTCCTACAGCTATAACAGAGTCCCACATAGCTTGGTAATAAGGTGAGCGAGCAGCATTAAATGGGATATCTGAATCATACCACCATCTAGAAATGTATTGATGAGAAGTTTCTTTGCGTTGTCTTTTCCAATGTTGATCCAAAGTGGGTTGAGAACTTGGCTGGGAGGAAGTGGGATTAGAAGAGGCAATGTTGGCAGAAGATGAGAAATAACTTTGGATGTTTGTTCTCTTTGTTCATTTTGATGGTTGGCCAAAAGAAGGATGAACATAGTGAAAGGGGTCATTGGTGGAAGGGATAGAAGAGGAGTCTTGAATCTCATAATCATCATACACACTCTCTTTCATGGCTTCTAATAATTCCCTTTGCCTTGCAATATCATCTTGGATGGCCTTCTCCCTAGCCTTATCCTCATAAAACTTTTCAAGCTTGGAAATGTATTCTGCCCTAATAGGACCTAACAGTGCATTTGGTGCATCACTTGGCTTTACTTGGCCTCTTATCCCAGCCAAGTGTTGTTTCAACCTAAGAATAACCCCACCTCCAATCGATTTATGGCATAATTTGCATATCATTTTTCCATCAATTACATCACAATGAGCCCATGCACTGTCCTTTCCTTTTGGAGCCATGTTTGCTTGAAACAATAACAATTTGCAAAGAAACCTGCCATTTAAAAAAAAAAATTGCAACTAAACAACATGGAAAACCAAAGATAAATGTAGGAAAGCAAATGCACATGCAAGCTAAAAAATTTGATAGCATAGAGCTAGAGAGTTCATAGCATAGATGATAGAAGTGAGAAGTTTATAAATTTATAACACATAAAAAAAATTAATTCATGGACAACAGTCAAATGAGGAATTTTCAAGTGAAAATCCTTACCTGGAAATGCAAACTAGCTTCCTTAGCCTCCTCTTGAAGTAGTCTCCTCCACTGACAGCTACACACTATCTCCAAAATAGCTCCAACTCCAACTCCAAGATGACTACTTCAGCAAAAACTCAACACTCTCCAAGCTCACAAACACTCATAAACACTCCAAATCAAATGTGTGAGACAAATGAGAGTGAGATGGGCCTATTAAAGGCTTTGAGAGGGTGTTTTTGGAGGGAAAGCACCCTTAGTTTACCCCCAAAACCCCTAAAACACACTCAGCAAGTCGCTTTTCCAGCTCACAGTGGGCATGCCTCCTAACCGGCCGGTTTAGGATGGAACCGGCTGGTTTGCTATAAACTGGCCGGTTTAGGATGGAACCGGTCGGTTTGCTATAAACTGGCCGGTTTAGGACGGAACTGGCCAGTTTGCTATAAACCGGCCGGTTACCATTTTTTGTCAAAAAAAGGAGAAATGGTCCTGCTAACCGGATTTTTTGGCCGGTTTCAACCGGTGGGCCTGCTAACCAGCCGGTTAGACCGGTATCCAGTTAGCAAGGCCGGTTTTGAATACTATGATTTCAATATAGTTGTGATGCCTCTGGTCCACTTGCTAATTTAGATCTTCTTGTATGTCTTCTTTTATCATGACCTTCAATTCTTCCTCTCTTTTTTTATTGTTCTCTTGACCACATGGAGGATTTGATGGTAACCATGAGGGAGCTTTCTCGATCTCTGATTTTGTTGTCTGCTCTTCATCAAATGCAGCCCATGATCCTTTGGTATTCTCATTTGAATCTTCTTCTTCTAGATGTGGTCCTTCAATAATATCAAGATTATCTCTTTTTTGCAATACTCTTCCTGAGCTATGGTGAATACCATTGATCTCAAGAGGAGATGTTTGGAAGTGTTGTACCTCAGCATTGTAAGTGGGCTAAGCTACTTCAATGTGTGGGTTTGGAAATGGTGGTACAGGTAGTTGAGAGGGAGTGAATATTTGAGATGGATGTGGTTGGGGTTGTGGTTGTGGTGGAGATGAATGGTAAGGATAACATGGAGTTTGGTATGGAGGATATTGAGGAAAATATTGAGGATATTGTGGATGGCTCCCATAAGTTCCTTTCCAACCTTGTTGCCATGATTGATTTTTGGGTTGAGATGGCCAATGTTGCCAAGGAAAGGGTGTGTTCCAATTACTTTGAGGTGGATGTGCATAAGCTTGAAATTTTGAATTAGGCTCTTGCACCATATCAAGCTGAATAAGTTGCCATGGTCCTCTTGGAGCTACATAACATTGCTGCATTGGCAATTGACTTGCTCCATTGTCCTCCTGGTGAACTTCCTTCAACCTTGGTAATGAGGAGCAACATTTAACATCATGTGATTTTGCATGGACAACACAAACATCTTCTTTTTGCTCATTTTGTATTCTTAACATTTCTACTTGTTTGGTTAGATTGCTAAGAATTTATATTTTAAAGTCATCAAATAAATTTCCAAGTTTAGCTTGACTTACCGATCTTGATGCTGACTTACCTACTCTTGCTTTTCCTCTTGATATGTGTTTGCATGTTTCATAAATTTCCTAAAATAATAATTGATATACATCACCTCTACTCATGAGATTAAGGAGATAAATCCACTCACCCCTAATTGTTCTAAGTAGGAGGGTTTTTAGTGTGTCGGATTCTAAATGATGTAGGTTTTCCCTCTTAACATTATACATGAACCTCTCTACTAGATCCTCAAGGCTCTCATCTTCTCTTTGATTCATTCTAAAGATTTCTTCCTTAAGATCATGATTTTTATATTTTTCTAAAAATATCTTTTGCATATCATTCCATGATCTTATTGAATTAGTCCCTAAACTCATGAACCATTTAAGAGCTCTATCCTTCAATGTTGCCGGAAAAAATCTCAATTTTTGAGTTTTTAATAAGTAACCATAAGATCTACAAACAATCTCAAATTCAAAGAGAAAGGTTTCTGGATCCTCTGACCTTAGACCATGAAATTTTGGAAGAAAAGATGGAGGGATGTTCTTCATGTGCACACTTCCATCAGTATCTTGAATGGGAAATTTGATAGGATCTTCCTCATTGTCATCATCGCCATCAATTTCTTCTACATTCTTCGCCATCTTCTTCTTCTACCTGCAAAAGTGAATGGTGATATGGCTCTTACTGCACCATGTGATCAAATGGGGGGGTGGGTTGGTGTTGGAGAATTTTGTTTTTGTTTTTATGATTGAATGAAAACTATAATGCAATGCAATTTTCTAATTTTGAAATTAAATATGCCTACTGAAGTTTTTTTGTTTTTGCAAAAATTAAAAAAGAAATGAATCAACTAGGGAAGAAAACAATGCATACTTTGACACCTCCCTGACAACGGTGCCAAAAAGTGATGAGCCTTGGTATTGCAACAAGAATGTTGCAACTCTTAAGGCTACTGACTTTAATTATCAACCCGGGGTTCGTACAAACTTAAGAGGTATCAGCATTGTATTTGCAGCATACAATGTGTCCTTCCTTTGCTGTCATAATCTAATGGAGTGTATGTACTAAATTCAAATCTTAAACTAATTGAATAAAATGAAATGTTCGAAATGGAACCTTAACCTATTGCAAGAAATAAAGTACAAGGAAAGAGAATGAAATAAAATGCTAAAACACACAATTTTCAAAAGAATTCTAAGTTAACATGTATGCAATCCTACTATCCTAAGCATGCAGATTCAAACCATCAAACCTTCTATTGTTGTGCATGTAAATGAATAAAATAAATTTGTTTTTCTTTTTGTCTTTTTCATGTGAGATTGTGAAAGTTAATCTCTTTTGGTGATGTGGCAGGTGGCTTGGATATGATGGTGAATGGTAAGAAGGTTTGGGAGGCAAGTAGGGACCCTTTTATAGCTTCCTAGAGGATTTTTCCTCAATTCGACCTCAAAACAGGCTTTCCTACACGATCCCTTGATTTCCTATAGGATCCCCTAATTTCCTACAGGATGTACAGATTTACAATAATTCATCGAATGACCAAGAAAATAAAATCCAAATTGGATGGGACAAATTTTGGTATTAACTAGGATGTCTTAGGTCCCCATTCCAAGTGGAATCACTCAAAAAGACCTTTGTTAACCCATGCAAAAAAAATAAAAAACATTACTAGTCGAAAATCTAGAAATTCGAGAACTAGTGAGCTAGTAAATCTAAAAAATGCCTAACCAAATCAAGTGTAAATGCAATGGGGTAATTTTTTTATGAACTAGAATGTTTTTTTGATCTAATTCAAGTGGAATCAATTCAATTGAAGCTCGTTAGAATGCTCTAAAAAATAGCAGAAATTTATTGTTCTTTGCTAAAATGGAGGCCCGACAATCTAGATTTTGGAATGAGAAGACTAATCCAAACAACTCAATGATTATTATGAACTTCCAAAGCTTTTCCAAGGATGAAATAATGCTTTTGATCCTGCAAAATAACTTACATCAACCATTTAACTCAATCCTACAACAAGAAATCATTAATACTAAATGCAGAAATAGAAAGAAATAAAAACTAGAGATGCATGTGAATAAGCAATGAAAAGAAGGAAAGAAAATGATACAAAAGGGCTATGAGGCTCCTAGGATGGCAAAGCCCAAGGAAACTGAGAGACCTATGGAGGAGAACAAGATTTAAAAGTTGAACATGACACCAATCTTCATTATTTTCATCAATAGAATTACATCTCTGCAAGAAAATACAATGGAGCTGCAAAAATACAAGCTCTCTCCACAATAACACTAATGAAAATCTATCCCTAGAGGAAAATTCGACTTGGTACTTATACAAAATTATTAGGAAGCATTCCCCATGAATGGAGGAATTTTTCTCCACCAAAATCCCTTGATTAGTGGATCTAGTCCCCAATACTAAGAATTTGCATTAAATGGCAGGGAACGCATTCCTAGATTTTCTCAACCATTCCCTAGAGGAAAATTCAACTTGGTACTTATACAAAATGATTAAGAATAATTCCCCATGGATGGAGGAAACTTTCCCCACCGAAATCCCTTGATTAGGGGATCTGCTCCCTTGATTGGTGGATCTGCTCCCTTTATTAGTGGAACACATTCCTAGATTTTCTCAATCATTGGAGTTCCACAATTTGTGTCATAATTCCATAATATCTTGTTGAATTATTATTTATTATTGATCCTTCAGTAGTAGGGAACAAGTCCCTAAATTATCTCCTCCTCCAAATCTTCATAATCTGCTGAATATTCTCATAATATTCCACAAAAATAAATAATATTAGGCACAAATATTTAATTATTCATAAACCTTCCTAATGAATATATTAAAGTTAAAAATAAATTATCTAATGCAAAAAGAGAGGTTTAATGTGCTCAAGGATTGTCATAGGCCTTAATTAATGTTTTTAATTAGAGGCATGGGCCTTAATTTATGTCTAATTTAGAGGCCCATGACTAGCACCTCACCAGTACTATCCATCTCACTTCATAATCTTAAAGTGTTTGAGTGCCTACCTACCTTGCTCCATCAGATGTCTGCAATCATATCCTTATTTGCCCTGACCTAGTCTTTTTGACCTAATCCTCTTCCAACAACCCCACCAAATCAAATCAAACAACCTCTGCGCAATATACTTAGCCTAAAACCCTAATCCATCCAGCCCTTTTGGCTGTGATCCTTTGGAGAGATCGCTCTCCAGCTTGGTAGGGATAGCTACCAAGTCAAAAGATTGGTCTGTGGTTACCTCAGATGGACTCTTTCTCAACCTTGGAGATCCAAAGGAGTGATAACATATTGGTGCCATTGCCGAGGATGAAAGATTCATTTTCCATGGGTGTACGACAAATTTTAGATCTAACTATTTATGGTGAACAGCAGTTGGACACATAGGAAGGTTGTACCATTCACCTGGCGACTCCATTGACTGAAATATCCAGAAAATCAACACTTCCTGGTCACTCCACTATATTAAGATCAGTAGCTTGAAGAACTTTGAAGATGGGATCCGTTGCAAGAAGGTATGCTCCATTGAAAAGAGATCACATTCTAGGTTTCCCAAATAAAATTCCTAAGGTAAATTTTCAAAGTAATTTTCCTATCTTCAAAGATGTGAAAGGTTATGATGTTTCTCTTCATCTGGTGATATTTCACATGCATGTGCATAGATTAAAGATTGATTTTCCTCAAGACTGCTTGATGAAGATATTCATGGCCACTCTGGAAGGTGAAGCCCAATCTTGGTATGAAAGTTTGTCACCTACTTGTATTTATTTTTCAAAGGATTTTCATACCATGTTCTTTTAAAGGTATAAAGAATCTTGTCCATCCTTAATATTAGCTCAGAATTTTTGTAAACATGTTGATAGTTTTATTTAAAAACTTGAGAATTTTTACGGAGATGATGAATTCATTGACGATGAGATCATGGAAGCCCTGTATGAAAATCCATTTCAGCAGCATAAAGAAAGCTTAGAGGATATGTGTCAAGATGCTCAACAAAGTTTGCAGCAGGCTGAAGATCTTTGTACAGTTGAAAATGATGGAAGGCAAGGTCTTATTTCAGATTTGCTTGCAGCAGAAGATGGTTTGAAGGAAAATCAAGTTCCAATTTCATATTTTGATAAGGTCAAGTTGGCTATTCCAGATCTAGATTCAGATTGTCATGATGAAGAGTATGTTGTTCTGGATCCCATGAAGGAGAGCTCTATTATTGAGATCACCTTGAATGAAGAAAACGAAGTTATCGACCCAAGTGCTCTCACCCCATAAGAACAAATTCTTTAGAAGGAGGTAATCCAGTCCATTTATGAAAAACGAGATGAGATCTTTGCTCAAGGAAGTGAAAAATCTTCTTTGGATGACTGTGGTAAATGATATTAATTTCAGTTTTGAGTATTAAGGACAATCTGAAGAAGCTAGTCACTTTGATATAGTAGCTTCCTCTTTGCTTGAAGATGAAGGAATTGTGCATCTTGATAGTCAAAAGAAACAACATGAAATGAATCAACAGTCTGATGAAAATTCATATACTCCTTTGCTTGAAATTAATGAAGGTATTCAACATCCTTGTCAAACTTTAGGAGGGAAATAAGACAATTACTGTTTTAGCAAAAGAAAACAAAAAGAACTATCTCCTCTGTTTGAAGATAAGATAGATCAACTCTTGAAAAGTCATGTTACAGCCCAAGCTAATGCAGGTTTTGTCATGTTCACATAGTCAAGAAGGTGTTAATGAAACTTCTTCCACTTTTGAAAATGAGGACAGTCTTGAAATTAGATTTATAGATCAGCTAATAGATATTGCTCTCTTTCATGAAGATGATAGGGTTGTCATGTTTGATGATATTGAAAAATGTTTTATGTTTAAGAATGACTTAGACTATGAATTTGAGGAGTATGAGCTTGAGAGAGACAGTATGCCAGAAATCGAGTCAGAAGTTCTCATGCTCGAGGAATTTATAGCCAACACTCAGATAGCAGAAGGTTATACATCCCTATGACTTCCTATCGATCAACAACCAATTGTTCTTTTAGATCAAAATGAAGGGAGTACTTGTATTTTTGCTGTTGGATCTCAAGACAAGGTAATGCTTCCGGATTTTCAAGATCCCTTCAACAATATTTTGCAAGCATTGGAGAGGATGAATGTTGTTTGGTTTGTTAGCATAAGCCTTGGTTTCAGTTGTTATTGTGAGTTGCCTACATGTACGTCATTCTGCCTGCTCGGGGAAAGTGAGAGCAGAATTTCAGTAAGTAGCCATCTGCTGGATTGGTTACATTGGAAGGCTCACTTCACATGATTGTACATATTTCTTTAGTAGGCAGGTGGTTGTCATCAGGATTTGAAGCCCTCAAATCTCGATGGTATGCTGCCATTAATAAGATTTGTAAGTACTTGTTTCAGTTAAGTAAGTCTTGAGTCAATTTTTCAGTCAATTTCAAGTCAGTTTCGAGTCAGTTTGTGTCATTTGAGTTGTCAGCATTTAGTCATGCATTTCAGTTAAGTTTTTTACCATATTGGCCCACATGGTTAGGCACTTGGTCTATGGTGTTCTTGACACCTCCAAGGAGCTGTCATCCCCAATAAGGCCGATGTTAGTGTTAGTATTTTCATACTGCCATCAGTGATCAAAAATCGTCTTTTCATATCATATTAGGGTCCCATTCTGAAATTTTTGTCATTCAACTAGGTCGTCATGCAAAAATTTGGTCACTAAAGGTTGAATTAGGGTTTCCTTTACTACTTTTAGAAATTTACACCTTTTTGGCTCATTTCAACCTTGCTGAGTATCCATTGTCCATAAAGTTAATGACATCATGCCATCACATCAGTCATGTCATCTTGAAATTCAGTCCTTCAAGGTCTCATTAGGTCTTTTAAGGATTTTCAAGGTTTCATTAGGTCATTAGGGTTTCCAAGGTTCCAATAAAGCACCATCTCACTGCATAAGGCCAACAAAGTAGGAGAGTAAAGAAAATAATATCCCTTTTTTCAGTCAAATAAGGGTTTACAAGTATGTAACCATGGTTGTTGAAGTTCCAAATTTGATTTTAAGCAAGAATTTCATTCCAGTTTGTAACTTTATTTCAAAAGAGAGATGTAATATTTTTTATTTTATTTATGTAATTTTATGTTTATCATATGTAATAAGTCACCATTTTAGCTGTTTACTCAATTCCATTGCCAAAAGCTCAACATCATCCACCTGCTAGAGAAAAAAGTCAGAAGTCAAAGAGCATTAGTGTGAAAATTTGAAAAGTGACATGAAACATTAGAAAATGGGTTTTCAAAGCATAAATTAAACCCATTCAAATATAAAAGCCCTCAAAGACATCAATTAAACATTCATTTGCACTCCTACGCTCTCAAAGCATCCTCAATAAAAGGGAATTTTCAAGTTTTAGGTGAAATTGTGCAAAATAGGGGCAAAGGGCGCGTTTTGAACTGGTGTTGCGCATTTGACCAGAGTGCTACATGTTTACCTTAAAAAAACGTGTGTTTCCTAAGGGTGTTGCACGCCTGTTAAGAGAGGGCGCATTTGACCAGATTGTTGTGCGTTTTCCCGGAAAACGACTAGAGATTGCCCAAAGAGCACTACATCATCTCCAAGATTCAAAATGTGTCACCATCATGCTCTAGCAAACAAGTAGGTTGAAATCATATCACTCCTCTCCTCCACAGTTTAATTATATGGTGTTCCATTGTGTTTTGGTGTCCTACTAAATTGAAAACCCTAGTAACATAAACCCATTCCTAAATTTCATTTTCTAGCATCCCACTACCATTCCTACATTTCAGAACTACCCCTTGTTGGCATTATGAGACAAGTGTTGTCCTTGATGGAAAATCAGACAGATGACAGATCATAGTGCAGCAGGTCAGTAGCAAGGATTTGATGATCAGACTACAAGAATGAAGAGAAAATATATATATACGCAGGTTCATCGTGACCGAGCCGCGTATACACGCGGGTTAGACGTTACAAAGGCGCGTATGCGTATACACGCACTTTCATGTAAGGAAAAGCACGTATATGTTGGAGAACTTACTTTTGGTCCGTGGTAGTTAGTCCTTGGTATTTGAACCTATGGTTTTGGACCATAGTATCTCGTCAGATGTGTTGATCCAAAGTATTGGGTCCATGGTATTGGTTTGTTATGGTTTTGGACCATGGTATTGAGCAAGGCCTAAGACTATAAAAGGAGAAGAAGATCATTAGGCAAGGGTATCGAAAAAGTCTTGAATATCTGATGAAGGATGAGATCCAGTATGCAGGTTATGGGTTTATGATGCATTGCTTGATCTGAGCTAAGGAGGGATCTCACCGGTTGATGGAGAACAAGATCTAAGGATAGATCGGGATCAAATGGTTTGAAATGAACTATCTCTATATGGTTGATTATGTTTATTCTAGATCTGTATACTGACGCATGTAATGATCTGAACTGGGTATAACTTAAGTTTGAAATCGCTGCAAGTCATGATTGAATATTTATAGATATGTACGCGGGTTGGCTTTGGTGAAAGCGCGTATGTATGCAGGTTTGGTTCATTGTAGTAGCGTATACATTTTGAGCTATGATGTTTGAAGTTACAGGTGATTCTGGTTGTTGATGAGTTCTGATGACTGTTTACTGGTGTCAGTATTCTGCATATTCAGATTGGTTGATTATGTTTAGCTTCAGTATTGATGGATGAGATCTATAATGGATCAGGATCAGAATGACTTATCCTTATGTGATCTGATGAACTAGATCTGGTTGCTAACACACGTATTACCTTTGTATATGTAATGATCTGGGTATGTCTGAAGTCAGGAAGTGCAGCGAAGTTATGAATAAGTAATTAATGACATATACGCTGGTTCGCTTTGGTGAAGTTGCATATACACGCTGGTTCGACACTTCCAAGTAGCGTATGCACTCTGATGCATGATTTTGATGATATAGTTGGTTCTGAATATGGTTGCAGAGTTCAGTGTTCTGCTCTGTGTGTTCTGGTGACTACATTTTGTTGACAGGGTCTCAATGATTCAGTATTGGGTGATTCATAGATTGATGATGCTAGTATTGATTGTTTTTGTGCTTCAATGATATTGATGGGTCCAGTGTGAAAATTGGATGAAACGTGGCCTTCAGATTATAGTGTTGTGCTTCAGGAGTATCCAATCTGAAAATGTATGAAATGTGGTCCCTGGAGGATGAAAGGAGATTGCAGGCCGGTGCCTACGTACTAGTACATCAGCTAGTACAAGAGCAAAGGGAGTGGTAGCTCCCTTCTAGTAGCAGCTAGAGAACAAGTGAAGATTGGAGCATTCAGTAGGCAGACACCTACGTACATGGATCCGCTAGTACAAGAGCTAAGGGGGTTGTAGCTCCCATCCAGGAGAGTCTGGAAAACGAGAGAGGATTGTAGCTCTCTGTAGGTAGAAGCCTGCGTACTGGTATAAGACTGCACCAGTACAGAACTATTGTAAAATGAAGTTTCTTATTAAAAGAAGATAGAGACGACTTGCAGCAGGTGGTTTTCACCCACATTGGGTTTCCACCTTATATCATGGTGTTCATGTGTGCTTCTTGTGTGTGATGATCTGTTCTATTTTACTGCACCTGCTTACTATACATATGGTTAATGAAGTTCTGATGCACTAACTAAAGATCAACATTTAATGGATTAACTGAATCATAAGTATTCTGTATATATGCTAGTTGCATTAGATAAAGTTGTGTATACACGCGGGTTCCATTAACTGAAGTTGCGTATATGTATCTAAGTATGGAAATGAAAAAGTTTTATTGATTTGATAATACTGATTCACCCCCCCCCCCCTCTCAGTATTATTTCCAACACCCCTTGTTACCTCCCTCATATCAAACATCCCCAATTTCATCTCCTCAATTTCCTCACACCATTCCATACTCTCTACACCTACATTCCATTTCATCATCTCCTTAGGGTTTGACTCTAATAACTCATGGCAGAAGAAGAGAACAGAAGCCATAGTGAGGAAGAAAGATAGGAGAGTAGGTTATCTACGAAAGGTGGGAGAATCATTAGACATGAACCAACGAATACCAGAGAACTCATGGCATCTCCCATCATTGTGGCGGGCTATAAGCATGTGGGTTGTTTTGAGTTTTGTGAGAAAGTACAAAGGATCCAACATCATCCTATGTTGACTAGATTATTCATCACCAACCTCCATGAAAACCAGGTAACCCTTGCTGGTGTCACCTTCACTGTATCTCCTGCTATCATATCAGCTACCTCTAGGATCCCAAATGTTGGGGAAAAATGGTTTAAACAAGGAGAATTGGATCATTTCTATTATGAGCCATATCTTAAACCAAGGTACAAGAATGAGAGAAAGAATATTTTTCCTTTCTATTACCTCCTTGATAGAGATGTTCCCATGATGAAAATCATCATGAAGTACTTCACTTGTGAGGGTAGGTTTTCTACACTTTATTCCTATCATATCCGGCTACTCATGCATTTCACAAGAGTCAAAATGCTCAATATGCCCTACTATCTTTACTGGAGCATTGACAAAATGTCATTCATTGCCCAAAAGAAAGATTATGATCATCAAATGCAAAGTATCTTTCACCACTCCCTCATCAAGATGATAGTCCTCCATTACCTTGATCAGTTTAACATTGCATGGGACACCTTTATATCCAATGAGATTTTCACTGTCCCACCTATTCAGCATGGCCAAGAAGCACCTTCATCATCTCATCCACCCACCTCCATTTCTCCACCTCAGCCCATAGATCATTCATCTTCATCAAATGATCAACCACACCATCACCTCCATCATCACCGTTTCATGAGCCTATTCATTCACCTGGCAAAGATGAAGATAGTGAGCAAGAACACATTGAGCATGGTGAGAGCAGTGAGCCTAAAAGGGTTGGTTTAGGTACCTTGACACATACCTATCAGAGAGGGCATAGGCAAGTGTTTTCCCCACAGATTGTGGGAGGGGCCTTGCCTTCTTCATTAGCAAAGCAGGTACAGAAGGGTAAGGAAAAGGTGACAGAGGCAGAGATCCAGTAGCAGGAGGAGGACCTCCATGAGACAGAGCAGGATTTTCACTTAGTTGACCTAAGCGAAAATGATGACAGTGAGAACACAACCATTGTCATCAAGGAGAATAATGCACTCATAGGAGAGCTCCAAGTCAACTTGCAAAGAGCCAAATACATTATTTCATACTATGAGTAGGAGAACAGGCAGTTTGAGGTCAAACATGAGCTCATGGAGATTCAGCTCATCAAAGCAAAGAGAGAGGTTGAAAAGGCTAAGGCCTTACTTGATGAGGCATATGGAGAATACAGTGACCAGCTGGAGGAACAGGTGCCAAGAAGAAGGCCAAGGACTAGAGGCCTAAAGAGAGCTTTGGAGCTAGAAAAGCAAAGGGAGGCAGAACTAGCTAATGAGCTCACCCTAAATGAGCAATTTTCCAAAATGGTAAATGAGAACCAGGAACATTGGCTCGAGAGGGTGAATGGTCATCTTGAGAAACTCCTAGACAAGGCCAAAAGGGATAATGAAATTCACAAGAAGATGGCTAAACATTATTCCTATACAGAAAGGATTTCCAGGGCAAAATTCAAAGTTGCAAAGGAGAAGATTGGAGCCTTGACCAAGAAAAAGGAGAAAATGAGGCTAGACATTCTTGTCGAGGCATCACTCCATGCCTCAAACACATGATCAACTATCATCCCACCAATTTTGACAAGTTTTGAGCAAATTTTTCAAGTTGTGAATTACTGTGTTTTTTGAGGCATTTTTAACATAGTAAAAAGGTCAAACGCGCAGCACCTAGGGCGTTGTGCTCTTTTTTGGGACATATAATGAGAAAAAGGTTAACATCATTGGATTCAAAGTGATGAGGACATGAACCCTGTGCATTTTCTAGGCATTTGGAGACAAATAGGTTAGTCAAAAAGGTCAAAAACCACCAAAAAATCACCTTTCTGCCTCATTTCTGGCTTGGGCACTGTGCATTTACTAGTCTTGGGAGATTGAGTTTTTGACAAGGAAAATGAGCTCCAAATTGAAAACTGAAGACATGTCTAGAAATTAGACTTGAAGGGCTTTCAAACAAGCCATCTTGGAGAAAATTTGGACACTGGGAAGGCACCCAAAAGCAGTCCTGAACTTGGAGGGCGCGTTTGACAAAGAAAGGGTGCATTTGACAAAGAGAGGGTGTGTTTGACAATCTTCTCCGATTTTCTGAGTTTCTCTCCTGTTTTGATTTTCACCTTAGAAAATGATGATTTTACCTATGTAAATGATCAAATTGGATGTAATTATCATGTTTTTACTATTACCTAGGGTAAATGCATTAGGTAAATCAAGCAGATGAGGTGTAATGAATCAGTTCATTTAAGATAGGAATGAGTCACTTGGACCATCCTACAAGTTAGCTATCAGTTCATATTTTTGTGTAATGTCTTCCTCACCTCATGGATTCGACCCCTAAGGATGAGGGGAAGTGGTTTTCATGTCTATTTAGTCCCTTTCTTCACCATAGAGAAGGGTTGGACTAAGTTGGATGTTTGGCTATTGATCAGAGACACTAGTGTAATCATTATTTGGCATAATTTAATGAATGAGTTGCAGCGACTTTGGTGGAATACCTATGGTATGGCATTTTGACATAGTTTCTTCTTATGTTGCATATGTTTGAATGTTTTGTACTCCCATGTTTCATTTCACTTCTATGATATGTTGACTTTCAAGTTGATGACCGGAATACATCTTACATGCTTTGTTTTGGGGAAATCTTCATAGTTTGTCCATTTTCTTCAATTTAGAAAGAATACATGCTTGTCTTTCTCTTTCTATCACCTCACCAGTCTTATCCATCTCACTTCATAACCTTAAAGTGTTTGAGTGCCTACCTACCTTTCTCCATTAGATGTCTGCAATCGTACCCTTATTTTCCCTAACCTAGTCTCTTTGACCTAAGCCTCTTCCAACAACCCCACAAAATCAAATCAAACAACCTCTGCACATTATACCTAGCCTAAAACCCTAATCCATCCAGCCCTTTTGGTTGTGATCCTTTGGAGAGATCCCTCTCCGGCTTGGGAGGGCTAGCTACCAAGTCAAAAGATTGGTCTGTGGTTACCTCAGTTGGACTCTTTCTCAGGCTTGGAGATCCGGAGGAGTGATAATAGTATCTAATGGAATCTTTAACATAACAATAAGGAACATTAACAAATATGAAAAATAAGACATGTAAAAGTTTTTACCTTATCAAAATCTATGATTCACTGCTTTTATTGGGTTGATAGTGATGATGAAAAAGAGGAAAATAGAGGGAAAAGGATGTCAAAACAAAATAGTTATGGAACTCTACAAGTACCCCAGTGGAGTTACTTACATCACCTCTCTACGCAGGAAGCTTTTCTCTTCTTTCACCTTATTCATTTTTCATTTTTTTTCTTTTTTTTAAGAATTATGCATGGGCACTTATTTCTTTCAGAGGCGGAAGAGGGATTCAGACGTATTGAGAGCAGAAGAGGTTGTTCCTTTTGAGAGTTATGTTATGTATACCTCGGACATACTTGTTAAGGTTTTCTCCCTCACCTTACTCTACTTGACTGAGCTGAAAAAGGTTAACCCAAAACAACCGACTAGAGTAGGTGGTGCTAGTTAGAGCGCAAGTGTTGTGTTTTCACTAAGACTCACTCTGAACAGAACGTTTTTTTACAGCAAGGAATCATCAACTGAAGACAACAAGTTCTTCATAAAGAGAGAGGGCAATAGTTAACTAGATGTTGATAGTTGTACAAATCCTCTTAGATTTGCCTAGCTTGTCTCGAGAGCCAAACACGGTTTCACGAGAGGCTAACCTACGGGCACCAGCAAGCAAAGAAATCTAAAACAAAAAAGAAGTAAAGCGAAAGAAAAATAGCTAAGTAAAGAAAGCAAGCAAGCAAACCAAAGTGAGTAAGAAAGAAAACAAACATGCGAACCAAAAACTAAAGCAGAGAAAGAAGCAAAGACTACTCCTACACCTACACTAAACAATGCATGGGCCTACTCACATGAAGTGATATTTCCAATGCATACATTGGCTCATTAGTTGGCCCATGTTGGTGAAGGCATGGTTCGTGAGAAGCACAGTCAAGTGAACTAGCAAACATAAAAGATGCAACAATGAAGACCAACACACTTTGAGTTCTAAAACATCCACAAAAAAGAAAAGAGTGAATGCACAAGATAGACATTCTTCGGACTTAATATGGTGTTGTGACACACTGCATGCAGATGATAAACATGCACACTCTTTGTATTGTGACATACGAGAAAACATGAGAAGGGCCAATAGCGTATGCTTTGCAAGCGCACTTGTTTTGTAAGATTCCTCCAAAGATTGAGCAATGGGATCATGTGATTTGAGTCGAGGAAGTGAAATCTAGGTGTTTAGTTGATCTTCAATGTGAAGTAGAGCGTGATTTGGAGCCTTGGGTGTTTCGAAAATTTTCTGATTGGAAGTGGAACTAACCTCAGGACAGTGAGGGCACGACATAACCATCAACCCAGGCTGAAGTGCCTCGACATCTTGCGGGGTTTCCACTCCATCAATAAGTAGATCATTGGAGACCAATGGCCCAGATAGATTAACATCGAGTGAATGAACATTGTGATCAAAAGAAGAGGTACAAAGATCATGACAACCACAATCAGAAAATTTGGGATGTTCATTGGCATCCTCATGATTTGATGAATCATGCAGAGGGGTAGATGAGAAGCAAGGATGTTCACCCTTTGTGTTTTCAGAAATGATAGATGACAAATGGGACAGGTTTTTAGAGGAAGATGTGTCCTCTTCGCAATGTAATGACAGACTAGCATCTGATGTGTCCTATGAATGATCGGAAGTAGAAACATCCGGAAATGAGTTTTCACGGGGGAAATCAACAATGGTAGAATAACAAGGGATTTCAGGATAGAGCGGATGAGGCACGGGTGGAAGGGAGTCATCCTTCACCGCTGGTTCTAATTCAGATTACCACACAAACTCATCATGAATGATAGCGTGGGTTGGTTGCACAACACCAACTCTGTCGACAACTTGATCCTCATTCACAACATGTGTGGAGTCTGGAATGGAAGAACACAAGACAATACAATCAGGATGATCAATGGAATGTGGGGACGAAGGTTGAGTGAATGAATCCACGTGATAACCAATAGGATTGCAAGCCAAATCTGTGTAGATATCAAGAGCAGGTGGGGTAGGAGGATGTGACAGTTCAATAGATGTGCGCACAGCTTCTCCCACCTGGTACTACGGAGCTAGAGCTATTTGATGAGAAGAGGATGGAAAATCGCTTATGACAGCAACCTCATCCGTCTTAGATTTGGCAGCTCTAACACCGAGGTGTGCTGGGAGGGGTTTGAATGATTCCAAGAATTTCATATTTTCAGATATGTAAAGAAGATACTAAAATCTTCCATCGAGACATTCCAATAAATTTCATCTACAAAAAATCGGTATGCAAGATTACAAAAGCATGTGTGAAATTGTTCAATGGATTCATTAGGTGCTTTCTGTAATTTCAGAATTTCTTTATTGAGTCCTCTATGGTCAAAATGATTGAAAGCATGATCTATCTCTGTGACCAGATGAGGGAGAGAGTGAATATAGTTTTCGGGCAGCATGGCACACCAATGCAATGGGTTCCCTCGAAGCGTGTATGCGAACAACGTGCAGGTCATGTAATATTCAAAGATTTCATGTCTTTCACATGAGCCTACAATGCCAACCGTGTGTCTAACCAAGGCTACTTGGGCTCCACCATCGTATGTTTTATGTGACAAGTTATCCCAAATCTCTTCCGAGACTTTAAATTTGTTTCCATAAGACATACACTCCAGAAGAGAAACTTTGTAGTTAGTCATGATAAGCATGCAGTGATTCAAAACAAATTGTGAGGACTCAGCTTGTCATCTGGCTCTCCTTCTAGCACCAGAAATGTTGATGGTGCTGGACCCGCCAACATTTAGGGGATCTCCCTGTTACGAAGTCCCAACTAGACCTCACATTGTTTGGTGTAGGAATCCCATCCAGTACGATGGCTCGATTTCCTTTATCTTAAAGATATGCCTTCACTCTTGCTTGTTAGCATGTGAGAGTGGTCTTTTTTGTCTTCGAACAATGAGGTTTGCATGCCTCGTGACTGTTAGTGTTACTTGTGTCAAGGTTCTTTCGCCGTAGATGGAGAGGGTGGAAGTGAGTCTCTAGTCGAAAGGGAAGAGTCCCAACTCTGTCAGAGACACACAACACAGCATGACATGTGCAGCTTCCGATGGAATAGTCCACATAGATGCGGGATTTACAAACACACAATATATGGATATCACATACAACACCCAGTGGAATAGTCCATGTGAGTGCGACGATCATTATAACAAGTTTATCGGAATGGTTTTGTCTAGTGTCCAGCGAGGTAGCCCACACGGGAAAGACAATGTTAATAACTTATACAACACATTTTCATAAGCATATGTATTAGAACAACCGAAATATTTCAACTGTCTTAACATAGGTTAAAGAAACATGCATTACAAGTGTTCAAAGAATAGTCTAACAAACAATTACAATACATATGTGAAAACATGTTGGCATGTTAACAGGGTTCTGAATTAAGAGAAACTCCCAAGACACATCAGTACACCATAGATCACTAACCTCGTAAGAGGGGCATTTTAGCCACTACTCTCTCCTGAAAGAAAAGATTACAAACTCTCAATGTTATGTGGGAAGAGCCAAAGTGAAAAGTTTGTTGCATGTACAAATGAGGGGTATTTATAACCAATGGTGAAACTGACCCTTATGACTATTCAACTTCCCTCATGACTGTTTCACTTACATGACTCTTCAACTTTACATGTGGGTCTATTGGACTTCCATGTTACATTACATTGATTAAAATGGTATGGCCCATAGTAGTGATGTGGCCAAGATGACTCATGACACGACTCAACATGACAGTGCTGGTATGTTCATGTTGTTGTTGGTGTCCATGTCGAGCTACAGTGTTGTTGAGTGATGGATGTGCTCTTGGTGTATCATAGATTCATCTCTACATGGAAAGGTGTGTGAAGTCTTTGATGGTCTTGGTGTTCTCTTAATGTTTGCACATGCATGTTCCTCCTCCACTTGTACTTTGGCATGCTTCATGTGTTCGTCTATTCGCAATCAAATCTCCTTGCATACATTTCTTGTTCGTCCGTTCATGAAACAATCTCCTCACATGAATTCCTTGTTCATCTGTTTGCAAACAAATCTCCTCGCATGCATTCCTCGTTCGTTTGTTCATGAACAAATCTCCTCGCATGTGCTCTCCTTGTTTATCTCGTTCGTCATTGCCTCATGTCTCATCCATGTACCTATATCTGCAATAACTCATAACGAGACGACATCAAATCTAGAAATATTCTAGTCTACCACAACGCATTATCTTTCACTTTCAGATGTAGGTGACCAAGAGAGAGGAGAAGGATCTGAAACTGCGCAAGGAAGATTTCAAGTCAGGATGCGGGCTCTAGGCACTTCTAGTGAAAATTGCACAGAAGTCACCAGGAGACTAATATGGACAATCCGAATCAACAGTGACTGTTTGCAGGATTTGGATTGGCTAGGGGGCAGATCTACACAATTTCTTAAGGGAAGCAGTGCAGGCAGTAGAGGGGCTTGGCAGCAAAAACTATGTGATTCCTCTAGGGAGCTGGCAGTGGGCTGTAGGAGGCTTTCTTGGAAAAAATGTACAATTTTTTTAGGGAGCTGGAAGCTGACTATGGGAGTGTTGTTAGAAAAAAATGTGCAACTGCTGGGAGGTTGGCCTGCTAAACATCCCATCGTAGTTTCTAAGCTGAGCGGGATGCTGGGAAGCTGGGAGACTGCTCATGAAAATTGTGCAGTTTTCTGGGTGAGCAAGAGGCCGACTCACTGGGTGACTGGTTGGAAAAACTAGACAATTTTTAGAGGGAGACAATGACAGACACATGGTGTCTATCGACATGTCTATGCAGTTTCTTTAGCCCTCGTAGCGGGCATGCTTTGCAGCTTTTGTGCAATTTTTTGGGGGAGTGAGTCACGGGGTCATTGCCCAGTCAAACTCTCTGGTTGACCAGCTGGAGGCTCAGTTGATGTGCTTGCAGGTAGCACAGATTGAAATGGCTTGTTGGTAACTTTTGCGTTGTTCTGGGTGACAGTTAATCAAGTCGATTCCAGAGTTGTGCAATGCAGACTGCCTGGGAGGCAGTCTCAAGATTTTTGCAATTCTGGGCGGCAGTACATAATCACTGAGAGTTGTAACTGCACAATGCAGCTCAGCGGAGTCTGGTTGTTGGAGGATGGTCCGTTCGACAAAACTTCAACAAAATGACTGATTGTATAAACAAGGGAACTTGTACATGTGTGACCTTGCGAACACACACTCAACATGACTCAATGACAATACAACTCGAACCATCAAGACAACAACACTCAATGTGACTGACCGACAGTACGAGCGACAAGCACGACACTTGTGATAGATCATTGAATGACCTTCATGACGCTTGCATGACAGTGCATACAACATCGTGTGTGAGTGTGATAGATGTGTACATAATAAACACAACCTTCATCATCACTAGAACAAGATCACAAGAATGGCATAGTAATCAACATGCAGAAGACAACAGTTCATCAAACAAGTGAAAAGGAAGCAAGAAATGTAGAAGAAACACATGAGATGACTTTTCATGTTTTCGCACATGCATGTTACTGAGGACATGATCATATGACAATGACAAGCAGTCCTGCATACTCAACGAAGAGGTGTACTTTGAAATATGTTCCTTACTTACCATACTTACCCTCAAGATGGTCATGCATCCAACAAAGTTTGCATGCAGTCTTGATCTTTTCCATTACTCAATTCCTTGGTCCTTTTCCTCAACTCCTTGGAAGCGATTTCAGCATGTCACCTTTTCCTGTAGTCACTGAGAGGTAGATCTACGCAATTTCAGAGTGTAGTGCAGCTGGACTGCTCTGCGCATTTCTGGAGAGCAGTGTTGGTTGGGGTCTTTGCGAGCTGTGGGGTTTCAACAAACAAGGGGGGTTGGTGTCTTTGCACACTGTGGGGTTTTAGCAGGCAAGGGAGGAAGCTTGATGGTTGCATAAGCAAATCACACATTCCAAGGAAGCTAGATGAGGCTAGGTTTCTCGGGAAAATGACTAAGTGTGAGATCAGTGAAACATAGGTAAACTTGATAGGACTTGGCTATGATCGTACACAGGCACTTAGTGACACAATGTAAACCCATTCAAAATGCATAAGACATACTTTTCTTGATGCAACAACTTTCGTGACAAGAGTGTGAAAGATGTCTATGTGATGACAACCACTCATACGCACACAATTCCCTTGAAGTAAGACAACGTTCCCTTTGCATGACAAACAACAACCCCTATGCCCAAAGATGACACATGCTGCATAAATATGAGAACGCGGACAACTCTTAAGATCAAGGAGGGGAGATTGAAATCATCATCTTACCAATGAGTGACCAAGGATGATCGATCGCAAAATCCAAGGTAGGCTTTGAAATTTGCATGCGAGCCAAAATTTTGGAGTGTGGTTGTAGCCACTACAATAGAACGGTAGCTAAAGAAAGCTTCTCGAGATGGGCATATCGAGTCCCGGAATCAATAAGATTTCAGCTTAAGTAGCATATCACGTGTTCATTTCCATCATCATCGTCTTGCACTAGTACCATGGAAATAGTACTATCGGTTGTGGCCAAGTACAAGAAGTAATCGTGGTGATAGTCGGGGGGATGCAGCAAAGGAGCACTAATGAGAGTGTTCTTTAATGCATCAAAAGATTGTTGAGCGATTTCATCCCAAATAAATGGGATCCCCTTTTTCAGCAAACGAGAAAATCCCTTAGCAAGCTCAACGTAGTTACGTACAAAACGACGAAGGAAAATAACTTTCCCTTGCAAAATTTTCAACTGATGCAAAGATGACAAAGGGGGTAAGTTTACAATGGCCTCAACTTTAAGGGGATCAATCTAGATGCCTTCCTTCATTACTACAAACCCTAGGAGATGAGAAGATTCAACGTAGAAGACACACTTATGAAAATTCAAATGGATATTGTAATGTCTGTAATGTAGAAAAATCGCTCGTAGGTGATAAGGATGGTCTTGACGCTTTGCAGAATGAGCGGCAAGTCATCAAGATATGGTTGAATGATGTGTTTGATGTAAAGAAAATCATAAGATATCGCTCGTTCGAAGGTAGCACCAACATTTTTCAGACTGAAAGGGAGTTTCTTATAGGTAAAGGTCCCCCATGTACAGATAAAAGCAGTATGTTGATCAACAGGAAGAATGTTGATCTAGTTGTAGCCAGTAAAACCATCCATAAAAGAAAAGATCTCACTCCCAGCACATTTATCAATGATTAGATCAATAAAAGGAGTTGGATAATTGTCTTTGGGACACACCAATTGATATCACGGTAATCAGCACAAATGTGGATAGTCCTTTATTTTTTAGTCACTGGGACAATGTTTGAAACCCAATCTGTCAATGGAATGGGGTAGATGAAACTAACCTTTAGAAGTTTTTCAACCTCTCCCTTAATAGCGGCTGCCTTTCTAGGGTGCACTGGACAAAGTCGTTGATGAACAGGCTTCGTATCTGGATAAGTAGTAATTTTGTGCACAACTATACTCAGATCAATGCCAGGCATTTCTTCATATGACCAAGCAAAGACATCGCAGAATTCCTTAAAAAGGGCAGTGTAAATCTTGATCTCATCAAGAGAACAAGAAACCCCGACGTGAATTTTCTCGACAATTCTTGATTTAACAGAAATGTCGATAGGCATGGTAGCAATGATGTTTCCCATGTTTCCTTAAGACAAAAATTCATGCACCAATATGGATGTTTGAAGTGGATGGGAAAGTTTACAGGAAACAAAGGTATCTAGACATGATGAAATCTCACCAAGACTGAGAAGAAACGATGAACGATGATGAGCATCACTCCAGGGCGTTTACTCAAGATACATAACCTCAGTGATACTCCCGTTAGTAGGAAATGTCTCGTTCAAAGGATCTGGAGAATCCCAAGAACCAAGCCAAGGAGACTGTGAATACTGATGCAGGATCATCTAGACCCAGCCAGCAATGTGGTAATGTGATCACATGTTTTGGTTAAAAAGGAGTGGAGAAGAAAATTGATTATTTAGTTCTTAGTAGTTATTAATTATGTAAGTAGTTAGTTTGTTGTTAAAATCTGAGGAAATTAGAAATAAATGGCAAATCGATCCTCCCTACGAGGAGATCAAGCCAAGTAGCTAAGTCATTAAGTTAAATTAGGATTTTGTTTCTTAAAAAGGGGGAAAACTCATTCGTTTGTGGTAGGAGATAGTTACTTAAGGGTTTGTTTGTTGATTGAAAAGAGGAGAGAGGGTGAGAGTGAAATATAAAAAAAGGAGTGCAATAATGTAATGGAGCCATCGAAGGTAGAAATGAAGGGACTCTGTTTTCCTGTGATTAATGTTTTCTATGTTAATCATAATGGCAGACTTTACAAAATTCAAACTCGCCTGCCTTCTACCTACTATTCCACTCATTTTTACCACGATCCATTGAAGCAGAAGCAAGGGAGGCTACTGAACAAATCATTCATAGCCTGTGCTTATATAACTATAGGAATTACATTTATTCATTGACCTAGGTGTTGTTGTGCATCATATATCACTTGATAAGGGATATTAGTTTGTTCAAGTTTCAAGGCAGTAACCAAAACAGCATGGTGGTAAATTCGTTTGTATTGGGTTGCACAGGAGTGTAGTGTTTCCTCATGAAGCCAATTTTTTTTTCCATTTCATGTGCAAGCATGTTGTTGTTCGTGCCTTAAGCATTGAATGCATAATGAAGGTTCTCTATTAAATGAGCCTGTTGTTTTGTTTATGTCTGGAGCATTCGACATTAAATCACATATCAAAATTTTGGTTTATAGGCATTCCTTTCTAGATCTTGTTCAGTCTGGTTGTGTTTATCGCATCTCGCATGTGAGAGGAGGAGTCTTAGGAATACGATGATGAGTCACATGTTAGTATGATATGTGATATTTTGATGGATTTTTATGAAGGAAACTTCGGCCACTAGAACGAGATCATTGCACAATAGAACAATTAACCATTTGTTGTAGGCTCATAACTCACAGGTCTGAAGAAGGTGAAACGAGGCAACTTTGTTGCATCATTTGGTATCAGAGCGACAAGGATTAAGTTCTACTACAACAAACATGCCACCTAGAAGAGGAGTTGGCATAGGTCGGTGAAGACCTGTAGCCAATGCAGTTTTTCTAGAAGAGATTCGACACCTTCATACAAGGATGGAGACAATGGAAACTACTCAAAGGAGAGCACCTGATGAAGGAGATGTCAGTGCTGCAGAGGAATCTTCTGAGGAAGAAGAAGAGGATGAAAGTGAAGCCACCAAAGTTCTCAAAATGTTGGCCAAAGCAAGTGGAAGACCAAAGGTGGAAATACCTTTGTATGATGGGAACCTCAATGTGGAAGAGTTGATGGACTGGATCAGTTCATTAGACAAGTATTTCGACTATGAGGAGGTTGATGATAAAAAGAAGGGAAGTTTACAGTTACCAGATTGAAGGGCCATGCAGCGATCTAGTGGGATGAACTACAAACATCCAGAGAGAGAAAGGGAAAGCCCAAGATCAAGCAGTGGGATAAAATAGTGAGTAAATGGAAAGGTAAATTCATGCCAAAAGAATATCAGTTAAATCTTTTGAGACAATTACAAAATTTGAGGAAAAAAGGAATGATTGTCAAATAATACACGGAAGAGTTTTATAAGCTGAGCATTAGAGCAGGACATAGAAAAGGTAGGGAGATACATCAATGGCTTGAGATATGACATACATGATGAAATCAGTTTGTTGAGTTTGAAGACAATTGAACATGCCTATCAAGCAAATTTGAAGGCAGAGGAGAAGATGTTTGTTATACAGCAAATTGACCCCCTCATCAACTCAGAGGGGAAAGACATAATAGCTAAAGCAAAGACCAAGATCACATGCCTAGATTCCACACTAAAACTGGCTATACACTGACAACCTGCTTTATAAAGCTTCTCTGCAAGCCTAAGGGTGCGTTAGTGACCCAACTAACTCAAGTTGCTAGTTCGGGAACAAGTTGCTAGTTCGGGAACAACGTTAGTGTTTCCTAGTGAAGTTCTAAGGGTCAAAGGAACGAATTGACTCATAAATATCTAGATATTTGTTCCTAGAATTACTCAAGAAAAGCAAGGAAACATCCAGATTCGACCTATTTGAAGGATTTCTAATCCTAATGAAGGAGGCAAATAGGAAAGAGCTAAAAAGCATGGCAACTTCATTGCTTTTACCCTGGGGAACTCAATGAGGAACTTGGCAACCCTAACTCAATTACTAAATAAGCAAAGCTAGGGATATGGTGATAAGGGTCAGAGCATTTGAAAGGATAGCATACTTGACTATTGGGCATTGTCTCAAATCATAAGAAGTTGGCAAGAAGGGAGAGAGAGAGAGAAGCTGGAGGGGTAAGGGAAGGTTGATACAACAGATGGTTGTAATCACTCTTCCAACATTAATATAGAACTACAATTTCACCGTCTACTCTGTGGTGTTGGTACTATCATTCATTCAGTTGTTTGTCTAATACCTTTTAGCATGAGTAGCTTAATTATGTGTAACTAGATGTTCTTTTATGTATTCATGCATTAGTTATCAGAGTTGTATGTTGTGATTATGCTTGTCTCTTCTATGTGCAAGACTTGATCTGGAGCTGGCTTAGGGGACTTCCACCTAGCTACATTGTGCTCTCCAGCAAATCTACATGGAGGCTTGAGGTAATCTACTTCCCCTACTTTGATAGTTAGTTATTATTTACGAACATGCATTTAACTTTGTGATGGTTGCAGATAATCTTACAGTCTGTCGAAGGTCTCGGGAAGACCTTTGAGGGTATCTTCATTCTCCATACACCGTGCATTTTATCCTATAGTAGAATTGGCAACTCCGCTGGGGACTATACATCTAGTTCCCGGTTTACCAACAGTTCTCAGTTTTATCCTCCTTCTAAGACCTCCCTATACTTCTACATTCCCTTTCTGACCCATCAAGAACCTTGTTGCATCTTACCTACAAGTATTCATCACTGAATCTGATCTGAGAAGCCCTATTTTTTATTTTTTTCCCACACTAACACAAGTTAGAAGACTACAAAGTGCTTTATAAAGCACTGTGTCTACATACAGACAACGTTATTAGACCTATTAACTCTTTTTGGCCACTGTTATAGAGCGTTAGTCTCCCAATAACTTGATTTCCAACTGTGTCTACAAACTAAAAGGGGTAGGAAACATGCTCATGGACTGAAAGAGGATCTATTACTGCATTTTGTTAGCAAAATAGATGTCCTAAATGTTTATTTTTGGGAAATAAGTTTTGTCTTTCTTTCCTAAAAGCATTTTTTATGAAAGAAAGATCCACATTTTTTATTCACGCTTCTGTTTAGCTAGTTAAAAGCTGCTCTATTTTGGTTTCAATTAGTTGTTAAGAAAACATTGGAAAGATTTTTGTTGGTTATGCATGTGTTAAATGACTAAGATGCATGGAAAGAATATGAATATGTGAAAAACTCTCACCTGTAGAATACAACTTGTTTTCATCGAATTGAATATTTTTTTAAAGCATTGTCTTGTGCATGATTTTTGAGTCAGAGTCTCATCACATTTCATACATCAACTCCCCTACCGAAGACAATAAAAAAGTACACATAAAATTTACCTAAAATCAATCAGTAACTCTTTATTGAGCAAATGAACATTAGTTTAGGCTAGGATCTTGGGATAGGCAATGTGAGTAAATTGCCCAAGATCGAAAACCAAACTAGTGTCATTAAAAGAGAGAAAATTCCTTCTGCACTCATACTATCGGGACCACTCCAGTAAAAGCGGAGCTAAATACGAGACAACATCAGACTGTAAGTGAAGGTAGCCCACCTTCTCTTACAACTCCTTTGGGTATTCTGTGTATTGGGGATCCCTTCAGGGATTTCGGAGCTGAGTCGGGGACTCAGGTATCCTGCCCACACAGCATGTTGTTTACGACTATGTCCCCCCCCCCCCCCCCCCCCCCCCTGATGGTGTCTATGATCTAAGGTATCCTTAGTGGCCAAGCTTTTAGGGACTTACATAAGGTGACTAGGGCGGGCTGCCCTGGTACCTAACATAGATGGACCTAATCTATCTTCAGTTTTTGGGAGGGTACTCGTCTTCACAAGAGTACTTGGCCCCTCAATCTGAGGTTCGAGTGAAGCTATAGAGTAATTGTAACTGTACATTTGGCCAGCCCTCTCTATTATTCATTGTGATACTGGGTTTCATCTCCAGTGTTCGGTGCTTATCAGACAAGGCCATTTCCCTATGTTTGTTGATTGATCAACTTAGTGTATTTTTTACATTTTTTAGGCACCCGCGTGTTATCATTTGAGACTTTAATGAATATCACGATAAAATTTATTGATAAAAACTAACGGTCACCATGGCTACATCCGGCCCTCGTTGTCAATCTAGATGATTGCTAGGACTTCCTCCACTCATTGGGGAAGATCCGTCGAGCTCCAGTGAACTGGATTCCCCATCTTCAGGGAATCGGTCTCCCCGATCTCACATGGAATCTATTTGGACAACCGACGATTCAAGTTTGCCAGAGCATTTCTTCACCAAAGGATTTCTTCCTCACTTTAACCCTTCGCTCATGAATCCGTTGGACCCACTCTTGATTCCAGCAGCACCTATACTCCTTGTTTCTGTAGGTGGAACATTTCCATCCATCCCGTCGACGACTAATGGGTCATGGAACTTTGTGGACACTTTTGGTCCTCCACCACTTCCCCAGTCGACAGTCACCACAACACCGATGGAGAACCCCGCTATCCCATTTGTCCCAAGTACAACCACTCACATGACACCCTCTACGAGTGGAACCTAGCCAATGCCAGGTTCCACCCCTTTAGTGTCAAACTGCATACCTTCGACAAGTGCTACATACAGTGCTCCCTATAATGCTCAATATGGCACTATGGGCACGGTTCCCATCCACCAACAATATGGTCGGCCGCCATTGTATAGTTCAAACCCCCAGATTCATGTATCTGGGGGCATTCCCAATATGCACATGCCAGTAGGGAACGTAACAGTTCCCCCTCCATTCTCAGGCATGCATGGTCAATCGCTAATTGACACGAGCATTCCCTATGTCAATCAAGGACAAATGGTTAGTCCCATGACGGGTGGGAATCCTCAAGGAGGTCTAACCAATCCATGGGGGCACCCTACTCACAAATTCAAATGAGTCAAGGGGGCACCGCTTATCTTGGGGACAATTCTATACCCTAGTATCAAAATCCCCATGGAAATCCACACTACAACACCATACCTCAAGGCAACTGCTATACCACACAGCCCATGTATAATATTGGGACTCAAATGATGGGAGGAGCGCAAGGCTCCTCAAGTCATATGTCATCGCCTTGGTCCAAGTCGGGGGCACCACACTTTTTTCCTTTCTTGGCAACGTTGGATATACCTTACTTATACAAACTTACAAATGACCACATCTATCATAACTTACAATGGTTGCCAATCCCGCATAAAATACCAACGGACATCCCCAAGTTTGAAGGAAAGCAAGGGGAGGATCCAGGCACCCATATCACCACCTACAATCTTTGGTGTGTTTCAAACTCCATGGTGGATGATAGTGTATGGTTACATCTTTTTCCCCACACCCTCACTGGCAACGCAGCTAAATGGTACATTGAGTTACCACGCATGTCAGTAAACACCTTCAATGCTTTAGCGATGGAATTCCTAAAGCACTTCCAGCTACCCATCCGCTATGAGACTGGGACAGAGCTCCTCACTTCATTATGTTAGGATACCGCCACCCACATCTCCGATCATATACATGAATGGAGACGTAGGTGGAGGTTAGTCAAAGCTCCCCTCCCAGACTATCTCTTAGCAGACTAGTTCTACAAGTCCTTACTCCCGCAAATCGCTAAAGATGTCGCTTTAGGTGGTGTGGTCACAAAAGACCAATCCATACGTCGTGCCCAACACTTAGATCTGATATATTCACAGTCTGGCACTCTTTACGACATAATCCCCAATGCCCCTCGTAACTCCAATGCTTCCGTTGCTCAGCACCCCAGAGTGCACTTTGACGGGATTGTCGGCGCAACCTCTGGGGCTACTGTAAAACAACTCAGCAGTCACATTGCCCAGATGATAGTGGACCCCTCTACCAAATCAATTTCTCTTCCTACCACCGTGATAAAATCTGTGCAGTCTATGCAAAAACCCGATGGTAAGAACAAGAAGAATAAGAATAAGACCGCTCCTTCTGAGGAGCAATCAACAAAGTAGCCAAACCAAAATAGAAGGTTGTTGCGGATCCTGACGATGAAAAGGATAAACCCACCAGATTTCCCTGCAAAATCTGTGTTGAAGACCTCATGACCTATCGTTGCCCGCGTCTTCAGGAATGCAAATAATACATTGCCAAAAAGGATACTGGTAAGACCCCCGTTGTCCTTAAAAATCCTTTTCCCACTCAGCAGCAGCAAAACCTTATTGCAAACCAACTCCCGCAAGGGGGCAACGATGGTTCGCAACATCCTTCATCTGGTGAAGGATATTCTACCATTTACACCTTTGAAATGGTAGATCTACAAACATGAGCCAAATCTTATGGAGCTCTTGTCGCTCATGCAGCGGAACCTTCCTCAAGTCAAAACCCACTGCCGCCCAATGATTTGCATATCGAAAGGCCAGTTGCTGACCTTGTAATTCGCCCCCCCAAAGGGGCAATTTCAACACACAACGCACAATACATCTGCACGTGCCGCCCAAAACTACAACATTGTAGAAGACTTGGCACAAGCGTCGTCGGCTATGTCGGTGCTCGAAGTATTACAAGCATGCCCAGCACAAAGGAAAGCTTTGCTTTTGGCTATTGGTGGTATCGACCCACAAGATTCCATGCTTGCAATTTTTGACATGGAAAAGTGTAAACCTCCCCTTTCTCACTAGGTTGCATTTCAAGTGCAAATTTTTTTGAAAGGTAATGGTATACACAGAACTATCATCGACGAAGGTGCTTCTACCTGTGTCATGTCGGCTTCATGTTGGCTCGCCCTGGGTTCTCCAACCCTATCCCCACCATCGAACTCCCTTAAAGCTTTCGACAGCCACACTTTCATCCCAAAAGGTTACCTAGCCAGCTACCCCATCACTTTGTATGGGAAAATGGTAACGGTGGACATAGAAGTCGTAGACAAAAAACTTGACTATAATCTCTTGCGGGGTCGCAGTTGGACATATGCCATGACGGCCATCGTATACACTGTCTTTAGCATCATCCTAATTCCATTAGATGGAAAGGTAGTTACAGTAGATCAATTGTCTTTCTGCAGCCCTGATTATTCCCCATTACCAAGTGGCTCCATACCCCCAGTAGGTGGTGTACCTAACTCTTACATCAGTCTTAGTACCGGTCTATTGAAGGCTTCTTCCCTCGTGGGTTGTTTTCCTCTTCAGCCGCCTAAGGTTTCACAGATGGTCAACATGATTTCATCTATTCCTCATGAATAGACCAATCCATGGATCCTACCGTCTCCTTCAGACCTTGACACATACGAAGAACAAATGTCGTTGTCACCAGCTGAATTGGCCTACCAAGCTATTCAATCTACATCTGCATCTCCGGTCATGTTGGTTACAGCCAACGGTACCACTGCCCCTCCCATAAATGCTCCTTCTTTCAATCTACTCAATCAAGTCCTACCTACGGACGAAGCTATTCGAGAAATCATGAGTTTAGAAGAGCGACCTTGGGAGGATTGGCACCATCGTGTTTCGATATCTGATTTGAACACTATACCTCTTCAAATCCTATCCCCTGACATACCAGAAATCATTTCCTCACCCTATACAACCATCCAAACTTTGGAGGCGGAAAGAAACATGGGTAATATTTCAAAAACATTGCTCATCGATGTTTCTGTCAAGATAGGCATCGTGGAAAACATCCAAATTGGAGCCGATTGCAATCCTGAGGAAATTCCAAGCTTCACCTGCCTATTTAAGGAATTCCACGATGTATTTGCCTGGTCTTATGAGGAAATGCCCAGCATAGATCCGTCTATTGTCGAGCATGAGATCAAGCTTTACGACAATGCAAAACTTGTCCGTCAAAGACTTCAACCAGTCCATCCCCGCAAAACGGCAGCCATAAAAAACGAAGTGGAAAATTTGTTACATGTTGGTTTCGTCTATCTTGTTCCTTTAACGGAATGGGTTTCCAACCTGGTTCCTGTCAATAAAAAACAAGGAAACATCCGTGTGCGTGTCGACTATCGAGACTTGAACGCCGTGTGTCCTAAGGATAATTATCTGACACCGTTCATCAACCAAATCATTGACGACTGCACCGGTTGTGAATCATTTTCATTCATGGATGGATTCTCAGGTTACAACCAGATTGCTATAAAACCCAAAGACCAGCATAAAACTGCCTTCATCTTCCCATGGGGCATCTTTTCCTATCGGAAACTCCCATTCGGATTAAAGAATGCTGGAGCAACTTTTCAAAGAGCCATGGACTACGCATTTCACGATATCAGGCATATCATTCAAGCTTACTTGGATGACCTTCCATCCCATTCCAAGCAACGAATGCAACACCTAAACCATTTAAGAGCAATCTTTCTAAGGTGTCGGTTTTACAACATCTGCCTAAATCTGCATAAATGTGTTTTCTTCGTCAAGTCTGGACACTTACTTGGATTCCTTGTCTCCAAGTACACACCCATGGTCAAGCCCTCAAGGTTCCTCAGAACCTCGCGAAGATTTTCAGCATCGTCCCCTCCAGTAGGTAGTTGGCCTCTTCGTCACATATGGCGAGGTTCGCCTGTAGGTCGTAATGGCGCCACATCTGTGTTAAGCATAAAACCTCATGTCAGTTCTTATTTCACATATAAAAAACATTACATAAACATTCAAAAGCTAAAAAAATACTTGCAGTACTGTCAAAAATAATTCTCACCTTGAGGACCCCAGTTGGTCCCGGGTGGTAGCATCAAGTCCAGGTCACCGGTAAAGTCCCTGCCCTCATAAGCATAGTCATCAATCATCACAATTTGGCCACAAAGCCACTAGAAGAAATCTTCCTCGAAGAAATGTCGGATCGGTCCTCCTCTTGTGCGAGGATCGAGTGATGACCAATGACCCTGCCTCGGCTTCCTCGAATCAAGGGGACCTAAGCTCATCCGTGGGCACATAATAGGTACCCTCTCAAGAAAGAATGAAACTATGATGGTACCATACCCAAAACTGTGTTGGGTACGAGTCTTGCATGCTATTAATTCTGCCTTCAACTGGTGAAGCACTGCTTCACACCAGTTAAACATTTGTGGCTGGACACAGTCAACTGCAAGCAACCGTTGGGCCTTTGTCGCAACGTGAGGATTCTTTGACCCCGCCAACCGCACAATCAACCATAAAATTTCCCTCATAGACCTGGACCTTATCCTCTCTATGGGGACTCTGTTGCTGACTAGTCCGCTCTCAGGGATGCAGTAGGATTGCACTAGCTCTAAGGTAGATCATGGATCTGGCCTACCACTGATGAGGTTTGCCTATGCCCCATGGTACGACAAACCAGTCAAAAAACTTATGTCATCACGGTCAATAACCAGCTCCTAATCTCCAATCTTGAACACTTGCTTGTGTTCATCCCAGCGCTGGATAATCCATCTCAATAAATCCTCCTGCCCTTTCATCAACTCCAGCTTTGCATACTTCAGTAAACTGCAGCAGCACAATGCAAGTATGCATGCTGGATCGTTTTGCATCAACAATTCCTGGCTATCATGGGCCCGTTCTCTCCATAGGTTAGTCATTATGGCCTGAAACCTGCACAAAATAACCCTAAAAACAGTCAAAATGGGGCAAAATAGCTTCAGGAATCCTTGCATGAGGTTTTTAACTGCGCCCTTCAGCTCTAATGCTACCCCCAGTGATACACAGGGAGGATTAACGCCCTCCAATAGCTCGTACAGAGCATTTAATGCTCCCTACAGGCCATCTGGAGGGCATTAGTGCGCAAACAGGGCTTTAGGGCACCTCAAATCTGCAAAATTCCACCCCTGAAACTATCAAGAAAGGTTAAGAAATGCATAGAGCAAGGTTTTAGCCACTACCTGGGACTGACGGTCGAATGGTCGCCCAGATCTCCTGCAATGGTCCGCAGAAAATCTGCTCCTCTTTAGCTCCAAAATGCTTTCACAAATCTCAAATAGTGAAAATGGTGAATGTGAAAGCTCAAAACATTTCCTTATATTTATTTTTGGAGACATGATTTTTTGAAATCATTAAAGAGGAAGTAGTCCATTCTCCATGATTTTTTATGAAAGTACCTTCAGGAATGAAAAGCAGTAAAAGTTGCATGCAATTCTCAAAGAGCGTTGTTCTTTTATGGGATATTTTCTTGCTCTAAAAAATTGAAAAATCCTTGAGTTTGTCATCATTGGGCTCGTTAAACATATATGACGATGATCTGAGCAACTCTTTTTCACTATTTTTCTAGCTCATTAAATTGAAAAAGACCATTAGAGCATTATTTTTAGGCGTTTTTTTCTCGCTCATTAAACTGAAAAAATCCCGAGTTTTTTCTTTAGGCTTGTTAAAAATTTATAAAGATAATCTGAGCATTCTTTTAGGTACTTTTCTTGCTCGTTAAACTGAAAAATCCCCGAGTTTTTGTCACCGGGCTCGTTAAAAATCTACGACAACAACAAGAGAACTTTCTTTTTTCGGACCAATTCTCACTCTTAAATCAAAAAATCCCCGAGTTTTTCCCCTCGTTCGAGCTTGTTAAATCTACAAAAGAGGAATGAGCAGTTCTTTTACCTCTTTTTCCTCTCTCACTAAACTAAAAAAGATACCTTGAGTTTTCTTCATTTGACTTGTTAAAATTTGATGAAGGTATTCAGTTTGTCGTCGCGTGACTCATTAAAAATTCACGACGGAAAATGAGTTTAGTCCATCTCCTCGTACTCATAACAAAATGAGGTCGACATCTATTGAACATAGGTTTCTCTTCATTCAGATTCAATATATTAACTCACGGAAAAGTAACCGATCCGGGCATACTATTAACCTTTTGTTGCACCCAATTAACAACTATGACAAAGGGACCACCATGGAGTCATTCTTTACGATCTTTTCAGACTCTCTAAATATGAAAAGACCACCGAGTTGTCTAGTCTGGACTCATTAAATTACATAGACAAGATATAGAGTCATTTTTTGTACGATCCTTTTCAGACTCTCAAAACATGAAAAGATAGACGAGTTTGCCTGTCTTGACTCATTAAACTAATCAAATAGGGTATAGAGTCGTTCTTTTTGCGGTCCTTTTCAGACTCTTAAAACATGAAAAGATCGACGAGTTTACCCGTCTGGACTTAATAAAATAATCAAACGGGGAAAGTGGACAATACAACTGCATTCAGTATTAGAAAGTGTGGTTTGGCAGCAGTCATTCCCTTGAACATGGCACTCCCTCAGATAAACCTTCCTTGTGACAACTTCTCAATATGAATCCTACCATCCTATGAGTTTTAGCCTATATTCCCCGATGTTCTTGCATCCCTGTATCCTAACACTCTTTGGTGTTCATGAGTCTAGTGCTGCATGGTTAAAACCATTGTCGTGCCTTCTATTGTTCAAGGGTCAACCTTCTATTTCCTCCATCAACCCATCAAGCATATCCTTTCATCATGCCCTCTGTTGTTTAGACCCAATGCTCAAAGATTCCTAAAAAAAAACAAATCATTCTTGTCCCGTTTCGTGTCGATTGATGTAGGACACATTATTGCCTACCTTTCGATAGGTACCTTCCTATCGACTTCAACATTCTATCTAGGAAGACAACCCAGAAACACATTTAATTCCTTGGTACTTGCAAACATTAGTGGCAGGTTTCCTTGTGTTTGATCAAGGGTTCTCATTTTGGCTCGTGGTTAAGCGATTCTACAGGTGTTCGACGACAAAACATCTTTCACACTCGTTAGATTGCACTATGCATCTTGGAGACCATCACCATTATTGGTGGCCTTCCTCGCGTCTGTTAAACGTCTCCATTATTGACTGGTAATCAAATGATTTCGTGTATGTTCGACATCAACGCATATATTCACATGTAACGATCTATGTTGTTCGGTGAAGCAGAAATCAAGACCTTGGGTAGAGGCTTGCATCACTCAGCCTTGTTTCCTCTCCCAAGTTGCATATATTGTTTTTTGGAGACAACTCATCAGGATGATTCTATTATGACACCAGATCCACATTGTGCTTATCGGCAACCAGCATTGTCATATCTATTTGGAGAAAATCACTCTGACATAGCTACTGAGCATGGGAATGCCCAACTCAGGACATGATTTTAGTAGTTATATATATGTGTGTGTGTGTGTGTGTGTGTGTGTGTTGTATCGGGTTTCCTGTACCACTCGAAGCTCTAATCCTCTCTCTCTTTTTGAAGGAAAATTACAGTTAAGTAAAATATTTCAGCCATTGTTGCAGCCTCTGATCTCATACTTTAGGGGGCATATGTTATACAACAAATTGACCCCCTCATCCACTCAGAGGGGAAAGACATGATAGCTGAAGCAAAGACCAAGATCACATGCCTAGATTCCACACTAACATTGGCTATGCACTGACAACCTGCTTTATAAAGCTTCTCTGCAAGCCTAAGGGTGCATTAGTGACCCAACTAACTCAAGTTGCTAGTTCGGGAACAGCGTTAGTGGATCCTAGTGAAGTTCTAAGGGTCAAAGGAACGAATTGACTCATAAATATCTAGATATTTGTTCCTAGAATTACTCAAGAAAAGCAAGGAAACATCCAGATTCGACCTATTTGGAGGATTTCTAATCCTAATGAAGGAGGCAAATGGGAAAGAGCTAAAAAGCATGGCAACTTCATTGCTTTTACCCTAGGGAACTCAAGGAGGAACTTGGCAACCCTAACTCAATTACTACATATGCAAAGCTAGGGCTATGGTGATAAGGGTCAGAGCATTTAAAAGGATAGTATACTTGACTATTGAGCATTGTCTCAAATCATAAGAAGTTGGCAAGAAGGGAGAGAGAGAGAGAAGCTAGAGGGGTAAGGGAAGGCTGATACAACAGATGGTTGTAATCACTCTTCCAACATTAATATAGAACTATAGTTGTACTGTCTACTCTGTGGTGTTGGTACTATCATTCATTCAGTTGTTTGTCCAATACCTTTTAGCATGAGTAGCTTAGTTATGTGTAACTAGATGTTCTTTTATGTATTCATGCATTAGTTATCAGAGTTGTATGCTATGATTATGCTTGTCTCTTCTATGTGGAGGACTTGATCTGGAGCCGGCTCAGGGGACTTCCAGCTAGCTGCATTGTGCTCTCCAGCAAATCTACACGGAGGCTTGAGGTAATATACTTCTCCTAGTTTGATAGTTAGTTATTGTTTATGAACATGCATGTAACTTTGTGACGGTTGCAAATAATCTTACAGTCTGTCGAAGGTCCCAGGAAGACCTTTAAGTGCATCTTCATTCTCCCTACACCATGCATTTTATCCTATAGCAATGTTGAGGAAGCAAAATCAGAGGAATAGAGGTAAAAGTCCAGCAAGAGGTAGAGGAACTACCAGTTCAAGATTTGAGCACTCTCAGAATGAAGCAGGAGGTTCGAGTAGTAGACTGCCACAAAGAGGAGACTTTGGTAGAGGGAGAATTGCAGCTAGAGGAAGAGGTCGAGGAAGAGAAATTCAATGTTACAGATGCGAAGAATGGGGACACGGATCATGGGACTACCCTTATAATAAAGCAGCAAATCAGTGGAATGTGAATGTGGCTGAGGCAAAGGAATAAAATCCTCAAATTGCAAGTAAAGAAGAACCACCCAAAGTAGGTGAATCCTTGTTATTGAAACGGGTATTGCTTAAAGTAGAAAAAGAGACAGGAGAGCCAACTCAGAGAAAGAATCTATTCAGGACTACGTGTAATTCCAAAGGAAAATGTTGTAAAGTGATAATTGATAGTGGAAGCACTGATAACCTTGTTTCTGTAGAGATGGTGGACAAGTTAGGGTTGGTGAAAACAGTAAACCCTACTCTTTACAAAGTATTGTGGCTACAAAAAGGACATCAACTTGTTGTGACATAACAATGCAAGGTAGAGATCCAGATTGGTACTTAGAAGGATGTGATATTATGTGATGTGAGGCTGATGGATGTATGTCACATATTGCTGGAAAGACCTTGACAGTTTGATCAAAAAGCTATGCATGATGGGTGAAGAAACACTTACACTCTAGAGAAGGATGGAAATAAACACACACTGCTGCCATTGAAGGATGAAGCAGGCAAAGAAGTGCCAGGAGACAGTGTTATGTTGATGAGTGGGAAAGAACTGCTGCAAGAAGTCAAGAATGATGAAAAGATACATTTTGCTGTCATAGGGAGACCTAAGGTAATTTTGACTTCCACAAACTTAGATGATTTATCTGAAGAAATCAAAAATCTGTTGAATGATTTTGCTGATATTATTGTGGATGAGTTGCCAAATGCATTACCACCCATCAAGAGTATTAGTCATCACATTGATCTAATCCCTGGAGCAAGTTTGCCGAATAAAGCAGCATACAGGTTGACTCCTCAGGAGAATGCAGAAGTCGGGAGACAAGTGCAGGAATTGATGGATAAGGGGTTGATCAGAGAGAGCCTTAGTCCATGTGTTGTACCAACAGTACTCAGTCCAAAGAAAGGTGGTGAATGGTGCATGTGCACAGATTCCAGAGCCATCAACAAAATCACCATCAGGTATCATTTTCCTTTACCATGCATGGATGATTTAATGGATTTCTTGAGTGGATCAAAATATTTTACCAAGATAGATTTGAAAAGCGGTTATCATCATATAAGAATTAGAGAAGGGGATGAGTGGAAGACTGTGTTCAAAACAAACAGTGGGTTGTATGAATGGTTAGTGATGCCTTTTGGAATAACTAATGCACCCAGCACATTCATGATATTAATGGATGAAGTTTTGAAGGAGTATGTTGGCAAGTTTGTGATTGTTTATCTTGATGATATTTTGGTTTTTAGTCGAAGTAAAGAAGAGCATATGGAGCACCTTAAATTAGTTCTAAAAACTTTGCAGAAAGAGAAGATGCTAATAAATTTGAAGAAATGTAGTTTTATAAAGGAAGAGCTAATCTATTTGGGATCCGTAGTTTCTAGAGAAGGTATAAAAATGGGTCTAGAGAAAGTCCAAGAAATTTTGAATTGGCCAACTCCAAAAAACATATTTGAGGTAAGAATCTTTCATAGTCTTGCCAATTTCTATAGAAAATTTATCAAAAGCTTTAGTCAGATTCGTGCACCCATTATTGAAACAGTCAAAGAGACTAATCAGCCATTCATATGGACATAGGCAACAGATCGAAACTTTAAATTACTGAAGAAGAAAATTATAGAAAAGTCAGTTTTAGCTTTGCCAGATTTTGAGAAAGTTTTTCAAGTTGAAACCGATGCAAGTGGAGTTTCAATTGGAGTTGTTTTAAGTCAAGAACAAAGACCAATAACATAATTCAGCGAGAAATTGAATGAAGCTAAAAAAAATACTCATCCTATGACAAGGAGTTTTATGCTATTCTACAAGCTTTGAAAAAATGGAGACATTATTTGTTACCGAAAGATCATGCATTACAATTCATAAATAATCAGTCGAAATTGAGCCAGAAGCATGCCAACTGGGTAGAGTTTTTGCAGACTTTTACTTTTGTGATTAAGCATACAAGAGGTAAGTTGAAAAAAGTCGTTGATGCTTTGAGTAGAATGAATATAATTATGCAGGAATTAAAAATTGGTGTTGTAGGTTTTGAAGAAATGGTTGACATGTATAAGGAAGATGCAGAATTTAAAGACATTTATGCAGTTGTGCAAAATCCAACAATTCACAATAGAAGCCAGTGGTTGGATTATCTCATCCAAGGAGGTTTGTTGTTTAAAAATAACAAGTTGTGTATTCCCAAATGTTCTATGAGGGAAAACATAATTAAGGAGAAACACAATGGAGGCTTATCTGGACACTTTGCTCAGGTAAATGCTTTTTACCACTAGCCAAAAATGCAAACTGATGTTAAGAAATTTGTTGAGAAGTGTAGGATCTGTCAACATGCTAAAGGAAGAAGCCAAAACACAGGATTGTACCATCCATTACCAATACCAGACCAGCCATGGGATGCAGTTAGTATGGATTTCATTTTGGGTTTGCCAAAAACTCAAAGAGGAAATGACTCCATTTATGTTGTGGTAGATAGATTTTCTAAAATGGCTCATTTCATTGCATGCAAGAAGACTAGTGATGCAACTCATATTGCTAATCTGTTTTTTTCAAAAGTTGTAAGGTTACATGGGTTTCCTATAAGTATTGTGTCTAACAGGGATACAAAGTTTGTTGGGCATTTCTGGAGAACTATGTGGAAGAAACTAGGTGCAAACCTTAGTTTTAGTTCAACCTATCATCCTCAAACAGATGGACAAACCAAAGTAGTAAATAGAAGCTTGGGAAACATATTGAGGAGCTTAGTTTATCAAAATCCTAAGTAGTGAGATTTAGCACTTGTTAAAGCTAAGTTTGCTTATAAGGATACTCCTAACCGCAGTACTAGGATGAGTCCATTCCAAGAGGTGTATATGAGCTCAGAAATTTGGGCAAATAAGAAATAAGGAGCGCAAAGGCGGAAGAGTTTGTAGAGCAGATGCAAAAACTACAAGAAGATGTCAAAGAGAGATTACAGGAAAGCAACAGAAAATACAAACAGAGAGCTGATATGAAGCGGAAAGAAAAAGAATTTCAAGTGGGCGATCTAGTCATGGTTTACCTAAGAAAGGAAAGGTTTCCTGTTGGGACTTATAACAAATTAAAGATGAAAAAGATAGGACCGTGTAGAATTATGAGGAAGTTTTCAACCAATGCCTATGAGGTTGAGCTACCAGAAGGGATTGGCATATCACCAATCTTCAATATTGCAGATTTGTACCCATACAAGGAGTCAGAGGCAGAGCTACAAGATGAGTTGACAGAAAAGAAGATTGAGACCCCAAACTGGGAGGAGCAAATGCCAAAGACAGCAAGGAAGGAAGTGGAAGCTATTCTAGATAAAAGAGTAGCAAAGAAGACAAGGAGCCAAACATATTATCAGTACTTAGTTAAATGGAAGGGCCAGCCAAATGAAGATTCTAGTTGGATGACAGCTACAGAGTTACGCAGATATCAAGTGGATCCAGAAGACATGATGGAACAGTCTTTTTCCTCCCCGGAAGTCTGATGCAAGAGCATCTAGACCCAACCAGCAATGTGATAGTGTGATCACATGTTGTGGTTAACAAGGAGTGGAGAAGAAAATTGATTATTAAGTTCTTAGTAGTTATTAATTATGTAAGTAGTTAGTTTGTTGTTAAAATCTGAGGAAATTAGAAATAAATGGCAAATCGATCCTCCCTACGAGGAGATCGAGCCAAGTAGCTAAGTCATTAAGTTAAATTAGGATTATTTTTCTTTAAAAAGGGGAAAACTACTTCGTTTGTGGTAGGAGACAATTTCTTAAAGGTTTGTTTGCTAATTGAAAAGAGGAGAGAGGGTGAGAGTGAAAGAAAAAACAGGGAGTGCAATAATGTAATGGAGCCATCGAAGGCAGAAATGAAGGGACTCTATTTTCCTGTGATTAATGTTTTCTGTGTTAATCATAATGGCATCCTTTACAAAATTCAAACTCACCTACCTTCTACCTACTATTCCACTCAGTTTTACCAGGATCCATTGACACAGAAGCAAGGGATGCTACTGAACAAATCATTCATGGCATGCGCCTATGTAACTATAGGAATTACGTTTATTCATTGTCCTAGGTGATGTTGTGCATCATATATCACTTGATAAGGGATATCAGTTTGTTGAGGTTTCAAGGAAGTAACCAAAACAACATGGTGATGAATTCATTTGTTTTGGGTTGCACAGGAGTGTAGTGTTTCCTGATGAAGCCATTTTTTTTTCCATTTCATGTGCAAGCATGTTGTTGTTCGTGCCTTAAGCATTGAATGCGTAATGGAGGCTTTCTATTAAATGGGTCTGTTGTTTTGTTTATGCCAAGAACATTCCACATTAAATCGCATATCAAAATTTTGGTTTATAGGTCTTCCTTTCTAGATCTAGTTCAGTCTGGTTATGTTTATCGCATCTCACATGCGAGAGGAGGAGTCTTAGGAATACGATGATGAGTCACATGTGAATATGATTTGTGATATTTTGATGGACTTTTATGAAGACTTCGGCCACCTGAATGAGATTGTTGCACAGTAGAACAATTAACCATTTGTTATAGGCTCATAACTCACAGGTCCGAAGAAGGTGAAAAGAGGTAGCTTTGCTATATGAAATACGCATCTAGGTGCATACAAAGAGTAGTATGACTTGGTAAGCTTCTTCTACAGGGTTGAGTGGCATAACATCACCAAAAGAATCAACCTTATTGGGATATGGAACGATCCAAGGATCATAAATAGTAGAGATCATGTTAATAGAAGCGACATGAGGAGGTGGGAGGGAAAAAGTTCCCATAAGAGCATAATATTTAAAAATACCTACCCCCATGCTCTCATAAGGAATGTCGGTATTTCCCACATATGGCATGTTGCCATTCGAAGAACCGGAAGAGAAAAAGGCCAATTGGTCAATGGTAACTATTTTTCCTTCATGAGGAAAACAGAGCACGCAGAATAAAGAAGAAACCACACAAAACATGGCATGATTCCAAATTCATCCAAGCATAAGGTTATAATTCAAATTTGCATCCACGACTTCTACTTCCAATTCGACAATTTTCCCTTCCAACGTGATGGGAAAACTCGTGAGAATACCATAAGGATAAGATACTCTACCATCAAAGGCTTCTAAGGTGTTTGGAGATTGGTTGAGGGGCGGAGAGCCGATACATTTCTAGCATGAAACATACATGATGCATGTGGAGGCACCCTCATCAATCATAGTTTGATGAATCATCTTCTCTTTAATAATAAATTGGATTAAAAATGAAATTTTATGGGGAAGACAAGGAACATGATTTTCCAGGTCAAAAGTGATCAAATTTGAATACGTAGGGTAAATTGCTCATATAGAGGAAAGTAATTCTTTTTGCTGCGTCGGACAAGTTTGGAGAACTTCCAAGGTAGACATTGTTGAAGGTGCTTGAGCCAAGTCTTTGACAATATTGTAATGTTGGGCAACTCACGCATTCAGATTGTAAGATGATTTCCGAAGGACACCTTTGGGAGGTGGCCAGATAATGGAGTCATTATTGGGTCTCTCAATATGAAGAGGGCCAGAACTAGGTGGAGTAGAAGTAGAAGGTATATCAACGACTTCTTTCTCCACCGTCTTCTTTTGAGGATTTTGATAATCTTTTGACCAGGTGGCAACAGAAATAAGAATTGTTCCACTCATGTAAACCTTAGAACCTGAAGAGGCAAAAAGATTGTGGTCGTTCTACCAATTGGGTCTGTTATGATGGAAAAGGCTCCTTCAATACAATTGGTGTCCCTTGAGTGCCTTTTAACAAGCAACTAACTTCTGCACGATGGGGACAATCCCTGTTATAGTGATCTTCCTTGCAAATGAGGCAAGGATATTTAGGCTTTCGTTCGGAGGCATCATCAGCAGATGACTTTGGAGGATCCTATTGTGGGGTATCATATTTTGCTTTTCCTTTACCCTTATTTTTATCTTTTGATGCTTTGTCTTCTGTGGTAGACTGAAGGTCATTAACCTCAGAGGTTTTACCAGGAATAGAAGAGGGTTTTGAAGGAGGATTGGATGCAATATTTGAAATGGATTTTTTCTTCGAATAAGCTTTATTGGAAGTTTGAGACATCAATCCAATAATACCATCGATAGGTGGTACGTCCGGAGATTTAGAAGATGTTGGATCCGTAGATGGCTTTAGATCATCAAGTAAGAGATCATATAACATGCCAGATTGGGAATACAGCAAGCATAATTATTAGACATGGGCAGTGGCTTGATCTTCAGTAACACAATCTCCCATTTCTATGTCTGCAGTAAATTTGTTGATGAATGATTTGGTAAACCATTCATTTAACAACTCTCAGGTATATCAAACTTGTGTTGATGGTGCTGGACCCACCAACATTCAGGGGATCACCCTAGTATGAAGTCCCAACTAGACCTCACACTGTTTGGTGTGGGAGTCCCATCCAGTATGATGGCCCGGTTGCCATTGTCTTAAGGATTTGCCTCAACTCTTGCTTGTCAGCATAGGAGAGTGGTCTTCTTTGCCTTCAAGAAGTGAGGTTCACATGCCTGGTGATTGCTAGTGTACTTGTGTCAATGGTTCTTTCACTGTAGAGGGAGAGGGTGAGAGTGAGTCCCAAGTTGGTTGGGATGAAGTCCCAACTCAGCTAGGAACACACAACACAATAGGACGTGCACAGCTTCCGGAGGAGCAGTCCACACAGATGCGAAAATAACAACACACAAGGTGATATATCATGTACAACACTCAACGGATGAGTCCATACGAGTGCAACGGTTGTTACAAAAAGCTTTATGTGAAAGGTCTGTCTGATATCCAGGGAGAAAGCCACCACAGGCGAGATAATGTTGACAGCATATACAACACATTTCCATTAACAGATTATGTATTACAACAAGTGAAATAGTTCAAGTGTTCAACACAAGTTAAAGCAACATGCATTACAAGTGTCCAACATTAGTCTTACAACAGTTACAATACATGTGAAAACATGTTGCCATGTTAGCAGGATTCTGAATTAAGTGAAAGTTCCAAGATACATTGTTACACCATACATCACTAACCCCGTGCGTGGGGCGTTGGAGCCACAACTTACTCCTCAAAGAAAAGATTACAGACTCTCTTGGCTATGTGGGAGGAGCTGAGGTGAAAATTCCTTCCGTGTACAAATGAGGGAGTATTTATAGCCAAGGGCGAAACTGACCCTTGTGGCTATTCGACTACCCTCGTGATTGTTTGATTTCCATGACTTTTCGAATTTACAAGACTCTTTGTACAACAAGTGGGTCTCTTGGACTTCCACATTACATTACATTGTTTGACAACATAGCCCATAATAGAGATGTGGGTGACATGACTTGACATGACAGTGCTGGTACATTCATGCTGTTGTTGGAGTGCATGTCAAGGTGCAGTGCTATTGGGTGATGGATGTTTTCGTGGTGTGTCACAGCTTCACCTCTACATGGCAAGGTGCACGAAGTCTTTGATGGTCGTTGGTTTGCTTGATGTTTCTTTCACACATTGCTCCTTGCTTGTATGTTGGAAGGCTTTACAGGTTTGTTTGTTCATGAAAGGAGCATGTTCATCCATTCATCCATCCGTGAGCACATATCGCATGTTTGCTCGTATATCCGTTCGTGAACATATCTTTGCATGATCATCCGTTCGTGAGCACATCTCTTCGCATGCATCATTCATTCGTCCGTTGGTGAAACTGTCTTTCTACATGTGCTCCCTTCATTCATCCCATTCGTCGTCACGCCACGTTTGTTAGTGTACCTGTGCCTTCAGTCACTCATGATGAGACAACATCAAATCCAAAAACCTCCTAGTCTACCATGACACATGATCATTTCGAATGTAGGTGACCGGGAGAGGCAGCAAGGTTGTGAGGCGGGATGATGACTCCAAGCATCGCTAATGAAAATTGTGCAAGAGTCACTGGGTGATGAAGATGGGAAATCCAAGTCGACAGTGACTATTCGCGAGGTCTGGCTCGGCTGGAAGGAAAAACTGCACAAATTTCGGGAGGGACAGTCCAGACTGCAGTAAGGTAAGGCAGACAGAATCTGCACATTTTCCAGAATGAGTGGGTAGCAGGGGCTTGACAACAAAATTCACAAAATGTTATGAAGGAACAGGACACGCTGCATGGCGGATCAGTAAGCAGAAATTGCGCAGTTTTTGGAGGAACTAGCTGGGAGCCTGGTAGCCAAAAATGCATAGTTCCCAGAGGGAACTGGCAGTTTCCTATTGGGTCACTGGTAGCAGAAACTGTGCAATTCCCAAGGGGAATAGGCATTCAGTTGTCGGGAGCGTGGCAGCAAAAATTGTGCAATTCCTGGAGGGAATTGTTTGTCTGTTGCTGGAAGGTGCTAGTGAGAGAAATTGCACTGATGCTAGGAGGTCAGCCTGCTGATCATCTCTGCGCAATTTATGATCTGAGTGGACTGTTGAGTAGCAGAGATCCTACTCATGAAGACTGCACAATTTTTTAGATGAGTAGTCAGTCGACTTCAGAGGGACTGACTAGGAAAATTGCACAATTTTCTGAGGGAGACAAGGATGGGCACTGAGTGTCTGTCCAGCCTGTCTGTTCAATTTCCTCAGTCAACAAAGTAGGCAAGGTCATCAGCCTCTGTGCAATTTTTGAGGGGATTCAATCCCGGGGTGGCTGTCGAGTCCAACTCTCTGGGTGGCCAGCATGAAGGTTGATTGAATTTCTTGCGAGCAACGTAGCTTGAAAAGACTTGCTAGGTGCTTCTGCGTTGTTCTGGGTGACATTCAATCGATTTGATGGCGGGGTGATGGTCCAGCTATCAAAGGGGAGTCTGGTCATCATAACTTCAATAAAATGACTAAGTTTGTGGATGAGTGAAAGATGCAAATGTTATCTTACAAACACACACCCACATGACTTGACGACGAGACGACTCAAACCAACCAGACACATGTTCAACATGACTGACCAACGGTGCAAGCGACAAGAGCGATAGTCATGATTGATCATTGATCAACCGTTTCGACGCTTGTGTGACAGTGAATGTGACTCTGTGTGTGAGTGCGACAGATGCTTTCACGGCGAACACAACATGTACACATGAAGTGAAGACCTTGAGCATGACCAGAACATGGTCGCAAGCATGACTTCGATACCAACATGCAAAACTTGGTGAAATGAACAAGAAAGGCGAATGCTAAGACTCACACGAGCTCATGGGGTGAACCCGAGTGTGTACATTCATCAAGCGAAACTCTCAAGGGAGGCTCCGAAATTGGGTGCAGGCCAAAATTTTGGAGGGTGGTTGTAGCCGCTACAATACTTGGCAACACACTGGTAGAACTCCAACTTTTTTGTTTTGGTTCATTGCTAGCACAAGGCCTTGGTCTTTCGGGGAGTATTGAATCATTGTGTAGGTTACTTTGGCTTCCCCACTTACCCCATGGACATACATGGTTCACCATTTTCTAACTCAGTCAAGCATAATCAAAAGTTCAGCTTGATCTTAGTGTTTCGAATCTAGGAAGGGTAGTTTAGCTCACGACTTGAAGATTTTCAAAGTATAAGTTTTCATCTCTGGTGTTGCTCCACTTCCAACAGGCCTGAACAGTACCCCGGTGGAGTCACACAGGAACACACACATTGCTCCACTGCCAACGAGCCTGGTTAGTACCCCGGTGGAGTTGCATGCTTCACCTCTCTATGCATGAAGCCTTTCTCTTCTTTTGCCTTTGTATTTTTCAAGAGGACTGTGCATAGGCACTTATTTATTTTTGGGGCGGAAGAGGGATCCCGACTTATTGAGAGCAGAAGAGGTTGTTCCTTCAAATAAGCATGTAAGACCTCTAACATAGGTTTGCTTGTTTAGATTTTCCCCTTCTTCGTTTCCACTAGTTGGATGAGCTTGAACACACAGAGTAGAAGGCTTAGTATAGGTATGGGGCTTCCCAGTGTGGACACATATTCATGGTTGGACCAAAACTTCCCTTGCAGACGATTTGTATTTTCCGTTAAGACTTCATTGGCCGAAGGTTATAACCACGCAGAGAGAAGATGGACACAAGACTGGCCAAGTGATACAGTTTCACAAGTCTCTTCAAATTTCAGCCACCTACTCTATTCAAAAGCCAGTACGAAGTAGTTGGCAACAATTATTTCCGAAAACAAAAATAGTAATATACCAAGAAAACCAAACAAATGTAAACAAAATAGTAAGCAAAACAAACAAAGTAAAAACAAAGATAATAAGCAAATCAAACAAGATGAAAACAACAAGCAGCGAGCAGACTATGTACATGGCACAGGCGTAGCTCGACCTACTGAAAGTAATGCTTGAGATCTTGGTCGTTTACAGGAAGGTTTTCATTCCTCCCGTCGAGTGATTGGAAACAACAGGTGTGCGGGCCAAGCTTCTTGTGGACCAATGTAAGTTCACCGAGTTCACTACCGGAACCCGATGGTATTCCAAAAGACCTTTAAGTGAAGATGACACCTTCAGATAATGCGTGCAACATAGGCTCAAATGATGTCACGATGTAGTTGTTTTCTTTTCCAGGAGCGGTTCAAGTTTCTGAAATCAATGCATAAGCGAATTTCCCTGGATTTCTTACATGCGGGATTTAAATTAGAAACCCAAGTATGATGATGAATTTTGCAAGTAATCCATTCATACAAAATGTTAGTCAACTTTATTTTTTTTTGTATAAGGATTTAAAACAACATATGTGTTTTACTTGGCCTTTGCTACAACAACTTGTCTCCTCCTTTACCTAGAATCTCGTTTTGAATCGCTCGCGTGTAGTGTGTACTCATAGTCATCATCTACCGATGTAGACACATCTTGGTATTGTTTGATCAAGCGATCAAAGACTTTCCGCTACTGCGGTGTGTATTTTGTATCGAGACTGGCTATCTTCGAGTCGTGATTGGTTCCCAGGTTGCTCGGTTCGTTCGTAATGGTGAGCGCATGGGTTCTTTTGTTTCTTAGCCCTCGACAGAAGTTCTGCAAATCATATAGCTTGTTGAGGGAAATCGCACCTTTGGGGGTGGGGTTTCCTTTATTTCCCTCAGCTGCAATGTTCAAGGGTTGCTTGTGCTTACCTTCATTAGTTGTTATGTCCTTGAGAGCATCAACATTCCCCGCAGGGTGTAGTATCACTTGGAGTGTGACCATGTTGAGGTTGATGGTCCTTTGTAAGCTCAACACGAGTGCTTTATACTTGGAAACATTGTTAGTTCACTCGAACTTCAAGCAGCTTGAAATCATGCATCCTCTGTTATTTTGAGCAACTGAGATACACCCGGCCCTTGAGCTATCATGTGTCTTTGATTCGTCAAAATGCATGGCCCACAACTTATCTATACACGGACCATTTGGCATGCTAGTACTACTGCTACTACTGTTTTTGTTACTACTACTACTATTGGTACGATGAACTGTACAAGTTTCATTACCATCAGTTGGAGAAGGAAGGAATCCCAACTGTGCATCTGGTGGGGTTGGAGATGGCCATGCAGGATAACACTCCAACATTGTCTCCAAGAGTCAGTTGCCAAACATAAGTTCTGTGAAGGCCAACGATTCATTCTCATTGTTAAGGGGAGTGACATTGTGTTTCATATACCTCTCGGAATAACACCCAAATTTGGTTGCATTTTCCCTTGTATGGAAGCCACATGTGAGACCAGTCTATAGCAAAATATATGTCTAGCTTTTTGGACTAGTCTCTACTAAGTAGCAAACCATATGCTTCCTGTATGTCTGCAACAACTATGTTGATGCATTGGTAGACTCGAATGTCATGAGATAGTCAGTTGATCACATCTTGCAGTTCCCCAATGGCTAGTACCGATGTTCGATCAAGTCAGATGATTCGCACGGATGTCTCGCTCCATTGCGTATTGATCTTCTTAGCAATGGAAGAGAACTGACGTTGGCCGCCGCGCCAAAATCAACCATGCAATTGTGAACATTGTAGTTGAAAATTTCAAATGAAAGTAGGAATGGAGGGAAACCTAAGTTTGCTTCTTCCATCCGGAGTGTGTTGAGCAACGTGGAAAGTGACCCTGGAGGTGTGCTTGCCCCTTTGCTGGTATAGGCTATGTTGTCCATTGTTGTCTATCCCATGGCACGTAGCAGGATGTCTCACTCACTCTGGACCTTAGCTAACTCGAACAAACTAATGTTCGCTCGAGTTTTCTTCATGTCATCAATAATTTTGTAGTCCAGAGGTGGTAGACTTACCGAGGTATCTGGGGTGGAACAGATGTTCGTGTCGTCTAGTCGAGTGTTCTGTAGCTTGCTGCTCATGGAAGTACTCTTGTCCGCCAATGTCTTCCCAGACTTGCTTTGTGTTTTTTACTTTGGGGCGGCCGGTGGCTTGGCCTTTCTCATCAGCAGTCTCATCTTCTCTTGCATTTCCCCAAGTGTAGGGGGAATCCCCTTTACTCCTAAGTTTGTAACAATCATTTTTCTTTTGGGGCTAATTCTCGATATTCGTCTTTGACATTACTTGCGAGCACTAATATGCGTCCACCACATGCCCATAACTTGATGCTTCATCAGATGCAACCTCTTCATCATCATTAGTGTCTTCCGACTGCTCCTGCATATTGCTTTCTGCCTCGAGTTTATGACTTCAGATAGAGCTAAAGACTTGCTTCCATTCTGAACAAGAGTTCTCGGGGTGATGTTCTTTATGGAAGGAACAAAACTTAGGATCTGTGCATTGTTTAAGCTGGAACACAGGCTTCTACACATTTTTTGAAGCAAACCGGTTGCTGCTTGATAAGTTGCTCGATGAGTTGCTTGCCTGTCTCTGTCTAGGCAGATGGCTTCTTGCAAATGTGCTTGTTTTCCATTGTTTCAGTTCAGACACTTCAGTGGTCAAGCTCTTGACAAGGCGAGTGAGGGTCTCAATATTGGTTGTTTCCTTGTCTCTACCCTTTCTCACCACTACTTGGGACTTCCTGCTTGCATCCTTGGAGTCCTTTGTTGATTCGTCATCCTTGATGACTCCAATTGTGTGCAGGTCTTTCTCAACAGTGATAGCCTCTTTGCAGTTTTCCAGGAATGTTGGTTTCACAGCTCGCTTGATGAACTGCACAATGCTGGTTGACAGTGCGGATGTGTACTAATAAATAGTGATGGAGTCATGAGGTTTAGTTTCTACTGCAAACTTGTTCAATATATATGTAAACCTCTTATTGAAGTATTTTATTTTTTCTTTTCCCTCCATCCTGAGGCTTCCCAGTTCTTTAAGTAGCATGACTGGGGTCTTTTCATTAGAAAACTTTTCAAGGAACATGAGTTTGAATGCATCCCAGTTTTGTATAGAGTTTGGTGGAAGGTTATGATACCATGCAACTGCGTGACCGTCCAAGTTACATGGGAACAATCTACATGCTACGTCGTCATACCATACCTTAAGGGTCTGCAATTGTAGGTAGAAGTTGTCCAAGTGGTCTTCTGCCTTCACCGTGTTGTCAGGGTTGAACTTGATGTTCATTCTCTCCTCTCACTGCGGTATCTTGTGTAGAAAAACCGGGAGAGCTAATGGTCCCTAAGTCATCCATTCCAAGTTTGGGTCAACCATCTCTTCTTCCTCATCCTCTTCCTCTCTTTCAGAATCTGATGGTTCCGACTCTGAGTCCGTTGGTTCATCTCCGCCTTCGCCTCCTCCGCTGGCTTTCCCTCCACCTCCTATACTGGAGTTCAATCCCAAGATCACAAGAGTGTCTTGTTCACCTTACCAGTAGACCGAAGGTTCCTCTCCATCTTCAATAGCTTCTGCCAGACCTTAAAGTGTGGCAAGGACTACTTCTTCCACCGATGATACAACAACTCCTATTGGAGTGGATTTTGGATTTCTTGATGCGTATGGAAGATGTTAGATGCCTGGGATCAGTCTGACTGCTTTTGCAAACAGGTGAGTGATGGGGCAGACGGAGCGAAGGTGTTGATATGAAATCTCATGTTTAATCCTGGGAGGTGAGGAGTAACCAACTGCAAAGTTGCGTGTAGGTGAGAGGGAGTGTGAGTCACTGCCTTGACCAGATGGTTGATGAATGAGTGTGAGGGGATATTCAGCCATATACAACTGGTTGCCCTCCTTCTAGCACTAGAAATTTTGATGATGTTGGACCCACCAACATTAAGGGGATCACCCCAGTATGAAGTCCCAACTAGACCTCACACCGTTTGGTGTGGGAGTTACATTCGAAATGATGGCCCGGTTTCCATTGTCTTAAGGATTTACCTCAACTCTTGCTTGTCAGCACATGAGAGTTGTATGTTTTGCCTTCGAGAACTGAGGTTCGCATGCCTGGTGATTGCTAGTGTACTTGCGTCTATGGTTATTTCACTATAGAGGGAGAGGGTGAGAGTGAGTCCCAAGTTGGTTGGGATGAAGTTCCAACTCGGGTAGGAACACACAACACAATAGGACGTGCAAATCTTCCGGAGGAGCAGTCCACATGAATGCGGCAGTCACAACACACAAGGTAAGATAACACGTACAACACTCAATGGATGAGTCCGCACGAGTGCAACGACTGTTACAACAAGCTTTATGTGAAAGGTCTGTCTGATGTCTGGGGAGATAGCCACCACGAGTGAGACAGCTTTAACATCATATACAACACATTGCCACTAATAGATTATGTATTACAACAAGTGAAATAGTTCAAGTGTTCAACACAGGTTAAAGAAACATGCATTACAAGTGTTCAAGATTAGTCTTACAATAGTTACAATACATGTGTGAAAACATGCTGACCTGTTAGCATGATTCTAAATTAAGTGAAAGTTCCAAGACACATCGTTACACCATACATCACTAACCCCATGCACGGGCATTGGAGCCACTACTTACTCCTCAAAGAAAATATTACAGACTCTCTTGGCTATGTGGGAGGAGCTGAGGTGAAAAGTCCTTTCATGTACAAATGAGGGGGTATTTAGAGCCAAGGGCGAAACTGACCCTTGTGGTTGTTCGACTACCCTCATGACTGTTTGAATTCCATGACTTTTTGACTTTACAAGACTCTTTGTACAACAAGTGGTTCTTTTGGACTTCCACGTTACATTACATTGTTTGACAACATAGCCCATAGTAGAGATGTGGGTGACATGACTCGACATGACATTGTTGGTACATTCATGTTGCTGCTAGAGTGCATGTCAAGCTGCAGTTTTGCTGGGTGATGGATGTCTTCGTGGTGTGTCACAACTTCAACTCTGCATGGCAAGGTGCGCGGAGTCTTCAATGGTCACTGGTTCGCGTGATGTTGCTTTGGCACATTTTGCATTGCTTGTATGTTGGAAGGCTTGACAGGTTTGTTTTTTCGCGAAAGGAGCATGTTCATCCATTCGTCTGTCCGTGAGAACATTTTGCATGTTTTATTGTCCGTTCGTCCGTGAACATATCTTTGCATGATCATCTGTTCACGAGCACATCTCTTCGCATGTATCATTCATTCGTCCATTAGTGAACCTATCTTTCTACTTGTGCTCCCTTCGTTCATCCCATTCGTCGTCGCACCATGTTTGTTAGTGTACCTGTGCCTGCAATCACTCATGACGAGACGACATCAAATCCAAAAACCTCCTAGTCTACCATGACACATGATCATTTTGGATGCAGGTGACCAGGAGAGGTAGCAAGGTTGCGAGGCGGGATGATGGCTCCAGGCACTGTTGATGAAAACTACGCAAGATTCACTAGGTGATGAAGATGGGAAATCTAAGTCAATAGTGACTGTCCACAAGGTCTGGGTCGGTTGGAAGGAAAAACTGCGCAAATTTTGGGAGGGACAGTCCAGACTGTACGAAGGCAAGGCAGATAGGATCTACTCATTTTTTGGAACGAGAGGGTAGCAGGGACTTGACAATAAAATTTGTGCAATTTTTTGGAGGAACAGGTTAGGCTGCATGGAGGATCAATAGGCAGAAATTGCGTAGTTTTTTGGAGGAACTGGCTAGGAACCTGGCAGCCAAAACTGCGCAATTCCTAGAGGGAATAGGTAGTTGGCTGCCGGGTCACTAGCAGTGGAAACTGTGCAATTCCAAAGGGAAACAGGCAGTCAGCTACAGGGAGCTTGGCAACAGAAACTATGCAATTCCTGGAGGGAACTATCAGTCTACTGCTGGGAGCTGTTGGCGAGAGAAATTGCACTAATGATGGGAGGTCAACCTGTTGAGCGGCAAAGAGCCTTCTCATGAAGACTGCAAAATTTTTTGGATGAGCATCCAGTCGACTGACGGAAGGAATGACTAGGAAAACTGCACAATTTTCTGAGGGAGACAGGGACAACACTGAGTGTCTGTCCGAACTATCTGCGCAATTTCCTCATTGAGTGGGCAAGGTCAGTAGCCTCTACACAATTTTTTAGGGGAGTCAGTGCTACTAGGTCCTGTTATCACTCAAGTTGTTCCCCAAAATTTGTAAAAAAAGGGGAATACGGCCGAGGTAACCATAGGCCAATCTTTTAGATGCATGTTCTAGCCCATCTGCATCCATAGAGGGCTCTATCTTTATGGTTTAGCTTTGTTTTGGGGTATATTAGGCTAGTTATGAAGTACAGGGGTTTGTTTGATTTTTGGATGGTGACATTCAATAGAAGAGGGGTTTAAATATGATAAGTTCAATCCATTGGGCTAATGGAGTCTATGAGGATGAACTGCTAGACATGGTTTCTTTGACAAAGGGTGGTACTACAGAGCAAGGTAATCAACCGTGGAACAAATTGTAAGCTGAAATCAGGTGAGATGGAGTCAGGGGGTGAAGGGCAACTAAGAATCCTTTATCACGCTGACAGAGGGAAAGTGGATGAATATTGCCAGGGAGCAGTTAAAAATTCCTTGGCTATATTCAAGATGTAAGAACTAGGGGAAACAAGAGTAGTTAAGAATTCTTGCTTATGCTAATTCTGAAGAAAACGTAAATAATAACAAAGATTGAACATAGAGTACAATTAAGCAAGTTCTGGGTTATTCTTTTTCCCTGTTATTCAAATCATGAACATAGATGATATATAAAACGCAGAAACTATTAAACATGAGTTAAAAAGACTTATGGATCCATGAAATAATTCGAGAATTCGGTAGCATAGTCCTTTGCCATCAATTCCACATCCAAAGAGTTCAGCAACAACGCATTCCAACAGCTTTTTATTCAGAAGAGTTCTCAAAGTTACAGCGCAGTTTCAGAAATGTATCACCAACCCCTAATACTTAACTTGGGGAGGTATTTGTACAAAAATGTTTACAAAATATCTCAATGAGATAATATCTAGCAATAACTTCTTCTACCTACTCTACAGGAGAAGTAAATGATCTTGAAAACAGGGAGAAATGAATGCAGAAGTAAATGCTGTTGTGCTGGCCGCTCAATTGGTAAGGTGCGTTGACTGTTTGCTCGGTGAGTCGGCCGGTGGATGCTTCACTGATATTCCGTGCTGTTGGCTTTGCTTTCTCGGGTGCTTTTAATTTTTCTTTAATAGACCGCTGCCCAGCGTGATTCTTATCCGCTCCTTTTCTCCACTTTATGATATCTGTTATATTCTGGGAAAAAACAAAAGTTTGAAACCCGCCTACAGGATTTCCAACATACTTTGCCACCACTGTTCTTCTGGCAACTGATGTCTTTGCAACTTTATCAAAGTCTCATCAGCGTCTGTGTACTTGTAGAAGTTAGGCTGGACTGTAAAAAGATGTTGTACTTCATGTTCTATATAAAATAGATTTTCCAAGTTGTTGTAAAGAGTTTGGCCAGATGGAAGAGTCTTTTCTGCTAGAGTACTTGATGATGATGCATTTTGTTAATCAGCAGCATGTCTATTCAACCTGAGTTGGTACTTAGCTTGTCTCAACAGGCATTGATTACTTCCCACCAGGCTAGGCAAGCCCCTTTCCTGCAAAACTGCAAATTTTTCTACAAAATAATTTACCTCCACCTGCATATCTTGGCTCTTCCTCTCCAAATTCTGCATCAGGGTTCTCATGGTCAGAACTCTTTTGATTGTTAGGATGGTACCTGTCCTGTCTCTGATGTCCAATGCTACTAGTTCTTCCTTGGTTTTAGTGTTCAAAAAATGGATTAGCCTGTTGGCTTGTTCGGGGTTATGTCCCAACAAACTTCTGGCCTTTTGAATTTCCACCTGGGCTGTTGCTATTAAGTCAATCTGTTCATATATAATTTGAATGGATCTCCACACATTACTGATCGATTCACTGATGTTAGCCCACAAAATGCCCTTGATTTCTCCCAGAGGCTTATCTAAAGAGAGGTCCTTTTCTAGCGCCTTCACTTTATTCTTTGATGCCTTCACCTCTCTTGTTTTTTCTGCCACAGTCATTTTAGATTTGTCATAATTTATTTCTAGCTTTGCCAATTTTTCTTTGGCCTCTTTTAAGTCTGATACTTGGAGTTTTAAATCCTCCATAGCCTTTATCAACTCTTCAGTGGTCATGGTAGTGTTGCTGCATGCTGCTATTGATGTTGAAGTGTTGTGGGGAAAAGTATCCGATGCGGATGACCCTATCCCTACTCTAAAGGTGATAGTCTTTAGCAACAACTGAAAGTAAAGTTTTGATGATTCCCTTTATGAAAGTACAGAGAGAATGGAGAAAGATTAACCAACCTGGTGTCTTTCGCTTAGTCGATCCTTGTCCTCTCTCTTTGTCTCTTGTTCCCAGCTCCTTGCTCTCTTTGCCGGTCCAGCCACACACAGATCCTGCACAAACAAGAGAGCAAACTACAAGATACATGTACTCATAACTGAAGCATGGATTAGGATGAATCAAATATACATGTAAATACAATACATCAATGCAATACAAGTATATAGGAGAACATGCAAAACTTTATTGATAGAAGTAACAGGGTTCTGAGAAGGTTACAACCAATAATGGCTCCAATCCAGCAGCACCTCCCCAGCAGCAAGAACTCTCCTCTTCACCTCTAGTAAAACAATCACCCAATAGCTCTAACTGTAAACCAACAGCACCTCCTTGCTTTACACAAAATTCCAGCCTCCTTAGACCTCATAGAAGAGCTCTATATATAGGAGAGAAGAAGAGAGGATGAGTCAGCTTGAGACTGACATAAAGCTGCCTTGTGTCCTCTCCCTCTTCAGTTAATCTTCAGTTCTTGAGTCCACTTGGAGATCCTTGCTTACACATGGTGATCAAGTACCTCTTACTCATCACAGGGCGAATCTCATGAACCAAGTGTCAGTTTGGAAGCTTCCTGGGCAATTGACACCTTGCAGAATGACTGTGCCACTTGGCCAATCTCGCCCAGCGCAGGTAGCCTTCATTGCTTTTGACTTTCAGCGCAGGTACAAGGAAGAGCAGTTGACATTCAGCGCAGTTGCTCAGTGGAGCAGCTGACATGATCCAAAATTAGCCTGTTTTGAAGTGTTTTCAGGTGGAGAACTGATTGGAAGTGCTGTTGTTTGATGACCTTGTTCTTTTAGGGGTAAGAACAACATGTTTAGGGACTGAGGATCCCTGTAATTATTGACATTTCATGCTCCATGCTGCGAGGCACAAAAATGTCTATAACATGAAGTACCTGCTGCTGATGCCGGGACAGTGGAAGGCACTGTTGTTGCAACTGTGGGAGGAGCAGTTGTAACTATTGGAGCTATTTGAGATGGCTGGGAGGTCGACACTCCCTGCTTATCCTGTAACGCTTTCTCCAACTCCTACTCTATTTCACTTAGTCTTTGATTCATTTTCATTAGCAAATCCATCATGTCTTCTTCTGCTTTTTCTTGCACAATCTCTGTGGTTTTTGGATGCATAGTAATTGGCAACTTCAATTGTTTCCTGAGGGCAGCAATATCCTCTTCTTTTTTCCTCATCAATGCTTTTATTCCCTTGGCATCCCTGGGATCATGTCCCAACTCAATGATAATCTCTTCCAAGGACTTTATCATGTTGTCCTTGACTAAAGAGGATGCCTTTTCCAAATCTAGTTGGGCAGATGTGTTGTTCAATGAGTCTTGCAATTTCTGAGCTAATATTGCCTTATCTGCCAATGTGGAGTAGACCATCTCTCCAGTTTGCTTGTGCAACTCAATCTAGTCCAAAGGGTGAATGTCTTTGGCAAGGGCCTACAGATTCGTTCTAATATAATCAGCTGCTAACTGTGGTTGCTGCACTTTAGGCTTGAAGTGGCACAAGATCATCTTTCCTTCTTTAATGTCATATGCAGACATTAACCTTTTCTATTTGGCGGGGGTCATCTTGAGAAATTGATCATAAAGTTGTAGTCTTATTGGCTCATTCCGGGCCTTGATGTCCGTGAATGATCTTTTGATATCAAAACCTTGCTTGCTCTGTGTCCTTAAGGAGGAAACTTCCACACTATGTTGTTTCTCCAATTCCTGCCTTCGAGAGCTAGTGGATGTTTCTACCACTGGGGATGTCTGTGGGCTGGTTGTCCTCTCGCCTCTTGGGCTTTCTATGATTTCCTCAACAATTTCCTCTTCAGGTAGAGGATCTATTATTTTCCTTTTCACCCCTAGTTGTTCTGCTGGCCCACTTACAGGTGTGGTCTCTTCTCAGTCCCTTTTTCTGCCCTTTTCCTCATTTAGAGGGGTCTGCAATGCTGGCACCTCTGGTGCTTTGGTCTGGGCAGGAGGAATTTTCCCTTGGCCTTGTTGTTTTGATGATGCTGGCTGATCTGTCATTATGTGCTACTCTGAATCCAGCACTTCTTTGCCCTTAGATGTCCTTGCCGCTGGTGTAGTGCTTTCTTGGGTAGGTTGCTGTGAAGTTGCAGCAGTTGATGTGCCCACTCTGGTTTGCTGAGGCAATTTGAAAGACACCTGTCCAAAAGAGTCCAGGTCAAGAGTCTTTTCAAGATTTTTCATTGCTTGTTCCATTTTTTCTTCCTCAGTAAGCTCTTCTATCAATGTGCCCTCTACCCACTCATCTTGATTAGCATACTACTCTATTTCAAGGATCCTACAATGATTATAGGCTGATAGCCTATTTTTTACCTTTCTATCACAGATGAATCCATTTGGGTCATAGGGTACCCACCAAAAGCTCCTTTTTAATTTGAGTTGTTCACCCAATATCTTTTCAGCATCTTGCCATCCTTCCTTTTTGTTAATGATGAAAGGGCCTAATTGGTTTCTTAATTTCAGCTGAGCTTTTTTCTTGGCACCATAAAAATGTGTCAAATCTGAGCTGATAAATTTCCTGAAGTATTCTAGAGAAAACAGTCTCATAGGCACATATCTTGGCAGTTTGTATGGGCACAGCTCACAGCCATATATCCTGATCTCAGTGTGATTCTGGTAAAAGTACCAGTCACCTATTTTGTAGCTTTTGGAGAGCTGTAAAATTTTCTGCATATCACCAGAGAGTCTAGGAGGAGGAGTTCTCATCAATAGAGAGGAAACTGGATGTATAAACAAATCAATGAATACATAGTAAGTGTAAGGAGAGTTATGGACTTGATGGAAGACTGAGGTCCAAAAGATGACAGATCTCCTTTCTCCTTTAGTATCCAATTTTCTGATAGGAAACTGAAAATTGTCTGTTTGATAGTACAAGAACAGATGATATATATAAGAGGTATACTTGAAGACTCCTTCTCTGTCCAGATTTATGAATTGGTCATGGATCTTGTTGGTAATGAAGGTGGCAAAGTCAAATTTGACAACAGGAGGATGTCCTGGAATAAACATGGACATCAGAGCTAAAATTGTCTCATCAACATATTCACTTGTCTTAAATCCTAGGACATAGGATATCATGTCAATAATGAATCTTCCAGCTTCATTGAACCAGACATGGTGAAAAGGAGGTGGCTCTCTGGGCTGGCAATCTGGTCTCATGAATAACTTGGCAATTCGGCCTATTTCTGCAGTGGATAGTTTAGAGCCTTCATCCAACAAATGTCCCATGGAAAGAGGAGCCAGAGGCTGACTAGGTTTGAAGTGTAGCATTTCATTGATTGACTCAGGAGTTATATGAAAAAGGACAGTTCCAGTTGGAGACATGACTGCTCTTTGAGTAGGTTCATAATTGGCACAGCACAGGCGGATGACATCTGGGAATACATTTACTGAGGGGAGATAGTATCTGGGCAGATTGGATTCCCATATCCCATAGAGATCAGTTTTGTTTAGGTGACTATTTCTAATTTCACAGAATGCTTGGAGGTGGTTTTTGTCACCAATTAAGTCTTGTATTTGAAAATCCCTATCAGCCAAGGGCAACCACTCCAAGTCCTTATGAGGAGCATTAAGGGGAGCAATGTTCAGGGCCACTGGAGCTTCCATTGGTCAATTTTCTATGATTTTCAACTTGGAATTTGGTTTTTTGTAGCAAAAGTAGGTAAACTGACACTTTCGGGACTTTCTCCTGGAATTGTAGACCGAAGCCGATTTGAATTTAGCTCAGTGGGTGAATTTTGCAGAGGAAGACGAGGTCTGCAGGGTTTTTCGGTAAAAGTGGGCAAAAACAGCGGTTCTGGTGCACTTGTTGAAGGTAATTTGATGAATTGAACTTAAATTTGGGTATTTTTGGAAAACTTGCAGAGGAAAGTTAGAAAACAGGGTTTGGGAGGTGAAATTTAGGTAAATACCTGTTTTTATCAGCGCCCTGTGCAAAATGCAGGTCGCGGGACGAGCTAGAAGACCGAATTGCGGGCTTGATTCAGCTTGGTGGCAGACTGTGTGGTTAAATGCTGCTTCGAGATGTAAATTGCATGCATAGGTCGCACAGAGAAAACCAGGGGAAATGAGTGAAAATGACACTTTCACGTCTTTTTTAACAAAAAATTTATTTTGGCGGGCTTTTGGTGCGTTTCTGTCGGATGACATCAGCATGACGTGGTGCTTTGTCATGTAGCGGGGTGACGTGGCGCTGATGTAGCGCTGACGTGGTTGTGACATCAGTGGATGACGCAAGGGTGATGTCAGCAGGGAGGCAGCAGGGGCGGTAAGCGGTTTGGCCCCCACACTGCTTTTGGACAGAGGTGGTATTGGAGGGGGGGGGGGGGGCAGCGAGCAGTGCGGGAGGCCGCCACCTGTCCCAAGGTACGGTGGAAAAACCACCATTCCCCGGGCACTAAAGGTCAGCACGAAAGGGCTCGCGATATTGCTGTGGGCCGTTGGATGGCGAGGGCCAGATCCAACGGTTGGCGGCGAATGAAACTGGCGGAGGGCTACGGCGCGGGGGACCCACATAATATTCAATGTTTTAAATATATCGGGCGGGTATTTAAACTTTGGTTAATTAACCGGGTGTTAATTAACAGTTGATTTTTGAGCACGGGGAGGGTATTTTATGCAGTTTGCAATGTTGTTGGTCAATCAAATAACTTGGGGTTAATTGACTTCAATAGTTTGCACGGGGATGGCTATTATATGGTTCCGGGTGAACCATTAATTCCCAAAACATAATGATATATTGCCATAGTTAGCAGGGGTAGGATATGTAAAAAAAAATTGGGTTTTTCATATATAAATATAGTATGGGAAAAGGGAAAGAGCATATGGATTTACATAATAAAGTTAAAGTGTTAATATGAATTTGAGGTAGGAATAAGTGCTAAGTCTAATGTTTGAGATACTTAGGCTAAGAGGGGAAAAGTACTTTTACACAAGAAATGTGGCTTCCTTTATCCTAAGTAAAAACAGAGTTTCACTTAGTCTTTTTCATGAAATGAAGTGAACTAAGAGCATTGAGCGGATCTCACTATCCTTGTGGGGAGGTTAGTAAATGTCTCTTGGAGAAATATGGAGGGAAATTAGTCATGCTTCTTTTGACTTTGTAGCCACACCTTGCCATGGCACTTATGATATCCATGAGATGAATCACCTTTAAAAGAGACAATTGCTCATAAACCTGCTTTTGCAACATCAAAACTGCCTACCCAACCTATTACACCTAACATTTTTTCTTCCTTTTTCCTTGGGTGCATTTAAACTAGCAAACCCTCACTCTTTTCTTTTCTTTTAACTGCCATCCTATCTAAGTCTGCCCTTATTTCTTCCAGGGGCTCAGATTTAACTGTTGAGCACCTTTGCTTCTCTACCTAACTACTTATCTGCCAAGCTTGAACTGTTTGGACAAATTTCATTCTCTATCTCTAAAACAAGAAATTTAAACATGGACTGGCCAAGATTAAGCTGTTTGGCCATCCATCAAGTGTGACAAAAGTCAACTAACTGCATATGATGAAATTCTTTGCAAAAACAGAATAGTAGTGGCATTTTGGACTAGCACACTTTCCTGGTCTTTTCTTTGGGGTTCATTTTCTTTCTTTTTGACCAATTCATTCTTTTTGCCCTTTGATCTTTCTTTTAGGGCATACCCTCTTTTCATTTTTTAATTTTTTGATTTTTTCAAAATATGGAACCTTTGCAGCATGGAAAGGATGAACATATTTGGCATTTTACCAGTCAATCATGAAATATGACACCTATTGGTATAGGAGCATAACAGGTCCAACTCTCCAAGTGGCCAGCATGAAGGTTGATTGAATTTCTTGCGAGCAGCACAACTTGGAAAGACTTGCTTGGTGCTTTTGCATTATTTTGGGCAACAGTCGATCAAGTCGTTGGCAGGGTGAAGGTCTGACTGCAAAAGGGGAGTCTGGTCATCAAAACTTCAGCAAAATGACTAAGTGTGTAGATGAGTGAAAGATGAAAATGTGATCTTACAAACACACACCCACATGACTTGACGACGAGATGACTCAAACCAACTAGACACACATGTTCAACATGACTCACCAACGGTGCAATCGACAACAGCGAAAGTCGTGATTGATCGTTGATCGACTGTGTCGACGCTTACACGACAGTGAATGTGACTTTGTGTGTGAGTGCGACAGATGCTTTCATGGCGAACACAACATGTATACATGAAGCGAAGACCTTGAGCATGACTAGAACATGGTCGCAAGCATGAATTTGATACCAACATGAAAAACTTGGTGAAATGAACAAGCAACGCGAATGCTAAGACTCACACAAGCTCATGGGGTGAACCCGAGTGTGTGCAGTCATCAAGTAAAACTCTCAAGGGAGGCTCCAAAATTGGGTGCAGGCCAAAACTTTGGAGGGTGGTTATAGCCGCTACAACAACTTGATAAGGCGATGCTGACGTCTCCATTCATGGATGTGGTCGGAGATGTGGATAGAAGTGTTCTATTTCAAAAATGTAAGAAGATTGGTACTAGTTTCATAACGAACTAGTAACTAGAAGTGAGCAAGGAAGGCCATGGCCAAAGAATTGAAGTCTTGATAGGAATGTCGAGGTAACTCGATGTACCATTTTATAACATCACCCGTAAAGGTTCGCTGAAAAAGGCGTAGACGAACAGAGTCTTCGACCCAAGAATTGGATGAACACCCCAAGTGGTAAGTCATAATGTGTGCTTGGAGGTCTTCTCCAAAATTTCCTTTGAACGTTGGGGAATTGCCAGGAATATTAGTGGGAATCAAAGGCCAATAAAGTGAATGAAGTATTGGATCATTAGTGAGCCTCGACACATCCGACAGTTCCAACGTTGCTAGAAATGGAAATTGTGGGTTGAAAGGCATGGAAGGCCTTTGATAAGGCCCAATTTGCAGATTCCATCCTTGTTGGTATGGGTTTTGTCCCCAAAGTGGCAGATTTTGACCATAAGGAGCTTGATATTGCCCCCACTGAGGGGTACCCTGACCATAAGGTGGATTCTGCCCCCACAAAGGTGGGTTTTGACTAGGGTAAGGTTGATACTAACCTGCCATAGGCCATTGAGAACCATAAGGTGGATAAACAGTTTGCGCGGCATATGGATTATAAGGTTTTTGTTGCAACTGTTGGCCCTGGTGATAAAACTGTTGGCCCTGCTGCTGCAGGGGTTGACCTTGTTGATATAAAGGTTAGTTTTTCTGCTACAAGGGTTGACCTTGCTACTGCAACAGTTTTTAGTAAGGTCCTTGTTGAACAAAAGGTTGTTGTTGTATATAAGGTTTTTATTGATAAGTTCCTTGCGGAATTTGTTGAGTTTCAGTTTGTTACTGATAAGTTCCAACTTGACCAGCTGCCGCAAATGAGGGATTTGAATCAGGCTGCATCCAAGGGCCTGCATGTTGAGTAAAGGGTGGATTCAGAGGCTTCTGAGGGTCATCGAGAGGGTACGGTTGCCAGTAGGGTATCTGAGCCAAAAAGGGTTATTGATACAGGATCTGGCTTGATCCAGATGGAATTGATGATCCACTAGGATAAGGTACACTACCAACATTTTGACTAGCTCTAGTAGCGTGAGTTTGAGGTGTACTCACATAAGGTCCACCTGAAATAGGAGGTACATAAGGTGGAGGTGGATGTTGCCCCCCAGGCGGTGGAATAGGTGGTGGCACATATTGTCCACTTAATGGAGGACCTTGGGAACTTATAGGGACATTGATTGCCCCAACCGTGACTATTAGTTGTACAGGAACTAACGAAACTGTAGTTGGTACAGGAATTTGGGAGGCCACGTTTGAAACAAACGGACCTAAAGTAGGCATGGCACCCGATGACCAAATGGGATTGTGATATAGTGAAGATGCACTTGGAGTACCTGAAACCAATTGAGCCAATGACGTATAACTAGGTGGAAATATAGGCCCACTTCTTTCAGGGGGTGGTGGAGGTGCAACACTTCCCACATATGGATAACCTTCGGGTGGAAAGTCATATTCAAAATCATTATCAACACCAGGAGTATTAGTAGCTGAGACTTCTAGAGGACCTTGAGAAGAGGCTGGAAACTCACCTTCTGAAGCCATGGGTGGAAACAATTGGCAAGGAGGAATCCGAGATGGACAAGGAGATAACTCCAAAGGAACACTAGGATTGTCGTATGGATTATAAGGTTGTTGAGGAGATATAACAAATGGACCAAAAAGCAGATTTAGAGGGAATAAAACAAACCTCTGTAAACTCTCAGGAGATTCTCGATCAGATCCCCGAGATGATGATGAGTCTCAAGGTGGAGGAAGAGAAACAAGGGGTTGGATACTTGGGATAATTCCAAGTTCAAGACCTTGGGCTTCAAGTGACTGTGAAAAATCAGGATGAACTCCTTGTGATGACCCTTCAGTATCATATGATGAAGGGGAAATGTAAGGTGAACCTAGTGGTTCAGCCATGATGACCTTTTCCTCAAAAACAATAAAAGGGGTGGTTGATTTGAGCCTACAATTTAAAATTTACTATTAATTAGGCAATATGAGGCCAAGGATAACTGCATGGGTAAGTCATGTTATCGTGGGCAGTTAAATTTTAGAACTTAAAACAAGAAATAAATCAAAAAGGGTGTACTAGGCAAGAGGGTTTACCAAGTATTTGTGAACTGTTATATACTCCTTAGTCGATACCAAGGAATTAATGTATGACGACCAATCTCCCCGAATGTTGTATTTGGTGTATCACGTTTATAAAGCAGTTGACTCGATTACCTGTGGCTAAACGATAGAAACCTAATGGGGTCTCCCCATATATACTCAAAGGTACGGGGAGCATAAGTCTGTGTTAGCATTGTCTAATGCATAATCGTTCGGTGAGAGCATTCCCATATGTTAGCCTCCTGTTGCAATAGGTTTCATATTTCATGATTGACATTTTTACATGCCAAATATGTCATACTTTGCATGCTGCAATGCTCCATATTTCCAGAAAGAGGCCAAAGAAGGGGCCATGAAAGTGTGCCAGTCTAAATGCCACTGTTGTATTCCAATTTTGATGAATTATTCATTTTTGAAGAATTTTCTGTTAAGGGAAGACCAAACAGCCTAATCTTGGCTTCCCTAGGTTTCAATTTCTTGTTTTAGAATGTAGAGAATGAATATCTGTCCAAACAGCTTAACCTTGGCAGATTTGTAGATAGGTAGAGAAACTAAGGAGCCCAACTGCTTAATCTGGGCCCTTGGAAGAAATAAGTGTAGATTTAGATAGGAGGGCAGTCAAAAGAAAATTTGTAAAGCAGGGTCTGCAATTCTAAATGCACCCAAACCAAAAAGAAGAAAAAATGCTAGGTAAGTAGGATGGGTAGGTAGTTTTGAGGTTGCAGAAATTTGATTTGTGATCAATCTTGTGTTTCAAAGTGATATTGTACTTCAGATCATAGGTACAAGGCAGTTTACATTCGGAGGAGCTCAAGCGAGGCATATCTAACTCCCCCCTTCTTCTTATTCCCCAAATCACTCACTAACTTCCCTGAAGAGGTCAAGATCTGCTTGATACCTGTTAGCTTCATCATTTTCCATATCATTTGCCTTGGTAAAGATCTGCTTTACTCAAGGAATGTTCATACTTCTTCTATGAATCATTTTTCCCCCTAAATAGCCTAAGATTCACATACTTAGCGCTTTCTTATCACTTGTCATATTAACTACTAATTTTACTATGTAGCTCCCTATCTGTCTCCCCCTTCCCCTACTAAAAACTATGTTAATAACTCCCCTATGTACATATTCCCATTCCCTGGCATTATAGCCCTATAAATATCAGTTTGGGAAATGCCGAGTTCATCTGGAACTTAGCATTAGCCCTTCCGCGTCTTAAACCCGGGATTAATTTAGCCCCTGGTTAAATTAATAACCATTCCCTACCTCTTCGATTCATTTGACTTTGTAAATATGCCTTCTGCATTCACTTTTAAGGCTTTAATGTTTAAACGTTTATTTAACATTAAACGTGGCCCGCGCAGATAACCCGCAAAAACCCACCTTCCTAAAGTTTTCCCCCCGCCGTATGAAAAAACAAATAAAAACAGAGCGGGCCCTGTCCCTAACCCTCCGCCGCCTTGTCTGTTCCGTCAGCTGTCAGATCTGGCGCGCCACAGATCAACGGTGGGCGGGTCTTTCCATACGTCGATGTGCCGAGGGTTAGCGCCCGGGAGATGGGCGGTTTTCCCGTCGTACTCCCGCCACACGTCACCCTCTCGAGTGTGGCGGAGCCCCTCCTCCGAAACCGCTTCTGCACAAAAGCGGTGCGACAGAAACCGGATACCGCCTTCCCCCCTCCTACGTCAACGCTACGTCACCGCTGACGTCATCAACCTGCGTCGGCCTCCTGCCACCGTGTCCCTGCCACATCAGTGCCACGTCGCTGCCACCGTACCACCACGTCATCACCTCTACCGTACCGCCACGTCACCCGGCCGTACTGCTGACGTCACCCTGCCACGTCACCGCCGTACCGGGACCCACCGCTGACGTCATCACTGAAAAAGGGCGCGAAGGCGAAAATCGCAGCACAGGAAGCCCAGAATGAAAATCTGAGGCAGTTTTTGATGCGTGATTAGCGCATCGCTAAGGAAAAAGGGCCAAAATGGAAGCCCTCTCACCGCTCAGCTACCAGCAGGCCCGAAATTCACAAAATGACGGAAATTTCTTCGCGCAGGATGCAGAAAAGGGAAAAAACAGGTTTTAAAGCAGCAGAGGGCCGAACAGCAGCCATAAGAGGTCGATGGGACAGTTCAAAAAGTATCAGAGGAGAGATAAAGCCCAGTTTCATGTCAAAGAGTATCAGGAAGCGGCAAAGAGTATCAGTTGAACATTTTTTATGAAATTTTTATTTTCCCAAAGCAGGTGAACATTGAATGGCCTCCAACAAAGTCAAAGAAAACGGTGTAAGCCCATCAAAGCTCTCAAATCATAGTTAAAGCATTTAAAGCCACCGAACAAGCATTGGAGCAGAGACCAATGCGCAGTTATGGCTAAATGAACAGCACAGAGCCACCAGGACAGAATTAACTCATTTTGATACAGCTGCCCTCAGCGCAGCTCAAAAGATATTTTCTTGCATTTATTTCTGGATAAGATTAGGTTAAAGAAATCATTTTCCTTCAGACCTGTTTAGGTCGGCTGTAATAGATTAATTTTTGATATTTTCCCTATTTATACCACCCTCTGTATTGTTAAAAGGGTTGGTTGGTTGATAATCCTCATTAGAGACTCGCACTGTATATCTGATATGTTTTCCTTAATCAAAGATTGTTGAAAGCTTGGAGAATGGACTGTTTGATGTGTTGTTAATGGTTTCCGAAGAATGAATTTGGAATTCTTGTGCTGCAATATGAATCAATAAGTGTTCCTTACCTCTGTTATTTCAATTTCATATATGCTCAAGTCACAGAACAAAGGATTGGTTTAGAATTTGCTTAGCTGCACTCTATGCTCAGTTTCTGTGGCTTCTTAATGTTTTCCTCTTGATTTAGGCATAAATATGAATTCTTTTATGGCTCATGTTTGATCTATTTCACATATGAATGACTGTTATCTAGGAATTCTTAGCTGCTCCTAGATAGGGCTCATTTATCTTCCCTCTGCTAACCTGAATGAGAAATTCTTAATTGCCTCTCATTCCTTAGCCTTTCAATCCATCTCTTTACCTTGAATGATTGTTTCATATGCAGCTGTCTTGCTCCATACTCCTCTCTTGTGACCAAGAAAACGCACCAACAGTCTTACTCCATGACTCCATGCCTAATGGTTTGAAACTTACCACACTATACATTGCCTCTTTACTTGAAAGTATCCTCCTTCCCACCAAATCAAAAAAAAAACCCTTGAACACAATAACTAGCCTAAAATCATCTTCAACAAAGCTAAATCAGAAAGAGAGAGCCCTCTCTAATTGCAGGTGGGCTAGAACCTGCAGTCCAAAGATTGGTTTGTGGTTACCTCGGCCGTATCCTTTAGGAGCTTAAGGACAACCTGAGTGATAACACCATATACTTGCCATACTATAGTGCCTCTGATATACCATAGAGTACTGGAGAGCCTCCAATATACCTCCGTATTGGAACAGAATTTCACCCTCAGGATACAATGCAGACAGTGAACGACAACTGCTAGGTTTATAGATGTCGGAACACGTCTTTATCCTAGACCTCTAATTGTTTGCGTTAAGTTCCAAATTCTCCTTGGGTTAATTCAGTAAATGTTGGGATGGGGTCCCCTAGGTTAGTTTTGGGGCAAAAGCCCAAGTTTTGATATAAAAAGATGTAAATTCTCCACAAATTGTGGTCGTGGAGCACATATCCAGTTAAGAGTAAAAAGGGGTTTTTACCCTCTTTTATGTAAACTTGAGTCAGTTTTTGAAGATCTGCTAGAGAGTCTAAGGCAGATAAGAGTAAGTCTAAGACGTAATGGGTCAATAGAAGTGAAGTAATAGCATAGAGAAGTAGGTCAGATAGGGGAAGAAAGGCTCTACACCTGAGTGCACAAAGGCCTAGAGTAGTGTTCGCAACTGAGTGCGTAGACCCCTGTAGCTGAGTGCGTAGGGAAGTTTTGAGTCTGTAAACCTTTGTTGAATATCAATAAAGAAGATTGTTGCAGAAATTCCTATGTTTTATCTCTTTACTTCTGTTATTTATGATCATGATATATGTTATGATGAATGTTGTCTTTATGAAATAATGTTGTATTGATGCGTGAATCTATTGGATACAGTCGATTAACTGAACACAATTAATGATAAGTGATTATGCGAAGATAATAAAGATTTATGTTAAGTTTATCAAGTAATTAGGTAGAAATAAGTAAATATTGATCTGAGGGTAATCTAAGGTGCGCGTCAATAGCTAATCACCCTGTTCAAGGTCTGCAAAAGCCAGTCGTAGACCTTCGCAGAGGTCTAGAGGCCAATTAAGGGAAGTTACGGTGATAAGTTGTAAGGGCTTAGAGATTTGCACGAAGGTAGATCTAGGTCACAAAAGGACATCATACTGATCTCTGGGTGCAAAAACTTGGTTCCAGCATCCCCCCATACTGCTTCGGTTGAGACTTCAGTCAGTGCACCGTGGATTGATGCTAAAAGGGCCAATAGTGTAGGGATTTGTTTAGCGCAATTAAATTTGAACTTGGGTTAGGACCCCCTAAGCCAACAAATGGTTCCATTTCCAGGACCGAGATCTACATAAAGAGATGTGTGATGTCGCATCACTAGAATCCAACCAAAAAGGAAATTGAGAATTGGTTGGATAGGAAGATCCACAAATTCACGGCGTAGGAGAACAGGAACTCGCGGCTGTCAAAAGAACAATGGTTGGACAGATATTTATACCCTGAGATACACAAAATTTTCTTATGCACCTACTTGATCGAGCTATACGAGTGGATAACTTAATTGATAGATGACCAAGGAAGGTGGAAGCTTGACGGTCCGATAGTGTGGACCCCAGAATTAGTGTGGAGATTGGAAGCTTCTGAGGATAAGATCATGCGTGTTGTTGATCACTGGCTTGATCGCGTCATAGGAGGATTTGTGACAGAGTTCGCGGTTGATACCTCAGTCAGTTACAGTGAAGCAGAGCAATGCTTCTTCAAGGGACCGCGAGGTAAGTATTTAAGATCTTTGAATACTTGGATTAAGATGCTCTTGTGTGAAAAGCAGGTTATGCCATTGCCTTGATGTTTGGATCTACGCGAAGTGGACGAAGCTTTAGAAACCAAGAAAAAGCAGGGCCTAAATATAGCTCGTTGATTGGACCTCCTTCAAGTGACGACGAAGGAGCGGTACAAGCCTCACCACGGAGCACTGTCCAATTGATAAGGCAGGGTTTTTCAAGGACACATCATCCATCCACCCCACCTCCACCTTCACCTCCACAGCACACACCCTCGCCCACACCGCCACCTCCACCACCTCCATTCAACATGTCGAATACAATGAAGTTGCCAGTTTTCAAGGGTCTAGGAAGTGAGGATCCAGATCAGTTTTGGTTTGTTATGAAGGCTATGTGGATAGCACAACAAATTACAGATGATAATATAAAGAAGGCATAACTATTTACCGCTCTTCAGGATCACGCACTGACATGGTACATTAAGTACTGCACCGATAACACGCTGGCATCATTAACAGACACTCAAACCGCTCTGAACAAAGAATTCGGTAAGCCTAAGTCTAAATCACAATCAATAGTTGGATTCAAGGAAATCACGATGAGGGCCAGCGAAATGCCCTGGCAATTAGATCAAATATTGAAGTGCAAGATCTGTTAAGCTAATATGAATCTCACAGATAATCAGCACCGCGAATGGTTTATAGTCTCGCTCCTGCCCCACCTAAGGGTTGCTTTATCGCAGCAAAATATCGGAACTCAGGCGGAAGCTCTGGAAATCACAATGAGATTGCATGAAACACCTATTTAGGATGCTTCTTTGGGATTTCAACAGATTCACATGGAGTTGCAGAACCTTTGCTTGGAATTGCAGAGCTTGAAAAAAGAAAAAGTGGCTCGGCTGGAGGTGCACGAAGAAGTCTGGTGCCTCAAAAGTAAGAGCCATGGGCATGACAAAGATCATTGCCCTGTCTTCGTGAATTATATCACAGGGAGGGACCAATGCCCCTAAGGTAGGAGGCTCCAGTAGGACCAAGTACAGGGCCCGCACTATGGTGTGCTATTTGTCAGGTGGATAGAAAGCATGTAACATATAATTTTCATTTGCTGCAAAAGTTTGTGTAGACACCACAACAATTATTTTGCAATTTCTGTAAATCAGTGGGCCACGATGAGCACAACTGCCATACTTAAGAATTGATGATGGAAAGGACACCTACGTATCAAATGCAAGTAGAAACTCGACCTCCAAATCAGGGTGCTGGGGAAGTGCACAGAGGATATCTAGGGCACGGACTAGGCCGAGGAGGAGGAGGGCTAGCTAGAGGTTGTGGACAAGTCATTTTCTATAATTGCGGGATGCCAAGACACTATGTCGGGAGTGTACGAATTAGACACGCCCATCATGTCAATACTGCACTCAGTTTGACCACACAATAAAAGAATGTCTTGTGCTAATAGCCAAGGTGCAGGAGAAGAAGGCACAACCACAATGCCCTACACAAAAATTACAAATGATGCAAGTTGAGCCTCGCGAGGAGGATCCAACTGTGAATATTATGTTGCGAAGCGGAATGACAACTGGTGATGATAAAGGAAAACAACCTGAAGAAGGTGGGTGGGTTCGCAAGGCCCCAGAGAAAGAAATTGGTTTTGATTTGGAGCGCGCAAAGGAGACATTTATGGAGGCAAAGAAAAGCTTCGCTGAGGCATCTACCTCAGGAAGTCAGAACAAACTGCCAGAAACCGGCGCACCTACAGAGGTCGACCCCTCTGTCCTTACCACCTTCTTGGAAACTTGTATGAAACTACTGCACAATAGCAAGGTTGTGAAAGGGCTACAGGAGTTGATAAACAAGTGTGCCAGTAAGGATAATGCTCCTGATGGACCCCGTGTAGTCAGAAAGATTGGTAAGCATAAGGCGAGAACAAGGTGCAAGATGAGGCGAGGAGACTATGAGATGGACCAAGTTATTTTGGATTTGGGGTCTGACGCGAATGTGTTGCCTAAACAGACCTAGGACAGAATGGGGAGACCTGTGCTGCAGTGGTCTCTGATTCAACTGAGAATGGTGAACCAACAAAATATTATCCCTATGGGACAATTGTAGGGAGTTACCGTAGATATAGAAGGTGCAAGCGTGCTGACGGATTTTGAAGTGGTAGAGATAGTGGATGACAATAATCCATACCTTGCACTCCTTGGAATTGATTGGGCTATTGATATGAATGGGTTCATCAATCTGAAGAAGTGAATGATGTCGTTTGAAAGGAAATCGCTTCGTGTTGTAGTGCCATTGGACCCTGCAGAAGGACCACGCTATACTGAACTAGTCTGCGACTATGAAGAATGTAATCATGATTTGGATCAAATCTACAAAATAATGGTGTAGACCAGGATTGGATTAATCCAATGGATGGATTGCATGGGACCATGAAAGCTCTTGTACATCGGATTCAGATGAAGAGTTGGAACATTGGTAGAATAGGTTGCATGAAGTTTCTACTCTGTGCTGCAACATGATGACTAAATCGTTGCGTTGTGTGTCATCAGAGGTAAGAAATTTACCTTATTATGATGGTTTAACTGACGTGGATAAATTTTTGGATGCTTTTGAAAGAGAAGTCCTGGAGGATCATCAATTTCAAGCACTGGATTTGGCGCTACGCCCGCACGGTGGTGGGGTACGCACAAAGACAAATTTGATGAATGGCACGATTATAAGAGAATGATGAGGTTGCGATTTGGTCACCCAAAAGTTCGAACGATTGAGAAATATGATGGGAGGAATGATCCATGCGATCATTTAGCAAAATGGACTAAAGTTTATGGTACAGAGCCACAACCAGAGTGGTTGGACTTATTCTGTCACACTCTGGATATAATTCTTATGAATTGGTACCTGGAAAGGGAGCTTTGCCACAACACCGCAGAGTGGGATATCTTAAGAGATGGATTCTTGATGACCTTCAGTTTTGACGATGGGTTCGAAAGCATTGATGAAGCTCTGAAGGAGGTTAAAGCAACAATCTTTAGAATTCCACAGGATCCTTTGGAATTAGTTCAACCAGATTGGAGCACCCAGTTGCGCCATGCGCTAGAATTATATAATATGAATGCTGAAGGGGAGATGGATCATCCTATCGCATTTGCAAGCATAAAATTGTCAAAGGCAGAGACACTTCAAGATGTACATAGACCATTTTGTATTAAAGTACCTAGTCAATAAGCCTGTGTTGGGGGAAAGATATGCCAATAGCTGCTGTTGTTTCAAGAATATGACTTTGAGGTAATTTGAAGCCAGGAAGGTTGAATGCAGGACCTAACCATTTGTCACGCATTGAGACAAGGGAGGAGCCTACTAATTTGGAGAAGGGTTGCCTGATGTGCAGCTCTTCATGGTGCACGTAGTGGATAACTAATTTGCTGATATTATCCACCTTTTTACTACAGGGAAGGCTCCGGAAGGATACACTAGTCAACAGAAAAAATAATTGGTAGTATGCACGACGGACTTCTCAGTAATCACAACAAATTTATATAAAATGGGTTCAGATGAAATTCTCCAATGATATGTGCCCTATTTTGAAAGAAACAACATCCTTGCGGAGGCTCATGGAGGGGTTGCAGGAGGTCATTATGTAGGAAAAGCGACAGCACAGAAGATTTTGCGCGCAGGGTTGCGGTGGCCTACATTACATAAAGATTCTAAAGCATATTGTAAGGCATGTGATGCATGTCAGCAAACAAGCAGACCATTGCGAAGGGACAAGCTACCATTAAATCCTCAGGTGTCATTACAGCTATTTGAGAAATGGGAATTGACTTTGTGGGGATGATTCAGCCCCCAGGCAAGACAACAGGTGCACACTATATCATCACCGTGACAGAATATCTGACCAAATGGGTGGAGGCATAGCCAGTGAAGGATTGTATTGGGGCCATGACACCAAAGTTCTTGTTTAAATATGTGCTAACAAGGTTTCGCTGCCCAAAAATCTTGATGAGTAGTCGTGGTACGCACTTCCTTAATGAGACGATCAACGCACTAACCGAATAGTTCCAGGTGTATCATCAGAAGAGTACGCCATATCATCCTCAAGCTAATGGAACAATTGAGGCCTTCAACAAGATTTTGGAGAATGTGCTGACAAAGATTTGCAACGCGCAACGGAATGATTAGGACATGTGTGTGCCAGCAGTGCTGTGGGCATATCGAATTACTTACAAAAATCTAACAGGTCATACACCTTTTCAGTTGGTCTATGGCATAGAAGTTGTGATTCCCATGGAATATATCATGCCTAGTCTACGCATAGCGACTTTCACAGGAATGGTGGACCGCAGAGCCTTGGAAGAGCGGCTTGCGTAGCTAGAAGAACTCGAAGAAGATAGATTCTTGGTTGGATTCCATCAGCAAGTCTAGAAGGAATGTGAAAAGGCCTGGCACGATCATCACATCAAGCTGCACACCTTCAAGGTAAATGATTTGGTGTTATTATATGATAGTAAGTTCGCTAAGTTTCGAGGAAAGTTCCAGATGCACTAGTTGGGGTTGTATGTCATTAAAGAAATCACAAATGGGGGGGTGGTTCAACTCTCGAAGCTGAATGGAGAATCTTTCCTAGGAAAGTTGAATGGATGCCAGTTGAAACCATATGCAGGAGACCCAGCTCAATGACTATGTGATGGTAGGACAGTCTTAGTGCTCCAAGCAGTTGTAAGGGAGTGCATGACTATAAACTACACTTCCCGATTGTGGGGACTACGTGAAAGAGGGGTTGCGCGAAAAAGGGTGGTGTCACAGTACAAAATCTTGCGCGAAGGGGGTTGCGCTATGAAATATGATACCGCGCAGCACAGCCAGAAAGTGACCGTTAGAGTCCTTGTTCATGATTTGAAAGCTCAGGGACGGTAAAGAGGAGAAGGCAGTCGACATTTAAGGCTGAAATATTTGGAAATCTGCTTTCCAAATCAGAATTTATGGACGAATTTTGGGGGGAACAGTCAAATTTGAATTCAAATTCCCCTATAAATTACGCGTGCTTGTCCAGCGAAGAAGACTTTGCACCCTTAGAATTTTTGAGTTGTGTTGTCCGTCGCTTATGAATCCTCAGTTTTTGTAGATTTGGTTGCAAGCTCTGTGTTTGACACTCTACCTGAGGAAACCCAGCAATTCATTCACAGCACTATGTTAAGACGGGGTGAGACTGCAAGCACTGTAGGAGATATTACCTCTGAAGGAGATGTTCCAGAGGTGGTGAGCATGGGGGCTCGGGCTCCTTGTTGCACAGTAATTTGTCACCGACCCCACATTCCTTGATTTCGGACACTGTCGGTCCATGTTATTGACATTTTCATTGTGTCATGTTACAAATTATGTGTCAAATTCTTCCTTATCACCTCAGGAAGAATATCTCAGTTTACTTCTCTTGGAGCAGACCCTTTTTTACTTGTGTTTTTGGGGTGTCACGGGACAGCAGTTGTTCCATCCGCAAAGATGGCCCAGATTACACTAGCCCTAGCGAAGTCTTCACATTGTCTCTGTGTTGCACTAGTGACGAGATACTTTTGGCAAGTTTTTTAAACAACTCATCGAAGCTTCGAAGTATAACAGCTTCATGGATAGTCCTAGGGTTGGTTGTTGGATCAGATGAGCTCGCATCTCTCCTTTGGGATGGTTGTTCCACCTTTTGTGCAACCTCTCAAAGAGATAGGCTCTTTCTCCCATATTTTATGGAAGCTCCTCCTCCTATAAATACTTCCTCCATGACCGAGATTAGCTAGCTTCAGAGTCCAAGAATTCAATAGTAAGAGTAGAGATTTTTTGCTAGAGTGTGGAAGTAGCTTCTCATGTAACTTAGCTTGGGATGGTTTTGAGTGGAGTTAACTTGATTATAAGAGTATTCTAACATTAGACTTTGGGTAGAAGAGAGAGAGTTGTTCATCTTTTGGGAGACAGAATACAAGTGAATGTGATCTAAAAATGGGGCTCTTAGGCTTCTTGTCTAGTTTACAAGAACCTCTCCCACTTCCAAAGCTTGAATATTCCCAAGTCTTTAATGATTAACCAATGCGGAATTAAGAAATGCTTGAAAATATAGGTGTATGCATGTAGTTGTTTCAACTGATTATTTGCTTTAAAATCTGTTGTTTGTGATGATATGTGAATGTGCTTAAACTGAATGATCCAGATGGATATTGATGGCCACCTGCCAAGTCCACCTGGACCCCCACCATTGTTTCTCTCAGCATTTTCAGTTTCCTTAATTGTAGCACAACTTACTATTTTTAGCAATTTTTCGGGTCCTGAACTTCCGGAGCCGTTTTGAGGCCCTAAACAACGTTTTTTGGGAAATCTGGGGCAACATGGGTCCATGGACCCATGTTGCCTCCCAAAGTGGTAGTGCTCGAATAGATCTTTCTAACGAGCTATTGTACGCATCAAACGGAGATCGTATGCCAAAGTTATGACCCCGGGAAATTGGTGTACCAATTTACCCAAACGGGGCCCACAGTTTGGCATTTCATCTTCTAGGGTTAGGTTTTGGAATGTTAAGGGTTTTCCATTGTTTCTCAACAATAAATAGGCCTTCGAGCCTCATTGTAACACATTTCAGAGGCGTGTAGCCACCACATCTCTTCTCAGAGATAAGCTACCATCACCCTAGCTAGTTTATTTCCATTACTGGTTGTAAGCATATTTCAGTATTTTACATTAATGAAATGAAGTATTATTTCCGCTGCATATCTGTGTTTATGGCTATCTCTGTAATTTGTTGCGTTCCTGTTTAAGTCCGGATCAGTGGTATCAAAGCGGTCTGCTTTTTCTCTGTTTTTCTTTGCATGTCCCCAACAAGGTCAGGATATAAGGAGTTAGGGCTTGAACTGGTCGAACCTTTGCAAGACCAACCTCGCAAATCCCGACGGCCTCCCATGGCGGATGAGAAGAAAGACGAGGGGGCAGGAGATCCTATCAAAATCTTGCTCAAAGAAGCCCTCGAGCGACAATGGAACGCGATGATGGACAGCTTTGCCCAGATCCTTCAGCGGTTACACAGAAGTGATGCATCGGCTTCCAGCAGCTACTCTAGAAACGCCACGCCCTTTAAGGTACAAGTTAATTTTGAAATACCCATATTCGAGGGCCAGATAGATGCAGATGCCGTAGATAAATGGTTAAATCTACTAGAGGGTTATTTTTATGTTCATGAATTTTCGAGTCGGGAAAAGATTGTTTTCACTCTTCTCAAAGCAGCCCCCCACGTCAAGGACTTGTGGGAAACCTACTGCGAGCAGAAGGATGAAAGTACTGGCTCATTATTTTCAGCCGCACCCACCTGGAATTCATTCCGGGATGCCATCAAGGAGCAGTACTACCCTGTCGGAAGCTATGAGGATGAATACATAAAGTGGACCACGTTGCGGCAAGGAAGGGACCAAGACGTGCTGGAGTTCACCAATCTTTTCCATACCCTTCGCACAAAGTTGGGTATCAAGGATTCGGAGTAGCATTTGATACTCAAATACCGTGGCTGCCTGCACAAGTACATCCAGGAAGAAATACAATTCGTGAACATCTCCTCGCTCAGCACAGCATACCGATATGCCGTCAAGGTCGAGCAAAAGTTTAAACAAAAGAAGCAAGACTTTAGATCTGCGAATCCAAAGCAGGGGAAAGGTGCCCCTAAACCACAGAACAAAGGACAAAGCCAAGGCGGGGCAGCCCAAGACAACCCGCCGAAGCTGCAAGCAAAGAATAGCGCCGCGAAGCCGAAAAAGGACACAGGAAAATGGTGTGAGTTCCATAAGAGCTCCACTCACAACACAAGTGAGTGTCGGGCCAAGCAGTCACTGGTGGCTGAGCTAAAGGTTTTAGAATCAAATGCATGTTCCGACTCTGAGTCAGAACCCGACAAGGGGAATGACAAAGGGAAGCAAATCATTGATGCGAATCCCAACGCCACTGTTGCTACTGCCAAGACCCAGAAAAATGAACCCGAAGATCCAGAGGAGGAGGAGCGTCTCTTCCACTCCCAAATGTGGGTAAAGGGCTCCCCGATACAGTTCATTGTTGATAGCAGGAGCCAAAAGAACCTCATTTCGGCAGAGGTCGTGAAGCAGTTGGGCTTACCGACCACAACACATCCACAACCGTACACCATTGGGTGGCTTCACCAAGGACGAGATCTTCGCATGAGCCAGCAGTGTCGCCTTCCATACAACATCAAGCCCTTCACAGATGAGGTATTGTGTGACATTGCTCCCCTTGAAGTTTGTGATGTATTATTAGGACAGCCATACTTGTGGAAGCGACATGATGTGTATGAATCAAGGCCTCGTGCTGTTATTATTACATTGGGAAATAAGTTGTACAGGATACCAGAGGTAGCTCCACCTACCGCCATCTCTTTGATTACTGCAAAACAATGCAGTAAGCTCATTTCCAAAACTGGAAATTTGTTTTCCTGATGATACGCCCTCAAGGAAAGAAGAAGATGGTGGCCGCAGCCTCCAGACAAGGCCCCTCCACACGACAACTACAGATGGACAATGTCGTGGAGGAGTACGAGGACATCTTCACCTCCCCCGCAGGGGTTCCTCTGCACTGTCAGGTCAAGCACTCCATCGATCTGACCCCAGGTGCGCCGCTACCCAATGGACCAATTTATCGGCGCTCCGTTCTGGAGAACGATGAAATCAAGAGGTAGATTCAGGAGCTCCTGCAGAAAGGTCACATCCGTCCGAGTTCATCGCCTTGTGGGAGCCCGATTGTGTTGGTACAGAAGAAGGATGGGACGTGGAGACTCTGTATTGACTATCGGGCGCTGAACAAGATCACTGTCCGTAATAGGTACCCGATCCCGCGGATTGATGACCTCCTGGACCAACTAAAGGGGGCAAAATATTTCAGCAAGATCGATCTGAAGTCAGGATATCACCAGGTACCAATCGAACCCTCTGATGTGTGGAAGACTGCCTTCAAATCCAAGGAGGGCCTTTTCGAATGGTTGGTTATGCCTTTCGGATTGACGAATGCTCCTGCAACCTTCATGAGGCTAATGGATGACATCTTGCGGCCATTCACCAACTCATTTGTAGTAGTATACTTGGATGACATTCTGATCTTCAGCCAGAGTTGGGAAGAGCACCTCCACCACATCCGACAGGTTCTCCAAACACTGCGGCAACACAAGCTATGTGCCAATTTGGAGAAATGCACTTTTGGCATGACCCAGGTTCAGTATCTGGGATACATCATTGATGAACAGGGGGTGCATGTGGATCCAGCCAAGATCCAAGTCATTCGGGATTGGCCATCTCCAACCACTCTAACAGAGCTCCGCAGCTTTCTAGGTCTTGCCAACTTCTACCGCAGGTTCGTGTTGGGGTTTTCTCATATTACTTGGCCCTTGAGTCAAGTCACCAAGGGAGGGGCGAAAGCAAAATTCTTTTGGTCTGAATCTCAACAGAAGGCATTCATAGAGTTGAAGGATCGCCTCTGCACGGCACCAGTGCTCGCGTTACCAGATTTACAACAACCATTTGAGGTCGAGACAGATGCCTCTGACTATGCTATTGGGGCAGTCCTTACTCAACATGGACATCCAGTGGCATATCACAGTGAAACACTTTCAGACACAGTCCGGAAGTACCCCACTTATGATAAAGAGATGTATTCCATTGTAGGCCTGCCGACAATGGAAGCATTACATTTTGGGGAAGGAAACGGTCATCCACACAGACCACCGACCCCTGCAGTTCATACAGACCCAAGGGAAATTGCAGAATGATCGCCATCAGAAGTGGTCTACATACCTGCAACAGTTCCACTTGAATATCAAGTATAAGAAGGGCAGCACCAATAATGTTGCAGATTGCCTCAGTCGACCACCGATCATGGCGTTAACCACCGTGCTCAACTCTTGTGGGCACGAGACTTCTGATTGGCCACTTCTCTACAAAAGCGACCCAGAATTCGGCCACACATACCAGACACTCTTGGAGGGTCGGCATGTTCCAGATTTTCACCTCCAGGATGCCCTGTTATGCCACCTGGGTCACCTTTGTGTTCCTTCAAGCGAGCGTGCCAAGATGATTTGGGAAGCACACTACAGTCGGGCTGCTGGGCATTTCGGGGTCGAGAAAACAGTGGCAGTACTGCAAAATTATTTCTATTGGCCGAATCTTCGACAGGATGTTGGGAAGTACATCAGATCATGTACTGCCTGTGCCATTGCCAAACCGACCATCAAGAAGCAAGGCCTCTATACCCCGTTGCCTACCCCTAGTCGACCTTGGGAATCCATCTCCATGGATTACATGTCAGGCCTTCCTTCCACTAAGCATGGAAATGACTGTGTTTTTGTGGTCGTCGACAGGTTCTCGAAGATGGCCATTATGGCGGCCTGCAAGAAGAATATCACAGCAGAAGCCACTGCTAAACTCTTCTTTGAACGAGTGTGGGTGCACTTTGGGATCCCACAGTCTATCATCTCAGATCGGGACAGTCGTTTCCTCAGCACATTTTGGTCCAGTCTCTGGTCAATGCTGGACACCAAACTCACGAAGTCCACAGCCTTCCATCCTCAAACTGATGGCCAGACAGAGGTTGTCAATAGGATGATTGTGCACATTCTGCGCATGTATAACTCAAAGCATCCACGCACATGGGACGAGAGCCTCCCCTATGTTCAGCACAGCTACAACCGAGCTCTTCACAGCTCCACTGGCCATAGCCCTTTTCAGGTGGGTTTGGGATTCCAGCCACTATGCCCCATTGATGTGGCCATGCCACTTGCAGCTACTCACATAAATTCAGCTCATGTCCAGTCCGAAACAGATAAGGCCACCAGCTTCATTGAGCGCATCCAACATATTCGCCAGCAGGTCCATGACATTCTGGAGAAATCAAATGCCAAGTACAAGCAGCGACATGATCAACATCGGGTGCCACACAAGTTTCAGGTGGGCGACAAAGTCTGGTTGCATTTGCAAAAGGAACGCCTTACTGGAGCCTATCGGAAACTGAGACCACTTCGATATGGTCCTTACACCATTACTAAGGCTATGGGAGACAATGCATTTGAGCTCAGCATTCCCCCATTCCTTGGCCTGCACCCAGTGTTCAATGTGGACCGCCTTCGGCCATACTTTCCACCATTGCTAGACACATCCGACATTGCAGAACAGCTCACACCCACAGAATTAAATCCAGATTGCATGGAACAAGCTGCAACTGATCGGATCATGGACACACAGATCAAGAACACTCGCCAACAGAATATCCAACTGTATCGAGTTGTCAAAGCAGGCCAACTCCTTCACCAGGGCAAGTGGCTCACCAGGGAACAAGTTCAGCAAAAGTTTCCTCATCTCATGGAGGAACTCAACGCAATGGGGACCATTGCTTCCTAAGGGGGGAGGAATGATCCAGGTGGATATTGGTGGCCACCTGCCAAGTCCACCTGGACCCCCACCATTGTTTCTCTCAGCATTTTCAGTTTCCTTAATTGTAGCACAACTTACTATTTTTAGCAGTTTTTCGGGTCCTGAACTTCCGGAGCCGTTTTGAGGCCCTAAACGACGTTTTTTGGGAAATCTGGGGCAACATGGGTCCATGAACCAATTTTGCCTCCCAAAGTGGTAGTGCTCGGATAGATCTTTCTAACGAGCTATTGTACGCGTCAAACGGAGATCGTATGCCAAAGTTACGACCCCGGGAAGTTGATGTACCAATTTACCCAAACGGGGCCCACAGTTTGGCGTTTCATCTTCTAGGGTTAGGTTTTGGAATGTTAAGGGTTTTCCATTGTTTCTCAACAATAAATAGGCCTTCGAGCCTCATTGTAACACAGTTCAGAGGCATGTAGCCACCACATCTCTTCTCAGAGATAAGCTACCATCGCCCTAGCTAGTTTATTTCCATTTCTGGTTGTAAGCATATTTCAGTATTTTACATTAATGAAATGAAGTATTATTTCCGCTGCATCTCTGTGTTTATGGTTATCTCTGTAATTTGTTGCGTTCCTGTTTAAATCCGGATCAGTGGTATCAGAGCGGTCTGCTTTTTCTCTGTTTTTCTTTGCATGTCCCCAACAAGGTCGGGATATAAGGAGTTAGGGCTTGAACTGGTCGAACCTTTGCAAGACCAACCTCGCAAATTTCGACGGCCTCCCATGGCGGATGAGAAGAAAGACGAGGGGGCAGGAGATCCTATCAAAATCTTGCTCGAAGAAGCCCTCGAGCGACAACGGAACGCGATGATGGACAGCTTTGCCCAGATCCTTCAGCGGCTACCCAGAAGCGACGCATCGGCTTCCAGCAGCTACTCTGGAAACGCCACGCCCTTTAAGGTACAAGTTAATTTTGAAATCCCCATATTCGAGGGTCAGATAGATGCAGATGCCGTAGATAAATGGTTAAATCTGCTAGAGGGTTATTTTTCTGTTCATGAATTTTCGAGTCGGGAAAAGATTGTTTTCACTCTTCTCAAAGCAGCCCCCCATGTCAAGGACTGGTGGGAAACCTACTGCGAGCAGAAGGATGAAAGTACTGGCTCACTATTTTCAGCCGCACCCACCTGGAATTCATTCCGGGATGCCATCAAGGAGCAGTACTACCCTGTCGGAAGCTATGAGGATGAATACATAAAGTGGACCACGCTGCGGCAGGGAAGGGACCAAGACGTGCCGGAGTTCACCAATCTTTTCCATACCCTTCGCACAAAGTTGGGTATCAAGGATTCGGAGCAACATTTGATACTCAAATACCGTGGCTGCCTGCACAAGTACATCCAGGAAGAAATACAATTCCTGAACATCTCCTCGCTCAGCACAGCATACCGATATGCCGTCAAGGTCGAGCAAAAGTTTAAACAAAAGAAGCGAGACTTTGGATCTGCGAATCCAAAGCAGGGGAAAGGTGCCCCTAAACCACAGAACAAAGGACAAAGCCAAGGCGGGGCAGCCCAAGACAACCACCGAAGCTGCAAGCAAAGAATAGCGCCGCGAAGCCGAAAAAGGACACGGGAAAATGGTGTGAGTTCCATAAGAGCTCCACTCACAACACAAGTGAGTGTCGGGCCAAGCAGTCACTGGTGGCTGAGCTAAAGGTTTCAGAATCAGATGCATGTTCCGACTCTGAGTCAGAACCCGATAAGGGGAATGACAAAGGGAAGCAGATCATTGATGCGGATCCCAACACCACTGTTGCTACCGCCAAGATCCAGAAAAATGAACCCGAAGATCCAGAGGAGGAGGAGCGTCTCTTCCACTCCCAAATGTGGGTAAAGGGCTCCCTGATACAGTTCATTGTTGATAGCGGGAGCCAAAAGAACCTCATTTCGGCAGAGGTCGTGAAGCGGTTGGGCTTACCGACCACAGCACATCCACAACCGTACACCATTGGGTGGCTTCACCAAGGACGAGATCTTCGCGTGAGCCAGCAGTGTCGCCTTCCATACAACATCAAGCCCTTCACAGATGAGGTATTGTGTGACATTGCTCCCCTTGAAGTTTGTGATGTATTATTAGGACAACCATACTTGTGGAAGCGACATGCTGTGTATGAATCAAGGCCCCGTGCTGTTATTATTACATTGGGAAATAAGTTGTACAGGATACCAGAGGTAGCACCACCTACCGCCATCTCTTTGATTACTGCAAAACAATGCAGTAAGCTCATTTCCAAAACTGGGAAATTTGTTTTCCTGATGATACGCCCTCAAGGAAAGAAGAAGACGGTGGCCGCGGCCTCTAGACAAGACCCCTCCGCACAACAACTACAGATGGACAAGGTCGTGGAGGAGTACGAGGACATCTTCACCTCCCCCGCAGGGGTTCCTCTGCACTGTCAGGTCAAGCACTCCATCGATCTGACCCCAGGTGCGCCGCTACCCAATGGACCAATTTATCGGCACTCCGTTCTGGAGAACGATGAAATCAAGAGGTAGATTCAGGAGCTCCTGCAAAAAGGTCACATCCGTCCAAGTTCATCGCCTTGTGGGAGCCCGATCATGTTGGTACAGAAGAAGGATGGGACGTGGAGACTCTGTATTGACTATCGGGCGCTGAACAAGATCACTGTCCGTAATAGGTACCCGATCCCGCGGATTGATGACCTCCTGGACCAACTAAAAGGGGCAAAATATTTCAGCAAGATCGATCTAAAGTCAGGATATCACCAGGTACCAATCAAACCCTCTGATGTGTGGAAGACTGCCTTCAAATCCAAGGAGGGCCTTTTCGAATGGTTGGTTATGCCTTTCGGATTGACGAATGCTCCTGCAACCTTCATGAGGCTAATGGATGACATCTTGCGGCCATTCACCAACTCATTTGTAGTAGTATACTTGGATGACATTCTGATCTTCAGCCAGAGTTGGGAAGAGCACCTCCACCACATCCGACAGGTTCTCCAAACACTGTGACAACACAAGCTATGTGCCAATTTGGAGAAATGCACTTTTGGCATGACCTAGGTTCAGTATCTGGGATACATCATTGATGAATAGGGGTTGCATGTGGATCCAGCCAAGATCCAAGTCATTTGGGATTGGCCATCTCCAACCACTCTAACAGAGCTCCGCAGCTTTCTAGGTCTTGCCAACTTCTACCGCAGGTTCGTGTTGGGGTTTTCTCATATTACTTGGCCCTTGAGTCAAGTCACCAAGGGAGGAGCGAAAGCAAAATTCTTTTGGTCTGAATCTCAACAGAAGGCATTCATAGAGTTGAAGGATCGCCTCTGCACGGCACCAGTGCTCGCGTTACCAGATTTACAACAACCATTTGAGGTCGAGACAAATGCCTCTGACTATGCTATTGGGGCAGTCCTTACTCAACATGGACATCCAGTGGCATATCACAGTGAAACACTTTCAGACACAGTCCGGAAGTACCCCACTTATGATAAAGAGATGTATTCCATTGTGCAGGCCTGCCGACAATGGAAGCATTACATTTTGGGGAAGGAAACGGTCATCCACACAGACCACCGACCCCTACAGTTCATACAGACCCAAGGGAAATTGCAGAATGATCGCCATCAGAAGTGGTCTACATACCTGCAACAGTTCCACTTGAATATCAAGTATAAGAAGGGCAACACCAATAATGTTGTAGATTGCCTCAGTTGACCACCGATCATGGTGTTAACCACCGTGCTCAACTCTTGTGGGCACGAGACTTCTGATTGGCCACTTCTCTACAAAAGCGACCTAGAATTCGGCCACACATACCAGACACTCTTGGAGGGCCAGCATGTGCCAGATTTTCACCTCGAGGATGCCATGTTATGCCACCTGGGTCACCTTTGTATTCCTTCAAGCGAGCGTGCCAAGATGATTTGGGAAGCACACTACAGTCGGGCTGCTGGGCATTTCGGGGTCGAGAAAACAG